>JAINEB010000025.1:26215000-27465000 GCA_022840565.1 Eubasilissa regina
ATAAACCAAGCAATCAGGTTATCCGTTGCTTGCTAGATACGAACATTTTAATTCAGACCAAGGCTATATATATATTATTATATTATATATTATCTTTATATATTTTATAGGTGACAGGCGCCTGAAAAGACCCACCCTTTTCTGGAGTCGTTTTATGAGTTCCTTTCAACTCGTGCATCGGTTCCATTAAAAAATAAAATAAATAAAAATTATTTGAGGTACAAAAACAAACGATATGTTACAATGAAAATTTTTATAATTACGCCTTTCGACGCCCCGTCGTGAGTACCCCATTATCAAATTACATATAAATTTGAGTGATGTGAGTGTGTGCCCCATAAACAAATTACATATAAAAGTATACAAAAAGAGACAGTAAATATATTAAGAAAGCAGGAAAACAATTTATAACACAGAGAAAAAAAAAATCCCAATTTACGTTTGGAATTATGCAACAGAAACAATATTTCTAAGAACATGGAACAATCATTAATAATAATAATAATATATTTATTAGGTTTACTTTTTACGTGCATTATGTACTTACATTGATAAATAATGTCTAACGGTCTGGCGTAATATTTCAAATATCAGACAAATATGCCGAGGATATGCATATAAAATTTGGCAAAGTAAATACAACATATCAGTAAGAAAGTGAGACATATATTTGGATACCCTGCCTGCTACACCAGTAATTTACTGTATTATAGCAGACAGTGTTCCTCCGGTATAAAAGTAAACAAAGTGCAATTATCAATGTACAAAAATATATATATATATATATATAAACAGTTAATCAGGAGATGCAATTAGGTAATTTAATATACTGTTGGAGCAGTTTTATTCTCAGGTTTGGACCTTTAAAAGTTCTTGGGCGTAATTTCTCCCCATTTCCTGGAGCCAGAACTGAATTTTTGTGAAAAATATGCAAGACTATGATTACAATCATTGTATGTATGTAAAACATAAATTATTTAGTTATACTGGATTATTAATTAAGTAACTAGGGGTGGCGTTGAAGCGGAAGAAAGAGGACAACACATGTATGTTATCTCGCATCGTTAGGTGGTCTGCCCAGCATTTCCCATCTTGAGACCCACACCTTAATGAAACTGGAAAAATCCCAAGGCTGAAATATTTGTAAAAAAAGCAATTCTGAAAGTCATAACCTTAATCAGGTTTCCAAGTACTGACGTAACAATAAATTACCGGGTCCCCGGGCACTCATCTATACCGGCCCCCTACCCCTACCTTCCGTCCAAGAATACAGAATTTTACAATGGTGTCCATATTAATTAGTATAGTTATGGTTTAATTTACTTTATTGCTGTACTTGCTCGCTAGAATGATTTTAATTAATGTATTGTTTATGTTTCTGGCGTTAAATTCATCATCATTTAAAATTTTATGTATATTTAACTTTGTTTAGATTACCGTGAGATATTGTACGACAGTCCTGACGAAGGTACGTTAGTATCGAAACCGATTTACGTATAAATATCTCACAAGATTTTAATATCTTTGGGTATTTGTCTTTCTGAACGTACACTATTTTCTAAATCACTTTTTTTAAATATTAAATAATATTTTGCAGCAAAACTTTCAAGTTTTTTTTTCATTTTATTAGCGATAAAACATTAAATCGATCAATATCTCTGTTAAAAGTTGCAATTTTATATATTAGAGATACTATCGATAATAAAATAACATACGGAGATTACTCGAACAAACTACAATATTTAACAAAGATATACGAATACCACTGTTTAATACTAATTGTAGTGCAAATCAAATAAATCAACTGGAAAGATATTCAGAAAAAATATATTTATCAAAAACTATTTTAGTTACTACCGGGATTTAAACATGGACACTTTTCTATCCGGGAAAACGCGTTTCGCCATTTCAACCAAGTAGATCTACGACAAATTTTTGAACTTGTATTGTGTAGCTCTTTTAAATTGGTACACTTGTTATTACATTGTTTAAAAGCAATCAATTTTATATCACGATGAATCTCAAATAACTTTAACAAATAACGTGAGGAGTCGTCAGAATTAAATCAAATATTAATTATTAATATATATATATATATTTTTTTTTTTTTTTTTTTTTTTTAATATTTTTGTTTTTAGTTTTGCTTAGTGATTTTGTTCAGCGATTCCGTGCTCTCCTGGGCCCCCGGGCGGTTGCCTGGGCTATCCATGCTGTTGCCCAGGCTGTCCAAGCGATAGATACGCCACTGCCTCCTAGACGGATGAAATATTTCAAGTAAAAAATAATATATAATGTTTATTTCTGCTACATTTACGAAACGTCAATTGAATAAAATTTAGCGCTACATTTTTTGACAAATAATAAATGTTAGAAAAGGCACTAAACTCTAATTTATAGATCCTTTCCATTCCTCTCGTGTCTCAAACCTTTACACCCTCCCTTACCTATATAGGCAGGCGGGCGTATTTTTACGTCTTTGCGCAGTCAGCCGGCTACAAACCAATTTATGTTCAGGTCGGACGAGGATCGAACCCCTGACATCTTAGACAATTGGCAAGCGTAGATAGACACATGATCAAAAATGAATTTTCATTTTTATGTATCAACATAAATAGTTTTTTTCTCCCCAGAATGAATTTACATATTTTCAATAAATATCTATTTATGTCAAAGTACTCTACTAACTTGCTATTGCCCTTATAGATCATTATTTTATAAATATGTATGGTTTTTTGTGTCAGAATTGATTGCACTGATTTATAATTTTGATACACTTTATTATTTATACATTATGAACACTAAATTTTTATATGAAATTAAAAAATATCACCTGTTGAAGATAACTGTAAACTGTTAGTTTTGTATCTCATTGATTCTCGGCTGCATAATGGTTAGTACACACACCTGTCACTAAGGAAACTAGGATTCAACTCCCCGCCAGGAATATTTTTATTTTAATTTTACTTAATCAACAAAATACCAAACGACTGAAGTAGGTGACTTAATATCTGACACCCCCTTTATAACATTAAGACTACTACAAGGCTCAGTTCTTGGACCTATTCTTTTCATTATCTACATAAACGACATTGTAAAAATGCTTAAACATTGAAAAATAAGATCATTTGCTGACGATGCACCCACAAATCGCGGAAGATAATTATATAACTATACTGAATGAATTTATATATATATATTGACATATATATTTTTATTCTAATAGAGATGAAAACATAATAAACGTACATAATAAACATAAGACATAATTATACTCATAGTTTATTGTGTGGGATGGAGTAGACTTCTCCTTTGATATATATACAGCGTTGTCCTGGCTACTTTGCTAGACTGAAGTCTGTGTTAAAGTAGCCAGTATTTTTTTCGTGCTGCTGTTGTGTTATTTAAGTCATCGACAGGAATAAAAAGAGAATTACAAATAAGTATAAACAAGTAAAAATATATGTAGTGGGAATGTTGTAGGACTAGTGAATTATTAGTGAAGGTATTGTATAAATTATATTAGAATGTTGGATAGCCATACTTCTGATTCATCTCTACCTGATTGAATCATATATTGGGTCCATATTTGTGTAATCTTATTGGAATTAAACGATTTCCAGTTGGTACTGAGTGTGTTGTATGGTTTCGGAGCTAAGAAAATGTAAAATCTTTGATAAAATTTTGCTCTCGGAACTGGTGTGTAGATGTTTGTTGTTTGTCTTGTGTTGTGTCCATGATTTATTACTTGAGGAGAGTTGTTGTTAGCATGGAAATATTGAACGAGTCTCAACATAAAGATTTGTCTTATATCTAGGACATTGTACTCTTTGAATATAAGATCTGATGGATATCTAAAGGCAAGGAATAATATAACAATATGACTGAATAAAAATAAACTAAAACTAAATTCATGAACATTTGAAATAAAAGAATAGCTGTTATCATAGATGGTGAAAGTCTAAGGGAAGTGAATGAAACAAAACATTTAGGGGTCATAATAAATTCAAAATTGAATCTGTCGTAAAATACAAGACGCGTGACTAAAAATTTTGCCAAAAAACTCTCACTTCTGGGAAGCATCAGGAGTTTCATCAGTACTGAGTCTTGTAAAATAGTATACAATTCTGTTATTATTCCTCACATCAACTAGTGTGGCAGCATTTTATTTTTAGCTAATGAAGAAGAAATCCAGAAATCGTCAGTATTGAAAAATAATTTTTGAAAATAATAGTCTAATACTCTATAATATTTATTTATAAAATCCACTATGCAGAATAGAAATCGATGACGTCTAGTGCGATGGAGATTTTTTATGAAATGCCATAAAACATAAGAAAAGAGGAGAAACTAAATTGATTCAAAATGAAACTAAGCAAATATGTGAACGATAAGTTCCAGTAAAAGAAACGATTTTGATCTTGTTTATATTAGGGCATATGTACAAAAATACATAAAAATAAATAATAATTTAATGTATTAATTATAAATATACACATATAAAATCAATTTTGTCGAAAAATATCGTTTTTGCGCTACCGGGATTCGAACCTAGATCTCTATTTCCAATCCGGGGAAGTACACTACCAATTTTGTTATAGCGCCGGTATTTTTCATGACAAATTTTCGAACCTATATGTTACACTTTTTCAAATTAATACATCTGTCGTTTCATTATTTGAAAGCCATCTACATTGTTTTTACGGAATCTTAAATACCTTTGAGTAAACGGACTGCAGACACCAGAATTATCAATTAATTTTTATTAAATTTTGGACACATTGATACAACTCATATTATTAAGATGTAATATATAAGAATATTTATGTATGCACTATATTAAGTATAAATAAATAAATAAAATACGTTTTTTTGGTTCTGTTCAATTTTTTCAAATAATTGGACGATCGTTTCGGCTGTCTAGGCCGTAATCAACCAATCAATGGACTTATTTGGAAAAATTAAATAGGACAAAAAACAATTGTACTTGATTTAATGTGTTGTTAAACAATTAAATTTTAAAAAATGAATACGTCTGTATTAAAAAAATAAAAGAATTAATTTGATTTATTTAACAAAATTCCGCTAAGCCTCCCCAAGTATCTCACTTTCATCTGTCCATTGTTTCTAGCTGAAAAATTTGACATTCGTTAGTCCAGCGGGTGGTCGGAATTTTAAACTCAGTTCGGGAACCTCAGAATTGTTTGTCCTCCAGGTGATGTGGCTTACATTTTTCTTCGACTACACTTGTCTGTTTTCTTATCCACGCGATTCTTTTCCAGTCTCTTCGTGTGATGTCCTATGAAATTAATAAATATTTAACTATTTATCGAACAAAAAAACATACTGTATGCGGAGACAAAATGAATTTTTTATTCTCTTAATTACGTATAGGTTTAAATAAATTATTACATTTTTGAAATTTTAGGTAACAAATTTTAAAGAAGGTTAAATTATTCAAAGAGTTTCTGATCCTTGCTTATGAATTTTAACTTGCTTAACTAACCGAAAACGTTGATTTAATCTCATTATAATCCCAAAGTAATCCTTACAGGGAAACCGGGTGACTGTAATCATTTTCGCGCGCCGCGCCTCGGTCCGCGCCATTTCCATTTTGACCTTACGGCCCCTCACTGCCCCACACTACCCCTCAGTGCCCCACACTGCCCCTCGCGGCCCCTCGTGGCCTCTCACCCGTAACAACCCACCCCTGGCGCTGGTTAAGGTCCAACTGCGGTCGTTAATACCAAATACAAATTTAAAATGAAACGAAACTCTAGGTAGAAAAGTTCACCGTCTACCTTCTTTAAAGCATTTAAAAAATACGTTAGTGTCTGACATCAAATTTGGCGATGATTCTAATAGATTGGGGCAGTCTATTCCTAAGCAGAGATGTTTGAAAAAATTGTTTACCCAGTATGGAGAATAATGTTAGTTATACAATTATTAGGTTTTAATGAATGTTGTTTGTGTGTGATTGAACAAACTTTGGTTTGAAAATTATGTTGTAAATGATATAATTAGCGTGAGAGTAATGGATGCCCCAACATTTCATTCACAACTCTCGTGTTCATTTAATGTCGCGGAGTGTATTGTGTATATGTGAGTGTGGCAGGATGCAAATGATGAAAACATAAACTCCTCACTGTTTGCATTAAATTTATTATCGTCAAAGTTTACAAATATAGAAGTTTAACAGTACAAAGTTATCCGAATTGTTATAGGAGGCGAAGCTCGTGTTGGTGTTGTGACTTGCCGTCGATACTCAGCGTCTTTAAGGCTGATGGGAGTTGCGTTTCACGCATCCGTACTTACTGGATACGTTTGGCATCGCTGGATGGTGATGATGAGAGTGGAGAAAAATTTTGTGTCTCAAGCGGCTGCTATTGTCTCTTTTTGACGGGACTATTTGTTCATCATAAACTGCAGTAAACGGCAGCATTGGCAATGCTTTACGATTCGATTCCGTTCAAAAGTGTATCAAATTAGTTGAATTAAATAGATATCCCGTGGACACATTATGTTTCTGTGAGTTTAGACACTATGTATGTTTTAAAAACTTCTAGAGATTGACAAAAATATACTGTATCTATCTTACAAGTCTCTATTTTATTTTTTATCTAGAAATCTAGAGTATAAATAACTGGCGCCTTTTTCACACAATCTGTTTAACATCTATCATTGGTGATTTATCTTTCACAGGCGCATTGCTTATTATTTGCATTAAAGAGATATCCCGTGGACACATTATGATTTTCTCTGTGGACTTTAAAGACTTTAAAGACTTCTGGAAATTGAAAAAGTATACCGCTTCTAATAAGTCGTCATTATCATATCATTTTTTTTTTATATCTTCGTCTTTTTTTTATATGGAAAACCAGTTTCTATGATATTTTTATTAAGAAAATTTTTCTTCATCTTTTTCACATTTTTATACTTACTATTTTAATGTGTTTGCTCCAGTACGGGATTAGAGGTCAGGCTAGTCAATAATAATAAAAATAAGGTACTACATCAAATAATGATTCCGTTGATAATCTTTAAAAAATTTTCATTTTTGTTGGTATTCTTTTTTGACACGTAGGTTGAGCGATAGGTATATATATATTATAATGTATTCATTTTTTATCTATCTCGTATCCTCACACATCTGGCTCTCTGTCTAACTACTGATGAAAATAAATGTACACAAAAACGTGGTTTAACGCATATTAATCCTTGTGAGCTGGGTCCTGTTTCAACAGATTCTTCTCCGTCACGCTCGTCTCTCGTACGAGAGAAAAAGATTTTGAAAACAAAAGAAAATGTTTTTACCGAAAATTAAGTGAGCATTTAAGAAATCGCACAATGGCATATCTTCCGTGTTCATCAAATGACATAATACCGCCGACGTAGGCCCGGCGTCACGTCACAACTCCACTTCTCATGAAAATAAAAATTGTATTAAACATATAAAAAAAAATAAAGTATTATTTAAAATTTTTAAACAACCGCCGTTCTGAAACAAGATAGTGGATCATTTTGGCTAACTTATTAAATTCTGATGAAATTTCACAAAATCGGTTGTATAATATATATTTAAATTTAAAAATTCCAATTATAATAAATATTATTATTGAGTTCTGCTAGTTTGCGTAAGCATTATTATATGTTACATCTGTTTCGGCGGTTAAGGCCTTTTGACTGTTTAAAAATGGCCTTAACCGCAGAACTCAACTCAATAATAATATTTGTTGTAATTAGACTTTTTTAATTTATTTAAAAATAAACGTGGAGTTCTACAAACTAAACATAATAACAATAAATATAATATATAATCGGCTAGATAGCTGAAATCATCGTATACATACCATAAATAACAATGGTCACAGAAAAGTGGGAGAAAATTTGGGAGGCCTTCATCCAGTAAGTGGATTGAAAGAGACTGATAATGACGATGATGATGGGGAGACCTTTATTTTGTAATGTTAAGAAAACGACTGATCACGACGATGATGATGATGATGGAGAGACAGCAGTAGATATAAAGTGATAAAGATGGTGACAATGATATACTCGTATATAGAAATGATCCTTTTAATGGTAGTATGGGGTGGTTTTAAAGTCTGCTGGTCACAATCGAAGAAGGTACATTGAAATTTTCTGAAATTTGCGTCATTCGAGTGAGTGATATTGTATTTTTATCGAAATCTACCTAAAAAAAACAGGGAAAAGCTTTAAATGGGAGCAATTCTTATAAAATTAAAGATAAGAAAAACAAAGACTGCTGGATTGTTGTATTTTTATTTACATTTAAATTGTATTATAAAAAATGATGGACTCTGGTTGAAATATAATTGTCTGAAAATACAATATTATCACCGTACAGGATATTCTTCGGCTTGGCGCGGTGTTGAACAGCTTCCGTAATATTTCCTGAAGACCGAAGGAGCTCATGGATTCATACCTCTCTTGAGACACGGTGTGGCTAGTGTTAAATTATGGCTGTAGCAATTCCGTAGTGTGAATCCTTCCCCCGGTCTTGAATTCTTAACCAAGAAATGGCTCCAACTACAGACTAATGATGTACATGATGTAATGTCAATTATTTTAATATTCCATATATAATTTATATGGATGGTGAAGAAATCGCGAGTTTGTGAAAGGGATATACAAATGAATCAGATTAGAAGGATTATTTTCTATTTGTAAAATATTTCATGTACCGTTACAGGGTCTATCATTAGATGCGACATGTCAATGTTGATGTTAGGGTTAATTGTCGGCTTTCAATACCGTGCCGAAAGCATGACGTGTCTATGTTTTTATGGCAATGCTGTGTCGAGACATGTTTAATGGCAGAATAACCTAGAAAAGTATAAACAGAATATTCTGAACGGCTCTGAAAATCTAAGAAGATTTTTTACAAAATGATTATATATGTGTAATGACAAACCACCTCCAAAACAGATCATCATTCGTATTCGTATATTTCTGAATTCACCTTGGTTTACTTGGTAAGATAGTGAATATGAGTGGCGTGACCAATGAAAACAACGGTACTTGCACGAAGTGTACTGACATTATTGAATTAAAAATTACAATAATTATACTGATAATATTATGCAAATGGATTCAAGCACGGAGGTTGAAGTGAAACGCTGTTGGGTGGACAGGGTCGGTCGCAGAATACTTCTAGAATAAAATGCACGTAATTATTGTAGTTATTCTTCTCCTTTGTTATACTCTTGGCTGAGCAGTCGTAGTGGCTATGATAAAGACGACACCACAGCCAAAATTATCCGATGCCATCTGCTCCCATCTTCAGCTTTCGTGGTGGTTTTCAAGAATAAGTAAGTTCGTCAGTCATCGAATCAGCGATCTTCTCTCAACCAGCCTCTACGTTGCATTTGGACGTCTTATGACGTGTTCAAAATATCTCAATCTGCTCAAATTAAGGAAGAAAAATGTTGTTCAGTATTTATTTCTTGCCACACAAAGTTGTTTGCTCTGCGAGTTGTCTACGGAATTCTAATATACCGCCAGCACTATATCTTTAACGCATCTATATGCTATAGTTTTTATAAAAATTAATTAAACACCCGAATTCATTGAAAACTACTGTCTTGTCTTCTTTAATATAATCGATCGTTACAATAGTCCTTCTTAACACTATAACACGTCTATAATATATAATGCCATATCATTTTTAATGTACATAATATATTGTGATAGTCTGAGAATAAAAACCTAAAATGAAATCATACTCTAACTAAAAAAATATATTTTATAGTTCTAGGGAATGGATTTACTTAACGATATGACTGTGGTAGATAATGAAATAGAGATAAATCAGTAGAACTAAGCCGCCCCTATTACCCGGGGCCACATGACCCATCCCCCCATCTTGTCAGAGCAAGGGTTGTATTTAATGCTCCCTCTTGGCAAGGAGCTCCTGGCAACACTGCCTGGTGTGGCCATATTATTATTAAGTTTTGGCTGGTGAAATTCCGCATTGGCGCTACCCCATTGGCATCTCGGAACGGCGAACAGGGGAAGGGGGTGGTTTTTACACAAAAGTAAAATGCCGATTATCTAACTGCACTTTGTAGTGAAAAAATTAACATTTTTTTGTAAACGTGATCTAAAAAATAATGATACAAATGTGATGTTGGCTGACAATTACTTTAACATACTTATTAATTTTGTTAGATTAAAAATACTCTAGTCTATTAAAACCATGATAAAATAAAACTATGACCTATGTAATAAAAAATCAGATAATAACTTCTCTGAATTTTGAAATCACCTCATCTAACTATATTTTTGATAATATCTAATTAAGTGGTTTATCTGAGGTAAAATTAGCTTTGAATTTCGAGATTTGAATGATTGATGCTAAAACCGAGGTGGTTCAATTTCAACATCCCTTATTGTACCACAGATCAAGAGTGGTAATTGTATTACTGTTAATTTACCTTAGATAACATGTTTCTGAAACTAAATAAAACATACATGTATGTGGAAAATTCACTTCTTAATAATAAAAATAATATTTTCATAGTGATTAGGATTAAAACAGGATAGCTTAGGTGGTTTGGTGGAAAGTATAGTGAGAAAGATATGTGACGCAAGTGTTAATAATATCAGAAATATATGTCGTCCGCGGATGACTTGACACAACCAGATAAATCAGATAATGGAAGATAGATTAGAAGGTTCAACCATCAATGCACGAATGTAGATGAGGCGAGAGTTGTGTGTCAGGATAAAAGAGTGTGGTGCTCGATCCTCTCGCGGAGAAAATTAGTCATTTTTCAATATTAATTAATGCGTAAAAACTACTATTAATTTTATTGAATCTGTTGTCAAACTTCTATCGTTACTTTTCTCAACGTTTATTTAATTATTTATTCTTAATATAGTGCATTCATAAGTGTATATGCTCTAATATAAGTAAGATCAAAATGATCCTTTGTATTTACTACAAATTATCTTTCATATATTAGCTTAGTTTCATTTTGAATCTATGTAGTTTCCTCCTTTCTTTTATTTTCTGGCATTTCATTAAAAATCTTCATCGCACTGTACATCATCGATTTCTGAGATTTGCCTTCTTCCTGCAGTCTCAGTCTATCTTTTCCTCTCGTATGATGTTCATGAACATGTTGATTTTCATCAATTTTTCTTATAAATTCTGCCGATATTTACTTTGTGAGGATTTTATAAATAAATGCTATATCATTGAAACATATTTTCTGCTTAAAGGTCCGTATATCTGCTCAAAACCTTTTAAAAGTACAGAAATTATATAACAGTATGCAACCGGGATAGATGAATCATTTATAAAAGTCTACATATTAAATACTAATTAAATGTATTAATAATACTAATTAAATGTATTAATTATAAAGATATACATATAAAACCAATTTTATCGAAAAACATTGTTATCGTGCTTTCGGGATTCGAACCTGGATCTCTTTTTCCAATCCGGGGAAGGTGCATTACCATCTATGCTACAGCGCCATAAATTTTGACCACAATTAATACATCTGTCGTTGCATTATTTGACAAAGTAAATGGCTTTCAAATAATAGAACGACAGATGTATGTCAATTACTAGCGCAGTAGCACAGTGGGTAATGCATTTTCGCTGGATTAGACAGAGCGATCCAGGTTCGAATCTCGGTAGCACAATAACAATATTTATCGATAAAATTGATTTTATATGTATATCTTTATAATTAATAAGTATATAAAAATACCACAGACCTATATTCTGAATAATTACAACTTCTCAATAAGAATGTGTTCTCCTTAATAATGACTACAATTTTTTTGTAAACTTAATGATAACGCGGTTCTCTTACAAGAAAAAATCTGTGTTCACATCCCGGTGGTAACAATTTTTTTTTCTGCCTATCTAATTCTGTAATATGGCCCGATATAATATCTGTATATCGGGCCGAACTGCATTCACTGTACTTTGCGATGGTCGACTCGTCAGTGTCATATAAATGTCATAAGGAGTGAGTTGCTATGGACTAACTTATAAAACATATAATTAAGCAGTTACAATTAGGATTTTTAAAATGCATAGTTATAAATGTTTGTAATTTTCCTAGTTAACAAAAAAGTAACATATTATATAATTGAACACGACCATCATCATAGCTATTCTACCAGATAGTCGGATCGAACCATGAGAGTACCGATCGCGAACAATGTGTACAGTGAGAGAATATGGTGTGCCAAGAAAATCAATAAAGACTTATTAAACATTTTGAAAAATAATGAGACCCCAGTGACTACCCTAAAATATAAAGTGAAAGAACACAATCTCATCTAATTTTTGTTTCCTTTGTTGTACTTCATTAAAATAAAACTATGTAAAGAGCAATCCTTACCGTAAAACTGTTATGTAGTTTGGCAAATAATACAAATTATATTGTATATGTAATAAAGTTGAAATAAAAAAATTGATTCATCCAATTATGTTTAAATGTCATATTTTATTAATAAGGAGAACACATTCTTATTGTGAAGTTGTAATTATTCAGAACAGACGGTCTGTGATATTTTAAATACTTAATTAATGTATTAATTATAAATATACACATATAAAATCAATTTGGTCGAAAAATATTGTTTTTGCATTACCGGGATTCGAACCTGGATCTCTATTTCCAATCCGGGGAAGTACACTAAATTTGTCATGAAAAATACTGGCGTTATAATACAATTGGTAGTGTACTTCCCCGGATTGGAAATATAAATTCAGGTTCGAATCCCGGTAACGCAAAAACAATATTTTTCGACAAAATTGATTTTATATGTATATATTTATAATTAATACATTCATTTATTCATTCATTCATTCAAATATTTAACCGTTCCACTTGTTCTTCTTGAAAGGTCTTCTATTATGTTTTAAAATTATGGTAAGTAAGCGAATGGATTCTGGGACATGATGAGGTACATTTATTTGTTACTTTATTTTTTTATATTTAGTGGCGCAGAATGATTGGCAGATACCCAAAACAATTTTTCATTCTTCAATCAAACGAAGCGAACGAAGAGTCATAACTTCACAATTCGTGAAAGAAGATTCTGCAATCGATAGGACATAGAATGGACCACTGGAGGCAGACGTGAGATGGGAATAAAATGAGATGAATATCATGTCGCCAAAACCAATAACCGATGTAGATAAAGTTATGTGGGACTTGAGATTTTTTGCCGAATCTGACCCAAAATAATAACACAATGAATTCATCAAAACTTTTCGCCCGAATAAGTTTTAATACTTTATTTACATAATAATATTTATTTTGAACACATTTTTATTGTGAATTTGCAATTTTAGAACATACCTAGTTCTGTGGTATTTTTTAATACATATTAAATAAATCAATTAGAGATATATACATATACAGGATGTAACAGATCTAGTCCATAAATTCTGCACTGTTACGGAGAATATTATTATTTGAAATATTTACATGTCTATGTACTTCTAAATAAATATATTTTTTGTAAAATTTATCTATGTCTTTGAATCAGATTAATTATGTAACATAAAATAGTCCAGCCGCTCGATATCTATTCAATACATAATCTAGAAACAACAAAAAATTTTAATTATTCGAATCGCATAATTACGTTTTTTTAAAAATGTTTACATCTTTGACATATATGAGATTAACCCTTCTCAAACCATGCGGTAACTCAGGTCTACCATCATAATTAAACCTGTAATATTTCGGTAAATACATGCAACATAAAATTCATATTTTAGATAATTCTAAAGAAAATATTAGCGCTTAAGAATGACTAGTGAAAAACCAATTATGAAAAGGGAATCGTACAAAAACAATTGTTTTTTTCATTGTATCCGTTGTACAATTAATACGTTGGTAAATATAAAATTTGTGATATAAAAGACAGAGATCGCACACTACTTTCACAGTAAAAAGAACAATAAACATACAAATACAATTGTCTCTTTCTTAATAATTAAATGAAGAGAGATAAGAAGGAAGGATACATTGTATAAGAATTAATAAATGTTCTAAATTATGTTATTAATCTTTTTTTTTTAAAATTGAACGCTCAATATTTAGAGCAAATTTGTGCCATTTAAGCTAATAAAAATATTTTTTCTAATTGTTATTTACGGTAACACGAGTTGACAGCATGGCTGCGTTCGGGTATTTTATGTTATGCACATGTTCCTTGAACATTTACGACTCGTAATTTAGTCAGGTATCATTAGGGATCCCAATACCGGCGCCTTTTATCCAAAGCACTATTTTCAATATTGAAGTTTTATGAATACCGGAATCCCGATATTCATAAAAAAATCACATTTTAATTTTTAATAAGCTTTTAACAGTAACGCAAGTGTTTAACTTCAGACTTTAATCTAAAGATAAAAAATAATATTCCTAATTTTTTAATTTAAATAGTTTCATTATTAATATTTAATAATATTTCATTATTAATTAGAATAATTAGTATTTTTCTTCATCTTTGGTCAAATTTAAATGAGATCGTAAAAATGACACCGTATCTTATGTTTGATTGCCTAATTTTGAATGCAGATGGTTACAAAAGAAACCTGGTGACAAGAACACTCGCACAGACTTCACACTGGTCAGAAGAATACACCTTAAGCAACCATAATCAATTTCTAGATATTTTCTTCTTGAACCACCATTTCCAAATAAAGTCATCTCTATTTTCAGCAATATGTCTATGTTTCCATCATCTGGCCTGGAAGTATTATCCTGGAGCTTGAAGTTTATTTTGTAATTCAATTTCTAATTGAAGATTAGCCATTACACAGATCTAGTCCGTCAGTCGATCGCATCGACAGCTAGCGCAGTTGAGACACGTGGCGTGAGGGGTTCGCACATCATATAAATTATTGGTGTATTTTGCTTTAAATAAGACATGGAAACTAAGAAAAGCTAATTATATTTTTTGAAAAACTTTCTATCCACCCATAAATTATTGTGGACTAGGTTTGTAACGTCCTGTATAAGTTTTCATTAAGAATACATATTATAAGTTGTATCGAAGTTTTTTCTAATTTAATAAAATTGATTAATTTAATTTTGGCGTCTCCTAACGTGTATTACTCAAAAATATTTGAGATTCATCGCAATATAAAGTTGATTGTTTTTTATAAATAGAATAATAGATATATTAATTATAAAAATGCACAGAATAAATGTTCTAAATATGTCGTAAACGTGGAATGGTAACACGTTTCCCGAATCACTAATTTCGGTAGCAACCAACTACTTTTAGATATAATAAATTTTTTCTGTACATCTTCATATTTCATTAATTTCATTTATGTTAGTAAAACTTCATATTAATTTCATTTTTGTTAGTAAAACTTCATATTAATTTCATTTATGTTAGTAAAACTTATATTATAAAAAATATTTTATACAAACAATAATCGTAAATCAATTTGGTCAACAACCAAATTAGATAGTAAAAAAATGAAATGCTTTTATAAAATCATGTAATTCTGGAACAATATATTTATACCAGCCGCGTTCATCAGATAACATTAAGCCATTTGAGCGAAATTGGAAGCAAAGCTGTTAAAAGCAAAAAATAAGGTCCAACACTGAATCAATCATTTTAAATTTGATAGTTGAGTGGGAGGGGGGGTAACAGCTAAGTAATAGAACATGAACCATGATGTTTACATACTGGTGCATCTAGTACGGCAACCGGCGATCCACTTTTAGGTGTTTTAATTAAAAAAATTTCATCTGTTTACATAAAATGATAAAATCAATACTATTGTTAATAATAATGCACGAATAAATAAATACAATAAAAATATATTGAGTTGTCTAAAATACTGGCGTATCTTTATCTGAGGGTGACCAAAACACTTCATGATTTTTTTGATATTTTCGGTCTCAGGGACACTTTTCTATTCTTGTCCGTTCTCAAGAACCCTTTTCCATTCCCGAGTGGTCTTGACTAATACCTGGTCACGTTTTTAATTTGTGTTTTCTCAGTCTCAATTATTTATCAGAGTTTCTTTGAAGAAAGATATTTTTGAAATTTTATATCCTTCCTTTAATTATGAAACAAGATTTAAACAAAGAATAAAGATTGTTCTTCTACTTCTTCAAAATACACCCCTACAGAAATTATGATATGCAGATTATGATTATTAGATATGTAGCGTCCAGCCACAAGAAAACAAGGGTGGTTCGCCAATCTCCGCTTCTCTCAACTCAGCGATGATGATGATGAACTCAGAAGAAATAAACCACAGAAATATGTTCTTTCTAGGGACACTGCGGCGAGAGAATCGAGAATGCGTTTCCGCTCGCAGTGTACTTGGTTTTATTTTAGATACAAACAATGCATTCAATTCATTCTAATATTTTCCACAATTTCAGCGAGTAGGCAGCCACGGTCGCACGAAAAACAATAATATTTTCGGCACATATTCCTTGAACATTTTCGTAATTATTCAGGTACCCATAAAATATTGTGGACTTTGCATTGGGGCCTTTTTTTTGTTACGCCACTGCTCAGAACAATAATTTAGTATTTTAAATATCACAGAGCTATGATCTGAATAATTACAACTTCACAATGAGAATGTGTTTTCCTTAATAACAATTATGATACCACCAAGATCTTAAACCTTATTTATAATATCCTCTTAAAACACCACATTTCGAAAGCATCTTACTGAAAAGATACATGGCAACATGCGCATTTGTAGGTGCATAAAACATAACGAAATAGCCAAAGCAATACCAAACTACTGACCAAGTAATTAGTGCTGGATAACAGTCCCACAATTTTTCTTCTTTTCAGATTATACATTAAATGCTCTCTATATGCAGATCTGTAACATCTAGCGACTATGATGTCCGATGTATGCATGGAGAGAGAACTGAGAGATGAATGTTGCCAAATCAAATAGATGGTGTTTGAGAAAGATGAAGGGGTGATTAAGTTAAGTTGTTTTATCAGTAGTAAACTTTGACCATAGTTATTATAAATACTAAATTAATGTATATATTTATAATTAATACATTAATTTAGTATTTAAAATATCGCAGACCTATGTTCTGAATAATTACAACTTCACAATAAGAATGCATTTTCCTTAATAGTTATTATAGTAACTTTTAACCATCCCCTGTGGTAAAAAATGTTTGCGGATTGTTTGAACATCAAATTTACTAGCGTCAAAGTTAATCCCGTCTAATAGTGTGGCAAGACGAATAATAATAATGAAAGTTATAAATAGCTTAAACATCTTCAAAATTATTAAATAATTTTGTATTTGACATCTTTCCTAAGTTCTAATGTGATCAATTTCTTAATATTTTTTTAATTTTCACATTGTATTATTATATATATTTTTTTATTAGTTGTAAACAATTTCTTACATCTAGCAGATATTGATCTTGTTTTATATAAATGTTGATAGCCACCCCCATAATTCTAGATCTTTTATATTTGGGAGTGCATCACCCTATTGTTGTTTTATATCATCGAATGTATAAATAAATAAATAAAAATAAATATTTATACAGTCATGCATTAGAAATCTGTCATTTTTTGCAAAAAAATTTGATAATTGAAATTTGTTTTTCACTTTTGATATTTCTTTTCAGTTTTGGAGTTAATTTTTTAAACTTTTCCCATAAAAGTAGACAAATTCCCCTACATTGAAGTGAAAGAAAAATTCTTTTTAGACTATTTACTTTTAGTATTTTCATTTCCACTCTTCATTATTGATTTCTCTTTTCATTTTTAAAAAGTTGATTTATTCTTCCTATGTATAAGTAGAATTTTTTCCATTTACGTGGACTTAATACCATGTATTATACATATACGTGAAAATATCAAAAATATTTAATGATAGAAATTTGGTTAATAAATTAAATAAACGGATCCGATGGTACTGTAGATTTATGTTCCATTAAAATAATGTACGATACTTATTTTTTACGGGCGAAAAATTTTCGGTTATTATATATATTAAACAAGGACGTTGGATGAATTCTGATCACTAAAATAGCGGGATATTGAATGATTAATGACTTTTGAAACAGCTGTGGTGAGTCCGCCATTTTTAACTAAAGATTGACGATTTTACCATCGGCTATCGGAGAGTAAAATTAGTTTACTGCTGGATGTACTTTCGAGAAGGAAATGTTTTTTACTACAGATCATACAACCCGTTTACGTAATTTTTTTTACTTTGTAACATTTTTAACCACAGTAAAAACTTACCACTGATCACATAACCGACCTTTAAAATTTATTCGATTTTTGTACGTCGTCACTTTTGCTTTCACACTTTCACAGCAATAATGATGAAGATAGAGTTAGTCCATCTCCCCTGAGGTGCCGCATTCCATCTTTCTTGCCATTTTTTCATACTTAGTTCTTTTACATACATGCACAGAACCCTGTATTGAGAGTCCGAGGATCTAAGGGTGTGTTCCAGATGACACACATCCAGACCCTTTCTTAACGAGCGGCGGGCGATCGTCTCCAAAACGAGCAGGTCAGCAGGAAGCGCCATCCAACACCGACAGGGCTGCACCAGACACAGTCCAGTACGCACCAGTCAGAGCTTGCAGAGGCACTTCATGCCCCCTGTTCAGGGCGTAGACCATAATCGCGGTCCCCAATCTATGCCCCACTCCGCAGTCGACATTCTTCTCAGCGCCATGAAGAGATTCGCCACACATTCAGAGATGGCCATGAGACGAGTTGAAGAGGACTCCGATATATCCACAAGCACACCCAAATACCTCACTTGCCTATCAAATTTGACTCGCATATTACTCTTTTTTGCAATCGAATTCTTCTCTCTGTTAAGGTTACCCTTGAACATCAAAGTCACTATTTTTTGAAAAGCGATAGCCAGTTTGTTCTGAACGCACCAATTAATAATCAATTCTATTACACTAGCCAGGCACCAGCAATAGCGCATCGTCCACATACGCAAGGAGGGAACACATGAAATAATGAATGTATTAAAATTAGTAAATTAATTTGCTTATTCAACTTATTCAATTGTACTCCTCAGAATTAAAGCTACCACGCCCGCCATATTCTATACAACCTGGTTTTAGTGAAAGTTTTTTGCTCTACCGCTTCAAGTGAATCGGTGAGATGGCTACGACCTCGGTCTCCCTTCCCCCAACACATTGACATTGTCACCCAACGTGGGGCACATATACCTAGGTTTGTGTATTTGGCTATTATCATAAATATAATATTTACCACCGAGGGAACAAGGCGGTGGTATTTCTTGAATAGGTTGAAGAGCGGCAGTGGGTGCTTTGCATATTTCCAACACAATTGGGGGCTGATTGCTCCCCTGACTATCCCCTATGTGAGGGGATGTGGAAGTGTACAAAGTATTATACGCAGCGTAAATAATTATCCACTTTGTTCACTTCTTCTACTACAGGATCATGGCTATAAATGACTCCAGAGGCTGGAGCATGGCTGCAAACCCTTAATTTCCGCATTCCATTTTTTAGTCAATTAATACTGAAGGGTGTTTTTTTAGAGGTGTAAAACTTTAAAATGAATTAAAATACATAAAAATCGTGGTAATGGCCATGGTTTTATTGAAAAGATAATTTTATGTTATTAGTACTAAAATATGATTTCGCGCATATTGGTGCCGCGGCTGGCTGGAATAAAGCGCAATCTGCAAGTCCGAATTTCGACTAATTTTTGGATAGCTGGGGACGTATATCAGCAGTAATGTGACGAATGTTGACTTCCAACGTAGATTAGCGACTTCACATACCCTACAGAAAATAATTCAAATGTGTTAAATCACAAGATCTTGGAGGTAAATTCACAGGTACAGTATACGAAATTATGCGCTCATCGAATATTTCCTTCAATAAATTGATTGTGACGCGCGCTGTGTAGCATTTCGCGCCATATTGTTGAAACAATAGCTCTTCCATATTAATGCCATTCAATTTGGGAACGAAAAACATAACAATATTCTGGCCGGCATCATTTTTGAAGAAACAACAGATCCTTCAGTGCGCACTGTACGACGTTTCTGCGGATGCGTACTATCAATTAAAGTATGCGTGGTGCGAAAACGACTCATAGTCATTCGAATTACTTGTTCGGATGGTCGCTTATTTCGATCGTAAAATGGACGTAGCGCACTTAAGTTTCGCGAACGACTTTCGAAATAAATTTGCAAGCGTTGTTCTGGCATAAGTCTATTCATGGCGAAATGGTAAACTAAACCGACCACAAATCAGATGTCATCTGTCAAATTGGTTAAAAGTGTTTACAATTCGAAAAACAAACCTTTAAAAAACACCCTTTATAGTTATAAATAACTCCTACGCTATTATCGTTAAGGGCCAATTTTGAATATTGATTCATCTTTTTGCCTTTTTAACAAAGATATGGATATTTGCTATTCCTTTATATCGTAAGATAAATATGCTCATTAGTTTTTGATTAAAGAAAAACGTAGATGAAACTTTTATTCTTACGTAACACTGACTACTATTATATAATATACTTATATAATTATCATATCATATACTTATATACTTATATACTTATCATGTACTTAAATAACTATCATATACTTGGTGGATTTAATTATATAATAAATCCACCAAGTATATGATAATGGAGACAATATTTTGATTTTACGTTGAATTTCCGTAATATTAGGCGAACACATTTCTATTTTGATATTTTTTATTTAGAATTTTTACGCTTATCGATTATTTCGATGTCAGAATTTTTTCAGACTGTCTTATTGGTTTTCATCAACAAAAATTAAAAACTTTCCGGATATTTGCGGGAGATTGCTATACATAGCTATTGGAATTTTAAGTTGAAAACTGTTGTTTAAGAAAGAACAGGGTTGTGTCTATTGCATGAGAATAAATATTTAATGAGCAGTTTCATAACGAATACGGCACGACACGTGTTCCTCGTTCTTACGCTAAATATAAATATACCGATACATATAATACTAAGTAACGGGCGGGCAAAAAAAATCATGAACTATTTGAAATTAATTTCAAATGTATATTTTTTTAAATCATTGTCGTACTGTTTTGTCTCTTTTTCTCTATTCGACGTACTTCGCCTAAACATCTTGGTCCACGTTATTCCACTCAAAATTTTGAGCATCAGTCCACATGTTGCAAAGCTAGTTTCTCAAGCTTGGTCTGTATGGACAGGATGGCCTGTTGAAGATCGACGTCTTGCTCTTCGTTCTCAGCAATTACTATTTTCTCCAGACTATTCTATCTCTTCTAGCAGCATGGCACTAAAGTGAGTCTTCTTTCAATATGGTTGTTATGAACGTGGATAATAATAGTTTACAAGAATTCACAAACAAACGATTATAAGATGCTCTATGTACAACATTTCGTGTGTGCCGCATGAACTGTTAAAAAACAAACATCTGTGAGCTCTATTCGCGACTGAATTCCTACGTTACATCGCATATTAGAACACGTGTTCTTAGGTATAGTATAATGGCCTATTTATGTCTCGTCCACCATATAAAGTACACAATAAATAGCACGTTGGCAAGAAATCTGCCTATATAAGATGCCGGTAAATATTTTGTAACCAGTTTTCTTGAATAAATCCAACGTGTAACTTCTTGACTTTTTATTGACAAAGGACATCCTAAAATTGTAATACATAATCTTCTCGCATGTCTCTACAAATCATTATCAATCCGTTAAAATATCCTGAAGATTGCGAAATCGAGAAAACGCAGTCTTTCTTCTGCACATAATAACGGTGCACTTGCAAAATGGAAAAATTCGTTCATTCTGTAAGCTTTTATATTTATTTTTATAATAAATATTTGAAGTATAATAATAATAATCTCAGAAGTGTTCACGTATGGCTACGAAACATGGACTATAAATTAAAAAGAGAGAGAGAAATGCAAAGAGGCATGTAAAATATATGTTAGGAATCACACAAAGAGACGTATGGATAAGCGAACAAACAAGAGAGACAATACGCCAAGGAGATGAAATGACAATAGACAGGCCGCGTCGCTCGAAAGATGGACAATCGTTGGACGAATACAGTCATCAAGTGCCGAGGGGAATCAAGAGACCGACAGTAGGCCCCAAAAACAACTAAACTGACAAAATCATAAAATTCAATGGAAATACATTGCAGCGGATAACAGTGGACAGAGAAATATAGGAAACACTTGGAGATGCCTTCATCTAGCAGTGAATAGAAAACGGCGATAATTATAATGACGTACTAAAATAATGAAACATACTCAATTAGTTGAAGTGTGAAGGGTGGGTAAGGTTGATGAAATATAAAAGGAATAAGGATTTATAATGATGCCACCATCGGCACCAATACTTAGTGAACTCTTAATGAACTAGCAGATAAGCAATCGGTTTTGCCGACTCCCAGACTCTGCGGATGACTAACATGACGGCTTCCTGTAACGAGACTCGAACCCCCGACCACTAGGGGAGTATCGTAACCACTAGACATCAAACACGTCTTAACTTAAGATTAACTTAGTGTTAAAAATAGATGATCTACCACATGTCTTCAGTACATTCTTCGATTGGCATGTTTGGTGTATTGCATGCCGCTATTAAGATTAAAATTGGAAAATATTGGTGAATTAAAATTATTGATGATAATAAGAAAGTTGTGGAGGGATCAAATGATGGAACCTATTGGCTGTGCATAAATCATAAATCATTGAGTTAAATGGAGAAGGCAAGCATTTAAATTTACTCACGAGAAATTTCAATCTCGAAGAAGAAATAAACATTCATCTTACTAGTAACATATACGGCTAATGGGTCTAGGTTCAGCCATATTTGTTCGCCGCATAAATTGTATTTTTTGTTAGATAAATGTGTACTTTTAAATAATATTATTATTACTTCTATATCGGATTTATAAAAAAAAGAGTAGCATAACTGTATGGTATATAAAATAAAAGACCTATTAATTAAGCAAAGTTCAAATGAATTTACTTAACCTGATCAAAGCATTATAAGAGGAACAACATTTATCACATATTTTATTTTTATTTATATATATATATATGTTTTTTCTAATATATTTGGCGAACAATTGTGGCCGCGAACAATGGTGGCCGCGAATAATTGTGACCGGGAACAATTGTGACCGGGAACAATTGTGGCCGGGAACAATTGTGCTAATACATTGATTTCTTAACAAAACCAAAATATATTCTCATATACTCTCATCACCAGGTAATATACTAAGTTATACACCTTTCTAAACTGTAGTAGTGACAATAACCCAACGTGCGTGTAATACAAAGTTTAGTTGTGAAAGTTAAAATAATCATGTTACACTACAAAATTGTTGTTTTTTGACCACACAATATTTAGATGGCCGCCTTCGTTGGGTAGGTGTACGGGAGAGGGATGGGTGGGTGATTGGGTGGGCGGGCCGCCCTGTGGCTTGTGGGGCGGCACGCGCGCCCCGGGCAGGGTGTGGACGCTCCAGCATGAGCGATGTCTGACAATTGTCGACAGACTTTTTAAGGAACCCGCGTCATTTACCTGTGTGATTAATGGCCAAAGTACATGTACATATTTTTATTATCACCCCTCGTCTCCGTAGAGGCAGAGGACAGGGAGCTGTACATCTCTGGTGACTTATTTTTCAATTTCATCGGTATATGAGACTTCTGCGGATTGGTCCATGCATTATTATTTACTCCCCAGTGTTTAAACCACGCCCTAAAACTTACGAGGGCTTGACAAAGAAACAAGACCTTTTTTATATTTATTTTTCTACATAGTCTCCTTGTAAGTCTATACAATTCTCTCAGCGATGCTCCCATCCCTTCAATCCGTACAAGTAGTACTTGAAGTCTTTCTCCGCAAAAAAGTTATTTACGAAAGTAATGACCTCCTCATTTGACGAAAATCTCTGTCCTCCAAACGCAACTTTTAGCTTAGGGAACAAAAAAAAGTCGCTTGAGGCTAGATCTCGTGAGTAAGGAGGGTGGTCAAACAATTTGTAGCCGTAAATACTACGATAGCTAGTCTTGGGTTTTTTATAGGTAACGTTGAATACAGTAATTCAATCTATGCAAATCCAAAATACACCAACCTTTGTGAAACTGGGCTTGTAGACGCCGATGTCGCTCTCCTTGCAGTCTGGTGGTCCAAAATGTTTTTATATCACCACCGTAAATAAGTCCGTCCGAACCGAAAAACTGTCTCTTTCCAGTACCAGCTTTGATTTTGTTTGCTGTTTTTAAATCCACACAAATAGAACAAGCTTTCCTATCGAAGTATAAAAGCGAGTAAACACAGTTCAAACCGTAATTCGTAGATTTTCGCCTGGGCAACCGCTGAGGTGTGAGACGGCGTATTATCTTGGTGAAACAAATTTTTTTTCTGCAATTGTGGCCGTTTTTCTACAATTTCTGCCTTCAGCCGATCAAGTAATGATGCATAGTATGCTCCTGTAATGGTTCTTCTTTTTTCAAGATAATCGATTACGACAACTCCATGGCTATTCCAGAAAACAATCGCCATCACTTTCCCAGCCGAAGGAACAGCCTTTGCCTTTTTTGGAGCCCATTCTCCCTTCGCAGTCTACTGTTTTGACAGTGTTTTTGTTTCTGGAATAAAATGGTGTATTCAAATTTCATCTACAATAATTAATCGGCGCCAAAACTTTGATTCATTGCGCCAACAGAGCGTTGGGAATCTTTACATTTATCATTTATTCGAACACGTTTTTGGTCCGGAGTGAGCAAACGCGGCACTCAACGTGCGGTCAGCTTTCTCATGCCTAAATCTTGATTCAATATGTAACAAACACATTCTTTGGACATGTTCATAGCTTCTGCTAACTCTCTAACCTTAAATCGACGGTCGTCCAGCGCCATTTGGTGATGCTATCGTCAGTGGTTGCAGTTTTTGGCCGTCCCGAAAGTTCATCGTCTCCCAAGCTGGTAAGGCCACGTTTAAATTCAGCTGCTCAAACTTTCACCATGGTAAATGATGGTACAGAGTCCCCGTACATAGCGTCTAACTCGTCTTTAATTTGTGTAGGCCTTTCACAAACAAACAGGTCGATACTAGATTTTTTCCATTTTCACAAAAACACTCACATCGACTCACTTAAACTATTGTCAAACAACAACTGCGCTTCCAAAATGGGTGAAATTTTGGTAGTACTTATCAAAACATGTTCCCCAACTTTTGTTGACGAGAGCTGCCATCTTCATGTTGAGGTCGGAAATTTTTCATACAGCCCTCGTACATAGAACAGGTGGCACGCCTAGTGTTCCCATATTTCTTGCCCGTGACGATTTACCGTTCTATCAACATTTTCCGTACGTAGTCTGTTTAATGTCATTATTTTATCGAGTTCACCATTTTTGTTATCTTTTTCAATCTAAGCGTCGTTTTTTTTGAACTGGATCGTCTTCAATATTAATAAAATAGTTTTTAATATGCGACGTCAAATCCGTGACTGCGAGTTTTATTGCCAACAATTTCAATGTCAGTAGTCCGATTTGGATAAAATAAATTGAATTCAACTTGTCTGACTAAAATAATTAATAAATTGATATGAAACGTCCCGCTATCGCCACGTTGTCGCTCGCGTCGATCGCATGTTCGTACGACGGAGTGACTATGATTGTAAGGGCCAAACTTTGTTTCTTCTTTCATCGTCGCTAATGGGTCAGTATTGTGTAATATCAATCTCGACTGCTCCATATTCACTATCGACTGTTCGTTTCCCTCTTTTGTATTCGTAGACGTTTCACATCAATTTACCTCGAAAACGAGAGGTCTTTGATGATTTTCTTTCGTACCTATCTAAACCTCATAATATATATATTTTAATACAATTTGACGTTCTATTATCGATCGCTATTCGCATCAACCATATTTCCATCAAGTCTTCATCCAATATTATTTTCTATCGTGAGTAAATCAGCTTCCAAAATAGCTTGTTGCTCGAACCTACTCTCGACTCCGAGAAAAACGTGAGAAAATTCCCAAGAATTACTCCTTTACGTAACTCGTTTACACCCTTCATGAAATGAGAAGGTTCTCCCTTATCGAGGGGATGAACCGACGATCCATCTTCCGTTTCAGATACGAGTACTCGCCTCGTACATTTATCCATTATAATATATACATTTTTTCTGCGCGTCTATCCGATCGCTGACGGCTAACTTGTATTAAGATATCCTTTGAATGATGTACTGCGAAAACACGGTATATTTTCTTATAGGCTTTCCTAGTAAAATTTGTCACGTTCCTAATTTCTAGTTCACGTTCAATTTGTCACGTTCCTAATTCCAAATTCCTAGTAAAATTGTGAAAAGTGCGTAACATTTTACAGAATAATATGAAATTAATCAAATAAATGTAAACAATTTTATTTTCCATAAAACATTAAATCAAATTAAAATGTGTTTATAGAGACAAATACTAAATAAATGTTGTGCGTATATATCTACAAAACGATGCAGTAATCTAAAAACCAGCATGGTGCAGTGATGCACGCTCTGCCAATTATTTAAAAGCCTGTTAAATAAAATGATTAATTTATTTTTCTAAACTAAATTATAAACCAATTTAGGATCCTGGCGTCACAACTGGCAGATGCGTCGATATTGTACAATAAATGTACAAATTGATACGGGTTACGCAGCTATTTGATCAAAAAGTATTCACTTACATTACAATACTGAAATACATATATATTAGTGATGAACCCAAAATCATGAACCGTGAGTCAATAACTGATATTTTTGAGTCACAGTCACTATCAGTGATTGAATATCTGGGAATATCATGATTCATGATTCATTTTTTATTTTATTTATATTTGTGCACATGAAATGAAAACATTCATGAAGAAATCACGTTTAATTCGTGATTAGCGCCATCTAGTAGATCCTGCCAAAACGTTTTACAAATTTGACCGGAAATGCTGAGAATTTGACCCAAAAAATATATTTTTTAAGGGTTTTCATTATCTTTGTGATGATATTAAATTATATATGTCTGCTAAAATATGTTTTTACCCAAATTAAGTTTGAATAATATAAGTAAATACGCCCAAAATTATTTTTATTTATTTCGTGTATTGTGATATCGTGTGACGCATGCGTGTTAGTAATGAAACTGTGATTAGTCACAGTTTTTAATCACTGATATTATTTATTATCAATCATAATCACACAAAAAATATTTTTATGCACACTGATAAAACGATTTAGAGAATATTTACATAAAAAAAATCTTTTTATTTCAAATATATTTTTTTTATGTATATTTTTCGTAATCTCCCTGTATCTCAGAGGGGCATCCGTGGAGTCTCTTGTGAAGTGTTCTCACCACCTATAGAGGCTAATATAGTTGAGGATGAGAGGGTCTGGTTAAGTAAACAGCGCTGGTGTTGACGTTAGCTGTTGTTCTTGTTGCAGTTTGACAGCAATCAGTTTCCGGACCGGTAAAGTCTTCATTAATCGCCCTCGGGTGGTGGCCCGTCTTGCCTCTTTTATTGCCTTCAGGTAATAAGTTTCGCTTTAAATTGAGAATGGCGTTCTAATTTTGAATCACGATGTGCGCATATAAAACCTTTTGTGCAATTTTAAGGACCGATGCTATTATTTGTGCGTCGTGTGAAAAGTAATAAAATCATTACCCCATCAGTGTAAGATAAAGTTAATGTCTTATGGTTCTATCGATATATCCTAAGATGACCGCATTACTAATGAAAATATATTAATATACATAAATAAATGAAAATAACCAATAGCAACTATCAAGGGTGTTTTTATTTAGAAGTTTGTTTTTAGAATTGGCAACACTTTTTTCTGCGATAGCCAATTAAACAGTTGATAGCTGATTCATGTTTAGTTTGGTTTGTCATTTCACCATGAATAGACTTACGCCAGAACAACGCTTGCAAATTGTGCAAAATTATTTCGAAAATCGTGGTTCCGTTCGCGAAAATTAACGTGCACTACGCACATTTTACGGTCAATATAATCGTCTATCTGAGCGAGTAATTCGAATAATCATAGATCATTTTTGCACCACGTATACTCTAATTGATAATCCGAAGAATCTGTTGCTGCTGTGGAGCGTAGTATTGAGTCGATTCGCCAACGTGCTCAGCAATAGATCCATGATTACTGACTTTTTCATTCCCTAATTGAATGGCAATAATGTGGAAGAGCTGCGGTTTCAACAAGACGGCGCAACATGCCACACAGCGAGCGCCACAATCAATTTATACCCAACACAAAACATTCGATGAGCGCATAATTTTGTGTAATGTACCTGTGATATCGTGTGATTTAACACCTTTGGATTATTTTCTGTAGGTATATGTGAAGTAGATAGTCTACACCAAAAAACCAGAGACAGCCGACTTGGAAGCCAATATTCGTAGCGTTATTACCGTTATATTAAAAATGGTAGAAAATTGGATTTCCAGATTGCGCTTTTTTCGAGCCAGCCGCGGCGTCCATATACGTGAATTCATATTTAAACACTAATGGTATAAAATTATCTTTCCAATAAAGCCAATACCGTGACCATTAGCACGATTTTTATGTTTTATTTCATTTTAAAAATTTATACCTCTAAAAAAACACCCTTTACTTCGGACTCATTATCCGCAATGAAAAATATGATATTTCACAACTAATTATGCAGTGAAAAAAATAAGGTAACAGATGCATAGGTAGAAGGAGATTATGTTGACTGTATAACCTTAGAAAGTGGTCCAGTGTACAAAATTTTAGTGATTTAATACAGGATAGAAAGGCGACACACGAAGTCTTGTTAAACATTGTGTGCGCGCTATATTTTTTTGTGTGCGCTATGATGCCAAATCATTTGCGCGTGCACACCTGGATATCTTAGAGGGAACATCGGTGGTACGTCTGTCTGCATCGGGGCGTGTAGTGCATATAATTAATCTAAAAACTTTTGAAGGTTCTGTAAGTTATTGTATGCGTTGCTTTGTTGAGTGGAATCGAAGCGAGAGTACACAACTCTCACGATTCGGGATAGGGTGGGACTCTCCGGGTGTTCCTCGAAAAAATAGAAAAATTAATATTCAAAACATTGAAGCTCAATATCTCAGTTTGTTGTAAATATTAGAGATTCCCTTGATGTTCCATAAAACAACAATTATTTTTATTGGCTTTTCTAGTTAATAGAAAAAAACCTGAGTTAAATCAACTGGAAGCCGAATCCCTCCTCAAACCCTGGTATCCCTGGTGTCCGGAGGTAAACTTTACTTTCATGTTACATCAACTTCCTGTTTCTCTGCCCTCAATTCTTAACCATATACATATAGATGGACATACACATGTATAAAAAACAATATATAGGTATGATATATTCACCCAGATAATTTTCTAATCCACAGGAACCGGAATTATAGCTGAACACTGAACATGATGTATAGATTCCAACCCTTATTGCAAAGGTTCGCCGTAATTAAGGCGCCACCGATAGCCATCAGCAAATCAAAAGCCTCCCCTCATTCTTACTCGTATTTTCTGGGGGTTGGCTCGGAGCCATTTACTATTCAGCAGGGGCTAATCGTTGCCGCCAGCCTAATTAACTGCCCAAATGTATCCAACATGTAAAATGAAGCCTAGCAAGAT
The DNA here is from genome assembly GCA_022840565.1 of Eubasilissa regina. Taxonomy (NCBI): domain Eukaryota; kingdom Metazoa; phylum Arthropoda; class Insecta; order Trichoptera; family Phryganeidae; genus Eubasilissa; species Eubasilissa regina. The sequence continues at coordinate 26,244,705 of JAINEB010000025.1, forward strand.
TAAGGTTATATAAGATTTATTTCTTAAAAAAAAAAGATGTTTCAACATCATAACTAGTCACCCCTCTCCAAAAAAATAACATGGTAATATCCATAGAAAAATATGAGACGAAAAAGTGGCCAAAAAAATACTTTGTACTATGGAGACTACACTTTTTATTTAGTACTTATAAATGTCAATAATAATTTACAATACTGAGCAATATATTTTTTGACAACGAAATTTTTGAAGTGTCAAAAATGAATGACATTTAATTTCATTTCTTACTTCCATCGCTGTGCACATCACGCAGATGCGATGTTTATCCATAATCATGGAGTATTGTACTCGTAATGAAAACTATCAATTTGTAATAACATATTTTTTTTTATAAATCGTATTTCAATTTTTCGATCCATAAAAAAGTGTATTCTACAATATCATGTGTCTTATCGTCTCATCTGTATCATCGTAAGATCATCTGTCACAATCATAAGGGCGCGCTTTTAAAAATAATTAATATTTTTTCCGTTTTTTACGAAAATGTGGGTTTTTATTATTCATTTATATCATAAGTTATACACTAGAATTGACTTTTTTAAAAACTATTACTTAGATAGGACCTTTATACTAATGAAAAAAATATATCAGAAACACAATAATTTCTTACTAAATAATATTTATATCGATCATATTAATGTGAGCTTTTTAAACTATTTTTTTTTTTAAATCGCCGATTAAAAAACAATAAATATCACATATTAATAGGATCGATGTGAATATTAATTATTAAGAAAATATTGTGTTTATTAGTTTCACATTAGTGTAAAAAATATTAATTATTTTTTGAAAGGGAAGCCTTAAAAGTCTGTTGATGTCCTTTCTATTCAAAATAAATAAATACAAATATTTTTCATTCTTGTTTATAATTATCGGTCAAATTTTTTATTGTGAAGTTACAATTTCAGAACATAGTTCTGTCGAATTTTTAAAACGAATTAAATCGATTAATTGGATAGATATACATAAAAGATTATCAATAAATGGATTTTACCTGTCATATATTTCAGAAGACGTTTATGGAAGGTCCGCGATGTCATTAATATTATACTATTTTAAATAATACTAGATTACCCGCTGCAACCGCACGGTTGCAAACGTATCCTCCACTGACGCAGTACTATGTTGTCAATCTCCAGATCTAAAAAAAAAAAATTCGCTAATACACATTGACAAAAACATAAAAAGTGTTTTGATAGGAAAATAAGAAGAAGTAAAAAAGATAAGATCTCAAATGCGTTATACGTTTGTCTATCACCAGAAATTTAAAATTTAAATATTGAACGTAAAATGACTGAGAAAAGCTTAAAAAACAACTGTAATGGGAGAATAGAAGAAGAAGATATAGAATTAGGGACGTTTTTTTATGAATACGTAACAAATTTGCTATTAATAAAAATTATCAAAATTAATGTCGCACTTAAACTAACTAATATAATCAAAAAACCCAGTGCGGAGGAAACAGATTATTACTATGATTTCACAAAATGTTTCTTAAGAATATACTGCCATAATGAATATACTTCCATAGTTTCTAAAGAATATACTGCCATACTGCACGTCAAACAATATTATCAATCATTTCGACATCTTACTGCCCTCTGTTGAATTAATTCCGTGGTTTAAAAGTAAACAACAATGGCTGATCATCTACAGCTGATTTCACAATCCAAAGTGCGAACTAAAATCATTAATTTCGAACGTCAAAAAAGGCCGCAAAATTAAACCAATCAATGCGTAGCAAAAGTCAAAGTCAAACAGCTGTAAGCTGTCAAAAAGCAGGCGGCCATGTTGTATTTTCAAATCGGCTCCCTGTTTTACCGACACTTCGCTGTAATTATCTCGCATGTCTGTTTAAAATAAAGAATTCGAATGCATCGCAAGAGCGGTCCATAAGTACCTGACCATTTTCAAAAAACAATAATCAACCGGGTGTCCCCGCGTTATTAATAGAAGTAGAAAAAAGTTTGAAAGGGAAAAAGTTGCAGTAAACCTATTTCTGCCGGAGAAAATTTTAAAAACACAAATCGTGCGAGAGATTACGGAGATATAACCGATCTATTGTGTGACTCGATTGGTTACATATAAACATATAAACATCGCGGAACATGGCTTATTATTTTAATATATACTAGCATGCCCGCACAGCTACCGCACGGTAGCAGACGTATCCTGCAGCGACGCAATACTCTGTTTTAAATCTCACCCAACAAAAAAAAAAAACACTTTTCTCGGTATCCCAGAATTGGAAGAAACAGAACCGACGTACATAGCCAACAACCTAAGGGGTGGTGGAGAAATTGTGCAGGAGCTACACAGACTCACACCGTGCACCTAAAAAAATACCACTTTTTTTGTAAAAAATAGACCCGACGTACACAACTAACAACCCAAAAGGGTCAAAGGCCTGTTGATCTTTGAGAAGCGTTAGGTTAGATTACTAACCACGTAAAAAAAACACCACTATTCTCGGCATCCTAAAATTGTAAAAAACAGGGCTGACATATACAACCATCAACCCATCTCTCCAGGTTTTAATAAAAACAAACATTTTGTTAATACTCATTGATAAAACCATAAAAAGTGATTTGACAGGAAAAGAAGAAGAAAAATGAAAGAGAAGAATAATAATCCATCACTCATCGAGCTTGTATGAGAAGATGTATGAATGTGGTTGAGGCGAGAATTATGTGTCAGGACAAAAGAGTGTGGCGCTCTATCCTCTCTGCCTACCCCGGAAACGGCGTGATGGTAAGTAAGTTAGAGGTTTATCTATCACCAGAACTGTTCAATTTAAATATTGAATAACAGACGCGTAAAAGAACAAACTCCTTCGACCGGTCTGTAGTAAGACAGGCGTATTTAAGTCACGTGTACAACTGCGAAATAATAATGAATTCAATGACGCTTTTAAAAAATCATCATTGTGTCATTCTAGACATAACCTATAAAAATCCAAAAAACGTACAGAAAATTTTTCTAAGATAATGTATGATTTCACCATAATTAACCAAATTCCGGAGTGAAATCATCAATTTTATCTTATGCGGAAAAATAAATATAGAGAAAAATGTACATGTCAAAAAATGTCAATGAACATATTTAAATAAAAATACTCTTTTTAATTCGGATTCGTCACATATTTCGCTTCAAGGTGGTCGAATGAATCGTTACCTGTATTATTACAATATTGTTTTAATGAGCTTAATATTGCATAGAGTGTAGAAATAATTTTCAAATGTTTCATTTCTCACGTGAAAATGAACATTTTTGATTAAAATGAAATAATATTAAAACATAATTTAATAAAAATACTATTTTTAATTAGTATCGGGTATATATTATCCTTCAGGGTGCATGGACGTGAAGATACCTCCATGAATATGATCTTTTTAATAGACCGCTTCATACCGAATAGTGTACAGAGATCGTTTTCAAATCAAAAAATGTACATTTTCCCATGTGAAAATCGACATTTTTCATAAATCGCAAAGTTTGTCATTGTTTCGCCTGTCAAATGTGGAAAAAACCGCATTCATTTGTTTTCTCCGGCGGTCGTGAGATTTCACTTTTCCGGGGTTATTTGTATCAGTTTTTTCGCATTTTCGGCGCATCTAGGTAGGTCCGGACGTTTTTCAAAAAAAAAAAATACGCGTTTTTTAGATTTTTAAGATGAATTTTAAACGATAGAAGCTTACAAATACGAAAATAAATTATATTCCATTGTGATGTATGCACAGATGTAATAAAATTATATTTTGGTCGTAAACTCGCAGAGAAAATCTCAAAAATACGAAATTTCACTAAATCAGGTTTCATAAGAAAATTAGAAGACGAAGAATTTTAAAAAAAAGTGTGTAACGATACTGCCCATTGATGGCAATTGTCAAAAAATATTAAAGTGATTTTAGCTCTTAAACTCGCAGACTTATAAGCGAATGAAAAAAAAGTTAGGCTAATTAAAAAGTTAAATTTTCCAAAAATCACCAAACTAAAAGAGTTGTAACAAATAGAAGAGAAGAAGAAGAATGAAAAGAAAAAGATGTAAAGACTCAGTCAACCTTCGGACGTCTGGGAAAAATATCGGAATGCGGATAGAACGCCTAATAAGCAAGATATTAACCAAAACGTGTGTGACAAAATCGGTTACATATAAATATATATATAAACATATAAACATCGCGAAATAGGGCTTATTATTTTAATATATATGATGATGATGACTAGCTTACCCGCACAGCTGCCGTCCGGCAGCAGACGTATCAGAGACGCAGTACTCTGTTGTCAATTTGCAGAAAAAAAAAATCTTAACACACTTAATAAAACTATAAAAAGTGTTTTGATAGGAAAATAAGAAGCAGAAGAAGGAATAATTTATGTTTTTAAATACATTACGTATTCACCTATTTGTAGAATTTTTCAAAATTAAAATCGCACTCAAACTAACCAACATAATCAAGTTTTGATGGCGCCAGAAATAGAGGACGTCCGTGGAAGACTTGGCACGATCAGGTAAACCAGTTAACGGAGGATGGTTCTATTAGAAGCTTCAACAATCGGCAAGCTTGTATGAGAAGATGTATGAATATGAATGAGGCGAGAATTGTGTGTCAGGACAGAAGAGTATGGCGCTCTATCCTCTCTGCCTACTCTTGCGGGGAAACGGCGTGATGGTAAGTAAGTAAGTAAGCAGTTGATACTGATGGATTAATCGAGTGTTTATGGCACCTGAAATAGAGGACGTCCGTGAAAGACTTGGCACGATCAGGTAAACCAGTTAACGGAGGATGGTTCAGTTAGAAGCCTAAACAATCTGCGAGCTTGTATGAGAATATGTATGAATGATGCGAGAATTGTGTGTCAAGACAGAAAGTATGGCGTGATGGTAAGTCATAATAAGATAATTAAGTATTAAACGTCTAAAAACAATATTCATACTATTTTGAATTAAAAAATAATAATAGACATACTTATACATAATAATAATAGAGAAAGGTAAGTAAATTAAAATAAAATCGTACTTAAACTAACCAATATAATAAAAAAAAACAGTGTTCATATAAATTCATAAATAGAGGTATAATAATATATAAACTCCTGTTGTATACTAAAACTAACGCCAATGTTATTTCATTTGTAGTTAACCAGGCGTTACTCATTTATACTCAAAATTTGTATTATTAAAACCGAAATTTCTCTATAAAAACGATATGACAAACAGTACACTTTTGTCATTCTCCAGAAGGTTTAAAAACATGAGTACTCAACTAAAACTCACAGACAAAATCATTATGTGTTCACGGGATATCTCTTTAATTCAAATTGTTAGCTGTTTACACCTATTGCCAACCCACAGGCGTATTATATTTATATCCATTTAAATAAATAATAATCTTAAAATCGACGAAAAAATATTACAAACACGATATGTTTATTAAGACTTGAAAGACGCAAAACACTCTTTTCAAAATATTCATACTATTTTGAATTTAAAAATAATAATAGGCAGCATTCCAATTATCTGCACTGTGCGGAGTACTATCCTCTACGTCGTTTGAGAAAATCAAAGAAGGTGGCGATTTAAACGATGATGATGATGATGATGATTTTTATCGTGTAAATAGATAAAAAATAAAATTATTGAACCTAAATTATTAAAAAATAATACGACTATTACCTATTTATCTAAAGCTATATTTCTTTTAACATTATTTTAAAAAACATTTAATTTATTGTAAAAATTCATTAATTGTTGTTTGTCGTTTGAATATATTAATCCCTGAATGTAATCTTTATAATTATAGTGTTTTTCAAAGTTTGTTGCTCTGTATAAACATCACGTCAAAGAATTTGTTGCGCATCTTGTATCTGAAGATACGTTGGAGAAGCTTCTGAAATGTCTTTTGTATGCGTGTTACATTCACTCTCTTTTGTCATCATCAGTAAGGGTCATTTTGTAGGAATTTCCTACATCTTTTCCATCCAACTATTGACCACAATAACTGAAGTTTGATTATAATAAGCAGATTATTTTTAATAAATTTTATATACAGTGTTTCGGGACCGACTGATTAAAATAACGATAACCGATTGATAATATTATTCAGATTGCACTGTAGTAAATATACCTATATACAAATAAAATAAAATAGAAAAAGTATATATTCAAATTAATAGACACACGAGATAGAAAAAAGCAAATGATAAAAAGCAAATGCAAACTAACAATGTTGTTATAATTAAGTAAAAATATATAATCATATTGAAAATAATAACAAAAAATCAAACATGATGACATTTTCAAACATTATAATTAATTACATTGTGAACGAAACTAATGTTATGGTAAAGTACTTACTACATATACTTATTAATTTGCTCGTAATTGTTTTAAATTGTTACTTGTTTACGTTAAGTTTCGTAAAAAAATCGTTTTACAATACTTGGACGCCATAATTCAATATTATTTGTAAAATACCGAGATTGAAGCAAAGTGATGATGGCTTATAAATTGGATAACTAATGTAAATGAATATTTAAAATAAAATATAATTACGTATATCTAAATAATTAATATTCAAACTCTAATTGTTCTATTTAGATATTTTAATGTTATTCGTATTAGTATCCACAGTAATGAATACTTTCTTCTTAAACGGCGCATAAATTGCCATCTATCGTTGTTTTTTTGAAGTTTAAATTAAACCTGACCAAATATTTTTCACATAAAAAGATCGATTGAAAAAGTATTTTTTAATAATAATGATTTAATGTATGAAAATTCTGCCTATCCATTTCGTTTTAATATTTTACAGAAATTTACAGTCTGGATTATGCTCTAACATAGTTTGTTATAAAGAAAAAATGTATTTTTAGGTCTATTCTAAAATTGACATAAAATTTTTATTCATTCCATGTCGTTAAATAATATTAATACATAATTAAACAAAAATAATGCCTTTAATTCTGTTTTGTTTAATATTTTACTGCATGGTGCACACATACACTGATATCTTTGTTAATACAATATTTATAAATGAACGGTTCATACTGTATAATCTAAAGAGATTGATTTTAAACCTAAAACTTTTTAATTTTTCATGCGACATTTTTTATTAAAATGAAATAATATTAAAACATAATTTAATACAAATACTATTTTTAATTCGTATTGGGTAAATATTATTCTTTAGGGTGCATGAACGGGAAAATCCGTACGGTTTTTATTATATACCGTTTCATACCGAATTGTGTATATAGATGGTTAACAATTCTAAAAATATGTCATTTCTCATGTTAAATCGACATTTTTCATTAATCGCAAAGTCTGTCATCGTTCAGTATGTCAAATAGCCAAAAAAAACGGTTCATTTGTTTCTTCACTTAATCGCGAGATTTAGCCAAATCGGGGTTATTTGTATCAGTTTTTTCGCATTTTTGGCGCATCTAGGCAGTTAAGCTAGTTCATACATTTTTCAAAAAAAAAAACGCGTTTTTTACAATTTAAAAATGAAATTGAAATAATGGGAGTTTATAACATCCAGAATAAATTCAGCGCTATCGGTTTGTATAACTTGAATAATAAAAAAAAAATTGTTCGTAATGTCTCAAAGGAAAACTCAAAAACACGAAATTCACTTAATCAGGGTTTGGGAAGAAATCAAAAGAAGAAGAATTTAAAAAAATACACGCAACGATGCCGTCCATCGTCGGCTATCGCTGAAATGTTTAAAAATAATTATCGCTTTTAAACTCGCAGAGTTGTGAGCGAAAATGTAAAAGTTAGGCTAAATTAAAAAAAAAATAGCAAGAAATTCTCTAAACTTAAACGGTTGTAACAAATAGAGGAGAAGAGGAAGAAAAAAGTGTCAAGGGGAAAAAGTTTATGTCATTCTTCAGCTATCTGGCAAAATTCAAAAATACCCAAATGGCTCGCAGGCTCGCGAGATACAGCGATTACCGTGTGTGATGGATATTGTTACAACGCGACATACAAAAAACACGGAATATAGCTTACGACTTTAATAATAGGTAGATTCTTTGGTATCCCAATTTGTTTGTGTCCTTCCTACCATCCTTGAAACCTGGATTCTTCCACCGTTCCTTGGATCATCAATTTTTCTATGGCGACTCCTTGTCTAGTAACATGGCCATCTGTATTGTGAAGTTGTAATTATTCAGAACATAGGTCTGTGATATTTAAAATACAAATTAAATGTATTAATTAGAAAGATATACATATAAAATAATATAGATGGCTTTCAAATAATGAAATGATAGATGTATCAATTTGAAAAGTGTGATATATAGGTTCGAAAATTTGTCGTTAATGTACTGTGTGCTGTAGCATAATCGATTAATGCACGCTGCCCGGATTGGAAGAAATCCAGGTTTGAATTCCGGTAGCGACAACAATATTTTTCAATATAATTGATTTTATTTGTATATCTTTTACATATTTATAATAATAGTTGATAATAGACACTGTTAAATGTTTAATTCCTCAATGATTCAGAGTAGGAACAGAGTAGTTGCTAGATCATCCGAACCATTAATCGAATTTGCCAACAACATTCCAAAGACGTTTTGAAATCTAGCTACGCATTTATTTTCGTGTCTTTTTTTTGCTTTTGGATAAGAAATATCTTTTGTTATTTTTTTACCCTTGATATATTTTTTTACTATTCCACGGAGCCTACAGTCATATTACTATAATGACCCTTATGTAACGGTAACTCTATCTTCTTTGTACATAAATTTGAAAGGAAATTGATACAGTTATTGAACTGAATTGTCATGTTTTTATGAAATATGATTTAGATGAATATGTGACCTTTTTTTACAGAAGGTACGTTTTTCAAATAGAAATCTATTGTCGAAAATTTGATTGATTGATTAAGATTCTTATTCGTCTTTACGCCTTACTCGTCCAACAGACGTTGACCATCATCACTTTGTTTAGTGAAGACAGGAAAAGATCTACAGTAGTCTGACACAACCGCTGCCCCAGGTTCTGCAGCCGTGATGTTCTCCTTCCAGGACCACGACTGCCAACATCGCGAGGTGCAAGATCTCGTACTTCTCCGGATGTCTCATCACATGTCCGAGATATTGAACGTATTGGATTTTTATTGTTTTAAATACTTATTTTTATTAATTAAGATAACATATTAATTCGTAACTCCATCCATACAGTTTATATTGGACATTTTTGTGTAGATCACATCACAAACGTCAGTCGTCAAGGCGCTTTATCGTTTATTCTGTAAGTGTCCATGCAAATTGTAAAAAAATCTTCAGGAAACTAGAAAGCCATATGCAATGTAAAATGCAATATGATGAATTGGTTTAATACTATTCCTTTTTCAGATTTTGATCCAGAATGAGAATATTAACTGACATCTGTTGAGTGATTTGATAACTTAGTTAGATGTAACTCTGAAATGTTGGAAGCTGAACACGGAACACTATAAAACTAATTAATTATATTCTGGAATCCGTGAAAATCACATATTACGCACAGTGAACGGTAATATAATAAATCAAATACTAATTAAATGTATTAATCAGAAAGATATACATATAGAATCAATATTGCCGTTGTGCTAACGGGATTCGAACCTGGATCTCTTTCCAAACCGGGGAAGGTGCATTATCCAACTATGCAACAGCGACAGTAATTTTGACGACAAATTTTCGAACCTATATATTACATTTTTCAAATTATTACATCTATTGTTCCATTATTTGAAAGCCACAGACCTATGTTCTGAATATTTACAGCTTCACAATAAGACTGTGTTCTCCTTAATAATTAATAGTAATATAATACAATATGCTTTTTAAATATCCACTTTGCATGATTGGACTGCGCGTCCACAGCACGCGAGACATGGCGAGATGGCTATACATATTAACACGCTATCATCGCTGAGAATTCACTATTGAATTTCGTATAGAGAGAAGATTGAACCAACTGATGTGTCCGACCTATCAAAATCTTCACTACAACATCATAATGTTTAGATAAAATAATTCATAACATTTAAATAAATATACACATTTATTACACATTCTTCTGTATACTCCCTCATCTTCTCTTTCTCAGTATCAGTATAATGATTATTAACATACAGGGTGGCCCAAAAAAGGGAGAACATCTCGTAACACATGAGTTATTTTAAAACATAATATAATTAATTATAATTCTTAATATTCTTTGCACAATATTTAGCAAATCAGAAATCATCAAAACACCCCATATCGCATAATCTACTGGGTTTAAATGTAGGCTGTTCGGTGGCCACATGCCTGGCTCGATGAAATTAACATTCTCACGACGAAGAAAGTTGAAAGTTGAAAGTGTGGGATGGAGTTCTGTCCTGCTGCAATGTCTAGCTATACTTCATGCTTTGTTTTGAAACTTTTTGATCATTTTCCAAGCACCCCAACCTTTTTTCAATTCGCAAATTTTTGATCAGAATACGGTATTTTGCAGTGATTTTTGTCATTCTGGACAACAATTTGAAAAAACCAAATATAAACAATGGGAAAATTAATCGAAATAAAACGTAATATGGGTAAATGGTAAGTAAGTAAATTAGTAAATAGTTGAACTAATTTTGATGTAATTATATCACATTTTACGAAATGTTCTCACTTTTTTGGGCCATCCTGTATATATATATATAATTTTAGAATGGTTGGAGGTTGTTGCAATACATTATCCACCATAAAAATCGATTGAGTACAAAATTGGTGTTCTCGTAGTGCGTCACGTATTTTTTACTTTCGTTTTAAAATTTCAACAAAATATGATAAATTTCTAAAATCTGCCAAAACAGACGTTTGGCTTTTACATGTGCTGAATAAAATATGTATTCTACATAGTGGCGAGCGTGACCCATTCGTTTGATCAAATATTTTCTGAAATTAATCTAACACCCAAGATGTTAACATATCAATAACGTTGTTAACCCTTCCCGAACCATGCAGTAACACAGGTCTACCATCATAATTAAATCAGTAATATTTCGGTAAATATATGCAAAATAAAATTCATATTTTAGATAATCTTAAGGAAAATATTAGCGCTTAGGAATGACTAGTGAAAAACCTATTATGAAGAGGGAATCGTACAAAAACAATTGTTTTTTTCCATTCTATCCGTAGTACAATTAATACGTTGGTAAATATAAAATTTGTGATATAAAAGACAGAGATCGCACACTAATTTCATAGTAAAAAGAACAACAAACATACAAATACAATTGTCTCTTTCTTACTAATTAAATGAAGAGAGATAAGAAGGAAGGACACATTGTATAAGACTTAATGAATGTTCTGAATTATGTTATTAATCATTTTTTTCAAAATTGAACGCTCAATATTTAGAGTAAATTCGTGCCATTTTAGCTAATAAAAACATTTTTTATAACTGTTATTTACGGTAACACGAGTTGATGGCATGGCTGCGTTCGGGTATTTTATATCACGGTATGGTAAAGGTTAAATGATTACTTATATACGATAAACTTTAGTGAGGGATGTGTTGAATAATAAAACACAATTTTCTTCTAAGCTGTAAAACAAAACGACGTGTCCCGTTAAATTTTAAACACAAATTTAAATTTAGGGTCGAGCCGCTGCTATGCACATGGGGTAAATTTGCATAAATAGTGACAACGTTATAATATAATCATTACAGAGTTTTTGGTTGAGGGAATTTACCGGTTAGCGGTACAGGCCAGTGGCGCGTCAGGGTTGTCTCGGGTTAAATTAATTGGAAATTCTCGGCACAAAGCGATACGAAAAATGTAAAGCGACGAGGAAATATTCTGAAGCAAAGAATATAGCGGGCCAAAAAATCATCCAGGGGGTGTTTTAAAAATATAATCTACGAATTAAGTTATCATTTAACTGCAATACTAAGCTTTCAAGTGTTGAATATTAATTTTTCCGTTTCTTATGCGAAGTTCATCGCCCATGATGTGAAATTTTTACAAATTAGAAAAATAATGTACACCGTTTGAAGAAAAAATTAAGTATTACTAAAATATAACTCTGTTTTGACAGTATTTTGAGAAAATTATTACAAATTAAATGTATCAATTATAAAGATATACAGAAAAAATTAATTTGTTGCTACCGGGATTCGAACCTGAATTTTTTCTTATCCAGGGAAATGCGTTAACCATGTTGACGTCAAATTTTCGAACTTATATGCTGTAGCTCTTTTAAATAGATATATCTATTATTACATTTTTGTTAATTAATTAGTATTAAAATATATCAGAACTATGTTCTGAAAAAAATATAACTTCACAACAATAATGTGTTCTCTTTAAAAAAAAAAAAATATTGTCAGAATTTAAATATAAAAAAGTCAATTCAGAAACTAGAAGAAAAGCCCAAGGTTTGTAGGACAGTATTTAACAGTGCACTTTAGAATGATGTCATGAATGACCGTCAAGCTGAAATAGAACTTTAAGGAAAATAGAATGTTGAGGTTATAAATTATGAGATTGTGAATGTGTGTGGGTAGATGTAGAAAAATAAGATGGTTATGCTTATGTGTGAGTGATGTTTCATTATTCACCCTTCACTCACATGCTCGTTTGACCATCGTGGAGTGTATGTGTGGCAAGAGCAGGTTGGAAAACAAAAACTCTAGCTAAGGTTGTCGAAGGATGATTTGTTTAGCACAGTTACAGATATAGGCGGCGGCGAGAAGAGTGGTGCTCTGTAACCAGATGACTGCTGGTCGCATGGTTATTGTGGCGTCGGTATTGGGCATCTTTTATGGTTGTTATGAGCTTAAGTTTTACGCGCCAGTAAATGCAAGGTGCGTTCAGGGGTTGTCGGCGGTAATGATACATGATCAGGTAGATAACGAAGCTTACGGGAGAGAGATGGACCTAGAAGATACGGCAGTGCCGTTCATGATTGGCCAGTAAAAGCAAAGGTTGGCTATCGGTAATCCAAACAGAAATAGTGGCCTTAAGTAGCTGAGTCCTGCAATACAGGAGAGCCTATATCCAAAGAACGGAACTAGGTAAAATAGTACAATGCATTCTTCTATATAAATAGAATCCCCTCCTGGTGCAATAAAAAGGTCCCGGAATCATATACTGGTGGCAGCTCTATTTCTATTGAATTTTTATTTTATTATTTTATTAAGAAGAACACATTCTTATTGTGAACTTGTAATTATTCAGAACATATGTCTGTGTTGTTTTAAATACTAATTAATAAATTAAATTAGTATTTTATTTTATTATTTAATATAACTAATTAACTAAAACTAACTTATCATCACTTCGTCTCGCCGCAGTTGTAAGAATAGAGGATAGAGCGCCACACTCTTCAGTCCTGACACACAATTCTCGCCTTCACATTCATATATCTTCTCATTCAAACTCGTTGATTGTTGAGCCTTCTAACAGGACCGTCTTCCAATATTTGGTTTACCTGATCGTGCCTAGTCTTCCGCGGACGTCCTCTTTATGTGGTCTTATTTCTTTCTTACCATTCTCTAATGTTTCGAATGTTTCAACATTTAGTTTTGATCTAATTTTGTAATTATGAAATAAATTAAAAATTCCGAACATCACCACTATGGTCCTTTGTGACTGAGGCTCGCGATCTCTATGAACTCTCGCTCTCTTATCTATGTTCCTCCGCTTTTCTCGACATCTTGCAGACCTTAAAGCTGTCACCAGAGAAGTGCATGTCTACTCGGTCGGTCCAACGGGAGAGGGATCTTTCACTTCCTCTAACTCTTCGTCCTTCAATGCGGCCCATTACAACAAGCTTCTTCAAGCTTCCTTTCTCTCAAGATGCCTAAAAAATTGAAGGATTTGTCTCAAGTAAATGGTTAAGAAATTCATGCTTCTCACCGTCCATGGTATGCCCAACATGTATCTCCAGCACCACATCTCAAAGGCATCAATGCGTATTTTCTCCCTCGCTTGCTTCTTCTCGAACGATTCGGAATTATTCGTACTAATCCCAGGATTCATAACCACTGTAAACTGGACCGAGATATATATATAATATATATATATATAAGGTAAGTATATATATATATATATATTTTCATGTCTTTTATAAATGACTGTACACTTAGGTGTCTGTCCTGTTCTGTTCTATCGCCTTAAGATTACACGTCACGTGACTAATGACTAACGAATGAATAACGTTAAATTACACGATTAATGAATTAGACCTTTGTGGGAACCCTGGCTGAGCCGAATACACACATAGATAAATTCCCAGCGAGGCCGAATGGCGCCCGATGATTTTGAACGCACATTGCCCAGTCAATGAGCATTCAAGCTGTGCATTGCGTTCTGACCGTGACGTGAACAAAATTCGAACCACCCTGTGTGCTCTAGATCCGGCTCGGCAGCTTCAATGACTGGAATAGATTTTTGACGTGAATAATTTTCGATAAGAAATAATTTATGACTTCAAAGTTGAACAGGGTGAACAAAATTTGACTTGAAAAGTCCAATGACAACGCGGTCTTCAATTAAGGGTTGAAAAGTAATCTTATTTAAAATTTATCTTTTAGAGTTGTCCGAAAGTTTGTTAATTAATTTCGTCCTTCATTATCGGTATCTACACTTTTTTTATTAAAAGCAATCAAAAGTTGTGAAACCTTAATTTTCTTTTTGATTTATTATAGTGCCTGGCTTTTTTTAGGATCTAAGGGTGCGGATTTCATCTATGTTTATTCGTCAGTCTTGTTACATCTCCTTTTTCTTTTATGTCCAATAAGAACAATGTCAGTATTAAGATATAATGGTCTCAATAAATTGATCTAGCTCGTTATTCACCGCTGTTGTACTCTTTCAGGTCTTCTTCGGCCCAAAGTTGTCACAAGGGTACCCCCTTATACGATAATATGGCCGAAGAATAGGAAGAGTATTTTGTTCACTGCTGTAAACGGAGTTTGCATTTGCTGTAGAATTGAGACTTACGTGCGATGTGCTGTCCACGGAACACGTATCAACCTTCTCCAGCAATACGTTTCGAAGACATTGCGGACTGTCCAAGTCTCCGCCGCATACATGGAGATTGGAAATACAAGAGTGCGAACCAATATAATTTTAGTTGCTTATTTAGTCTTACTGTCTTTCCACATTCTCTGCAGTTGGTTCGCAGTAACTCTAGCTGGTTGTATGCGTATTCTAATTTCCTGCCCACTGTCGCCAGTGTTCACGATCAGCGCACTCAAATATGTTACCTCTTGAACTACCTCACTTCCTGTTGTTTGGAAAGTTTGTTGTGACGCACTGTCATTAGCTATATAGAGTATATTATCCTTGATACTAAATCCGGCTAACAATGCTAGTACAATCAATTCGGAGTCATTTATGTGCTTATGTAGGACGGTTTCAACATCCATGTTTAATCTACGTTTGCAATGGGAGAGCATTACCTGTTTGTGGTGAGGCGCTACTTCTTCATGCCACCAGTCGAATTACGAAGGTGCTGGGTGAAAAGAGGTTAAAGTGGGACTGATATTATTTGCGCTACCGTATATTATTCTACACCCGCCTTTGTGTGCATATATTTCGCAGTAACTCTGTTTTAGTACTTCCTTTTCCGTACCTCATTTCATTTCCAAACAAACCGGTAGAACAAAGGTAATTTGTTTATTACTAATTAGGTTTATATTGATAACTTTAACGCTCTGATAACATTTTATAAATTCAATTAAATAATAATCAACAATACTATTCTAATAGACGTGAAATTAGTGGTGTGATGATGCTTCATGACTCCAAATGCAATCGCCATTCGGGTTCTGTTGCGTTTCACCAGATGTAACGATGTTTTTCACTTAAGTAAGCTTAATACTAATATTGGAAAGAATGAACTGTTTAACAGGACATTTTTATGTTTAAAAAAACGGCAGACGGATGGATTCGATGGACTCCACAGTAATGAGGTAGCATCAGAGTAACCTTCTGGTATAGGAACGTGGCGGCCTGGACCAAGGCTGCGATAACACCTCATGGCAGCCTGGTACTTGTTGCGACTTCACTCCGTCGCAAACTTGGTATAAATCGATGTGTGCTAAATCAGTAACACTGTGTTCTCACTAGGAGGAAAATTTAACTAGAAGAATAAAGATTTCAAAGACTATTATCGTCTTTGCGATGTCGGGATTGTTATGTCTCATGTAATTAAAGCGTAAATAATGTGTTGAATCTAGTATTATTATTGTTTGCGACCATTTCCTACCATCTAAGCTAGCCATACCGACATCATACATACATACACCTACAGACTGAACCTAGCCGGTGGCGTATGCCCTGGCGTTCGATCAGCCGGAGCCAGAACGCAACGTAACAATATATAAACTTAGGAGGTGAGAACTTTAACTTAATCCGCATTTCACTGTCATGGAATAAATGAAGCGATTCAGTTCAACACGACAACATTCAATTAGAAAATTATTACGAAAACATAAAAAACTGACCATAAAAACGGACCATGAAAATGGTCCATAAAAACGGATTATAAAAAATGACCATTATAACATAAAATGGATAATAAATACTAAAAAATGACCATGAAAAACGTAAAAGATTTAAAAACGGAACATAGAAACTGTAAAAATAGAAAAAAATACTTTAAACAACGAAACTTAAAAAGGTGTCCAGGAAAGATAGAATAAAAAATTGATAAGATAAAAAGATTCATAAAAACACAGATAGAACACAAAAATATCAAGAATTCAAAAAATAGATTGAACTATTCATCCAAAGACTTAATAGGAATATTACAATAAGTTACATTTAATATTTTATTATACCTTCAACACTCTTCCATTTTTCTTTGGAGTTAACTGACGGCACAATATGATTAATTATTAAATAATATTAAAACAGCTTCATAAAATAATAGACCCACAATTGGTGCTGTGGAAGTAATTAATAACCTCTGTCAATTATTGGATAAATTAATATTTTGGTTTATTCATCAGAAAAGTTTAAAACTAGAAATTATTATATTTAATAATTGAACCCATTAGGTGACACAAAAACACGATGGCAATTATTTGGCTACTGATGTGTTAACAATTGGGTATTTAATGCATTATTTCTGATATTTAATATATTATCATGCTAATTAAATTATCAACTAGAAAAATATACAGAAATAAATCTGTCTATCGAAAAAATATTTATTTGCTACCGAGATTTCGGATCCGAGGAAGCGCGTTCTCCATTTTCACTATAGCAATTGATTATATTTTCGACAAATTTTGAATTTATATTCTGTAATATTTCCAATTGGTACATCTATTATTCCATTTTTAAAAAGAAATCAGTATTATATTAGATAGAGAACGCCAGAATCACATGTGTTAATCTTTTTTTTTTTATATATAACTGAGATATTATTTATAAAAATTAAGACAATACTGTCATTAATCCAACGACCGCGACCATTAAATTCATTTTCAATGTACCAGAAATATTTATAGCTACATAAAATTCATGTATATTATTTATTGAATACGTTTTCATATGGATCCAAAGTCAAGATTACAAAGATAAATATGTATTTATGAAATTAAAATTATGTTAAAAATTAATACAATAATAAATCGTTAAATTTTCGTGACATTTTTTCGTTTTGTTGAAGTTTAAAAAATGCTTTGTATTTATATAAGAAAACGATTACAATTAATGTATTGTGTTAATATGCATACTTTAAATTTTCAATTACTGTATAAAACTAAGTTTTGTATCAAAAAATAATAATTTCTTACTAAATAATGTTTTTATCGGTCCTGTAAATGCATATTCTTATTGTCAAGTTATTATAACAAGTAAATAGTTGTAATAAATTATGAAAGTTAGACAAATAGGATGAATTTAATTACAAACATTTCTTACGTTCAAGTAGACTCAGTTTACGAACGGAATATCTACAAGCGTTAAGTGAGGCGCAATCCGGAGTATTATGATTCACAGTGGACTACGAAAGCCGAGAGTAGTCACCAAAAAATCTCATGAGAAAATAATTATTTACTTATCTGGTCTAGTGAAGTGGGCAGGAAATAAACATGTTATTAAGGAGAACATATTCTTATTGTGAAGTTGTAATTATTCAGTATATAGGTCTGTGATATTTTTAATACAAATTAAATAAATGTATTAATTAAAAAGATATACACATAAAATCAATTTATCGAAAAAATGCTGTTATTTCTGCCGGGATTCGAACCTGCATCTCCTTTTATCCGGGGAAAAGTATTAACCGATTATGGTACACCAAAATAGAAAACTGACGACTAAAATTTTCGAACTTATATGTTACACTTTCAAATTGATACATTTGTTGTTCGATTATTTAAAAGCCATCTACTTTATATTTACGGAATCTCAAACACATTTGAGTGAAATCCGACAGAAGACGCCGGAATTATAGAAAGTGTAACGAATAAGTTTGAAAATTTGTCGTTCAACTTATTTATTATGTTGGTGTAGCATAATCGGTATATAACTTGTGATGTGTATATTAATAATGAAAATCCACATTTTCATAATAAACGCGTAAAGATGAATTAGTATTGAAAGGCTCCCCTTAACATATCTGACTACTGGGACATTTACCCTATACATTGTTCGTGACACGTACATACATATATTAGCGTAGCGCCTTGTCATAGGCAATCCGTTCAGCGCGCATGCGCGGGTCCTTGCCGCAGTAGTAGGCGCTGCACCACATGACATTCCAAAATCGGCTCTACGCAGAGTTTAATCCGTAAAGTTTATCCATGACAGTCAAGAATTTACCGCAAGCTTCGGGCATTATGTAAACGTCTGCATTGGTTTTGAACATTTATATAATGTACACAGAAAGATATTTATTATTTATCGTAATAATAAAATATTAATATTATAATGGTTAACGTGATACCATTATTATAAATATGATAAAAAAATAACGAGTTTCTTTTCTAATTGAGATATCTCGTGCTCAGAAAAATACGGTACTCTTTTTCTAAGAAAAATTATGGCGTCTTTCAAAGTAATTTATAAGAAATGAATAGATTTAAAATTTATTAACGTTTAATCAAACAATGAATTGAAAAAAAACATCCAATTATTTTCGAAGAGAATATAATTTTGGTAATGAAGATAAAAAAATGCGTTATTATGTCAGGCAATATTAAACTTTTAAAAGAAAAACTTCAATAAAATGGTTTTGGGTTACGCATTTGGGTTATAAAACAGATTCAATAATAAATTAATATTAATACACAAGAATCCCACGATATATTGGATTCAGTCTTTGACAAAATCATTTATCATTATTTATATGATATTATACATACATATAATATATAATAATATACTCAAATCAATCAAAATGTTAGAAAGGAAGTTTCTTGGTTATCTCGCGTCTGTTGATCCCAAGTAGGATCATTGTTGTTTTAACGTTTCCTATAAATTCGAAGAAAACACTAATTAACAACTAACATTCCCTAACACTTCACCTTTACTGTTCATATTCCCGATAACGACCGAAACCTTCCCCCTCTTCTCAAACCCCGCCCTATTGCCCGAATAGACTACAAGGCTGTATTTAGTTTAGTTATCACCTGATGATTAGAGAGACTGCACCTCTCGAAACTAGTAGTGACAATAACTCAACATGTGTGTCGTATAAAGTTTAGTTGTGAAAATTAAAATAATCATGTTACACCACAAAGTACTCGTCATGTCAATTAATGATCTTAATACCCAACTTCAGGGGGTGGCTCATCGGTGAAGTGTCGCTCTGAAACGTTCGTGGAACACGTATTTTCTTAATTATATACTAGCTTGCCCGCACCAGCTACCGCACGGTAGCAGACGCAGTACTCTGTTGTCAATCTGCAAATTAAAAAAACTTCGCTAATATACTTTGATAAAACCATAAAAAGTGTTTTGATAGAAAAATAAGAAAAAGAAGAGAGAAAAATAAAAATCTATATGCTTTACACGTTTATCTATCGCCAGAACATTTTGATTTAAATATTGAACTAAAACTGACTAAGAAAGTCATAATATGTCCACGTCACATCTCTTTAATTCAAATAATAAGCAATGCGCCTATGGAAGACAAATCACCAACGCTTTGTGTAAAACAAATTGCATAACAACAGGCGCTTCTCATTTATACTCGTAAAAAAAATAATTTATTCATGAAATCGGGTTTTCTATATAAAAACGAATGACAAAGACTTGTCAGGCAGATTTAGTACACTTTTGTCAATCTCCAGACATTTTATAAACATAAATAGCATCTAAACTCACAGAGAAAATCATAATATGTCCACGAGATATCTTTTTAATTTAAATAATAAGCAATGCGCCTGTAGAAAACAAATTACCAACGCTTTGTGTAAAACAGGTTGCATGACGACAGGCGCTTCTCGTAAAAATATATTTATACTCATAAAAAATATATTTTGTTCATAAAATCGGGTTTTCTAGATATTTAACTACGTCGATTAGCGCTATACTGCTAGCCTGAATACACGTGTTCCGTATCTTCTCCTTTAGTTATCTTTTATTTATTTATCTTCCTAATGGAACTCGGAGGTCCATGACCGCAGTCACTATAAAGTGCCATGCATCCCTTGCCATCATCGTCGTGGTGCAGCCTGCTGGGTACTTACCTACCCCTTACAGGTCTATCTTCGTCTCGTTGGCTTGTGTAATATGAATTTGTGGATGTTACAGGATTCTTTTCCCGCTACAAGTACCACCCATTACAACCTCCTTGCTTTCAGGATATCTGGTACAGCATTGCCGAAGTTCTATGTTCTTTAACCTCCTTCTCTTTATTTATTTAACCGTAAAATGCAACCTACTTTTTAACTCTAAAGTGAGAGAACAAACCTCACACCCATATGTAGCACCAGTTTTAAAACCAATCTTTAAATTTTGTGTCAACAACCTCCACAACGAAAATTTTCAATTGAGATAATTACAAATAACTGAACCTAACTGAATTGATTACCGATCGTAACAAATAAGGACAATAAACTATAACATATTAAAGCATTATAATTATTCGTTATAAATGTCTACGAATAAGGTGTTCATAATTGTTATCATCTGTCAATCTTTCTCATCCACACCGATCATGATGGATTATTTGAAGGTTTCATAATGTTTGACAGCTGATACTGATCTTCAGGTTGTAGAAAATGTATCCTTATATAAACTTATTACCGTATCTAGTTAGCCTCATCTACAAAATCAGAGAATAGATATCAAAGATATCTTCATCTTACTTTGTTTTTTTTTGTGCAGTAGTTGTGTGTCAATTTTGTGTCTTTTGTTTATTACTCAAATCAATCCTAATTATTTTTTTTTAAGAAACATTTCCTCGTTGCTGTCTTTAATCTCTTTATAAATTCTGCATTTGCTTCATTTCAGCAACTGGCTCAAGAACGTTTTCTCGGTCGTCGTCTTCTTCTTATTTTTCTACGAGTGCTTTGTGCAGGAGGCTAAGATCTGAACGGTTTCAGTATATGTTCGCTATTGTCCTCAGAATAAACGTATTTTCCTGTATATCTTCCAAAAATATCGTCAATTCGTTTCCTTTCCATCTACTAACTAATTTTGATCTACCTCCTCCAGCACCATATTTCAAAAGATTGCCAGCTTTCACATTCATATCCCAACCATTACCATACTATTCTATTTGTTGCATATAAGTATAGATACCCGAAGAATTCAGGACACGGAAGGAATTTGGCACTCACCACAATCTAGATTCTGCTGGCACATCCAAAGATGTGGACTGTATATATTTCGTCAAGGTTCCGACACAAGGTATAGACGCGTAAGACTCGAGACTTATATAACAGTATTAACTGTTCCGTACACGTTGTAACCGTACAGGTTCAAGGTCGCCAATCGACTGCTCGGTGGCGAGGCCGGCCGTGAAGGGAAAGGGCGGGAAGCAATAATTTCAATAATTAATATATTTATATGCAAATAAATATATGTCCCAAACATAGAATACACACATTTATTCCTCATATTATATTGATGTATATTATTAATAAATCTTTTCATTACATTATTTATTTTAATGAAAACGTATTTTTGTTGTAATGTTGCAATTTCAGTACATAGTTTGTGGTATTTTTAATACTAATTAAATAATTAAATTAGAAAGATATATAGAAAAAATCAATTTATCGAGAAAATATTTTGAATGATTTGATATTTGTCGCAACTATTTTTTCTGTAAGTATATCTTTTTAATTGATTGATTTAATTTGTATTATTATTTATTTATTACACGATTTATTTTACTATTAAAACTAATTACTGTATAATATTTTTAATAAATTTGAGTGATATTTTTTTGGTTAGCTCTTTCTTAAATTCAATTGTTCGGGTGATGGATTTGATTCCCCCAACATTCGCATGACGTGAAGTATTTTAAATGCGTTTTTATTTATAATTGGACTCTTTGCGTGTTCCCTGTAATAGGCTTGGATATAACAATGTCCCGGGGGTAGAACCACGGTAAGCAAATGTTTATAAATTGTCGTCGTTTCTACTTTGTGGATATATTTAAGCGCAATTCGCGTGCTTTGATAAATTTATGCTAACTATTGTATTTTTTGAATGACAAATGAATTCGTGAATTGTTAAATTACTAAGCAATTTGATATGAAAGGTCGTGATTACAATGTTTCAGAAAATTCTAATTTAAATTAGAAAGTAATTTAATTTTTAAAATCGGACATCGCTACGAAGTAAGCACCCAATCAAACTATCCAATCGTATATATATATTATATCATGTATATCTAAACCAAAAATCTCATCAACTCAATTCTCTCATGAATTCCTCTCACTTTCTCAATATTTATTTCATTAGATCAGATGTCATCACCTCAATCATGCGTTTCTCTAACATCTTTAGTATATCAGATCTCATATTGATTTAAAAAAAGGATCGCCATCTTACATTACTATATTCTTCCATATTCTTCCAGGAAGCATTAAGATAATAAAGAAACATAATATAGCCTTAATTTAAACATGAAAATTTAATTATTATGATATCTAATTTTGAACTTGCCTAATTGATTTTAATTATGCTCAACGAATTTGTAAATTTTTATAAATTACGTACATATTTATATTTATATTCATATAATATTTATGTATAAATATATAAATAAAATAAACTAAAAAAATGTACATAGACAATCTGATTACTTTATTTTGGTTTCCTTAAAAATACAAAATTACACTTGCTTTAAGTGAATATTTCAGAAATGGAAGTAGTATAATAAAATAATATATTGGATTAAAATAAAAGGAAAAGTCTGGTTTGGTAGACATTTGTCAGTTCGCATTTGGTAGTTGTATAGAGTAGTTGATTACAATTTATTTTGGAGCATCTAACGCCTCAACGTCGTGTTGACGTCATTAAAACATTTTATTTAAACCATAAGGGTAATACTGTAACCATTAATGGTGATCAGTATCGTCACATGTTGAAAAACTTCTTGAATTGGATCGATCGGGCCTGCAACACATGTGATTTCAATAGGACGGTGCCATCTCACATACAGCCCGAGCTAAGCTTGAAATTTTGTGAGAAATTTTTCCCGGATGCATATTTTACTCGATCAGCTGATTTGACGGCTCTCGACTATTTTCTGCGGGGTTTATTTGAAATAAAATATCAACGCCAATAAGTAGAATTCCGATGCAACAAGACAATATTCTAAATGAAATTGCTGAAATGACACGCGAAGTGTGCGAGAATGCTATGAAAAATATGGTTAAAATAGCATGCATTCGTGCCGCTGCCAGAGGCGGCCACTAGTATATGTCATATTATCTAATTGATAAATAAAAACTAAATTTATAAATTATTTTCCATTTTATAGTTATTTAAAAAGAACATCGGCCTGGAACATAATTTTCACATTGCAGAATTAAAAGGGCAAACATTGATATTGTTCGTAAATATTAAATCATGTAAATATACGTATACACTATACTGTATTAAGAATAAATATAATTGTAGTAATCATGCACGAACATCTCCGTATGATTACTAGCACATCAGATCAATGATCTATGAACTAGCTTAAATAATTAATTATTTTTTAACATTCCTTGCAAACACTACCACTTGTCGATAGTAGTCCGGCTTAGTCACGGCACACTGTATTGCACGGGACAAGTGTTCGATAGTTTTGTAAACTAAATTAGGTGGGTACGTACCCAAATTGAATTATTTATCGATTACATCTACGCGCTTCCGTAACTCTAACCTAGTTCCAATCGCTCTCTTTTTGTGAGACTGTCACGACCGTGAGACTCGCTTGTTGCTGTAGGACTCCCCCCCGGCCCCGACCGCCCCTGCCGCGCCCCGCGCCCCGTCACCCGCACACCGTCCCCCGCAACTGCTGAAGCCGGCGAGCCTTAGCGCCGCAACGCGGGCGCCCCGGGGATACGGCGCCTTCAACGCTGAAGTTAGATTGTATACAACAATTCTGACGTTATTCATTTTGCCAAGGATTTGTTCAATACTTATCGATTACGTTTGTTCGTTTTTTAATATTTATTTTTAAATATTTTTGTCGGTTGTGTATAATAAAATAAAAAAATATTTATCTCTGGTATCTAATCTAATTATCCACCTAGTACAAACATTATTAATTGGCCCCAAGAACAGAACCACCAAAAATAATTAATTAATTAAAAAAAAATTAATATCTACATAGTTAGTTAGTATGCATGATCAGTACCGGTACAATTGTGGCCCCTCATAATATACATTATTATCGTAATATATCAGTTTTTTTATTTCTCTCGAATACCACTAAATGGCTGCATTCGTTCGTCCAACAATTGTCCGTCATCCCAGAAATATATTCCATTTTCTTGGATTCAATAGCATAGCTTACTTTTATTTGTTATCTTATCCACGTCAAGTTATTACTTTAGTACGTCAGATATTTTATGATTTTGAGAATATTGACTAGTCTTTTAATAATCATCTGCTATTTAATTATTATCTCTGTCATATGTTATCTTATATATAAAAATTCCAATGTGAAGTTGATACATTTCATTGCAATAAAGTGTCAACTTATTTAATTTTTGTTGTAAAGGTACATTTGTCATATTGTCAGAAATTTAAAAATTTGAATATCGTAATGCTGTATGTAAATATTGAAATTAACTGTAACATTTTTGAAATGAATGTTTTATAGATGTGTAATTATTATTTTATAAAGATCGTTTTTTTAAGTTAAAACGAAAACTATTTTTTTTTTATTTGTTGATTATAAATAATTGTCAGTGGTGTCTAGTTCAGAAAAAGCGACACTAAGACGCGTTTTTGAACAGGTTTTAAACACTAGTATTACGTAGAATATACTGCTTCAGACTTGGATGAAAATTAATTTCGATAAACTACAACCAAAATGGAAATAAATGAAAAAATATCTTCTTAAATATTTTTTTTCCCAAAGAGTATCCCATTATAGCCGACTAAGAAACACAATTTTGTATTAAGTATCAAGGTTCTTCAAGAATCCAGAACCTCGAGTGCGATTACTGCGGGACACGGTCATAATGGCACGGTCATAATGGCACGGTCATAATGGCACGGTCATCATGGCACTGTCACGAGCTGGTACTCAATACGTTAAGGATTAGTGTCAAAAGTAAGTATGAATGTTGATACACATTTTATCTATATAAAATTCAATTTAAATAATTTAAATGAAAGACCAATATTAATCATATAGTATTCACATTCACTCTCGGTGTATGCCGCGACTAGAGGATACGTATATTTAGTTAAATTTGATGATTCAAATTTTCCCACGAGATCTGAAAGTTTGGTGGTGAAGGTCAACATATAATTGATCAGTTTACTCAAAATTTAATAGCAAACCTTCAATTGTATGATACGAATATACAGACGAGATTTCTAGTCTAAGAGATTAGTTGTTAAAGGTATGTATCAGTTGCGTCATTCTAATCGTGTGGCAATTGTCGCTTTACGCTCAATTCTGTATTGGCTGTTACGCGCTTTCAATACGAATCTGTGAAACAAGTCTCATTCGTATTCATGCCCTATTACTCTAAGGGTTTGGTAATTAACATCTGGATACATCAGTCAATCTATACTCTCTATACAAAATACAATAGACAACAAATTACTCGAAGCATGTTTCGAGAGAAAAGTCTCATGCGATATATACGGTACTGAGTTTCATTTCATATAAATTTATGAGATTATTGATAATGTTTAAAATCGGATAAATATTTCTTCCAAATGATTAACAAAAAATAAAATAAAATATGATGAACATGTATAGGTACATTTATTAAAAAAATGTCTTTTTGGTTTTACCATTTCTGAGATGTCAATAAAATACAATAACTGCTGGATGAAGGCCCCCCCAAGTATCTCCCACTTTACTCTGTCCAGTTTGATGATTTGTTTTTCAACAATTGTCCGACCTCTGAGCCTCATTTCATTTTCTTTGCGTTCTGTATCATATCGATTACCTTTGTCTACTTTCTTACTCACACAGGTTTTTCTCTATCTCTCAACATAGATATATCTATGCCTATTTGGATCTCTCTTGAGTACTGGAAGTATTCATTAGTTGAACACCTTCCTTTTTAGACACGATGAATGATCATATTTAGACGAATATACCCCAGCCCATTGTGAACAATTTCGTAGGATATGATAATTATAGATATCACAGAATTTCGAAGCAAATTGGATTTCATTCAATGGTCTCATATCAAAATGTATGATAAGATAGTAATATACAAGACCATAACGAGTTACGTACTGCTGTACTGCACCTATAAAAATATAATCAGTACGTAAGTGAAGTGTATATTTTTATTTGTTAACTTTGTTTAAAAGTATTAAGTGAAATGTCTTCGGATTCTAAAATATATTAATATTTTTAATTTCCCAATTAATTTATTGCTTGTTGTAGGTAATCTGAAGTTATAAACGATTGATAAGCATTTCTTATCTATGTATAAATGATTGAGATGTGTGTACTTACAATACGTGTTTGACACAATTTGACTAGTGATGTCAAATTTCAATGTTCGTGTGTAATTATTGGGCGATATCCGTATCCGTTACTAGCTGATATACCCGACGTTGCCTGGGTGTAAAATTTTAACGACAGAAAAATTTAATATCCCTCATTGAATTTATGTGGTGGTAGAACCTGATCTATGACTGCCAACTCAACAATTAGACGACAGAGCGGTGATATAGTGATATATGACAAGCCTTGGCAGAAAACCGAAGAGGCATGGGGAGACCTTCATCTAACAATATATTGACCATGGCCGATGATGATGACGACGATCAAACATTTTACCAAAAATACTCGTCAAATCTGTTAATTTGTCGGAGAATTTATTTATATTTTGGTGGAAATGTTGAGAATTAACAGATCCTAAACAATAAACTAGGCCCCTCCCTGCAATAACACTTAATATCGGTTTGAGACGAATCTTGGATGATAAACAATGGTGTTGCAGGTAAAATCATTTAGAAATTGTATCTAATAATATATTTATTTATTTTATGTGGTTGTTTAATACATTAATATTATCAACATTAATTTGTGGCCACATATTATATAAATAATAAGACAAAACACTTTGTTTAAACCACTGTTTATTGATAAATCAACATGTTTCGATACCTACGGTATCTTCTTCAGGTAACAAAGTATATTAAAAATTAAAAATACAAGCATAAATAAAAACAAAACTATAAGTGGTGGGTAACTAAGTAGGAACTACTATGAAAACAAATTTACTTTTTCTTATTTCTAAAATTTCAAATTTATTCATCTGTAAACCCCTAATATTTGTATGTATATATTCTAAACCCTTGTCATGTCCAAAATAATGGTTTGTTTTCAAAAGGTGATAAATTGAGAGATGGAAGATAAGAAGCAAAAGTGAAAAACGAAATACAAAAATGTAAAAATTTGGCGGTCGTTAGCTATGCAGGGGGACAAATTTAACTTTTCAATAATAAATGGAGAGGTGGAAGATAAGAAGATAAACCTAAATTTGTGCCTACTGCACACCACTGGGATCTGAGCACTCGAAACTGTGCACAATTACGGTAAAGAAAAAAATATGCACGTATGAAGTATGAAAGTTAATCGTTCACAAAAATTTTGCGTTGAACATCTAAGAACATCAGGAAGCAATATATAATTTAAGCATTGTTAGACTATAAACAAAAAAACGCCTAGGTCTCTTTTATTATGCACCCGAAACAAATGCATTCGACAACAAATTTCAAAAGGCAACGAAGTATAATGTTTCACAATGCATTTAAATCATCTGCAGAAAATGTAGGTTAGGTACTAAGTAATTTGATCTGAGAATATTATTTTTTCTTAATTTAACAGAGGGTTCGCCGATATAAGCACCTCTGATTATAAATATCTTTATTATAATACATAAATCGCTGATTATTTATACAAGATTGTTAGTACTTTGGTCGACAGCACACCGATCTCTAAAGTAAAGCTGCACGCAAGTACCAGATCATTAAGGAAGCGAGATACATTCAGACAAGATGCCTATCACAGCAATATTGCGTTCATTAATCCGATTTCACGAATATGTAGATTTTATAATGACATTAACACGGTAAATAGGTCAGACATATTTTCCAATTCGTGCCGCAAAAAACTTTTACATAACACTTTAAATTAAGTTTGTATAATATGTTGGCGTTAAATATTTGTTAATAATATTAATATAGAAATTTTAGATGTTACAGTAACTGAACAAATTACAATGCAAAATATACAAATATGAATACAGTAACGTAAAAATAATTATAAATATTAACAATATTTGAGTATGTCCAAATTTTTGTAAGAACATACAATTACTGGATTTTTACATTAT
Source organism: Eubasilissa regina (assembly GCA_022840565.1). Taxonomy (NCBI): domain Eukaryota; kingdom Metazoa; phylum Arthropoda; class Insecta; order Trichoptera; family Phryganeidae; genus Eubasilissa; species Eubasilissa regina. The sequence goes on from JAINEB010000025.1 coordinate 26,273,740, forward strand.
ATGGGAAAATATGGAAGTATGGGTATTACAGGGCTTACATACACAAATATTGTCTGAATAAAAAATATATAAAATTGAAAAATAACTTTTCAGGTGTATTCTAGTAAAATATGTTTATCATTCGTCGTATATACAGATAAATAATATAGCTTATATATTTATAAAAAATAAGATTCTTATTAGTGACATCTATGCTGTTTCAGGGGATTGAATATCAAACTTCAAACCATAAATGGCGACAGCGAAGTTGTAGTTAAATACATGAAATGTTTCTACCTGGTAACATATATACGACTTCCAAAAAATTACTAGATGTGGAGGTTGATTGTGGGTAGAATGGTGAACGTTACATTGTGTAAAAGTGATCACTTAAGTCAGTCGAAGATAGGTCGTAAATCCTGTAATACCCATACTTCCGTATTTTCCAATATAATTTTTATTTTTATTATTATTTATTAAATAGCTTTGTCTCTACGAAATATCTATAATTTGTTCTAATTATAAATATAATTATTTCATTGTCTAGGCACAATTCATACCCAATGCCATATCTGCCATATCTATAGGCTATGGCAGGTAGTCACGTCCGCGGAAGACTTGGCACGACCAGGTAAACCAGATAATGGAGGATGGTTCTGTTAGAAGCCTCAACAATCGGCGAGCTTGTATGACAAGAATGTGGATGAGGCGAGAATTGTATGTCAGGACAGAAGAGTATGGCGCTCTATCCTCTTTGCCTACCCCCACGGGGAAACGGCGTGATGGTAAGTAAGTAAGTAAGGTAGTCACATTTTAGTAAGCACAAGTGTGTATTTTTAAGAGGTTTAATAACCATATATTTAATATATATATATAGATTTTAACCGAAGTTTGTGATATAATTAATGTGTAAATCAACGGATCATTCACACCATGGTTTGGCATTACAAAGGATGTCTAGCAGGGTTGTGTAATGTCACCATGGCTGTTCAACTTGTATATAGATAATTGTGTAAAAGAACTGTAATATATGAATGTAAGAGCTAAAATGGGCGATTTGATTGTATTATACGCCGATAATGCAGTGTTAATGGTGAATAATGAACAAGAATTACAGAGGCTAGTGAGTAGAATGTACGATGTATGCAAGGAAAGCGACCTTATTATGAATGTTAACAAGTCGAAAGTGATGGTATTCGAAAAAGAGGAAAGCAAGACAACGTGCAAATTACTAGTAGGTAATGAATGTTTGGAATAAGTAGATGAGTATTTGGGAAGTATGTAAGTGGCTGAGAATAATATCGAAAGGAGGGTGACTGCAGGGTATAAAGTGAACTACGCTCTGAATGGAATTATAGGTAATGGGAACTTGTCAACCGAGGCAAGGTGTCCTGGTACCCACACTGATGTATGGAAGTTAGATCTGGAGCTGACAAAAGATGAACAAAAGTAGACTGAATGCAGTGGAAATGAGATCACTTAGGCATATATGCGGCAAATCCGTTTATGACAGAATAAATTAATGAAGAAATAAGGAAAAAATTAAAAGCTGATCTTAGTATAGTAAGTAAGATTAAAACAGGATCACTTAGGTGGTTTGCTCATATGGAACGGATGAATGAGAAGAAAATGGTAAAAAAGATGTATGATGCAAGTGTTGATTGCACCAGAAACAGAAGACGTCCGCGGAAGTCTTGACATAACCAAAAAACCAGATACTGGAAGATAGTCCTGTTAGAAGCCACAATAACCGACGAGCTTGTTTATACAAGCACATTCAAACATATGAATTGTGTGTCAGGACAAGGACAAGTGTGTTGAGCTCTATCCTTTCTGCTTACCCCCGCGGGGAAACGGCGTAATGGTAAGTAAGTAAATGCTTAAACCAAATATTGTTTTAACTTTTTTAAATTTATTTATTTGACTATTTTACAATTTTTTTATAAAATGAATTAAGTATTTTACATTATTAAAAATTACATGTTTTTTTTTCGCTTACCTCTCCAAAAACGAGACTAGCTCTTGTGCTTGGAAGGGGTTAAAAGTATAATTTATGCTAAGTCGATTAAGATAATCATTTAATATCGATAACCAAATAACAATTCGCAGAATAATATAGTATCTCTATTTCTACGAGCTGGTTTGTTAAGTACGATTTCTGTTTTTCTGAATATCAAAATATTTTTTAAGATAATAAATATTTTACAGTCATATCTTTCAAAGATTAAAATATTTAAGTGCCTATTAGTGTAAATAACAGACGATTAGATTAAATATAGATATTTTTATTTGCCTTACAAATGGTAGAACAAAGACAAACCCTCGTCCTATAAAAAGTAAAAATGGTATGATGTTATGAAGTACTTTCTGTGTATGTGTATATTTTAAACTCGATGTTAATACAAATATTAGTATCCATGTATGTGTGTCGTATCGTATACCGCATTGCCCAACCTTCAAACATCCCTTTCCATTTGTCCGCCTCCCTCCCACATTAGCTACCCCTCGCTTACCTGTAAGGGAGGGAGAAATATAAAGAATGATGAGGGAAGTTTCAAACGAGACCTAAGCAAACTAAAATGGATGTGAAGTAAATACGCGTATGAAGGTAGAGATTTTGTGAAGTAATAAAAGTGAAATTAAAAGCTTTATATTTTTGTTTAAATTAAACACGACATGACATTAAATGGTGGTTTAGATAATTTTTCTCAAATGTATGATGTATTATAAAAGTAAAATTGCTAATGTCATTTGGAATTCTCACAACATATTTTTTTTGTTAAATTAAATAGACAATCCATCCTTAAAGAGTGATTTGTGCCATTAATCAAGTAAAAACTTTATTTTATAGAAAAAAGTACGATAATATTATAAAATAGGAAAAATTTAATTACAAGTCAACGCCATTGTCGTTCAAAAAATTAGCTATTATATAGATTAAATGTGGCGAGTTTAGGGAACGAAGATGACACAAGTTAACCGGGAGTTGAAAATTACCATTGATGAGACTACTGTAAAAAAAACTGTGATCCGCAATGGACAGGCAAAAAAGATATGTTGTTTTTAAAAAAAATAAAAATAATGAATTTTAACCACAATGTTTATTTTGTTAATTTTCAAGGATTTCCTCCTCGGCTTGTTTTTAGTCATTTTTTTATAAACCATATTACATTTTTATAAACAAGTAGGTAATATTTAGTAATTTTTAAATCATTAGTGTTGATTTATATTATCGGATAAGTTCGACTTATTCTATAATATAAATAACGTGTCACCATACAAAATAATGTGATGTTTTTTACAAATTATGCGATTTTTTCACCAATCTCACACATTTTCCCAAATTTTTCGCCTAATTTTGGTGATATTTTAGCGAACATAGAGTTAGTAGTTTTACTAAATTCTAATATATCCGTTTTTTCGATATTTTGAGATTCGAATAAATGAGATTCTACGTTTAGTATGGAGCATTAATAAGTCAACTTAAAGACTTTATTCGGTACATAAATTTAAAAATAATAATTTTAGTTTCTTGAAACAAATGGTATATTAAATTACAAAAAACTTACCATTGTCAAGAATGGAGAATTTTTTGAGACCTACTTGTTCAGAATATAAGATATTAAGTAGTTAATTCTGACGTTCAGTTCAAAATTTATTACTTTTTAAATTAGCAAAATTAACTTTGTGGTAAAGAAACAACAACATATGTTTTTAGTTAGTATTGACATCCTGACGAAGAAAATTGTATTTTTCGAAACTCATAAATAAAGTTAACACATAAAAATAACAAAATTTATTATTAGTAGAACACATTCTTATTGCGAAGTTCTAATTATTCAGAACATAGGTCTGTGATATTTTAAATATGAATTAAATATATTAATTAGAAAGATATACATATAGAATCTATTTTATTGAAAAATATTGTTGTTGCGCCATCGGGATTCGAACCTGATCTCTTTCCAAACCGGAGAAGATGCATTATCCAACTATGCTACACCGACGACATTTTTAACGATAAATTTACGAACCTATATGTTATCTTTTGGATATTAATACATTTAATCCATCATAAATCATACATAAATAGCCATCTATTTTATTTTTACGGAACCTTTGAGTAATCTGATAGCAGACGCCAAAATTATCAATTCATTTTTATTAAATTTTGGACACATTGATACAACTTTATTATTAGGAAAACACATTCTTATTATGAAGTTGTATTAATATCAAAAAAGGTAGTATATAGGTTCGAAAATTTGTCGCTAAAAATATCCTCGCTGTAGTATAGTTGGATAATGCACCTTCCCCGATTTGGAAAGAGATCCTTGTTCGAATCCCGGTAGCGTAACAACAATATTTTTCGATTAAATTGATTTTATATGTATATCTTTCTAATTAATATGTTTAAAATTTATTACTTTATTTCTTTGTATACCCATTATACAACCACTTGATATTCAGGTTTTATTTTCTTCAAATTTATTTGTATTTACATAATAAATATATACACAGAATATGTAAGAGAAATATGTTGTTAATCGTTTTTTAAAAAGCGTTATAGTTTTGTTTTATTGTGTGTAAATATTTTATTGGCCCATGTTCACGAATGAAATTTTCAAGAGTTTTTCGTTTCGAGACAATCTCTGAAATATCAATTTTGTGTGAGATTGAGATTATTTGGAGTTCATAAGCCTTCGTAATCTTCAACATACGTATGTCAAATGTCATTCATCAGTCGGATGATTTTGAATCTCCCCAGCAGCAGTTAAAACGGAATAAATTATTGTAATTTAACGACATATATTAATGTAATGTTTAACATTCCAGAATAGATAATCATAGAGGTCCATAATGATGAAGCACGTGTGTCATAAAATCATATCGTTACCAATTACAAAGTTTGAGTATTTGTTTCTTTCTAACACTCTCAAGGTGATCTAGTTTGTTTCCAGATTAAAATCTCAACACGTGTACATGGTATTGAGATGTATCTCAACTTAATCTCAAAGATTATCTCATCTTGTCTCCATCCATCGGCACGGGCCTAACGCCTTTTAAATTTTCTGTCTCGATACGTACGTTTTTGTCAACTTTGTGGGTTGAATTTTTAAATTATATATTTTATTGTAAGCAGTCATGTACATAAGTTTGCGGAGATTGTAGAAAAAACTTAGGTCTGCATTATCTTGTGAGGTGTATAGTTAAAAAATAATAAAATATCTTGCATACCTTTTTAAATACTTTTATAACACCTTTCAAATTGCTGGATAGGTTCATAAATGTTATGCACTTGTCTTCTTAGTACGCCATTAGTGTACACCTCGTCCTGGGAAGATCAAGAAATAGACTTTGTAATAATTAATGGTTTATTACAGTATGATACAAGGTATATCACTAGTATCACTAAGCCGACGTTAACACGAAGAAAGTAAGCCGCGCCTTGCCGCGCGCCGCCCTATATAGCTTCACACACACGCGCCGGCGGTGCGGCACTCACACACTCATGCACACACACATACAATTCCAAGGACATCACAATAAATGAATTTAATAGTATCCTAGGATTTTTTTAATACAATTAATTAATGACTATCTAGATAGAATGCCATACTCTTCTATCCTGGCACACCTCTTTTTCCTCATTCATTCACTTTCAAATATCTACGAGTACCATTGTTGAAACTTTTAACAGAACCGTTCTTCAATATTTGGTTTACTTGATCATGCCAGATCTTTTCCTGGTTCCTGTTGCCTTCAAAACTCACCTCATATATTTTCTTTACCGTCCTCTCCTCGCTCATCGTTCTACATGACTAAACTTTTTCTCTTTTATTATTTAAATAACAAACAACATATCTATTATAACGTATTCTGCATACCACCAAAAAAGTGTTTATTTTTAAGTATATTTTTTATTATTGTATATTTCTTCACTTGAGCCTAAGCCTGTTCTAAGGTATTGTAAAATGAAAAATCTTTTATTTTAACTATCGGAACTTGACGTGTTTTTTTATATAATGAATCGATATTTTTGCACACCACTATAGTTAACGACGTAAATATGTTGCGTGAACGTAATTAGTTTTTAGAAACTATTTAATTAGGCAAAGCTAATTCCAAGAAACCAATTTGTTGATAAAGCGAATTGTGTAAATGAACGTCAATAATAATAAATGTTATTTAATTGTTTGAGGAATATATACCTACCAAAGAGATTAGCGTAAAATAAGTATTTGAAAGGTGTATTATATTACATTTAAGAATAAAAATTATTTACTTTAATAGGCCAAAGGGTCACATTCTAATTGAATATCTCGGTTAAAATTGAAATTGAATTGGTTACTGTGATGTACAAATATGTGCAAGATACATTGTAGTAAAAAGGAACATTTTATTCTAGTTTATATTAGTTAATCTAGTTTATTAAGAAAGGATCACTTAGGTGGTTTGGTCATATGGAAAGGATGAATGAGGAGAGAATGGTAAGAAAGATATATGACGCAAGTGTTGATGGAACCAGAAATAGAGGACGTCCGCGAAAGACTTGGCACGACCAGATAAACCAGATAATGGAGGATGGTTCTGTTAGAAGCCTCAACAATCGGCGAGCTTGTATGACAAGAATGTGGATGAGGCGAGAATTGTGTGTCAGGACAGAAGAGTGTGGCGCTCTATCCTCTCTGCCTACCCCCACGGGGAAATGGCGTGATGGTAAGTAAGTAAGTTATATTACTGTATATAAATATACTTATGTATGCACTATATTAAAAATAAATAGATAAATAGAACTTTAATACAAAAGGGGTGTATTTTTTGTGAAGTGAAGTCAAGTATAGTAGAAATATAGAAAAGCTTGAAAGGCACTTATCGATTGTTTGAGCATGCAGCTTTAGTACTGCCTGACGAATTTAACACCATAAATATTCATTTACTCAAAGCCTCCGCGATGGTCCTCTTTTCGCCGCAACATTTAGGGGTAAGTTATTGATGAAGGTTGACTCAGTTTTGGCAAAGCCGCCAAAGGATCAGCATCCCTACATGTTGCCGGGTTGTAAAGGTTGTAATCCACTCAAACCGCAAGCCTGCCGGTCAAAGCTGATTTTGAGTGAAAAAAATTCGCGTAAACATTCTACCACTTATTTATCGCACCTTAATTAAACAAATGATAAATTTGTTCGGCGGGTAGCTTAGTAAAATTTGTCACGAAAAATGTGTTTTTTATAACGTTTTTTATTTTCATCCTTACCGGTACTGGGATCGATGCTAGTGAATACGTCTCGCCAAGCGTAACCAATTCCCTAATGGACTGTGGGATCAAATTGTCAAAATGCTAGTTTTTATCTATTATAATCTAATACATTTATTTATAATATACATTCATAACATCAACGAATAATGAAAGTGCATCTACTATGGAGTATAACCATCAATTCTGAGGTATATTATCCGCAATTTTATTACATAGAGGCCTCAATTCAAGACGTCATCAAGTGATTTTTCAGCAAGACAATGCTCGTCCGCTTTACAGCTAACATTACAAAAGCGGCTATTATTTCACATCTTCTTAATTGTCCTGATTTTTTTAGATCACATTTTCATATTTTTCGCTGTTTATCCAACAATCTCCGAAAAATCTCCATTAATAACGTCGCTACTTTTTAAAATTGACTTGATGAATCGATAAATTGTCAGACCGCTGGAAGTCAATATTTTAATTCATTTTTAAAAACGCTGCAAATTTATGCTTCAATTCATGTATGACGTTAACATCATCCGCGTCGATCGTGATCTCTATGAACTCTTGACTATGCTCCTCGGTATCCCGCAGATCTTAGGGTTGTCACCAGAGAAGTGCCTGTTGCCTTTTCTACTCGATCGGTCCAACAAGTGGGGGCTTTTCCTCTTCTTTTCGTCCATTGACGTGGCCCAACACAACAAACTCTCGCAAGATGTCCAAAAAATTCTCGGATTCATGTCTCAGACAGATGGTTGAGAGTCTTTGATGCCAGTTCCTGCAGAATGGAGACATTCGAGAGTCTCGTCTTCCATGCGCAAAGTGTGTCTCCAGCACCATATGAAATATAATATCATTATTTTTCATATAATCACTTATAAAACTAAATACTAATTTAATGTATTAATTATAAATGTATACATATAAAATCAATTTTGTCGAAAAATATTGTTTTTGCGCTACCGGGATTCGAACCTGGATCTCTATTTCCAATCCGGAGAAGTACACTACCAATTGTGTTATAGCGCCTGTATTGATTTTATATGTATACATTTATAATTAATACATTCAATTAGTATTTAAAACAACACAGACCTATGTTCTGAATAATTACAACTTAACAATAAGAATGTGTTCTCCTTAATAACTTATTGATTATAAGCAGTTTGTTACCTATTTTGTTATAATTCTAAAAATAAAATTTATCAGGCATACTAAGGATGAAAGGGCAAGGGGTTCGTCGGACCTGTAAGATAAGAAATCAAAGTCAAAGTCAATAACTACTTGGTTTATTACTGAAGATGGCGCAATAAGGATCGAAAACGTTTTAATTTTTTAATTAATTTATACTGTGAAGTAAACAATGTTGTTTTATTTGAATAATTAATTATTTTTTTCAAATAGTAAAAAAAAATGTTAAAAGTTATTTACAATGGACATCCACAAAGTTAGTCACGAAAATTTTGAAATATTACTTATAAAACTGTAAAAAAATTAAAATGTGACATCTGTACAAAGATATTCAAAGCCTTCGCAGATGTTCTAAGAAATTAAGTTAACAAAAGTGAAATAAAGCCTCCCGGTAATGTTCTGCCCTTTTTGTTTCAAATAAAGCCAACTGGGCGCTTCTTAATTTAAGTGGAATATTTTAGGGGCTATTTATTTCAAAATAACAGTAATAATAATAAAGAACCAAACGTAATTGTTTTTTTTTAAGAATTCAGCTTCAATTTGAACATTCTCATATTAAATGGTATTTTCAGATTTAATACAAAAATATATTTTGTCTTGAGAATCGATTCTGATGGCCCCTGCCAACGTAGTGATAAATCTCAGTGCAAAAAGTTCGTACGTTGAGATTTTTATTTGGAGATTAACTCAAACGTCACCAAATACGACGTTCTATTTGACAGACTCAAGACTTGCGCACAAATATCTCCTAAAACCATAGACAACTATTTCCTATGAAGAGTAATACAAACATAAAGTGCGTGTAAGTTTCAAATATGTATTCCGTTTTAACCGCTACTCAACTGACGTTTGACGTACAGCAAGCGTGAGATGGTGAATCTCTGTGATTTTGTGTGTACATTGTGTGTACATGTCTCCAAAAAATCTCATTGAAGTGTCTCGTGTCGAAAATCTCATCTATGGACACGGGCCATAAATCAATTTTTAGTATAATATCGAGATTCACGATATAACACAAACATTTTTTTTAAAGCATTTTATTTTTATTATTACAGTAAATTCTTGATTACCCGAGTTGCGGATTTTACCTCAATTAAATCTAAATTCAATACACAAACTTTGATGGTCTTCATTTTATTTTTATCACACAGATTTTATTCCCTTTCCCCTTTACCTTTCCACTCAATATCCCGTCCCCTGGAATATTTTCTTCTTTACAACTTTTATCTCTCCTATGATTATATTTTTATATTATTATTTTCAACTTTTTCTGCATTGGAGGAGAAAGTACATTATAGTCCTTATTAAATTTTAAATTGTACTCACTGTATAAAGTATATTGTATCTTCTGAGAAAATATGTAACTGGTTTATTTATTGTTTCGTTTTATTATGATTTTTGTATTTACTGATAAAATGTATGTTTTCCTAATAAAGCGAACCGGTGACGAAAAAATTCCGTAATTCTTTAATAATATTTCGTAATTTTATACAATTTTTAAAAAAAAAATTTTACAAATTATATAAAATTATTTAAACTGGCGAAATTGACAACACGCACCGATCTGTTTCGCGCAACTATACAAAATTTAGAGACGTTGGAATTCAATATAAACCACATTTTTATCGAGAGAGAATGGTGCCAATGTTTTGCTTCGTGTTGTACTGAGTAATAAAAAAACTATAACTGCAGTAGACTAGTCATCCAGTTTTATATAGATACGTACTAGTATATAGATACAGGGTTATTTAAAATGATTTAGTAACTATATTTCAAACTACGAACGAGTGACAAATATGAAGTAAATTACATTTGATAATACTCACAATAAAGTATACAAAAACAGTTAATAAATGTTGAATGTGACCCCTTTGACTGCACGGCAAACATCGAACTCGATCCATACCCGATGAAGCATCTCGCGTGTTACCGCAGCTGTGATACAGTTCCGCAGGTCGACTGGAGTTATACAAACTGCTTATTTTACAAACCTTCACAAGACAAAGTCACGAGGCGTGAGATCAGGAGATCTCGAGGACCAGAACTGAAGAGCCATGTGTTTTTTCGCAATACAACCTATCCATCGTCGAGGTAGAGATTCGTTCAGAAAACCTCCAACATTCCGGCGCCAATGTGATGGAGCTCCGTCCCGTTGAAAAATGAATTCTTCTGAATCTTCATTTAATTGCAGAAGAAGCCAGTTTTCCAGCACGCCGAGATACGTTACCATAGTAACCGTGTTTTCAACAAAATGGTCCATAAACCTCCTTTAATTGCGATACAGCACAAAACACACGAATCTTTGGTGAGTTTCTCTCATGTTGCAGTGTTTTAAGGGAATTTTGTAGTCCCCATATGCGAATGTTGTGTATGTTTATTAAAATTGACATCTTCTATGTTTTCAACCATCTATTGACATTTTCATTACCGTGAAGAGTCTGCACGAGGATTTTTGGACCTTCTTTATCTATTGCTATGTCGATCATTCACATGCAATGTAAAATTCAGAAAATATAGCAGCATGAAATTGAGTCAGTTATTTTAAATAACCCTATGTTTACGTGAATGCCTTCGATAGCTGATTCCCAGGTTTTCGATTGACAATAAGAGCACATATGATACATGAACACTGCACTAACCTTTTTGTTGTACGTGCTGATTTTCTGGTCCGATGTTGTTGTTCTTTTGGCTGGGTAGATTTCGGATTTATTTAGACCTTTGTACTACTCTACTCATTGACTCTTTTGGCTGGCAATCAGTTTATTTGGACCTCTGTACTGATCGAAGCACGGAATGTAACTGATCTGCCTGTCGTTTATCGTGTTCTCGCATTCTCCGAAAAAGGCGGCAATACCCACACACACATATTCACAATATTGTCAACCAGGAAACCCAGTAGTGCCAATCGGAGTAACAAAGCGCGTAAACACAATGTATATCACGGACAAAGTCTGTACGTTCCTTTCTTCATAGTCCGCTGATAACGCGGACACTACAAACGCTACCTAAACAAAACTTTAGTGCGGGATAACTTTTCATTCGGGAGGTGGTTTTAGTGTACTTCAGGACGCCATTTTAACAAGTTGAAATTTTGTTTATTGCATTTCGGTACTTCAGACTCAATTTACGATATGTCGTATTTTTCTGTTCAACTATATTTGCAGAACAGAAAGGTTTTTTGAAGAAACACGAATTGCATGTCATATCACTATTCTTACTGTTTTCAAACTACACCGAATATAACCTTACTGATGAATAATATTTTAGCGTTAGATACACGTTAAAAATATGAGTCGTCAATGTTAATGTGCCTAATCTTAACTATGTCAGAGATATATATAACCATTAAAAATATTCGTAGTTACGCGATATGAAGTAGTTCAAGAGGCAATTTATTTGGACGCGCTGATCGCGAACATTGTTGATAGTGACCAACTGTAAATAATATGTAAAGACAGTGACATCAAGCAAGCAACTAAAATTATGCTGATCTGCACTCTTGTCTTTGCAATCTTCATGTTAGATAGTCCGCAATAGCGACACCTTCGAAAATGTATAGCTAGAAAAGGATGTTACATATTCCATGTCATATATGGATAGCACAACGCACAAATCTATCGCGTAAATGGAGAAATAAGTATACAGGTATATTTTTAAACTTTGTAGAAAAATTCAGTAAATCTTTCAATTTTATGTGTGATGTATCTATGGGACGAATGCGTGCGCGCGTGATGGTTGGTGCTAGTGATGCGTGTGTGAAAGAGATAAATGTATAGCACCTCTTGCCTATATCGAATCGAAGCATTCAGAATATATGCTTTTGTCACTACGAGCGGATATTATTCCGATGACACGATCCCGCACATCATCAGCACAAGTGAAAGATATAACAATATGTATTATTTACTATATATTAAAAAAACAAGATTAAAGTTTCTCACTCAAACGACAGGTTGATTACTGTCTGACGTTTTTCGGTCGTGTGCTCGAAGGAAGGAAGGAAGGAATATTTTTATTACATTTTCTAAGCACACTCGATTCCCATTTTCCCTGACTTCTTCAAATGAAAATAGCTAAGCCCTACACGTGTTGGTGTTCGCCCCCATCATCCCCCGTCTCCCACCACATTCATCTAATGGTAAACTGTTTTATTGAAATTCTATGTTGTTCCGTGTTTATTTGGTTTTCTCTGTAACAATATAAGAATTTCGTTATTTCGACTTGGTTTCTAGAGAGCACTTGATATTTTCAGTGAACTTTTAAATATTTGATATAATATTATTTATAATACAAAAATCAAATATACTTCACTCGACCTCTGCGGATACAGCAGACCACCAAATAATACACACATGAACTAACGCAAATTCCTTGTCCAAATATTTTTATTTTGGTGTCACTCGAGTGATCAAATAGCTTCGTGACTATTTTCAAAAATATGACTAGATTGGAATTAAAATTTAAACGCTGATAATATAATATGCATTAATATAAAAAATACGTCTTGTTTACACAAAGATTTAATTTTTATTTTTTATTTATTATCTTTGTTTTACTAACCACTAAAAATTTAAAATTTTCCTAAAAATTATTCGACTAAATTTGTATTACAACAATTTGAGTTAGGTACTAAATTTATTTTTGAAATAATTGTTGTTTTTTTAAAAATTTTAAAAATAGATTCTGGTGAAGAAACAATGATATATATTTTTAGTTAGTTATGACATCCTGAAGAATAAAATAGTATTTTTCGAAACCGGTAGATGTATATAAACTCAATTCAGTGGTTAATAAAATAAAGATAATAAATAAAAAATATGAAAAAAAAAAAAAAAATTTTAACCACAAAGTTAATATTGCTAATTTTAAAAGGATTTAATTTATGAAGAGTATATACTTTTATTGTTGCATAAATGTTTATTGTCACAATCTATCGGATTTATATTTCCAGCAGTAATGTGCGTAGAATGCCCCTCGTTCCACTATTAATGTTCCAAATCAGTCTCCTGTATGTACGATTTATTTCATGTCCATTAATTTAGTAGTGTGCGTCGGATACCAATCTCGTGATATTAGTTACATTTTTAATGGTGCATTGTTTGACAGATCATATGAATGAAATAAGTCTGTCTATAGAATATTATACAAAGATATAATTACTTAATATAAGTCAAGGAAAAATTAATCAAACATTAAAATACTTCCTGGAATACAACATCTGTTGAACCATATAATGAAGCCGTATTAGACTTTCGAGTTTGAACTTAACATAACTGAAACAAAATTTGTGTTTATTAGCAAACAGAACACAGTCGACAAAGAAAGTTTTTATATAACTGGAACGAAATTGTATACCTGGGTTGCAATATAAATGAAACATGGGATCCTTTTGTTGAAATCAAATGCCGCATTGAGCAAACTTTTATCCGCATAAAATAAATATTCTATCTTGACCTTAGATTATGATGCGAATGGTCAGATGTTATATATTCTCGATAATATTTTATAAAACTGGAGTGTGGATACTTACCGAAGATATGATAAGGTGATTTTAGATGTGGATCTATAGAAGAATACTCACAATAAAATGGATGGGTAGAGTTACCAATGAAGATGTTATGGTAAGGAGGAATAAAAATTAAAAAATATCTGAAAACTTCAATATTTTGGACACGTGATGAGACATCCAGAGAAGTATGAGAGCTTGCACCTTATAATGCAGTGAAATATTATTGGAATTCAAGGTCTTGGAAGAAGTAGACCATCATAGCTGAAGAACTTAAGACAATATTTTGGCCGGTCTACTGTAGAGCTTTTCCAGGCCGCAGTGAACAATGTGATGATAGCCAACGTTCGTTGAATGGATAAAGTACAAGAAGAAGAAGAAGGAAATGCTTTTAAAATGATTCTATTACTGTAGATTCTGACAATGTAAAGAGGTTCTTCACTATAGTACTGTACTGTATTTTATACTGTTACAGAGTGGTAACACAACCAAAAATAAAATCAAACATCATGGAGTAATCATGAAAAATAATCTTAAATTGTAAAATCAAATTTGCCAAGTTGTTAAAAAGATAAAAAAATTAATATACATATTTTTAAGAATCAGAACATTTTCATCGATAAAAAAGTTATATTTAATATACTACGCATTTATTCAATCCATATTAACAACAACTCTCCTCAAGCAATAAATCATGGACACAACACAAGACAAACAACAAACATCTACACACCAGTTCCGAGAGCAACAACGACATTTTACCAAAGATTCTACATGTTCCTAGCTCCGAAACTATACAATACACTCAGTACCAACTGGAAATTGTACAATACCAATAATATTACACAAATATGGACCCAATATAAGATTCAATCAGGTAGAGATGAATCAGAAGCATGGATATCCAACAATTTAATATAATTTATACAATTCTAATAATTCACTAGTCCTACAACACTCCCACTCCATAAATTTTTATTTTATTTTAACTTTTTTATTCATATTTGTAATTCTCTTTTTATTCCAAATAACATCACAATAGCAAGAAAAAAAAATTGGCTACTTTAACACAGACTTCAGTCTAGAAAAGTAGCCAGGACAACGCTGTATATATCAGAGGTGAAGTCTACTCCATCCCAATATGTATTATGTATGTTTATTATGTATCCACCTCTGTTAGTACAAAAATATGGATGCAAAATATAAATAAATAAATTAATTAATTAATTAATAAATTAATTAATAAATTAATAAATAAATAAATAAATATTACAATATGCCATAATTAGTTGGGGATCAGCTTAGATTCCAGTAAAAAATGTATAAAAACTTATCATAAAAGTAATATTAAAAACACCAAAAGATTATGCGAAAAAATTACTTTTTGAAAAATTCCATGAACCAACATTTTGTGATCTATTTAAAAATAAATATATATTCTTCAAATATTAAAAGAAAAATAAAAATATCATTTCATTACTGAAAATCGTACTAGGTTTAAATTTGTATTGTCATGCTCAAAAATCAACACATCATTTGTACAACACTAGGAAAAAATTATTTTACAGCTTACTCGAAAACATCAGAAAGATTATTGATAATATGTAAATAATCAATGTTATTAAAAAATACTTTAAGGATAAACATGTACCTCGAAACGTATAATATTTTTATATCGCTATTGCTATTGATTTATTATATTCATTGTAAATAATATTTTTTATTAATATGCAATCCACTTCTCTGCACAAGTATACGCTTTCAAAAAAAATGTAGCATGAAAAAAAATATTATTGTGTTGTATCACTGTACTTATAATAAAATAAATAAATATTAATTAATTATTAAGGAAATTTTTTCATATCCCGTTGACACAAAAACAATATTTTTCGACAAAATTAATTTTATATGTATATATTTATAATTAATACATTAATTTAGTATTTAAAATATCACAAACCGTCTGTTCTGAATAATTACAACTTCACAATAAGAATGTGTTTTCCTTAATAATATATGTTGTATCAATGTGTCCAAAATTTAATAAAAATGAATTGATAATTCTGGCGTCTGCAGTCGGTTTACTCAAAGGTATTTGAGATTCTGTAAAAACAATGTAGATGGCTTTCAAATAATGGAACGACAGGTGTATTAATTTGAAAAAATGTAACATATAGGTTCGAAAATTTGTCATGAAAAATACTGGCGTTATAACACAGTTGGTAGTGTACTTCCCCGGATTGGAAATAGAGATCCAGGTTCGTATCTCCGTGACGCAAAAACAATATTTTTCGACAAAATTGATTTTATATGTATATATTTATAATTAATGCATTAATTTAGTATTAATTAATTATTATTTTTTAAATGAGTAAATGGTGAATAACTAAACTAACTTTGTTTGGCTTGCGTTTCGTTTCGAGAACTCGTTCGTATGTTGAATCTGTTCGTAAGTCGAAGAAAGTTGACCTTTACTAAAAGGACTTAATTAGATTATTAACAGGATCGGAATATGTGACTGATTTTCCATCATGTCAATCTATAATACTGTAATTAACTACTGTAATTGTGTCGGGATGTATAATATGTATATTTTATTATAGTAGTGTTGGATAGGGTCGATCAATTCATGTATAATATAAATTGTGTGAATATAATGTTCGCAGGTGTTAACTTTTCACATATTAAAAAATTGATAATACCCTGAATTACGCAGGCCATTTCGCGCAGACACATTTGTCTGTAATTTAAAAAATATCAATGCATAATGCATGTTGAGACATTGAATTGAGACATGAAAAAAAAAATATTTAGAAAATTTTATTTGAAAATTTTTTCGCAGTTACTTTTGCCTTGCACAAAGTATACAAGACACACAATATTATATTGCTGTATGTAATATTTTTTCATTTCCAAAGGCACCGGACACGGCCACCCGACAGCCACCATATGTCCGCACGGCAGTCGGCGAAGTTTACTTTTTTACTATGCAATTTACACCCATGTTTACGTGTAAACCTCGCACGGATGCGTGTGATGTGTGCGGTGCATATGAAAAGAAGGAAGAAATGAAATTTTGTTGCGTTCATTTATGACATTTTAAAATTTTATTTGTTAGAAAATAGTTGCCTTTCATTGTACTTTGTATAAGTAGGTACTAGGTATGTATTATTTTTTTAATTCAATTTTTTAGGAGGGTACCGTGTATGTTCTGAATTCAAAAGTATGTTATTTAGCGGTACGCGAAAATACATATTTTAATATTTAAACGTGTGTGTTGTATATGTTTGACGTATATGGGTACTGAATAATGTGTGTAGTCACCATGGTAACGTAGAGTGTGACGTATTATACGTCTCATATTTTTCTGAAACAATTCTAGTGTGTACTCTACCTTGGCATCCCTACCGACAGTTAGACTCGATATTAAAATTGTTTGGTGTGGCTCCAGTAGAGTAAATGATGTCCTAAAACTTTACTGTTGCTACACGAAAATATTCTATAATTTTATATCTGGTTATTTTGGTGTTACGGATGGTACATTTGGGAATGTTAATATTAAAAATGGGTGAAATTTTTATTTAATATTTTAACTTCATGTATTACGATTTTGTCTCGACCTCTGGAGTTGATTATTTTTATATCGATCGGTTTCAGAGCGACCGATCACTCCATCTTTATGACCCGTGTCCGCGGTACTGGACAGTTCGACGTTTTAAATTTGCACAACGATCATTCGTGATATAATAATTATCTACTTACATAATCGTAATATTAAAAAAATTACTTTTAATTTAAATAATTATATATCAACTGTACAGCACCATTGTTTTTTTCCAATTTTCAAATTTAATATGATAAATTATTAAGGAAAACACATTCTTATTGTGAAGTTGTAATTATTCAGAACATAGGTCTGTGACATTTTAAATACTAAATTAATGTATTAATTATAAATATATACATATAAAATCAATTTTGTCGAAAAATATTGTTTTAGCGTCACCGGGATTCGAACCTGGATCTTCATTTCCAATCCGGGGAAGTGCACTACCTTTGTGCTATAACGCCAGTATTTTTCTTGACAAATTTTCGAAACTATATGTTACATTTTTTCAAATTAATACACCTGTCGTTCCATTATTTGAAAGCCATCTACATTATTTTTACAGAATCTCAAATACCTTTTAGTAAACCGACTTGCAGACGCCAAAATTATCAATTCATTTTTATTAAATTTTGGACACGTTGATACAACATATATTATTAAGGAAAACACATTCTTATTGTGAAGTTGTAATTATTCAGAACATAGGTCTGTGATATTTTAAATACTAAATTAATGTATTAATTATAAATATATACATATAAAATCAATCCCGGTGACGCTAAAACAATATTTTTCGACAAAATTGATTTTATTTGTATATATTTATAATTAATACATTAATTTAGTATTTAATATGATAAAATTATTTGTTTACTATTTTAAAAAGCGTAAGGTGAGTCGGGGTAAGTGTATCTATGGGGGATGTGCATCTACGTCTCCTAATTACGTTTGTAATTGGGTTCCAGTGCCGCAATCTATTAAGAAATGTTATAAATTGATATTTGAAGAGACGGTCCAGAGATGGTGCAAATCCAAATATCAGTTTGATTGTGATACCATTTCAATATTTCGTATATCTCGATAATCTTTTGTGCTAGAATGCTAATATTAGGTAAGTACCTTTATTTTGAGTTGTAGTTTGTGATGTATATATTAATTTTGTGATTATTTCAGTGGATTATGATTTGTAAGACCAGATACACTTACCCCATACATTTTACACCATGGGGGACTGCATCTACTCAGTAGTTTGTATCGTACCTCATATATTTTTGTATGAAAACTTTCTCAATTAGTAATGTGTAGATAGTTCCATTATATTTTTAAAATAATTAACAAATTTCAAAAATAATCTCTATTATATGTCGCACTTCCCCCGTCTAAGCAATTTTACTGTGTTTCTTTGGAACTTAACACATTTTACCCATCAATAAGGACCAAAATAACTAATTCATATTATCATTAAGCAGATCAAAAATGATATTTTTTATTATTTTAACGATTTGTCTGAAATAATACAACTAGATGCTCTTACCCCAACTTCGGGGTAAGTGCATCTACTCGTTCGATTTACATAAAATGCTTTCATTCCATTTTTAAAGACTTAAATTAGGAAATGGTTAATGATTCTTCTATCAAAGTTCTATCAATGTCGTAGGTTCATCTTATGAAGTTTGAGAACTGTTCAAAGTTTATGTCGAAGATTTGTATGTCGCAATTACCCCGATTCAACTTACCTTCAACACAAAAATGTCACAAATCATGTCAAGTATATTATTTACGCTTGTAATAAAATTTCAATCGTTTTTTTTCAATTGAGTTTATTATAACAGCGGAATTGTTAAATTTATCTTCATTGTTTGATTGACATCATAAACAAATATTTACTATCGACAAGGGTCTGGCAGAAAATTTCGTCCCGATTGATTCTGAATTAAAGCTTATCTATTAAGCAAACACATTTTGTAATCCTCAAATTTATATATACCGATAATAGTCAGTTTTAAATTATGATGTTACTGCCGGTCTCGGTTTGGTCCTGATCAAATATTTAAAGCCACGTTTCTTGAAGTCGACGGCATCATCAATTATTTAACGATGATTAAGGGTACATTTGTTGGGGGTCGTCCTTCAGATTTGCCTTCTCGGAAACTAATCCCTTTCTAATCTAGATAAACCGTCTATCTACATATATTTAAAATATAATTTAATGTGATTATAGTATTTTTATTCTAGAAAGGCCAGCAAGCCACCCCAAAATGTGACTGACAAAATCATGCCAAATCAAAATTCTGCGGAAATATAGGTGAGACACTTGGGGAGATCTTCATCCAGCGGTGAATATGCGGATGATAATTGTAATAATCTTACGCGTCAGTTATGATACGCTGCCAGGGGTATTTTCATGTACACGGGTTACAGATTCGTCTTCTGATAAATCCTTATTGTGTCCGTGTTCCTGGTTGTGGGTCGGCAATCAAACTCTTTTGTCATATGACAATCAGCACTTTATTGAATACTAAAATATAATAAAAGTTACTTAATTCGCGTCGGAGCAACAAGAGCGCACTCTGACAATTGATTTTATATGTATATATTTATAATTAATACATTAATTTAGTATTTAAAATATCACAGACCCATGTTCTGAATAATTATAACTTCACAATAAGAATGTGTTCTCCTTAATAAAAATTAAATCGGTCAAAATTCTACGTCATCCCAAACACTCTATATGGTGTTAAAACATGGACTCGGAAAGAACGGAAAGTAGCACGCTCTGGAAGTGTGGTGATGGCGACGCGTGTTCCGCATACCGTGAATGCCTCTATCATAGAGAAATTAAACATCTTCAACATTTAACCTATCACCCTGTAATAGTCGCAGTTCCATAGAACGATTGCTCTTATTGAGAGCAAGTGAAGAAGAAAAAAGAAGGCGATGACTGATACCTGTCAAATTAGGAATGACCCGTATATCCAATGTGTATCCAGAATCCAGAATGAAGTTGGCGATCGATTGAGGCGGCTACTGTAAAAATATACCGAAGCCTGGAACAGTCAGAAATAATCAGTGGAATTAGCCGAAATTTTGGAACCCCAAGTAAGCGCACGTTATACACATTTTACAATGACAATTAATTACAGATACAATTATATATGTTTTTATTTCTTGTTCGCCCTAATTAGGTGAGTGCCTGACTCAGAGCAGATTTTCTATACATTTAGGTAATTGTAGGAATAACGCGACGTACCAATATTATTCGAAAGTGTTCAAAAGTTTTATTTTATTTTATTCGGAAAAAATACAGTTTATCAGTAAGTACAAAAATTATAATAAAAGCGAAACAATAATTAAACCAGTTACGCGTACTTTATACAGCAAGTACAATTTAAAATTTTAAAAGGACTATAATGCAGAAGAAACTGAGAAAAGAAGTTGAAAATAAAAATATAAACAAAGAGATAAATGTTATAAAAAAGAAAATAAGAAAATATTCCAGCGGAACGGGAGGGTGAGGGGAAAGGAAAAGTAAAATCGGATAGGGAATAAAATCTGTGTGATAAAAATAAAATGAAATGAAGGTCATTAAAGTTTAGTAGTTGTAATAATTTAGTTGGGATATTGAAAATGTCTAGTTCGTTTAGGTTTGAATTGAAATAAAAGGGTGCTCGGTAGAAAAATGAGTTCTGTTTGGCATTGGTGTTGCAATGTGGAAGATTAAATGTGAAATCAATTCTAGTTAACTTAGCTGGCGCTCGAATAGGTATGCGTCTGAGTAAATCAGGACAGTCTACTTTAGAGTTGACTATTTTGTGTAGGAAAATGATATCGGCCATCTCTCTTCGAGTTTGTAGTAATAGAACTTTGAAAATGATAAATGACTCAGCAGTGCTGGTTAAGTAAACTACGAAAGTGAAGATATTTCAGGAAGCTGTTCTGTATTTTTTCGATTCTATAGATGTATGTGGTATTCCATACTTGGGAGGCATATTCAATGATACTTCGGAGATATAAGAAGTACAGAGTTTTCATGGTGTTTATGTTATTGAATTGTTTACATACCCGAAGGATGAAACCTAACATTTTGGTTGCTCTGGATGTAATATGGTTAATATGCAAGTAATTTAGAATCCAATATAATCAATTATTTCAACCATGTGAAGATATATAAGACTGTGGAACATGAATTTAAACATTTAAAAAGAGAAAAAAATTTATATTATAATGGTTTGTTATTTTGTTCACTTCCTCTTTCTGAGCCATTCCAAAAAAAACAGTACGAGGAAGCTTGCATGCCATTGACCGAATTTGGTTTTCATTTTTGGTACAGTCAGTTATAGCATGTTGTTTCTTGTGCCATAACAATGATTTATGATAGTGATATTTGTTGTATCTCGTAGAAAATATTGTCTCATGACTAGTTGCCTAACATTATGTAAAGCCTACTCTCGGATTTGAAAGTCAGGAAGATACCTAAGGGTATTTAATATGTATTGTTACGGTGCCTTTAGGCCTTAGAGGATAGGAGGCAATAAGGGCTGCCACCGATCGAGCTCAGTCTGGGTCCTCAAGTAGGTGTGTGTGTGTGTGCGCGCGCTCTGGTGTCACCTGCTACCTCGGATGGGATGATTATTGATTCAAAGACAACTCACGTTATGTTTTTACTCACAAAACACAATGAATTCCGACATTGGATGCATTATTATTTAGTTCTTCTTTCTTCAGGTTGACTTTCCTCTGAGGGAAGTCACTTTAATTTATTTTATCTATTTATGGACTTTATCTATATGCCAACACCTGCCAACGCGGCCATGGGGTGCCGATGCAGCTGAGGACTCGGGCCGCCACATGCTCTCGCTCCAGAACCGCTTTAGAACCGGACACCATCCCGTCTCAGCCTTGTCCATAACGCCCATTCATCGACTATCATGTCGCCTCCTTACTCGTTGCAGCGGGGTTTCTACTCAACCAGCGGGTGGACTAGACCCATCCATCTCTGGGTCCACCGCGGTGATCCCACTCTTGGTCTACGCCATCTCTCGCCGCCATATTCTTCCATGACGTCTCGCTCCAGAGTCGGATTCTCGTATCTGATTCGTCAGACAGTCAATCATCATAAGTCGGCAAAGTAGGCTAACCAGACCTCTGCGTGCAAATTTAAACAACAAAATATATATATATATATAAAGATGACATAATACAATTATGCTAGACTTCATTTTATATCTATGTTACGCGGATTGATTGAAATATAAATCTAAATTGAGTCTCTTCTGAAAACTGATTATTTTGTTTTTTCCAACACCTAATAACCGTATGTAAATTTACAATTTAATGCGATATTGTTACGTCAGCCAATCCTGGATATAAATATTTACCGTATTTTATTATATAATGTATACCTACTGCTTATTACATAATAATATGATTATAACAGATTAACCATGACGTGCGATGCTTTCCATAAAAGGGAAAACAAGAAAGGGTTGTGTTTAATATGATGTGCTCAGTACATTAGCTAAATATATTTAATTTATCATAATACCTTATTCCATAAAGCACTTAATTTATATTAATACTTCATATTTACATTATTAATAATCTTCTTCTTCTACGGCACTACATCCGAGGGTGGAATTTGGCTTTCTCCATTCCTATCCCTGGCCAATCTTGTCCACTCTCAGATCCTCCCATCCCGCTCCAGTTCTCTTTCACACAGTCAGCCCACCTCTTCCTTGGCCCGCCTCTAGGTCGCTTCCACTGAAGTATCCACTTGGTCATGATTTTTGATGTCCTGTCATCTGGCATTCTTTCGATATGACCAGTCCATCGCAGCCTTTCAGAACTACAGAATCTTACAAATGTTTCTTGCTCGATAAAATTTTCTAACTCATGATAAATTGTTATTCTGTAAGTTTCATTATCTAGTGTAGGTCGATAAATTTTTCATATTTTACGCCCAAAGACTGCCAATTTGTTATTTTAAAATATGGTTCCATTAATTGAATAAGTATTGTAAAAGATTCGGGTTCAAATCCTGGTAGCGACACCGATATTTTTCGATAAAATTGATTTTATATGTATATCTTTCAAATGAATATATTTAATTTGTATTTAAAAAAATATTGGATGATTGGATGATTCAAATTCACATAACTGACGAACGGAACATCATTGGATTGGACTGATATTTTAATGACTGACGTAGAACTCTTAGACTCAGTGGCTTACTAAGTCGAAAGAATCTCATGGGAGAATAATCTCTACTTCGTGTCGAAAATCTCTTCCGTTGACACGGGCCATGAAGATTGATATTTTTTAATTGATTTTAATGATTAGTCAGCTTACTCGGGGCCGCGGGGCAGCGTGCATGAAAGCCTCCGGAATGACATAACGCCACGCGCTTCTGATTGGCTTCAATCGATTCAAATTCCGCATTGCCGTCTGCTCCGCCACGGCCCGGAGGGACCGGCGGGGCGGGGGGAACACCCATCCCCTGATGTGTTGACCTACGCAAGGTGCCCCGCGACCCCATCGTGCTGATGCAATTCAGCGAGGCTTTCTTAAACGTCATAAAAATGAAAACAATCAAATACTTTATAAAAAAAAATAGAGATCTCATAGAGACGAAGCTATTTTTATTATATTTAACAGAAAATATATGGAAGTATGGGTAAATTTCAGGACTTATTGGTCAGGGTCAGGACCCGTCTTCGGCTAGCTTAAGTGATCGCTTTATATAAATATAACGTTCACCCTTCTCACCCTTTAATCTCTACATGTATTAAATTTTTTTATAGTTGTATATATGTTAATATATAGATTCGCTTCAAGTACCACTACACTATAGCCATCTACGGACTAAGTTTGATAATTAGTTTCCCTGAAACAGCATATATGTCACAATGATAATTTTTTTTTTTTAATTATTAGAGCGATATTCTTAATCTGTAAAATGATTTTAACACATTATACTAGAATACGCCTGAAAAATCAATATAAAAAATACGTGTATGTATTTGAATCAAATCTCTGAGATTTAACTCATCGTGTCTCATCATCATTAGCATGTTCAAAATTATAAATGAAATTTTTTTATTATATATTTTAGTTGAATACCAAGAATCAGGATACTTTTCTGTACTATATTATTAACTATGTAATTCTAAACTAATATTCATTATTATAGGCTTTAAATAATTTTCAAACATTCCTAAAATAAATTCGATAAAAAGAATATCATAATAAATATAGTTTTTACAGTAATGAAATAAAATCAAAAACATTTTTAGCAAATTGACTAAATGTTTGTAAAAAAAAAACATTATAATGTAATATCATTAAGAAACCTCTGGGGAGTGCGTACCCAGGTGGCGGATCGGGGAGTGCTCGCCAGATATGAAGGGTAGGGGGAAGTGAAATACTTCCCGAGGACCAAACACACTGAGGGGGATGAATTTCATTAGCCATGGTAGGCTACTCATCTGGGAAAAGGAAACTTTGATCACAAATCTAAAACCCTTGATAGGTTACCCCGACATGTTTGGACACTAAGAAATTAATTTGTGCAAAAGAGATGAACTCCGTGAAAGATGAACTCCAAGATCACTGAATGTCTTTGTGGCAACGCAAGCTAATAAAAATATCTTAGTCAGAAAAAGAAAAATGTAACGATTAGTGCGTCCCCCCTAGGCGACGATCAAATTTAGATATATATATATATATATATCGAACAACATAGAACTTTCAGAAACTTTCAGAGAGTTGAAGATTGTACAAGAATGGAGAACGAGAGTTCGATTATCAATGTATGAACAAATCAAGTCCGAAGCTTGGCCGGAGTCCCGCTGCACGTCGTACTAACAAGGCCTTAGGATTCCGAAGACTAGAGGCAAGCAGTTCGCACTTGACTGGTCGGACTTGCAAGGTAATCCCCATTAGCCATAAAGACGTGCCGACGACATGCTTAATTAAAAATGCGCAATGCTTAATTATAGTTTATATTAATGAAAATAAGAATTTTATTTTATTTATTTATACACATATAAGTATTGTACAGTTTAAAAAAATACAGTTTATTACATATATCTTTCACAGGTTTAAAATGTATTGTCCAACTAGGCAGGCCTATTTTAGGGCAAATTGGCAAACAAATTATATTTCACAAAACCAAATAACTCATTAAATGTTTCAATATATAATATTATGCATATCTTATATGTATAATTAGTATTTAAAATAGCACAGAGCTATGTTCTGAATAATTACAACTTCATAATAGGAATGTGTTCTCCTTAATAACCAAATAACTTATTGAATACGAGATAAAATACAATTAAATAGAAAATGAAATATATAAGGCAAGTAAACGTGAAAATATATAAAATGAGAGAATAAAAATATTATACAAGGCAAAGGAAAATAAGTAAGATTAAAGTTATATTGCAGTCAGTATAATACACAAAATTCAGTTATAATAATTATTTAATAATATATAACAGCTTACTATCAGTATCTGTCTACGTAATTTTTAACAACCAATTTGAAACATTATATTTATAGCTATAATGTCATTAAAAGTATTAATATTATTTCCAATTTCATTATATATTCTGGGAGCTAGAAAAGTGAATAATCTTTGACTAAAAGTAGTTTTCATTCTTGGAATTCACGATTTTAAGATTATTTGCTCTTGTGGGCTTAATATTTTTCAGTCCTCAGAAACAAAGCGCTTATTTTCCTATAAAAGCTAGTTAGTATATTCAGCACATATTCAAAACCTGAAATTCCCTAAAATGTGGCTCCGAAGGATACGAAAATTCACCACGGTGTATTACTCTGAGTATATCCTATAGCCTTCTGAGCAATGCTTAATTGATATATATGTATACCTGATACACTCCCCCAACTACATGTTATTTTTAATCCCATTTCTGAATGATTAAAGTAATACAAATTTTCAAAACAACGTTCAAAATGATATTATACTATATTACTGTTCAATCTTTATAATAAATCCATGGATCGTCGGTCGCCTTGTCTGTTTGCACTATAGGCCCCTCCCTATACCCCAGAGCACGATTTTCTGTGTGTTTTTTCTATGTAATCTGTGAAGTGCATTACGCTATTGACACCATTATCGCGTGATTGGTTTTCTCGCTTGTGCGTAACGATCTAAGTGCGCATTACTAAGTGCGCATTGTGTGCGGTGTGGGTTTTTATGCAAAACAGCGAAATCGGAAGATCTATGGGTACAATGAAACGAAGAAATTCTAATAAAACAGCACCACTAGTAGTACTTCAGATAGGTCGTGTTCTTTCTGGTATCCGCTGGTAATTGATCCAAATTTATTCCATCTATCCTGCAACCTAATTTCCAACCCTCTTGTGTAAATGGTCATTTTCATTTTCATCCTGTAACCGAGAAGGATTTGGGGTCCAAAGTCTCCATCCTGTCTTGCGCCACATTGGTACTTGTTGACAATAAACACTCAATATGTTTTCAAACAGTTTATTTTTTAGATACATTTAGGGGTGACCCACGTGCCAAATTATTTCCAGAGTTACCGAGAAGATACATCTTGATAATCGTTTCTCTGACATTCAAAAAACGCGTCGCCTTTATTGACATTTTTCTGTTTACAGAGAATCTCTTCTAATAATAAGATCCATACTACTCATTTTGGCAGTTTGTATTCTTCATATATTGCTTATCCTGTAAGAATACCTATTTAGTGACCACATTATTAAGTTGGCCTATATACAGCTTAACTCGAAAGTCTTAACTATGAAGGGAACATATTAACAACCTAATAAAAAAAATGTATCACAAAAATACCTTAATAGCCCCCACATCACTGAGAAGGTGCAATAGAGCTGCTTCAGATTCCAAACTGAAAAATAGTTTCTAAGAATCGGAGCATGTGATTCGAGAGTTCAAGAATCAATACGTGCTGCAGGGCCATTGAAGAAGAAGATAAAAATAGAGTACATTCATTTTGTAGTGTAAAAAAAAAGGTCTAATGCGTGTTGCGGTAAAAGATCTAATATTAATTCCATTAAAATAAAAATCAAGACCCGATTTAATTTCCAAATTAAAAGTTTCTTATGTTGAACGCAAATATTATCGAGTTTTGCATAAAGTATTTCGGCATTTACGGTAACATTGTTCCACATTACGAGCAGGTGGTTGTTAAAGCTCATTGCGTGCTAAATCGTGAAGGGGTGGAGGCAAATATCGAACCCATTCCTGTCCTAAATGTAGTTTTATCTTAACCTGATTATGTCGCTGAATCGCCAGCCTGCGAGGGTCGGAAGAATAGAACCTCCGCAAGCACTTGTTGCCGTCACGCAGCTGGAAAACTTTAAGTGTAATATGTTTTTATCTATCAACTTACTTAATCTCCTTTTGATATAGTCTCGGAGTGCTCTCGTGACACATAACAATGTTTAACCAATCGGTTGGGTTGTCTAATAAATCTTTGCGGTTTCGTTAAATTATTCATTATAAAATACAAAAATTACAACATTTCAATCTTCATCTTATCTTTCAACCAATTTTTCGATGATTTTTCTATAAAAATCGACTGGTCTGGTATCGAAATAGTTATCACCAAATATACAGCGCAAATTTCTTATCCCAATATTTTTATTTTGGTGTCACTTACGCAATCAAATAGCTCCGCGACATTTTTTAAAAATATGACACGATTGGAATGAAAATTTAAACGCTGACAATATTACTCGTATATGCATTCATGTATAAAATACGTCTTGTTTACACAAAGATTTAATTTTTGAAGAGTAAATACTTTTATTGTTGCAAAAATGTGTTATAATCTATCGGATTTATGTTTCTAGCAATAACGTGTGTAGAATGCCCCTTGTCCCGCTATTAATGTTCCAAATCAGTCTCCTATATGTACACTTTATTTCATGTCTATTCGTTTACTGGTCTGTGTTATCGAGCCATTTATGAGGTCATCGTCGTTGTTGAACGTAACGCCACGCATTTGATTGGAGAGCGCCCGAAAAGGTGATATCCTGACGGAGCAAGATCGGTGGGGAAATTAAATTAAGCAATATCGGTGGGGTTAGCTTGAAATAACCTTCTTACAAAAAATTACCCAATTTCTACTTCAATTTTAGGCTCCCAGTATTTACAATAAATAAAAGAATTACACATTTATCAAGTGCTGGGCTAAATCTTAAATAAATGTGTAAAAAAACGTTTATTGCATTTTCAAATGTAACACTCTTGTATTCGGTGTGAGCTATTCCAAAGTTTCCCCACATTTGTTAGCGAGTTCTGGAAACGTTTGTGTAAAGTTAGTCCGCTCGCGGTTACATCGGAAAACGTTTACGGTATTTCCGGAAGTAGTCGCGTGACAATTTGTCAGTTCGCTGTAGCCATCCGACTGCAGTATTGTCAAGGGTTGTCGTATCCTGCGGTGACAACCATCGATAAGACAAATAATATACAAGCAAGAAGTTAGACACATTTTGGAGGGGGTTAGGCACCATTTTAACATTAATATTTTTATATTCTTGCGTGCTGAATAATTTAATATTTAATTAATTTCATTACACATTAGCTTATTTGAGATTCCGTAAAAATAATGAAGATGGCTTCAAATAATGGAACGATAAATGTATTCATTTGATAAGTGTAACATACAAGTTCGAAAATTTATCGTCAATCCATTCTGTTGGTATAGCATAATCAGTTAATGCACGTTTCGTGGGTTGGAAGAGATCCAGGTTCGAATCTCGGTAGCAACAACAATATTTTTCGATAAAATTGATTTTATATATATACATATCTTTCTAATTAATACATTTAATTTGTATTAAATTTAAATCATGTCAGAAATAAAATTTATAACAGAATATTTATTAAATATTTAAAAAATTTAAAAATGTCACACAATTTATATGTATCAAAAACAATAAACTTTTAAGACACAATGTCTTATGCCATTCAAATTAAATAATATTATTCTGATATTTTACACTCTCGCAAGCTTACATGTCAATGAATTTATTTATTTTTAATCGTGTTATCTCACTTTTAAATTATAATTTTTAATCAAATGCAGAGAAAAAAATGATACTTCATCATCATAGAAATTAAAATATTACGCAGCATAGAAACCAAAATTAATATTATCATTTTTTGGAACACTGCTGCAGCAGCGGAGACTTATAAAAGTTTTCAAGCGGCCATCTTTCTTTTCATTTTTGTGTGGAGCGCGCAGTCCACGGTGACAGCGCAATCACTGGCACTCGGGTATTTTGCAAGCCTGGCTTTTTAAATTTAATATTTTTAACAGTATAAATAATCATAATACAACTAACATAATATATAACATATTAAACTAATTATAATAATCTATAATAGTAATATAGTTCACAACATAAGGTAATACATTATTTTTAATGAGATCACATTATTATTGTGAAGTTGTAATTATTCAGAACATAGGGGTGTGATATTTTTAATACTAATTAATTATAAAACTCTTTCTAATAAATATGTGCATTTAATTTGTATTAATATAATATTAATAGAAGAAGATCAAAATTGGTGGGAGAAAGAGTGGGTAGGTTTAAACTATCGTTGTGGTAAAGGCAGAGGCCGATGTTGAAAAAGTAAATTTCTGTCAACTTCTCATTATGGTATTTGCATGACCGGTGAACGAAAGAGTTGTGTGTGTAAGATGTTCTACTTCTAGGAATGTGGAAGAGTGTGGACTGCCGGGTCGATCTAGATGGTATGTGGAAGGATAGTAATTTTAATTGGCTGGGACAGTCAATATGTTCTTGCAATAGTTTAAAGAGAAGTATTTGGTCAGCACGTGTTCTTCGATATTGTAGAGTTTTCATATTGTGAAAGTTTGTTGCATCTAAATAGGGGTCGAATGAGTTGATCTAACATTGAGATGTCGAAGAAACGTATTTTGTATTCGTTCTAATCTCGCAATGTACATAATCTGTATTTGAGATGCGTACTCTGAGTGACTGGGAACGAATGCGTAATATAGTATTTTGAATAAATATGAATTATTGAAGGGTTTGCAGGTTCGAAATATGAATCCTAGCATTTTATAGGCCTTGGAGGTAATATGGTCAATGTGATTCTTGAAAATAAGTTGACTATCGAAGATTATTCCTAAGTCTTTAATTAATATTGTTTTTACGTTCTAGCTGAGTGCTGTCTATTGTGTAAGGAAAATGAATCTTGTTAAATTTTATCGAGAAAGTTATTTGAAAACATTTTTTAGCATTCATCATCTTGCAGTTGGTATTATTTTATTGTATGATAATATAAAACAATATATATTATTATACAACACAATTAATCGGTCTAAAATGAAAACACTGGTTATGAATAGAGCAATTTATTGGGGCGCGCTGATCATGCACACTGATGATAGATAGAAGAAAATTCTGAGTATCACCAACTAATTACAGGATTTATTACCCGCACTCCCTGGTTCTCAAAAAGAAAAGTCTCCAAAAGAACAGTATCAAATATCTCTAGAATGAGAATTGGGCATTGCCAGGTGGCCTCTCATTTGTTCAGATTGAACATAATAGATTCTCCAATGTGTGAGTATGGTGCCGAGGAGCAACCCCTTGACTTTTCTGTCTTTTTGTCTGTCCATTGCGGATCACAGGTTTTTTTTACAGTGGTCTCGTCATTGGTAATTTTCAGCTCCCGGTTAACTTGTGTCATCTTCTTTCCCTTAACTCGCAAAGTTTTTTGAACGAGAATAGTATTGACTTGTAATTTAGTATTTCCTATTCTACAATATTATTGTACTTTTATTCTATAAATTGTTTTTATGTATTTTTTATATATTTTATTAATTTGTAGTTTTTAACTTGATTAATGGCACAAATCACTCTTGAAAGGTGGACTGCCTATTTAAAAGAAGAAGAAGACTTTCCAATCTTTATGTATGCGGCAGAAACCTGGATAGTCCACAATAGCGAAAAGCGTAAAATAGACACATTCGATATGAAGAAGGCTGGAGAAGGATGTTACGTATCTCAAGGACAGTATGACACACCAATTCCTCAAATTCAACCACAACGAACCCTATCTATAGCAGTAAACAAAATATTCTTCTAATTCTTCGGCCACATTATATGTACGTCAAAGAGGAATCCTAGGAAAGAAAATTATTATGAGCATAATTTTAGGTCGAAGAAGACCAGGAAGAGTGCCACAGCGGTGGATAGCTGGAGATACCCTGAAGTTGGAGTCAGCTGTGAGGCCAAAACCGGGACTTGTGGAGCTGAATCTTACCTGATTCAGGTCACTATATATCAATAATGACATAAAGAAGGAAAGAATAACAAATTTATGGAGGTACAAAAGTTGTAATCATCAAATTAGCAATGCTGAACTCGGTCCATCATTCGTGTTCAGGATGATACGATACTCGACTTGGTTTAATAGTGAGGAATGAGAGATATTGTGTCAGTGATGACGGGTGGATGAATAATTTCGATTAAAAAAAGTTCAATTATTTATTTTGTACATGCCGTTAACAGTTTAATGACAGAACATAAGTACCCAAGCCCTGAGTTTCAAGAGCAATATGGTGATCAAACCCCTCATAATCATCACATACGTTGGCTACGATGTGACTACCACCTATAAATACTACAGTAAACTACAAATATATAGAAATATAAAAAAGAGATATTACATAAAATGATCAATAAAATACATATATAAAAGTATAATGCGATCGTCACATAAATACAAAAGATTTTAACTGTCTGCAAAGGCGCAAGCAAACTCTCACTGTACTCAAACTCCCACTGTGCTCGCTCAAACTCTCACTGTGCTCAAACTCTAACTGTGCTCGAACTCCCACTGTGCTCAAACTCCCACTGTGCTTAAACTCTCACTGTGCTCAAACTCCCACTGTGCTCAAACTCCCACTGTGCTCAAACTCTCACTGTACTCAAACTCTCACTGTGCTCAAACTCCCACTGTGCTCAAATTCCCACTGTGCTCAAACTCTCACTGTGCTCAAACTCTCATTGTGCTCAAACACCCACTGTGCTCAAACTCCCACTGTGCTCAAACTCTCACTGTACTCAAACTCTCACTGTGCTCAAACTCCCACTGTGCTCAAATTCCCACTGTGCTCAAACTCTCACTGTGCTCAAACTCCCACTGTGCTCAAACTCCCACTGTGCTCAAACTCTCATTGTGCTCAAACTCCCACTGTGTCCAAACTCCCACTGCCGCTGTGTCGTCATACAGTGCTGTCGCTACGATGTGGTGCATCTGCCTTGTCGCTAGACTCCACTTCACGATAAATTTAAGTATTCAAATTGTCTACCAAACCGGTAAATAAATTTCTATGCAAACAATACCCATACCAAAAATAAAATTGATTCACTTCATCGGAGTGATTTGTATTTTTTTAAATGTGTACCTCTACATTCTAGCAGTGCATTTTTCAAAAAAGTTCATTTATATTATCAAAAATTAACACTATTTTAAATAAAAATATTGTACAGATAGATAATTAGTATTTATTTAATACCTACAAAAACAATAATGGATAAAGAAAAGTGGAAAATATTTGTGGAGGCCCTCATCCAGCAGTGGATGTAAAATGATGAAGTGATACGATTTTAAGCTATTTTTTTAGAAATGTCAACGATTATTATAAAATATTGATAAAAGGTTTGTGGTGTTAAATTAATGTATTAATTTTAAACACGAGTATATAAATTATTTCCCTTATATAATATTACAGAACGCTCTCGGGGTGGTGAAAGAATTCCGGTTACAAAACGAATATCCCGATGATGTTTAGATTTCGAAAATATTTCTCCATTCCGAATCGAATTTATAAAATAGAATAGATCCCACTTCCGTGCGGAAGTTTCCACAATACATTTTCCTCTGCGGGATTTATAATCTCGGCTAGTTTGTTGGTTTTCCGATTTCTTCACGTGTACCGGCGGGAGTTGCTGCTCGGGGGCTCGTAACTTGGTGTCGCCGCGCGCTGCCGGGGGCTAACTTGTATTGCGACTGCACACACACTCGGTTGGTCGGTTTATCTCTCTGATTTATCATTCCACTACATCCCTACTAGATTAGTTTTATAAAGGTAAACTCAATATTTTATATAACTGTAAAGAAAATCATGGAACATTCAGAATAGATACCGGGGACATTACACCACGTCAACATAGTTAGTATAACAATATGTTATATTTCCTACCGGCCACGAGATATTATTTTGAAGGAATTTCTCTACGGCACTTGAGCGTGTGCAATAAACTACTTGTGAAATTATTATCAAGAAATGTGATTTCACGTTTATAAAAGGAAGGGTGAGAATAATATAAAATATTAGGCGTCTGTGTTACCCTGTAGCATGTTAGTGTAGAGTATTTGTTATTTTGTTTGTGTATTTGCAGGATGTAAAATATCCCTTCCTGTCACGACGTCTGTGAGGCGTAATTTGGGTGGCAATACTAATTTCTTCGTGAAGGATTACTCACGAGCTAAACATGATGGTTCATATATATATATATATATATATATATATATATATATATATATATATATATATATATATATAATTAATTTAATTTGTTTTAACTAAATGAGTAATAATTTCATCATTTACCTGTCTTCGAATCCATATTCCTCATATCAATCAACAACTGAAGAAAATCATTTCGGATTACGTTATTATCTTTCCTGTACATACATATATATATACATACCTTAATGGCCTTCAGTTTATTTTTATCACAGAGATTTTATTCCCTATCCCATTTTCCTTTTCCTTTCCCCCCACCCTCCCGTTCCACTGAAATATTTTCTTCTTTATAACTTTTATCTGTTCTCTGTTTAGCTATATATATATATATATATATATATAGTTATAAAGAAGAAAATATTTCAGTGGAACGGGAGGGTGGGGGGAAAGGAAAAGGAAAATGGGATAGGGAATAAAATCTCTGTGATAAAAATAAACTGAAGGCCATTAAGGTTTATGTATTGAATTTAGATTTAATTGAGGTAACTGGAGTATCGAAAATGTCTAGTTCGTTTAAGTGTGAGTTGAAATAAAGGGGGGCTCGGTAGAAAACTGAGTTATATTTGGCATTTGTGTTGCAATGTGGAAGGTTAATTGTAAGATTAGTTCTGGTTGACCTGATTGATCTATTGGCTGCGGTCGATAGTCACACTATAGTGAAAGCATTTTAAAGAGGTATGATGAGTATATTTTAATGTAATTTATTTATTTTGGTCTATGTCATCATTGAATTGTTATTGCTAAACAAAAATGTATAATTTTTATACCCATGCCATTAAAGCTTGATAATCACACGGTAGGCTCAGAGATCAGCTTGAGATTTAAATGAGAGAGAAAGAAAAAGCCCGAACCAGTGTACACAACTTTCGATCTGATAGCGACTTTCGATACTTGCTCACTAGTCTAGCACTACCATAGATCCATGCAACTATCTATTCTGAAAATTTAGATGTACGTAATTAAACATTAATAATAATACAAGGCATTTATTTACAAATATTTATTCAATTTTAACCACCACTGGAAAGATTCAAAATCATGAAAAATTTGACGTTTGATGGACGTTTGAAGGCGCGAGACGCCGAATCTCTGAGACATGATTTAGAGTTTTCTCAAAAGAATCTCATGTTTATCTCGAGTTAAAAATCTTGTAAAAATCTCATTTTACGTTACACTGTCTGGCTAGTGAAGATTAATGATTAATGACTTTTCGAAAATTAAAAATCAGAATGTTCAGAATGCAATCAATATTAATTTAATTAAACCAAAAATGTCCCAGAAAAAATACCGGGATATAATCCCGAAATTTTTCTATTACCTGTAAGATAAATGAAAAAAAATATTTGTAATTTTAGTAAGATAGGCTAAGTTAACAAGACTGATATAGCTCAGTTGGAGGCCCAGGCTCCATCCCAGGCAGGTATATTTAGATAGAAATATGGAGCGCCTATTTCCAATACTCCCAAAAACATTATGTATTTTTGATTTATGGATGAAAACGTATATGTTTTTTTAACATCACCATTTTTTAAAGAAACAATTCTGTAAAAAAAAATTTCTGTATATGTCGTTCTGGCAGCCATACTGGATTTTATATCACGTGATCATCAACAAGCTGATATCATTTCAGGGGGAATAGCAACATATACTCTATCTGCTGTGGGGTATTTTGGAACAAACCCTGATTTTTAACATGCAATATCAATGGATTTAAGTAGTTTTTGCGAGAAAAAATGTGTTGTGCATGTAGCTGACAAAAAAACTACAAAACTGCATATTTAACTCTAATTATCTGAAATCCGTTTTGGGGGGTTTTAGAATTACGTATTAAAATTAATTTTACATTTTTTTAAAGATACGAGTATATTACGTGGAACAAAAAAATATAAGTGATTTCATGGGAAGATTATCTTCTTATGTAAGGTTCTTAGAAATATATTTTTTTATTTAAGTAAAATAAATATATAGAGATTACCAACGTCGGAGAAGACCCATAGAGCTTAGTCATTTATGTACAGAATTAAAAAAATAAACTTATCTCCGGTCTGCTAACCGCTCCACACATTTAGCGGAACAGTTCCCTGGACACGTAATTGCTGGGCGCGGCGGGGGCGGTTGGGGGTGCTGGGGTGCCGGGGTGCCGGGGTGCTGGGGTGCTGCGGGCGGGCGAGAGGAGGTGGTCGTAGTCAATTAAGATGAACGTTGGGATAACGTTAGGAGCGGAAGACAAAAAACATTCACCGCCATAGTAATAACGGGCAACAAGAAATACTAAAGGAGGAACAATTAACAGAACAGCGTAAATAGCATTATCAGCATATCTGTGTCCGTACTGTACATATATGTATCTATATACATATTTAGAACTACCTATTTTAAATATCTATATCATATTATTGATATAGATATTATTTCGTTCACATTATGGATTTCGGTCACACTCACCGGCTAGATCAGTGGAATCATAAAATGTGACAGAACTCACCTTGCTGACGACTTTTCTCTCCACTTCTGATACATTTATAATAACTTGTGTGATTCAGATGGACAGGAATCTAATCTAAATTATTGAAAGAACTTGAAATTAACTGCATTAGTTTATTATAAACGAAACAGAGCGATCATTACAAATATAGTCTAGTGTAATCCTTAAAAAATAGTGTGCCCAGAATATCCAAAGTTGAAGCTAGGGAAACGCCATCACGGTAGGCTTGCAATCCAGTGCTGACAGAAAAATGAAACTATAATACATGATCTTGGACTCGGGATGCGCTTCCTCCACATTTTGAATACCTACACTAATAATTCACTAGTTCTACAACACATTTTATTTTTATTCCTGTCGAATCTTTATCTTTCTTGAATTAAATAACGCTACAACAGCACGAAAAAAATTGGCTGCTTTTACAGGCGGTAGTGTAGAAAAGTAACCAGGACAATGGTGTATATGTCGGTGGTGGAGTCTACTCCATCCCACGCAATAAACTTCGAGAATTACACTTAATTGTTATTAAATTAATGTATTAATTATAAATATATACATATAAAATCAATTTTGTCGAAAAATATTGTTTTTGCGTCACGTCATGGATTCGAACCTGGATCTCTATTTCCAATCCGGGGAAGTACACTACCAATTGTGTTATAACGCCAGTATTTTTCATGACAAATTTTCGAACCTATATGTTACATTTTTCAAATAAATTCACCTGTCGTTCCAACATGCCACAATCAATTTATCGAAAGAAACATTCGATGACTGCATAATTTCGCGTAATGGACCTGTGAATTGGCCTCCAAGTTTGTATGATTTAACACCTTTGGATTATTTTATGTGGGGATATGTGAAGTCGCTAATCTACGACGATAAACCAAAGACAATAGACGATTTGCAAGCCTACATTCGTCGCGTTATTCCGATAAACGTCCCTAGCTACTCCAAAAAGTGATAAAAAATTGAACTTTCAAGCCTTCTTTCATATGCGCTAAATCATATTTAAACAATAATGGCTTAAAATTATCTTTCCAATAAAGCCAATACCATGGCCATTCTCACGATTTTTATGTGTTTTATTTCATTTTAAATACTTCTAAAAAAAACACCCTTTAAAAGCAATAAAGTATTTTTAAACTTGTTAGAATGGCTCAACCAAGCGACTCCTGAAATCATATTTGATTTGAAAATAACAATTTCTTCATTTGCTAATATATCCATGCGAGGTAAGTATATATAATATGTTCGTTAGTCAATAGTCGTAAGTAAGTCAACTTATTATTACCATCAGTCCATGATTAAAATATTATAAAATAATATGTGCAGACCCATTAATATATTGTCTTACAAATACTAATATTTATATTGTTATGGTAGTACAATTACTATTCAATCAGAGTACGTAGCAATATGCAAAACGTTCCATTAAAATAATTATATCATCTAGTCGAATAAATAAGAGAAAGAAAAAAATTTCGACCATTAAGTTAAAAAGTTAGGAACATTTCTAAAAGCTTTTTCGCTATGTATCTGCTGGGTGACTTTACTTGTTTAAATATAATATACAATATTATATAACGCTAAGGTGACGCTATTATAAATATATAAACCAACTGACATTTGTGCCTGATGGCGCTTTCTGGTGCCAGCAACACGAGCATTAATTGAACCAGACGTAGAGAACTTCTGCGAAAGACCAGATAAACTAAATATTTCAAGGTAAACCTCAAAAATTGAAAAGCACTTATGGAAAATCTAGAAATATGGATAAAGTGAAAGTTGTCAGGATAGAAAACGTAGCGCTCTATCCTTTCTGTCTCCCCCATGTGTACGGTAATTTAATAAGTAAAGTTAATAAGTGTGGTTGGGGAGGAAGTTAGGGGAGGGGATGTCTATGTTTTGCGCAGGACCTAAAGATAAACAATGTAAATAAAATTTAGCCCTGGTAAGGGAAGAATTTTCTAGGATGGACTGACTCTATTTTCCTCAGAGTTCTAGAGTGCAACTAAACAAAATTTGGAACACATGACTTTCAATACAAAACACATATCGACCCCTCCTACGTAAAGTATCTTAGGTAAAAAATAATATTCTAGTATTTTACACTTCTTTCAAATATTCCATAATTCTTTCCTTCTTTCGTTTATTGTTTATTTTTATTATCTTTTTTCATCTCATTATTCTAAATGTATATTTATTGATTTTTAACTACGAGTATGTAAAGGATGGATGTCAAATAGGCGGTGGTATATACTGATTATTGATTATCCACGTAAAATATTTACTTCAACAAGGGCAAAGCCCGGTGAGGCAGATATGAAATTACTATATAATACAATATTCAAAATAAATAAATAAAATACATTTTATGTAGGTATATATAATAATAATTTTATTTATTTGATTCTTAGTACAGCACAGTGTGTTATATTATAATCGGGTAAATATTTGAGCAAAGTAATACATATATTTGGGTACCCTGCATGCTACACTAGTATATGACTGTATTATAGCAGACAGTGTTCTTTCGGTTTAGTAGTAAACAAAGTGCAATGATCAATGTCCAAATTTACATATATATTTATATATGTATATATATAAAGAGTTAAACAAGATGTCATTAGATTAGGTAAATGCTTTGTAAAACTTATAGTAAGTCCAATGTTCAATGTACAAAAAAATATATATAAAGAGTAGAACAAGATACAATTAGACAGCATATAAAAAAGATATATAAAGAGTAAAACAAGATGCAGTTAGGTAATTCAATATACTGTTATAGAAGTTTTAATCTTAAGAAAATATGTATATATATATATATATATATATATAATACATATTTTCTAATATTGTACACGATGTCCCAAAAGTCTTTTTCATAATAAAAATTCTGTAATAAAATAATGTTTATTTTGCATTTAAGTATAGTCCGTGGGAATATATTTCTTAAAAATTGTGTCTTCTAAATGTGATACGTTATTTTGCTGGCACTCTTCTAAACGGGAGGCAACATTTTTGAGAACTACTCGTCGCGCATTCTCCGTGATCGCCGCCATTGCTTCTCGGATATTTTCTTTTAATTGGTCCAGAAAGGGAGGATTGTTACTGTATACCTTTGATTCAAGGTAGCCCCATAGGAAAAAGTGAATTTGTATCAAGTCGGGGCTACGTGGAGACCAGTTTATGTGAAACAATTATTGCCATAAGAATTTATGTAAAATTATTAAGGAGAACACATTCTTATTGTAATGTTGTAATTATTCAGAACAGACGGTCTGTGATATTTTATTTACTAATTATATGTATTTAAAAGAGTAAAATTGATTAATCTATTACAGATTCCAGAAAATGGCTCGTTATTATCTACTTCATGCTTAGAATCCTATACAAAACAATAAAAACTCACAGTCTTACCGGAAAAAAAATGAAACTAACTAATCAAAAAAAAAATAAACGTACAGACAAACTTAAATTCAACTTGCCTTACATACCAGAAAATGATTGAATTAATTAACTAACTAACTTACCATCACGCCGTTTCTTCGCGGGGGTAGGCGGAGAGAATAGAGCGCCACACTTTTCTGTCCTGACACACAATTATCACATTCATACATCATCTTATACAAGCTCGCCGATTATTGAAACTTCTAATAGGACCTTCCACCTCTGGTTTACCAAGTCGTGTCAAAGTCTTCCGCAGACGTCCTCTACTTTTGGTGCCATCAACACTTGCGTCATTTATATTTCTTACCATTCTCTTCTCATTCTTAATCTTACTTACTACACTAGATTAATTCCTTACTTCTTCATTATTTTTTGTCTTAAATAGATCTACCACATATACGCCTAAGTGATCGCATTTCCACCTGCATTCAGTCTACTTTTGTTCCTTTTCTGCCGGCGACTCCATTGTGGACTGCCAGTCTTACCTCTGTTGACAAGTTCCCGTTAAATATAATTCTATTCAGAGCGTCGTTCATCCCTTCTTTCCGGGCCTTACCGTTTCTATCAAACATTTTATACTTCCCAAATACGCAAACTCATCTACATGTTCCAAACATTCATAAAAAAAAATTGCAGGTTGTCATGCTTTCCTCCTTCTCGAAAACCAAATGTTATAATTAAATTTTGAAACAATAATAAAACGCATACAAAAATAATTAACGACGCGTTGCGGTCCGATAAATAAAACACACTCTGCCAGTTCGTAAACCGAAATTCGTTTCGCAAACTCAGGCATTTTTTTCGTTTTCATGCGGGAATTTTGTTCGTAACCCGAATCGTTCGTAATCCAAGGTTCCGCTGTATTTCTTTGATGTCTCTGATTTCGATGATGTTTTAATCCACCTCCACACCAGATGTCATAGCCGACGGAGCCGGCTCAACGAGTAATATTATATTCGCACACAGTCGCGTCGCGTTGCGTCACGCGCGATCTTTATTATTACGACAGCTAAAGTTTAGAGTAAACGTCTCCCGGTTTCCTCATCTCGACTTCTCGTCTGCTGATCTTTAGTATTCATGGCGTGCAATGTGAAGACGTTTTTATTGTTTACTGTACAAAGTCCGGCCGTGACTTGTACGCTAACGCCCCTATTAGAGGGTGGGAAATACCAAAAGCAAAAATTAAATTTCTCGTACATCCTTTAGGGGTAGAAACGTCAGCGTATTTCAATAACCTCCAAAGACCCCCGTTTCCGTTAATTCAATCGCACGTTTTTGTTATAAGGTTATAATCAATTAAAAATAAGTCAATAAAATTTTCATTATTTTCATGAGTTTTCTTCTACCGAATGAAAGCCTTCCCAAGTGTCTTCCACTTTTCTCGGGTCCAACAACCTGTCCATTGCCATTTATTTTTCTTGGTGAATTTTACTGCATTTTTCCAACGATCGTCTTTCTTCCGAGCGATGTGGCTCATCCATTCCCGTTTAATTTTCTTGGCGTATTCTATTTTATAAACCTTACTCGTATCTGTTGCCTGTTCCCTTATCCATATGATGCCTAAGGTATATTTTTCTATGTTTCTTAACGTTTGTCTTACTTTGTAAATGTCCGTGTATGTTTGATATCCTATGTGGTTTTCCTTTTTTTGCTCTGTATGGACGGAGCGCCACTTAACTTGACAGAACGTATCCTGCTGCCGTCGAAATCAATCCGCTATTAAGAAATCCTCTAGGAAATTTATTCGTCGCATGCGAGGAATTTTCGGAGACCGATATAACCTCAAATCATCAGGATGAGCAGAGTGACATGGTCTTATTATCAATAGAATACCGAGGATCAGGATTTATTGCTATCGAAGGTGTTAACAAGCAAACTTAGTTTTAGAACCTGTCTTTTATTAAGGGTCCATGTTCCGCAGTATCAACAATGACAGTATGCATTGATTGAACACTTTTCATTTCAAACCCAGTAGATCACTTTTAAAAATCATATTCAAAAGCCCGAATTAGCGTCCGAATCTTCAAACAATATCTTCGAATACGCGTTCTCCTATAGAAATTGGTTGTCATATGTAGACATCATTATCGGCTTATTCTAGATGGGTTCCATTAACATTAATAATTAACGAGTTAAAAAAGCAGTTCATCATACAGGTCAGCTAAAACTAATCTCACATTCAACCTTCCACATTGTTACACCAAATAAAACTAATTTTTCTACCAAACCCTCCTTTAAATGAACTAGACATTTTCAATATTTCAGTTACCACAGTTAAATCAAAATTCAATATATTAACCTTAATGGCTTTCATTTTATTTTTAATACATAAATTTTATTCCCTATCCCATTTTATTT
The DNA here is from genome assembly GCA_022840565.1 of Eubasilissa regina. NCBI lineage: Eukaryota > Metazoa > Arthropoda > Insecta > Trichoptera > Phryganeidae > Eubasilissa > Eubasilissa regina. Next base: position 26,316,154 of record JAINEB010000025.1, read on the forward strand.
TCCCCTCGACATTTCGTTTCCCTGGAAAATGTTCAATGAAAATATTTTTTATATTTTTTTATATTCTACTTTTTCTTTCATTTCTACTGATTTTTTTTTTTTTGTATTTCTGCAATAGAAGAGAAAGACAAAAGGTAATGTTAAATTTGTTTCCTATTAAAGTCTTAATAAGTCATTTGTCTTTTATACAAATATTTACTCAAATTATTGTCATGCACTGTATCAAATGTATTGTTATTTCAGAGAAAACAATTTTTGTTACAATTTTTTTGATGATTTTTGTTAATTTCGATCGACTCTGTGTTTTCCGAATATTTAAAAAAAAAATGAGACATCTGTTTTCAATCATATTATATGACTATCATAGAACAAAATCATTATATTAATTTAATACAAATTAAATTATTAAATCAGAAAAAATATATTCATCGAAAAAATATTTGGTTACTTCCGGGATTTGAACCGGGATCTTTTCCTGTTCTTGTCGCGTTACCATTTCGCTATATCAAGCGAACACGTTTTGAACAAATTATGAACTTATTTTGTCTTTTTTATAATTGATACGCAATCTATTTTATATTGCGACGAATCTTAAATACGTTTGAATAATACGGCAACAAAAATATGTTTACATTAAAAATATTATTTAAAATTATGTATTCAAACTCTTTGACCACTAGAAGAATTTTTTGCCAATGATCAATCAAACACATCCAATACACATTAGATAGTTTAAATATTATTTAAAATATAGTAATTCTTTATTCTACTATTTAGGAGACAATTGTAAGTGTATAAACGTTTAAGTATCGCACCGTCCCTGCTAAGAATTTTATTTTTATAGTTTCAAAAAAATATCTACATAATTAAGATTAAAATCTCTCCCAGGTCTAATAAGTGAAAAAATCAGGTTACAAATAATTCAAATTTGCGAATGAATTCCTGCATTTTCATATGAAAAAATTTAAAAAGTAATCTGAATTTACAGGGTTACAAATAATAACGTGATGATACGTATGCAAAAATTGAGACATTCAGAGAAGTATCAAATCCTGCAGCTAATCTAGCGCCGGCGTTACGCACAGGCGGAGCAGGCGCCTGTCTGTGACGCCCAAATTAAAGGCTCGGCCAAAGGTCTTATTTGATAAAAATTGAAAAATAAAATCGCATGTTGCAAAACGATAATATTATGTAATACAATAATCCAGGCATAAACAATTCAAAAAATCAAATCCAATAAATAACAGTATAGATACTTAAGCCTCCCTTGGGCAAGTTTCAAAATGCCGACCTAACAAAATACCGCCCGTAACGTGTGTGACACGCGGGCAGCCGATTTAGAGGGCGGCTAATTTATTGGGATGGTTTAACAAAAATTGAAAACATCATCTTCGTTTACTAGGGCGGAAAAAAACAAACTCGTATGTGGCAGAAAAAAGGTTGATCCCATCATTCAAGACTAAATTGAGAGCTTAAGAAAGAGGCCCTGAAAGACAAAAGATAACCTGGCTGAAAAATTTAAGTTTCAGGAAATCTTCAGTCCAAATGAAAAAATAATTATTATCTCTGACGTTCGATAACTGGACAGGCACTAAAAGAGGAAGACAAATATCTTAAGATCTTTATTAATACAAGCTTGTTACATAGATTAACCGGAATAAAAAAGGAAAGAAATATTAGTTTTTTTTTAAGGAAAACACATTATTACTGTTGCAATTACAGTTTTTACAAATCAAAATTATGTAATATTTTAAACACAAATTAAAGTATTAATATTAAAATTTGATGTTAAGAAAATATCAATAATATTGTATACCAAAAATATGTTATAAATCAATGCATAATATTTTAATGCATAATCATTGTGTAAGTACTTATATGTCAATTTGACACCGGTCTCTTAGAGCATGTGTGGTATTGGTAAATATTAAGAGAGTGTATAAATTGTTCCGAAATTTTCTTAAATTCAACGCAATTTTCATAAAAAATTATACTTGAAGACCAGTGAAATGATATTCTTTGTTGTGGTTCAGAGAAATAGCTATCGCAGTTAATTTATTGGGGTGTTATCATTTTGAATCGCCCCATGTCGCCAGCGTGACTGCACTGCACACGTACCGGACACGCCTCATTTATCAGCAATATAATCAGCTAGCGTCATCCATTCTTGCTGAACGCACCTCTGAATTATGTACGAACTGAATCTAAAACCCGTATCAAATTGAAATAATAGTATGTACCGGAAATTAACAATGAACCCACGAGTGATGCTTGTATTGAGTTGATGTATAAGTTCGTGGCGTTTGTTTTAATTTTAATTCATTCTTTTTCTTCTTCTTGATCACCTTTATCCTAATCAGGTTTAAACACTCTTCACAACTCTCTGTCCTGCGCTGTGTTGATTACTTGGTATCTCCGATAGTTTCATCTTTCTTCGTTATCTCTCCATTTAAAATGTTCTCCTGGGTTGTCCTATAGATTTTCTTTCCTCTGGCAGTGATGAGAAAATCTGTTTAGTTCACAGACTATCAAATATATTGACATGCACTAACCCACATTTCCTGTTTCAATATTTTAAATTTGATGCCATCCACGTGATCACTTTAATACCACTTACGCAATCAAATAGCTCCGCGAATATTTTTAAATATATGACTCGATTGGAACGAAAATTTAAACGCTGGCAATATAATATGCATTAATGTAAAAAATACGTCTTGTTTACGCAAAAATCAAATTTTCTAAGAGTAAATAGTTTTACTGCTGCTCATAAACTATCGAATTTATGTTTCCAAAAATAATGTATGTAGAATGCTCCTCATCCCGCAATTAATGTTCGAAACCCCTCTTCTATATGTAAACTTTATTTCATGTCTTTTCATTTACTAGTCTATGGTTTAGATAGTCTTTCGTTTACCATGCGAAGGATGTATTCAAGCCAACTTAGCTGAGATTTTTCGATTTCGAGAAGCAGCGGGTTCATCCCAAGACAATATCGAATGATATTGTAATGATTTGATCTCTAAACGTCACTCCTGCTACTCTTCTTAGATATCTAATCCATTCAGCCTGGATTCTCAACCGATCCAAATTGTATGATCATAAGTCAAAGTGAACGCATAAATTGACTTGAAAACCACCAGTATTATCTTATTGTTGATCTTCGCTTTACTAAGCTATACAGTGACCATAGAACTCTATAAACTACACATAAACAATTTTTAAAATAAATTATATAATACTCATATAAATAAATGATTTATAAAACTCTATCTGTAGCATCTAGAACTAATAAAAAAGTCTGCGAAATTGAATTTTTGCCAATACTTCACGAACGTACAGAGGATTTTCCCGGTGTTATTTTATGTATTGATCGTGCATGGGTTACAGATTATTAAATGCACCATAACATTTCTGACTTTAAAATTTCGCCATAAATAAGGAAAAATAAATGTTTTCATTTTTTTAGACAGAATGAACTAGTGAAATGTGTTAAGAGAGTATAGACAAACTTGCGTTAGGAATGAAATATCTATAATTGTTTATTTATAACAATTACATTACGTAAATATTGAGAGGTGATATATAAATATATTATAATATTGATAGATTTATAGATTCAAAAAATACTAAATTACAATGTTTGAGTATTTTGTTAAACAAAGGACGCCACGAGTGATCACCAAAGTATCAAAATTAGAACTAAGAAATGTGTAAAGGGATCGAATACGCACACTAAAATTTTTTTGTTTTTAAATCTCTTTCTAAGCGTTTGTTTGCATGTTCAAAAATCCACTAACATACGTAAAATAAACATTTTTAAACTATAATATATTACAATGTATTATATTTTAAATCATCAAACAAGATTATATTTAATACACAAACAAACTAAATTCTCCCATGTTATTAAATGTAATCTAAAATAAATTATAGAGGTCGCAACTATAATTTTTTAGCTAATTAAATTGAATCAATTGAAGACGTGAATTTTGTACAGACCACCAAATATATGGACATGAACTAATGCAAATTTCTTGTCTCAATGTTTTAATTTTGGTGTCCAAATAACTCCACGACTTTTAAAAAAAATATGACTTGATTGGAACGAAAATTTAAACTTTGACAATATAATATGCTGTAATGTATTTAAAAATACGTCTTGTTTACACAAATATTTAATTTTCAAAGAGTAAATCTATTTATTGTTGCATAAATGTGTCATAAACTATCGGATTTATGTTTCCAAAAATAATGTGTGTAGAATGCTTCTCGCCCCCCAACTAATGTTCCAAAGCCTTCTCATATATGTACAGTTTATTTCATGTCTATTCATTTACTGGTCTGTGGAATTTTTCCTTCTGTGTTGCGCTATAGATTTCCGTAGGGCGTTGTCGGGTAGTACTTAAAATATGATTATACTAGATTCTTCAAAATATTATTATTTCATGGTAAGTAGCAGTATTCGATATCTTCCAAATTTAAGCAATGTTTCCATAAAACAAATGTTAATAATTTAAATTACAAATGTATCCACGTATCGACGTAACAAATTCATGATGTACCGTTCTGGTGGAGACATTCGTCCGCCACGTTAGACGCACTTTCCGCACTGCCTCGCTGGTGTCCTGCCGTGTGGCGCCGCCTGGCAACATTGGCAATACCGAGTGTGCTGCACGGTATTTGTAGGTAAGCAGTTAAACGCAATTGTTAGATTTGAAATATATTTCTCAATAATACGAATATATTAATGCATTTTATTTTCGCTAATGCCATGGATCGCTGCCAAAGACACGACAATATTTGACTTATAACCCCGTTTCCGTTTATTTTCATAGCGTGTTCTCATTCGCGGCTAGTTAACGGAGGAAATTGATCATTTCCTTATAAGATAACATCAACAGTTGACATTAACTCATCTGATTATATATCTAGATAAATTTAGGTTGATATAATAAATTCGTTTACAGTCACCAAATTAAAAATACCACATTTTCGTGATATAATATTAGTTATTACGATAATCCAAACTTGATGTTTGGTCATCTGAAAAATTAAAAAATATTTTTTTGTCGCCAAAACATATTTTAACATATTAAACTACACCTTTTTACTACATTCTCAAAAGATGGGGTTGATCCTGAAAAGGTTGACATATATGTACAAACACGATTTGACGTTTAGACAAAATAATTCTTCGACTCATTAAAAACTTTCACATCAGTTCCGAAACACGAGGCTCCCGAAAATGTGAGTAATTCCAGGCTCGGGGATGATTCCGAAATCATCAGGCTCTAGATTTTCTACCCGGGGTGGCTGCGGGGCAGAACCCCGGCTGCAGAGGGGGCGCCGAGGGGGTGTCAAGGCGTCGGCGCCGCAATGCGTCGTCTGGCACTGCGCACGCGCGCTCAGCGAGCATTCCCTTGACCCTGCATCCAGAACGCTCAATCAATACCGCCAGAACGCGTTAAAACACACGCATTAGTAAAAAAATCTAATAGCCGCGACACTGAATTTTAATCAAGCTACAAAGAAGTAGTTTTCTTTACGAACGTTTCACCGGTTCAACATTTTTTTACTGTCACTGGATACAAATCCAATCTAGAAGCACTCGATAAAGTCGTGAAGGTATTCCGCCATAGAGCAGAAAGAGCCAACTTTCGATACGGTGTAAGAATACAAAATATTAACATTTTGTGTCTTTTTGCGCGGTAGCTTGTTTGAGTACGGTACTCTATGTACTTAAGAAGATTCCGTAGGTGTGGTTTGCACAGGTCGGGATAGAAACTGCAAACTGTAGTTTTTGTTTTTTTTTTTCAAAAATGAAACAACAGATTAATGTAGAACAACTTATTTTAACGTGCGCTAGAAATGAGAGATAAATAATGTGTGTAATCTGCGATAGTGTACAGAAATTGTTCACACGATTAAACCTTTAAAAATGTGATATTAAAAAAAAAAAAAAAATGTAATTTTTGATGAGATAATTCGCGCTGCCAAAAGTACTAGATTAATCTCAGAAAATATGTGAAGAATAAGTAACCAAACAAGTACGTCATACTCGTTGCCATGGTGACCGCATATTTTATTTGATACTACTAAAATTAAAATTAAAATATGTGGGTAACGAGTTTTTTTGTGAATTCTGTAAGTACCTTCAATAAGCTAACGTTTTCGAATGAAATTTTAAATTTAAAAAAATAAATGTTATATAATTTAATTACTTCCTTCCCAGTGAACTGTACACGCAATACACATACAGACACATGAGGGTACTAATTGTATACACTTAATTGTGATGCATGTTTTAACTTACAGCAATCACTAGCTTACTTTTTTTTATATATAACATATTCACATTTTGTTGTTATATTACACTAACAGATTAATTTTTTGTATCATGCAAGCAGTGTAAACTATTGACAGATAATCCCGAGAACTTATCAGTATTATACGACATCTGACACAATAAGTAATCATCTATGTAAATTTGTTGATAGGTATTACTTGTAGATGATCTAAAATCTGGATCATTCCTAAGTTGAGTCAGGTACCAATGACAGAGTGATGGTGCAGAAGATATTAAATAAGAAAGAAAAAATAATATACCCATGTAGGAATTAATTTGAAGTACAATAATAACACAAATGAATGCCCACCCCGATACAGGACCATCCTAGTGAGAAGCGTTATTTTTAAACAGTAAAAAAAATATATACATGTATTACATAATATATAAATAATATTGTTCTGACAGTTATGACAGATACGAAATAACAATTTAAACTAATCAATATATGTATTTTTTTTTAAATATAGATTAAAACTTGATACAACTCGTCAATGATGATATACCTCAGCTAATTTTAAAAAATCAACGAATTTAAAAAATACAACGGCAAAATATTATACATTATTTTATTAATATTCTTTACTGATACAATTTTTATTAGTCTTTTGGACAGATGATTCGTATCCATGGAATGAGGCATGATGAGATAAATCTCAGAGATTTGGTTGAGATAAATGTCAGTTCTGCGTACACGTTTAAAGATTTTGACCTCAAATTTGTAGAAAGAGACAAAAACTTAACACTATGTTCGATTTAACAGCGAGATTCGACCCATGCGCACAAATCTACAATTCTAGACGTCGTTTAGAACCATATACACTATTTATTTAGAAACGTTAGATTAATGGAAAGCAAGCATTTATTCCGTTTCAAGTGCTGCTGGGGAGATTCGAATTCATCCAATTGACGTACGGAACATCAACGGACTGACATTTGATATTTGACGTGGGGTACGCTATGGATCGACTACGAAAGTTTTGTCTAAAGAATCTCAAAATTGTCTTGAGTCGAAAATCTCACAAAAATTTAATTTGTGTACCCACTTTATTTAGGCTTTGCTATATTTAGCGATCAGATCTAAATGCCTTTTCAATTCTTGCAAACTTCCAACCATTATCTCTGTTTCTCACATAGCATCTCAACAAATTAAATCGATATATATATAAGATGGCATCTACTGTGTATATTGCTTTAAAAAATGAAACATAAATATATTTACCCTCAAATCTTGACATGGATTGGTTCTTATTACCTGGGTTTAGATTTATTATGTGACGACTCCCACTAGCTCTAGCTTTGAAACTGATGCCTTCGGAAAATTTCGAAAACAAATTATTATTCTGGTGTTATGAATTCTTAGAAAAAATATAATTAATATTGTTCGCAAAACAGCGTACTGTGAACTATCAATTACTGAAACCTCGTATTTTTCAGGCATATTCTCAAATTCCACCACCAAATTATATTTTGATTGCTATTATAAATAGTAGTTAAAATAATATATATATATATATATATATGTATATATATTAAATAATAATTGTATTACTGTCCCTTCCTCCCAATTAAAAATATATATATTTGTGTATGTCCAAGAACTCACAATTTTCACCTACAAAGGCACTACTATTAAACAAATAATAGATATCTCATAGAGACGAAACTATTTTTTATTATATTAAATGAAAAATGTTTGGAAGTACGGGTAATTACAGAACTTGCGACCTGTCTTCGGCTGGCTTAAGTGATCACTTTATATAAATATAACGTTCACCATTCTCACCCATCAATCTCCACATCTATCAAATTTTTTAAAGTTGTATATATGTTAATATATCTATCATCGGTTTAAAAAATATTTCATCGCCGTCTAATTATTACAAATCATAGATGTCTCTTGTATCAATTTAATGTTTTGTCAAATGTGACATCGAAATAGTCAAATAGAAATATTACGTAGATTTATTTGATAATAATCACATTCTTAACAGTATTGTATTTTTTTTATTTTCAGAAAAGGCATTTTATTTTACAATTCATCGAATTATATAAAACACATTGTTTAATTTAACAGGTTTCGATACCATTTAGTTTCAAATTATTTTTAAATTAGTATACGTCAGGACGGGTGTATACTAACTGATCCATAAAATAAAATATGAAACGAACTTTATAATTGTATTGTATGTTTAAATTCCTATATATCTATGTTCTATTAATATTTTCATGTGTGTATTTTGTTCATCGTTTTATTTCGCACTACAGTATGTTCAGACATTTACTGTAACATCTTATTTATATATATATATATATATATATATATATATATATATATATGTTAGTGAGAATACATTTTCACTGGTGAAAGTATATTTTCGCTAAGCCGGTCAGTGGATGTATACCTAACAATGAAAATATAAATTCACCGGTTACATTTAGTGAGTTTATATTCGTTAACAAGCGAGAATACGCCGCGCGGGAATATTTGGCCTTGAGCGTCGATGTGTCGCCCTACAGCATGGCAACAAATGGTTTGGTGGCGTGGGTGGCGTTTACAACTGTCACTTTTATTCGCTTATAGTATTTTCATTTATATTAAATAGAATTATTTACTGCATAAACTACCGTGTTTATAATCTCAGCCATTTTTATTTCCTTTTCAATACATAGGTTAGGTTAGGTTCAATTACATTCGCTAAAACCTGCTTGTGAAGTTATATTTCCAACATTAGAAATATATTTCCACTGGTGGAAACGTATTCGGATATGATTTCACTGAAACGTCAGTGAAAATATATTCTCACTGGTAATATACAACCACTGTAACATATATATATTTCGTACCCATTATTGAGAAAAATAAGACGTTATAAGTCTGAGTTAGAAAAGGCGAAAAAAAAATTGATTCAGATCAATAATTGCTAGCAGTGAAATCGTATCTGACTAAAATATAACGTGTTGACTATATCTGCGATAGAAACGACGAAAAAAAAATATTTTCGAATCAGTAATTGACGACTGCGAAGAAATATGGCTTTCTCTAACTAAATGAGAATAAATATGACTGTTTGTGTTTGAAATGGCGAATAAATATCGTTATTTCAAATCAGTAATTGATGACAGTGAAGAAATATGGCTTTCTCTAACTAAATGAGAATAAATATGACTGTTTGTGTTTGAAATGGCGAATAAATATCGTTATTTCAAATCAGTAATTGATGACAGTGAAGAAATATGGCTTTCTCTAACTAAATGAGAATAAATATGACTGTTTGTGTTTGAAATGGCGAATAAATATCGTTATTTCAAATCAGTAATTGATGACAGTGAAGAAATATGGCTTTCTCTAACTAAATGAGAATAAATATGACTGTTTGTGTTTGAAATGGCGAAAAAATATCGTTATTTCGAATCAGTAATTGCTTACAGCGGAGAAGTAAGAGAAGATTTGAGCTCAAAAAGGTGTTCCAATATAATTATCTTTAATAATGAATTGCTAACAGTGGAGAAGTACTTAAACTACTTTGCGCAAGAAAAAATTTCAGTAGCACCAATATCTCCATACTACAGAATAAAAAATGATAGACCCTCAGCTGTGCTACAGATGCATTATTTAATGTTTCTGGCGTCATGCCAGAAGATATCACAGCCTGAAGACGTTTGCGGTGTGAGACCGGTCGGGGAGGGAGCGGGGTTGATTGGCATCGGAATACATTCTGGCAGATCTCAGAGAACTGCAGGGATACCGAGAAGAATGGAAGAATGCTGTCAATAAAGGCTCCAAGAACGTCAGTCATGAAATAATGATTTATAATATGTGATTCATCGGGTTGTATTTATTTATTACAATTTTTAATTATTCAAATATATTTAGTAGGTACTAACATAATATTAAATGATTTTTGTTAAATATTTATAGATTCTCAAACGATATTTATATCTCACAAAACGTATTGAATAAATATAATTATCGATCCCGGAACTTTTTAGTGTCGGTATTGCTTCCAACGATAATAAATAGATGTCTCATTAAAAATAATGATATATAGATCGATATCAGATGTTAATCTTTATGGCGCAATTAATTTCCCGATGATATCGGTGTAACGTTCAAAGTGATTCATCTAACTTATTTTATTCACTGTGATGTATTATGGTGTTGCGATTGTGTGACGCGCGCATGTTAGCAAGAATGGGTGCGCGGAAGGGATATAAGATCGTCGCACTTGGGCGCGCGCTCTCTCGCATCGGAGTCATCGATCGGAACACATCTAATACATTTGTACTTATACTTGTAAGGTATGAAATAAACTATATTATTGTTCCATCGAGTTGTTTTGGCTACCTGAATTATATAATATAAGATTCACCAGCAAGCAGTCCATGAAAATATCATCCCATCGCAGCCGTAACAAACCGGTGCTAGGATATTACAAACTTTCTTTGATATTGAGCATAAAAGATAGGTGAAGAATCAGTAATGTCAATTGTCAAGCAATAATTATACACAAAACATTATTTACAGTATGCTTTACTTAGATACAACGTTAATATCATGTTCGTGTTTCAATTTTTTGCTCGTTTGCTCTGATAATCTCATTACATTACGAAGCTGTATTACCTTCGTTGTGGTAAAGTGAAAAAAAATTGACAGAATGATTTTCAACTTTGTATAAAGCATCGTATTATTAATGAAGCACTGTTCTATTTTGGTAAATTATCTCATAGCTTTATTAGAAGGGATGACAAGGGAAATTTTATTCGATCCGGCCGTGCGACGTCGGCTTTAGACGGCAAATATAACCGAGTATTTATTTTATAACCTTCTCAATATCTTACCCCCTACTCTTGTCATTTCTTCCCCCGCTTCTCCCAAGCTTTCGCCACCCTTCACCCTTAAATCCTCTCCCGCACCCCCTCCCCACTTATTTTCTTCACCTCTGTAATCTTGTCTCTCAGTTGATATTTTCTCTTTCCTCCTGCACGAATTCCACCTGCGGAGTTACAAAGTCGTTCGACTTTGAAAGCAAAGCATGGAGGTTCGAATTCGACATCTAGTCAGTGCTATGTTCAGTTCACAAGCGTTTTGTCTTTGTATGAAAACAGTATGATTTAAGGGACGGGTGTATAATCAGTAGTAATTTTTTACTATGGTAACTATTTACTAACACCCGTTGTAAAAATCATTTGCGGGTTGTTGATACATCAAATTTACTATTGTCAAAGCATAGATGGTGACGTCTATAGGCGTGACAAATAATCATAAAATATCTTTTATTTTATGCATTATCTATGGATTTTTTCGCCTAAGCGTTCGATATCTGTCACTTTGGTGGTGAAATTTTTTCGTATAATGTGTAATGAGATCATTATTGAACGAACTCTCTTGTGCAATATTCAAGGTATCAATGTGTCAGATGACTTTTGAACAGCTGTGAAAAGTCCGCCATATTTAATGATCGATTCTCGTTTTTACTATCGGATATCGCAGAATAGAATGAGTTTACTACGGGATGTACTTTAGAAAAATAATTTTTTTTTTTACTAATGATCAAATTCGTTTATGCAAAAAAATTTACTTTGGTAACTATTTACTACAGTAAAAACTAACAGGCCCTAAAAAATATTAATTATCAAAATTAGATCAATCAAATGTATACATAATATGCATGTTTGAGATCTATCACCTCCACAGTCATCATCATCGCCGATGTCCGTTGAACTCATCGGTGCGTAAAATCAGAGCTCCCAACAGCCACAAAAATACGCCCGTTACCGACGCCATAAAAACCATGCGATCAGCAGCCGTCCGCGAGGCCGGCTACTGGGAGCTACTCTTCTTGCTGCCGCCTTCCAAATAACATCTTCAAGAAACGTCCCTACATTTCATTGTAGGGCTAATGCATATTCATAATTTGTAAACTGTGCTTAATAATAAAGTAACAGCCGTTTAACTACTTACAGTAAGTAAAGTATTTACAACTAGTTTCAGTACGTAAGTAGTTTATCTTCTCCAACCTGCTGTCACACACACTTCTTCAATACACTCCGCGATCATCAAACGAACATCTGAGTGATGGGTGGGTACTATTCATCACTCACACTACACCAAATCCTTTTGATTCATCTGACATACGCTCACACAAGCATCAAACATTATTTCACAAAACACTATTTCATAAACGCCCTCTGTTTCCCCAAATGTTTCACTATTGTATTATATATTAAAAAAAAACTATATATCTGAATACTAAATTAATGTATTAATTATAAATATATACATATAAAATCAGTTTTGTCGAAAAATATTGTTTTTGCGTCACCGGGACTCGAACCTGGATCTCTATTTCCAATCCGGGGAAGTAGAGATCCAGGTTCGAATCCCGGTGGCGCAAAAACAATATTTGTCGACAAAATTGATTTTATATGTATATATTTAAAATTATTACATTAATTTAGTATTTAAAATATCACAGACCTATGATCTGAATAATTACAACTTCACAATTGGAATGTGTTTTCCTTAATAACTATATATCTGTTTCGCACATGAAATGTTCTGCATAATTTTAAAAGTTCTGTCATTCAATATGCGATTTCAATTTAAAATTTTTTTTTTCGTTCTTTGTTATTAAATATGTGTAGGTACTCTCAAAAAAAAATGCAACAATACAAATAATTTTTCCGATCGACTTATTCTGAAATTAACCATTCTATGTATGACTTGTAAAGCAATTTAATGTTTATAATATATTATCTAGTTTGAAATAATAATGTCATATAAGATTTTTTTCATTGGTTAGCATATATGGAAAATATTCAATCTTTGGGACACTTTTAAAATGAACTGTGTTTATCTTGTTATTCAGTAACGCTTAATTACAAAGCAAGAATCAAGATATTCCTGGCAATAACATAGTTACCGTAAAACTCTCTACAGCTTGGCAAATATTGAAAATTATAATATAGATATATGTATGTAATAAAGTTGAAATACATATTTTTAAAATATCTTATTGGGCATCGACTGGTCTATTAAACAACCGAGGTCGATTGGGAATATTATGGCCAGAATCCATGGATGAGATTTCTCTCAGAGATTCGACTCGAGTGCGCGTTAAGAACTACACAATCTTCAGCGCGGTCTATGACTCATCATTACATGTGTTTTGTTGGCGGATTATAATGACGCATTCGGTACACACGTATCTTTACCTCCACGAGAGATTATCTTGGACACGGAACATTACAAAACCCAAACTGAGCACAAGCATCGTTAAATTGAGTTAAATTCTTTGATATTTTCATAGAAAGAAATCATTTTGTGGTTTGACATATCATATTAAATAAAATAACATAACTTTGTATGAAACCAGGAAATTTATTGTACCGGTTTCGCTTAACTCTTCATCAGGACTGATCATAAATATGAGAAGAGTGCACTTTTTTATATATATACATAAAGAGGGAGATAGAATATAAAATTACATGTGAAAGAAAGAGACAGAATACATATATAATTAAATTGAACACAAGGGAGACAGAATATAAATTATATGCGAAAGAGAGAGAGACAAAATACAAATATGGATAAATGGGACATTGAGGAATGGGAAAATACAGTGTTAATGGATATTAAGTTGATTTTAAAGGAAACATACCTAATATGGGGCTAACGGATAAATTGATATGATTATTAAAAATTGGCGTACCAATATTTATTACCTTTTTTATTTCTAGGACTTCTAAATTGTCCAACCAGAGGGCAAACGCATTTTTATATAGGATATCGATCCCTGTGGTATTTATCAAAAGAATGGTCTATTTCAATAATATGGTAGGCAAATTCTGAGAAATCATTACTGTTTAAACATTTAAGATGTTCTTTGACACGAATATTGACATTACGATGAGTTCAATTTAACTATTAATATATGTATTCTGTATCTCTCTTTCACATGTAATTTAAAATTCTATCTCCCTCTTTATATATGTTCCGCACAGGAACAAGACTGTATAGTATCGCTGAGGTGCTGGTTCGATTGTCGCCGCTCTTTAGCTCGGACGACGATATCCTGCCGTTCGCAGAGGTCCAATATGGGGTCCAAATCGTGTCCAGTGTAGTCGCAGAGTCGTAGGGTTCTTCCAAGATCAGTCCAGAGGTACAGTCAAAGTCGAAATCCAGAGGAAAGAAAGTCCAGGGTGAAGACAGGGGTCAAAGTAAAAGAAGGTCTAGTCCAGTTGATGTCCAGCGGTGCAAGAGGCGAGTGAGAGAAGAAGTGATTCTGCCACCGATGCTGGGACCAATCAGGAGGCGCAAGCATCCCCCGCGCCACCCCGATTCGGTCCCGCGCCGACACCGCCTGGCGGCCAAACCCCGAAACTTTCCTCATTTTTTCTGCCGTCCCGTACGGGGCGGCAGAACTCAGTTTCGTCTTACATTCTTTTTAGTATCAAATGAATACAACATTTCCCAGGCATCGCGAGTACTTTTTAATATAAACATTGACCTGCCTCGCGATGCCTGTCACATTTTACTGCGGGCAATGACCCGGGGAATTGATTAATGCACCTCAAACTTTAAAAATCCTTTTTTATTAGTACAACGATTTTTGAGGTGCATCAAACTATCTCCGGGCGATCGCCCTCTCGATTCTCTATTTAATATCATGTCGTTATTATACATAATAATTTTTTACATCAAGATATATTGCAAAATCAAAATTAACAAATTCTGACGGCGCCGGGGCGTGGCCTCGTCCACGGCCCCGCTCCCCCGCTCCCCGGCGGCCGCGTGGTGTCCCAGTGGCGGCGATTCTCCAAAGGCGGCCCGTGCCAGACGAAATACTGCCGTAAAGCGGCCAAGTACGATTTTTCGTTCGGCGCTTTCTCCAGCCGCGGTCCGTGCGCTCCGCGGCCGCAAAGCTGTGTGGAACAATATATATATATATATATATATATATATGTATTCCGCTATTTGTCAGTCCTGATGAAGCTTAAGATAAGCGAAACCGGTAGATGTACAATCAATTTCGTGGTTTCATACAAAGTTATCGTTATTTTATTTAATATAAATTCTTTTAATGTGATGATGTTCTAATGAATTAAATTTCAAATCTAAATTAATAATGTTTTTAAACAAATCAACAACAATGTTTATGACTGCTAAATTTAACTATGTGTAAAACATAAAAATTATTTTTTACATATATATTTTTTTTTTTCTCTATTAAAAGGGTTACTCTCTAATAAGCCTGTTATTAATATTATTACATCAAATAACCAACATTTTATCTAACATTGTTGGATATGACGAAGAAAAAGAAGAAGAAAATACGAAGATGCGGCAAAATTGTATTTATCAACAGATATTCCAAAAATTCATAATTCGCTCAATGTCACATAGAAAAGTGTAAAAATAGGTGTAACTAAAAAATGTTACATATAATATATATCGCGAAATTATTCCTTAAGATTTTCCTCCCGTGTGGCTGGACTGGATGAAATTGAGTGTTCAAAGTAAGGTCAAATACCTTGGCCATATATTCAATGAAGGTGGACAAGACAATGATGATATAGAACGGCAGAGGAGACAATTGAGCGTTCGTGTGAATATGCTGTCATGGCGTTTTTACCGATGCAGTAAAGAGGTGAAGAGCATCCTGTTTAAATCGTTCTTCACCAACATGTATACCTGCGAGCTCTGGTCGAAATAAATGAAAGTGACGTATAACCGTCTCCGAATTCAGTACAACAACTCATACTGTTCGGATTGGCGCGTTATCGCAGCGCATCTACAATGTTTACCGAAGGCCGTATACATGAATTCGTTCCGTTTCTGAGACATTGAGTTGCTGGCGTAAAGCTGGGGCTGGAGCTCTCTGGTGCAAGCGGCGCTCTCATGGAAAGTGGTTCCCTGACCAGAGAATGGCAGCGCCTATAGAATAGCTACATATACAATGGCAGTGACTGAAGTAGTTATATATGTAATATTTATATTTTGTGTGTATATATGTGTGAACTTTTTACTTTTTATTAACTTTTTTTTTTTATTTATTAATATTTTCTTTGGTTTTTTTTTTCGTAGCATTATATTTATTTCATAACCTTAATTTATAACATAATATGTATTATCTCTATGACGAATCGGGTTAAAAAAAAAACCTGATTACGCTGGAATAAACATATTAATATTACTATTATTATTTACCCGGGTACAGCGTTACATGATGGACACATATTACTCATTCTAATGAAATTCATGGGCCCGTAAAAATATTTCGTTATACTGAATATATGAGTAAACGTTACACGATATTACGTTTGGTACCGCAGAAATAATTCGTCATTCGTTATAGCTGAATTTAACCAGAATTAATGTAGGTATAGTGTTAAAAAAAAACAAAATACATAATTGAAAAAATGATATTATATGTATATCCATTATCATGATCAATCTAATGGAATTGAATAAGCTGATGGAATATTAAATAAACATAGAAACCGGCATGTGTTCCTCTTCTGCTGGGTATATACCTCTCCCAAGGATTGCCAATCATCTCTATCATCAGCCCTTATCGTCCGTTCATTGTCCACCGCTTGTTTAATATAAATACTTCGTATTCTACTAGTGCGAAACCTCCTTTCCGCACTGTTAATCATCTCTTCGACAAACAACACGTCAAGCCGATTACCACCTTAGCTTGCAGATTTTTTGAGCAACATCTTTGTTTACGCGCCTTGTTACTCCGATTAGCACCACCGGGCTTCATGATTGATAATTTTGTGCATGTGTGAATGTGGAAATTGCCACCTTTTTTGGAGAATGCAAGAATCCGGTAAACGACAGGCGGATCAATTACATCCCGTGCTTCGATCAGTACAGAGGTCTAAATAAACCGATCGTCAAGAGTGCGCACTTCGGTCGGTCGAAATCTAACCAGCCATAAGAACAACAACATTGAACCAAAAAATCAACCAATAATAAAAAGGTTAGTGCAGTGTCCATGTATCTTATGTGCCCTTATTGTCAATCGGAAACCTGGGAATCAGCTATCGAAGGCATTCACGTAAACAATCTTGGTTCATTTGCGAACGTTACTATATCTTCTACGAGAATTTGTATTAGATATTCTAAGCACAGCCCTTTACATTGCTCTTTGGGCTACTTTTAATTTGTGTATGTCCACGTCTCAGCTCTGTATGTAAGCACTGGGAGTTGTAGGGTTTTAGTCTTTAGAAATTGTCATTTTTTAGCAATGAGAATATTGAAGATGAAAAATTATTACTCAAAATCATATTCATTTTTTTTATTACATGTTATTTAATTAATTCAAGAATTTACTGCTATATTTTAAAAGTAGTCTTAATATTTTTGTAATGCTTAACTAATTAGCTAATTATATTTTTTATTTATTATCTTTGTTTTATTAACCACTAAATTGAGTTTAAATACATCTACCGGTTTCAAAAAATACAATTTTCTTCTTCAGGATGTCATAACTAACTAAAAACATATATCATTGTTTCTTCACCAGAATCTATTTTTAAAAAAACAACAATTATTTAAAAAATAAATCTAGTACCTAACTCATATTGTTGTTTAATACAAATTTAGTCGAATAATTTTTAGGAAAAAATTTTAGAATGGGACTCGTAGTAAAGATAATAAATAAAAAATATGAATTTTAACCACAAAGTTAATATTGCTAATTTTAAAAGAATTAGCTAATTCTAATATAGCTATACTGTGACAATGCTAGAAACACACACCCAGCATTCATACACGTGAAACGAGCCAATTCTCTGGATATTCACAAGAGCAATGTGAAACGATTTGTCAACTCTGGGATTCCTGCTTTTTACAACACAGATATATGTAAAATTGGAATAACCGTTTTCTCTACAATAACCCCTACCCATTGTGTGGCACGACGTCCCAGGGGCGGTGGTGACCTCGGTCTGACCCGGGGCGGGACCCCTGTGTGCAGAGACGTTCCCGGCAAAATTATAAAATGGTTCTCAAAAATAAATTTACCATTAGATGTGATATTTCATTTTCATGTTTCATTAAATTTGCTTTAAAACATACATTTTAATGTTTTAGATTTCAAACAAATAAATCATTTATATATATATATTTGTATAATGTTACATTCGACTACGTTTAACAATATATTTTAGTCTATTCTTAAGTACATATTTGAATGTATACTTTACTACGAAGGGTGATCCAAGCCCAACCGTTATTTCAATAATATTTTTTATAATTGAGGCTCTATTTCACCAATAGCAATTCGTTCACTTAACCACAAATAAAAAAACAATATTTGAATATGTTCAAGAACACACAATTACCGAATTTTCACCTACAAAGGCACTTTTATTAAACAAATAATATATATCTCACAGAGACCAAGCTTTTTTTTGTTAATGGAAAAATATGGAATTGTTTCAAAGTGTTTCCACATATTAACATATATACAACTTTCAAGAATTTTATAGATGTGGATGTTGATTGGGTGGAATGGTGAACGTTACATTGTGTAAAGTGATAATTTAAGCTAGCCGAAGACAAGACCTAAACATCCATATTTTTCCATTAATAAAAAATAGCTTCATCTCTATGAGATATCTATTATTTTTTACAAGTAAAAAGTTTAAAGGCGAGAAATACGCGTTCAAGAAATTTCTGATGTAATAAATGTTTCCCAACTCGAATGGTTCACGTCCTAAGTCGAAGAGTTTACTCATGAAATGCCCATGTCCCGAGATCATCTGCATCTCGTAGTGGTCCAGCGCCAGAGGACCACTCCCACCTTCCTTGCCATTTCCTCAACATGTATTATGTGTTATATGTTATATTATGCATCCCAGGAAAAGAAACGCGTGAAGAAGACAGTAGACAAGAACAGTCGATATAATAGATTACGCCGAAAAAAAAATGGCAATGGGCAGGTCACATCGCTCGGAAGACGGACAATCGTTGTATAAACGCAGTCATCCAGTGGTATTTGAAGGAAGTCAAGACGATTATAAGTTGCCCTAAAGCCCGTTGGACTGAAGAGATCATTATATTCAGCAAAGAAAATTTTGATGTTTGTTCATTGATACAGAGGAAATTGGGAGACATTTAGAGAGGCCTTCATCCACCAATGTACATGAAATTCCACTAATTTACTTTATATATACATATATACCTTAATGCCATGTATCAGGTATATCTATCAGAGTCATAAATGACCTGTTGATGTTGGTCGAGTTGTTAATACACTCCTAGTGATCCGATGGTCAGGGGTTGAAACCTCATTCCAGGAAACCAACAAGTTAGTTATATTTTCACAATACAAGCGCTTAGCTTAATTTAAAAATAGTGAGAATATTTATGTGATATGTATTACGTTTACGCTTTCTCTATCTTTTATAATAAAAAATTAATAATCTGTTTATTTAAATATAAATATATGTATATATAACAAGGTATGTAGCAATATTTTTTGAAAATATAATTTCGAAAGGCACATGTGGCCCGTGGATTCACCAGTAGCATTACATCATCTTTAGTGATCGCACGCGGTGTGCGGACTGGCACATAGATAAGATAAATAATAAGTATATATGTACATATATAGATGTGAAGCTTTAAGTATTTTATCTATGGCTTTAAAACCGAAAAATAACGTTGTCATAATGTATTTGTGAACTAAGTCAGGTGGAGGGGGTTAAGCTTAATTTCCATTTTTTTTAAATGTTCATGTTTTATATGCTGAAAACGAGAATTTGGTTTTATAATTAAAATAAATAGTTACTTTATTGAAAAGAGAGTTTTAGTAAATCATACAATTCTATAAAACACGTCAGAAAGAAAACTTATAATTAAATCTAATTTATATCTGTCAAAACAATTAGTTAAACAACAGTTTTTCTTATATTTCGACCTCTCGCAAGTTTATATATTAGTGAATTTATCAATTTTAAATGGTATTATATTTTTTAATCATAGACCGAAACGTACTACATATATTCCACGTCCACTTCATCACAATAGATTCCAAAATATTGCGCACTGTAGAAACGAAAATGATTATGACCATTGCTGCAGCAGCGGATTTTTCTAAAAGCTTTCAAACGGCCATCTTTCTTTTCATTTTCGTGTGGGAGCACGCAGGCCACGGGTTGGCAGTAGCCGTCGGTAGTTTTGGTAGTTTCCCTGCCGGTATTGTATGAGGGGTAGATATGACTAGTTTTTATTGAGCCGGGCGCACCCGTCGCGCCGTACTGCGGGCAAATTTCTCGGTAGAGTGATATTAAAACATAGCAACCAATTTTAATTGTAATAAATTTAATTAATTATTCCGACGTACGCGGTGCGTGTCCCGCACTCATGATTAGGTTAACTACAGAGCGATCGATAAGCAATTACATTAAAACCTATAATTACAAAATTCCCATCCAAAATAACCCGACAAAAGGGTACAATTCGTCTTTTGTCGCCGGTTTGAGGGATTCTCGCAAATTCACCAGAGTTTTATAAAACAAAAATTTTATCTATCACCAAATATTTTTAAAACAAAAAAAGTGCCTGTTTTCACAGAATATTTTCAGAATATTACGAATATTTTTAAAACAAAAAAAGTCCCTATTTTAATCCGTCAACTTTTATTTTTTTATATTAGTCGATTAAATGTTATATATGTATAATATTATGTATTTAAAATCTATTTTCATGTCTAAGCTGCGTTCACGTGTTGGACATGCATTGTGTAATGGGCCGCAAGCCGAGAAAAACATAAAAAAACAAGTTGGAAAACTGAAAAAGAAAATGTGGCGGTTTTTTAGTTAATCACCAAACTTTAAAAAAATAAAAAGAGCTTAATCTCACACAGTATAGCATAAAAACAGGTATGACAGTAAAGTCACGTGACAGACACACATTTTTGGGCGTTTATTATATTAGTGTTATGTCGCTCTCCATCTAGTCATATGTTACGCATATTAAAATAAGTATAAAAACATATTTATATAAAGTGTATTTAACACTTTAGTATGTTTCATTTGATAATCTCAAAATGTACAACTGTAACATAGGTAGACCATTAATGGTAGCGAGACTTTAAATTTACATAAACCTTTGTACGGGGAACAATACATTTTTGATATTAATATTCTTTTTTACGATCATCTAATATAGATAAAATAATTGAAGTATTTATGATTTTCGCTTGAATAATTTTCTTGCCACGAGATAAGATATGCTATCATATTTCAAATGGGTATTTTACACAAATGTATTGTATATACATATCTGAACGGTATAATCATATCACTTCTTGCTAAACCTCATTATAGTATGTTTCAAAATATCTACAAGGTGATTAATTAAACACGTTAATTAAGACCAACACGGGTCAGTATTCCTTCATAAATAATTTAAATTACCGAAATCCTTATGCAATATGAGATTTGGGTTGCAGAATTTAGGAGACTAAATTTGACTTATTATTTTCGCCTTCATGTCAGTATTGATATATAGTGGCCTCAATCAGATGAGACTCGGCTCGTAATGCACCTCCACATGTCCTGTTGTTTTCAGCCCAAAGTTTTGCACGAGGTAATCTCACTTTCTAGGCACGTTGGCGTATAATACAACCGCAGAAATGAAAGAATTGTTTGTTCATTGCACGTTTATTGCAGGACTGAGGAATTCGTGCTTCATGCTGTCCATGAGATACGTAAACTGAATTTACATTATGAAACTACGTTCATGCACGTTGGAATTAATTTCACCCAGTTTCTAGCAGTTGGAAAATTGTATGAAATTTAGTGTCGTGAAATTTTCTATCACCATCAATATCAAATACAATTAATTTTTTTGCCTTCAATGTTTTATTTGTTAGGTTATTTTTCTCTGCCTCAGCTTCATGTTCAGGGGGGAGGCACCTAGCCTAACTGGTTCATTTTTAAATATTGTTAAGTCAAATTGTTATGAAATGAAATTACAAAATGGCATTGTTTACAATAAAGTTTATTATCTATATTTTGTGACTTGCATGTATTAAAAGTGGAAAATGGGCATTTTACCTGATTACTTATTAATAAGATAATTCAAAAATAATTACAATTAAATTAACATTATATATATGCGTGCCCATCATGCCAGCGTAAAGTTATCTATCAAATTGTCTATGTTGACGCTTGTCTGATGTTGATTATTCAGGTCCCTTACGTAAGGGATTACCTCTTAGGAGACGCCTTCCACCTGTAGATGATGGTCCTGGAACCTGGACGTGAAGTGTGGCCAATAGTTGATTGACCACCAGACGATGTCCAATTATCCAGGCAAACCGGGACTCTGAACGCGATGTTCTTATGCAATTCGTGCTTGCCTTATATGATATCGTCTCCCCTGATAGCGACAATTTATTCTCACTACACCAAATTATGTTGATCGTCTTTTTTCATATAGATCCACTGGGTCCCTTTTTATATTTTTACATCAACGATTAAACACAGAGAACAACACAGTCTAAGCTTTATACTCGAGGCACACAGTTTACATTTTCCCCGGAATCACAAATTACAAAACGCTTGCTTATTATATCAGACACGATATTGATTTTGTTTTCTAATTGCAAACTAGATCTCGTGTTTATGGAGCGATCTCTCCCGGCTGGGATTTGAAGAAGACTGACGCATAAGGTGATGCGTCCCTTATGGTACATTTACCGACGTGACTATGATCACGTACGCCAGTTTCCTTATTGCCGTTCCCACGCCGCATCGTGCGTCTAACAATACCGATGTTTATTACCATGTCCCTTACTTCGACTAAGTGCTTTTGTATCCTTGAAAAACAAAATATTGTTTTGGGTAATTTTGCATTCTAACACATTGTTATAGATATTACGAAGTATATATACATATATCCACTGATTATTCAAAATCGTATTATATTTTTAATATTAATTTAAAAAAAATCATATTTTACCAACTACATATTTCATAGTTTCAATCTCCATGGCTTCCATAATTGCTTTGTAAGCTGTTTTTCAAGCATCTCTATTTTAGTACTGAGGGTGTTTCGGATCCCAGAGATACTCGTTTCACTGGTGTTCATTGATAAACTGTATATTTGCATCAGCATTCCAGCGTTAATTTGCCATTTTCGAAGTAAAAACTCTCACGCAGCTACAAAAACATACACGTTCGCTCAGCGAGAGCACTTTCGCGACACTAGTTTAAGGCTGCCATACGTTCTGGTACACCGGGACATGTTCCGATTATGAGGTCTACATTTCAGTATCCCTGTCCGAGAGTCATTTGTCACGATCGATTTAAAATTTATACATATTAAAAAAACATTTTCCGATAATATTGTACATACATAATTCTATAATTATATAAAATGAGAAAAAGAGCCGCTCCAAAAAACGAACACATCGAAAAAGTATGATTGGACAAAGAAGAGCAATGATAATGAAGTCATCGATGTCAGGGAAGAGTGAAGGCGAGAGAGAGAGAAGAATGGATAAAATAAAATGTTCGGTAAGGTTCTATTTGGTTTTATTAAACTGAATCGCCCATTAACCTATATTATTTTATTTTAGATTTGCTGCAGACGCATCCACAAAAAACATCAAATTTTGCAAGTCGAACTGAGCATTCCAAAATGAACCACCAATGATCCCAACGTTTTGCTCTTGGAACACCTGTTATCAATCTATTTGATAATTGGTTTTTTTTTTTTTTGATCCCCGTCTGTGGTCCGACAATTATGACAGACCTATGCTAGTTTCGTGCTGGTTTCATCACGTTATACACGATGAAATTAGACGCATGCATTAGCATTTTGAAGCGAATTTCGCGCCACTAGTTCCGTAATCTAAATTCGGCTTAACATCCTTCTCCAGCATATCATTTCAAAAGCGTTTATTGCGCATTATCCAGATCTCCGCTGCATCCATGAAAATTGTAAATATTCAATTCAATATAAATTGAAATGTAATGACTCTATGTATATAGGGAATCGTAATTAAGGAACATGTGAGATTTTTAGATAATAATAATTTTTCCGAATTTTCCAATCGTATTATTAAAAACAAACATAATTTCGATAAAAATACAGGAGTCCATATTCATCATATCCATGTTCATATTGATAATAAAGATAAACTTATAATTCAAGAAATTCATAAATAATAATAACTGTGCAATATAACTAATAACAAAAAAAAATCTAACCTGCAGCCCTATCTTAAATATGTTCCCATTCACCATATTTTTATTTATTTATTTATTTATTAATATTAAATTTTTAATTAATTAAGTACAATTACACAACACAATTTTTGAAAATGTTCATGCTACACTTCTCTTGAAAGCAAATACTTGTGCAGAGAAGTGGACTGTATATTAATAAAAATTATCGTTTACAATAATTAGCATATAATAAAATAAAATATAACAAACTCATAGCAATAGCGATATAAAAATAATAATTAGGGGTACATGTTTAACATTAAAATGATTTTTTTTATTATAAACATTGATTATTTATTTATTATCTTTAATATTCCTGATGTTTTCGGCTAAACTGTTAAATATTAAGGGAACACATTCTTATTGTGAAGATGTAATTATTCAGAACAGACGGTCAAATAGATTATTTTTTTTAAATCCTAGGTGCGTACAGCGGTATTACGCAAATAATATGTTGATTTTTGAGCATAAAAATACAAATTTAAACCTAGTACGATATTCAGTAATAAAATTATATTTTTATTTTTCTTTTAATATTTAAAGAATATTTTTTTTTTTAAAGATCACAAAATTTTGGCACATTGAATTCTTGAAAAAGTAATTTTGTCGCATAATTTTATGTTTTTTTTTTTAAATATTACTTAAGGTTTTGTACATTTTTTACCGGAATCAGGTTAGTATTATACGCTGATCCCCAACTTATGATGGCATATTGTAATATGGATTGAATAAATGCATAGCGTACTAAGTAAAAAAAAAATGTTGATCAAAATGTTCTGATTCTTAAAATATGTATAATAAATTTTTAATCTTTCTAACAATTTGATTTTTCCATTTAAGATTTTTCTGTCATCATTTTTATCATCAGTCTCTTTCCCTCCCCCTCCCCACCTCTCTGTCACCCACGCACCACCACTTTAACACCTGATACTAATGTATGATTGCCCATATTTTGTAATGTTAAGTTAATTATCTGGTTAACCCTGAAGTTCCCCGGTGATTCCAAAACCGGTCGGTGATACTTAAAATAAAATAATAATAATAAAATGGTTTTAAACAAAGTGAATTTTTGTTAGTTTTATTTTAAGTAAATCGTTTTCGATCATTTTAGAAATGTAGAACCAACTGAACTAAAAAAAATTGGGACCAAATTCGGTGCAGTACCTAACATGATATACTAGTATGGCTACCAATATAAGTATATATTGATAATATTTTCATAATACTTGTAATTAATAATTGTATAATTATAGTAGATTTTTTTTTGTGAATGTTATCTCTGAAAGATCCCATCCTTTCCCAGAACCATTTCATCAGCCATTTGCTCTCGTTTTAGTTTCACACGCTAAAGCAACCCGTGACTGTATATTTATTTAACTATTCCGATATCACATTTAATTGCTGTATTATTTTTCGCTCAAAACTCTAGTGAGTCCAATTTTCAAAAAAGATATTCGACTCTACGTGTATCCCTTTCGAGACCTTGTTAACCAGGTAAGAACCACGTCTTGTCACAAACAGAGAGTAGACATTCAAAGTGCTAGGCGACATAATAGTTTAATGGTAAGTGATATTCATAACTAGCTTGCCTGAGCAGGGAAAGGGAAGCAATTGCCCACTTGCAGGCCTAAGGCATAATGCTTCTGTTTTAGTAAAAACACCCCCCTAAGAGAGAGAAGGCGATGATACCGTTGATGTTGCGATCTCGTGTCTGCGATAAATGACAAAGGGATCTATCGAAATAATCGTTTTTTTTTCTGTTGTCTTTCTATTAATCTTATTTACATATTATTACTTTTTTTTAAATACTCATCGTAAGATCAACTTTATCGTCACAATAGCGTGATTCTCTTTTATCATAATAATAATAATAGATAATTTGTATAGCACCATTTTCGTAAAAACTTTCACCTCAAGGGCGCTTTACACATAAACTGTTAATAGTTCTACGATTATCTTTGTTTTTTTAAATTAAAAATTGTTATTTTCACTTATGAAAATGACTTTTTGAAAAGGTGCGTTTTTAGTCTCTGATGCACTGTTTCTTATGACGGAGGGCATAGAGTTCCACGCTTTTGGGCCTGCCACCGCAAATGCCCGTTCACTAAATTTAGACTTCTGGCAACGGTTGGTCAGTTCTACAACCCTTCCTGCAACTGAAGTAGAGTCTGATGTGAGAGTTTGACGTCTACGATTTAACTTGTCTGGGATACAAAGTTCTTGAAGATACAGAGGCGGCATGTTGAGTGTCGCCATGTACATCAACCATCATAGTTTAAATTCAACTCTTTCAGAGAGTCGAAGCCAATGTAGCTGATGTAAAAAGGATGTTATAAGAGAGAATTTGGAAACTCCATATATTATCCGTGCAGCCGCATTTAGAAAAGATTGTAATCTATCTGAAACATTGGTGGGCCAGCATAGATGCTATTACAATAGTCCACACGTGACACCACAAATGCATTTGTAAGTAGACGGGCTGCCTCAAGAGGAAGATGTCTCCGAATACTTTTAATCTGTCTCAGTTGATAAAAATATGCACTGACAGTTTTACTGATTCATGATTAGATACGAGAAAATTGAACTGAAAATAAAATAATTTTTATATAGATAGATCGCTTTGCCACCAATATTAGTGCTAGAAAAAGTACCGATACTCAAAAAAGTGTCAATACCAAATGTATTGTAGAGTTGTAGCACCGGCTGCTTGCCGAAAAACATTAACGATGGCTCCAGTTGAACTCAAAAATCATTGTACACCTGCGGTGTGGTATGCTTGACGCATCTTGCATACTTCAGTCAGTTGAAAGGTTCTAAGGGCACAGTAAAGGGATCATTAAAAGTATCTTTTCACAGCGGATATCATATGTCTAGAGGGGTAGTGCGCTGGGAGAAATGATATGAGGGTAGGGAATTATTGAAAATAGATTGTTCTAGAAGGATTTTATAGAAGTTATTTGATTGTTTAGATAATTTTAAAAAATATATATCCCTGCACCGCCGTTTATCAGATATTTTTACTGACAATTACCGATCTTAATTGTGTAAAATGTAAGCAAAAATTATTGTATCGTATTTCTTATTAGATATTCCGTATTCAAATACTGTGTAAACGTGCCCTATGTGATTCAAATGATCGTAATTATAAATAAAATAAATATAATTTAAAACAATTCACTTTGCTCGAACACCATTTTATTTTTGCTATCACCAACTGACTTCGGAACCACCGTTCCTTCTTCAGGGTGTACGAGATACTTAGTGTTACAGAGTATGGGCAATCATATATTAGTGACTTGCCTTGTTCATTTTCATAAATATATTTAAATATTTTACATTTTTCAGACCAAGGTGATCAGAGGACAGACAATTGTCGGGCCAACCCACACGTGCGGTGGAACCTGAGGGAAATCAAGAGGCTGATAAACCGCCCTAAAACCCGCTAAACTACGACAGGAAAAAGTGGAAGATACTTGGGGAAGCTTTCATCCAATAGTGGATAGAAATCGGCTGATGAGATCATTGCGGGACTTCCTTATTTTTCATAGGACGTTAGCTATATAAAATGTTGCAACTTGTAAGGTGTATGGTGCAAGATTTCATACTTCTCTGAATATCTCATCACACGTCCGAGACATTCAGGTTTTTAGATTTAATTGTTTTAAATACGCTTATTTTTCGCTTTTTTAATAAATGCAAATTTACTTTATGGCAACATTTTATATTAATTATAAAAAATACTAATTTTTAAACATATTATAGATATTTTATAGAGACAAAGATATTTATATTATATTATATGGGAAAATAAGGGTATCATGACATGCCATCGGCTGGCTTAAGTGATCACTTTACACGATGTAACGTTCACCATTCCATCCACAATCAATCTCCATATCTATCGAATTTTTGAAAGTTATATATATGTTACCAAGTAGAAACACTTCGGGTATTTAACTAAATCGCTGTCGCCATATATGATCTGAAATTTGATGTTCATTTCCCTGAAACTGCATAGATGTCACTAATGAGAATCTTATTTTTTTTAAATATGGAAGCTACATTATTTTTGTGTACATATGACAAATGATTAACATATTATACTAGAATACACCTGAAAAGTCAATTTTTAATTTTATATATTTCTTATTTAGACCAGTATATCACATTAACAATATTTGAGTATGTCCAAATTTTTTATAAGAACACACAATTACTGGATTTTTGTTGTTATAAAACAAAGTATAGATATCATATAGAGACGAAGCTATTTATATTATTTTATATGGAAAAATATGGAATATTAAGCCCTGTAATACCCATACTTCCATGCTTCCCATATAATATTATATAAATAGCTTCGTCTCTATGAGATATCTATAATTTTTTTAATAAAAATGCCTTTGAAGGTAAAAATCCAGTAATTGTGTATTCTTACAAAAATTTGGACATACTCAAATATTGTTAATACTAATTTTCCTTTATTCATAGAAACCTTAACATCTTTATTCATAATTATTATAATTAATATTAATTATAATGACTTTTATTTTAAAATAGTTAAAATATTTACATAATGGATGCCAAAATAATAAAGAACTTGACACCGTCATGAGATCCCTCGGCCAGAACCCTACAGAGGCCGAGCTGCAGGACATGATCAACGAAGTGAACGCCGATGGTAAGGACCTGAACTCCTTAATAAATGCCATTATACTGTCCTATGTTTATTATTATTATACACTACCTATATATATGTGTCGCGTGTTTTTTCATAATTAAAATTTAAAATAATTATAAAATGTGAAGTAAAGCAATTTAATAAGAGTTAAATTTACAGCATAAATGTCGACTACTTCCGCATATTCATTTCCCAAATAATGCATTCTGGGGACTGCAGGGTTAGCTAATGCACGAATTCTGACATTACCACTGTAATAGAACAATGAATTGTGTCTCGGTGATCTCAATGGTGCGTGAAAGTCAAGCAGACCCATTTTCTGGGGGCAGTTGGGATCATAAATGATCCTGTATAGAAATATAAGGTCGGTCATCGTATATCTCACTGATTATTTAACAATTTCAGACGGCTGAGATAATCATAATTGATATACTCAGAGCGTAAGTTATGGAATTTTAAATACTTATTTTTATCTGAACCATAACTTTACCGACTGTCTATAAGGGTCATTAAAGGACCTGTTGATACAGTAATAATCCAAAATTGAATCATCCTCTATGTACATACATCCACGTGTATATTAAACCAATAATGTATGTAAAATTATCGATCCTAGTGATGGCGTGCGGACTCCGATATACGTGTACATTAGTGATTCAATTTTATCGTCTTTATCAACAGCAGCGATAAAACTTGGAATTATAAATATCACACGTACACCGCATTGCAGCTTCGCCTGCAAACAGTGGATGCGTCATCGCAATTCAAAAGAGTGATGAAAAGATTACTGCAAAGATGAATTTCGCTTGCAAATGCAAATTATATAAAAAATTATTTATCGATATGACAGAGCGGAGACTTTATTTTCTATCTATGAACCGAACTCAAGTCTGCCACGTAACATGCGGAGAAATATATCACTGATTATAAGCTATTTATTAGTAATACTGACTTGTTACAAAGTTCACTAGAGCTAAATATTATTTTTAATTAAATACATTATTGGTATTAAAGTTGATGTTTTTAATGTATAAATACAAAATAAAATAACACATTAAATTATAGCACAAAAAATCAGCATACTAATATTACAATTTGACAAGACAGCTAACTTGGTGCGTAGCTTATTATGTGAGAGGCACCGTGATCGATATCAGGCGCATCCAAAATATTTTTGAAATAAAGATGAAAATAAAACATTTTAAATAAGGTAAATTTTACTTACAGAACCCTACATGTCTCAGATACATGTATTATATCATCCCTGCATAGAACACATTTTTCTGGTTCAATAAAATGTTCCCTGGCGAAGAACCGAATACCGATCTCCCGCTTTACGGGTGGGGATACTAACCACTACACTGCCCAAGAATCAAACGAAATGTGAAAATAGAAGTTAACGAATATCTTAACTATCTTTCGAGTATCATTACGTCGTTTCCACGCAGGGGAGGCAGTTAAGATTAGAACGCCATACTATTATGTCCTGGCACATCACTAATATCTTAAGATATTTATTAATACTGTTTGAAAATCTTGTTATAAAGTCATTTTTTAAATTAAATTAAATAGTATCTAGTACTAAAATTTGATGTTAGGAATGTATAAATTATAAATTAAACCAAAAATATAAATTAATGCATTAAAGTTTTTTTTTATATATACTTATGTGACATCAACATAATAAATCTAACACAATTTTTCTGGTTCTAAATTAAATTTTTCCAAATAATTGGATGATCGTTTAGACTATCTAAGCAAGTGATAAAATATAGAACAGTGTGTGGTGAGCTTATATACAAATTTTGTTATATAGTTGGGTTAACAATATAACATTCCCTTAATGCTAAAATATTGGAAATACCTTACAAGGATAATGTATTTTAAATACTAATTTAATGTATTAATTATAAATATTTACACATCATTATCACAAAATATCGTAACATTATCTACTATACGTACTTCTAATAAAAATTCAAGTGATGACAAATAATATAACATGTTTTTTTTTTGTATACAAAGACATCAACCTACTTATGCAGAGTTAAATATATTTAATAAAGAAGAATTGCAGATATTAATTTTTTCATTAAATACAGAACAAAAAAAATCATGTTTGATTTATTATGTTGATTAATAATGAAGTTCTATAAAATGAATACTGTCTGTATTAAAAAAATAAAAGAACTTATGACAATTTGACACCACAGACCACCACTGACTTGTTTTGATTTTTTAAAAAGATTTATGAAGCACCTGTATCGATCTCGGTAACTTTTAATACAAATTTTCTTAAGTGTATCTATTACGCAAATATAGTGATAAATTTTACTGGGAGGGGGAGGGGGGGGGGGGCACTGAATAAACGTTTTTAAAACACTAATTTATTGTATTAATTATAAATATATACATATAAAATCAACTTTGTCGTACATATAAAATACATATAAAATCAACAATATTATTTTTGCGCTACCGGGATTCAAACCTGGATCTCTATTTTCTATCCGGGGAAGTACCTACCAATTGTATTATAGCGCCAGTACTTTTCATGACAAATTTTCGAACCTGTATGTTGCACTTTTTCAAATGAATACATCTGTCGTTACATTATTTGAAAGCCATCTATATTGTTTTTACGGAATCTCAAATATCTTTGAGTATTATCAATTCATTTTTGTTAAATTTCGGACACATTGTTAGAACTAATATTATAATAACATATTTAACGTTAAATATAATACGTAATCTCTGACAGTCCTTGTTCTAGCGTGCAAATTGCGTAATAATAATATGAGTTATTCCGCAGCGAAACATACAAGAACAAATCGAAATGAACGAAATTTGCAAATCTGATTGTTTTCTATGTGCGCGGTTAAGTTTCAAATTTTTAAAACTGTGGAATGTATTTGTTATCTGGCGACGATAAGGCATTATAGCAATCAACTAATGCTAATATTTCGGCGTGGCGGTTATGCGACATTTTGTACCGCCGCGTTTCTCTTGTTTCAGCCTTCAGCCTTCAGCCTCGGTCGACCTCTGCGCCAATTGCTTCATTTCGCGCCAAAAGTGATTAACGAAGCGGAAAACCTTCTGCGAGCGAATCAAAAATAATCGTTTTTAATCGCAATGACGCGTACTAGATATGCATATTTTAATCAGTAATTAAAACACAGAGTTGATTAATGAAATTCTAATTTAATTTTGAGATATAGATATGAATTTTTTTCTTTTTTTATTAATATAAAAATATAATACAATTTCAATAATCAGTACAATGAAGTGTGGTTAAATCGTTATTTAAACCTTTATTGATTTATTTTAATATTAGAAAATACATATAATACATTTTAAAAATAATCAGTAGGATATATATATATATATATTTTAACATTTGTTTCTTCTCTATGAGAGTAAGACTCGTGTATAGAGAAGAAGTATATTCGAGTTAATTTATGTTTCAGTTAGTCTGTGTACATATTTTTTTACTTCAGTTACAAATTTATGATGGTTCGTAATTTTTCTAACTGCGATGGGGAGATTTAAAAAAAATTTTATACCTTGATAAATATATTGATTTTGAGTTTGACATATAAAAAATATACTAATACAATTAAATAGTTACAGAATGAAGTGTTTGTTTAAAAATGATTATAGTGAATTATTTATACCGGTTGACTGAAAAGAAACATATGCTATAAATATTCAAAGAGTTGATAAATAATGAAAATATAAATACTGATTCTCATCATAGCTAGTCTACCAGATCGTCAGGTCGAACTGATCGCGAACAATGTGTACAGTGAGAAAACGAGCGAGAATGTGTTGTCCCAAGAATATCTAACAAAATCAATAAAGACTTATTAAACATTTAAAAAAATATGAGACCACCTTAAAATATAAAGTAAAAACATGTTCTTACCAAATTTTTTATTTCCTTGTTATATTACCGTATATTATATTCAGGTATCCACCCATAAAATATTGTGTTAAACTCTGTAAAAATTGTATATTTTTTTCGAAATATTGATTATTTCTTTACATCTTTACAAGAAATTCATCTAATTTCTTTTAACTTTACTATTACATGATTTATAAGCGTGTCCCACCACTCTAAATGGAAATTACTGTATATTATGTGAACATACCAATTGGTGTAGAATAATGCACACTATTATTTCATTAAAATCTTCCTACATAATTTTTTGTTTTTTTTTTCCATATTATATTTTATTTATAAAAAAAAATGTTGTTCATAAAACCTCAATAATAACTATATAAAAGCAATCCTTACCATAAAACTGTAAAGCAGTTTGACAAAAAAATAATTTATAATGTATATATGTGTAATAAAGTTGAAATAAAAAAAATTAAAAATTTCACTGTCTGCATTTCAATCTGATGACATCACATTTAAATTTGATAACATCACATTTCAATCTACATCATATTTCATTAATTAATTTACACGTTATTGAAATACTAATGTTTCATTTTTGCGTATTTTTCTATTTCATTTCATTCATTTGTTGTTCTCTCAAAGGGAGTGGTCGTGATCATGGAAATACGGCTGGAGATTACTGATGACGACGTGAATGATCTGCCACTAATGGTGAATCCAATCGCGATCCAAAACAAAATTGTAATCCCGCAGTTACGGGCTTCAATTTTGATGATCCGGATTGCAAATTGTTAATTTGCTTATTAATTTTACTTGCTGACCGTCACGAAGATAGACCACCACACTTTTTTCCATTGACACTTCATTAATGCACGTTCTTCGATATGTGAAGCTTGTAACATGGCGACCTCCATTACTTCGTTTATCTGGTCATGCCAGGTCTTTCGCGGTCACCTCCTGTTCTGATGCCGTCAACATCTTCTTATCATGGGTTATCCATTTAAAGGACACCGGTTATTGTCACTTCGTTCACTGCGGTCCGGAAAATCTTCAAGATCTCATTCTTCTCTGGATGTCTCAGCATATGTCTGAGATACTGAAGTTTTCAGATTTTCATTGTTGTTGACGCAAGTCGAAAACCTACTCTCTTTGCATTTTGTCCTTCCAATATATACCTTAATATATCTGTTCCGCTCTGGCCAATTAATGACTTCGCCCACGTGGGAACAGATTGCTTTTCAACCCCGAAATGTCAAGATCTTTGTTATTTTTTAAGCAGCACCGTGCATAACGCTAGGATCACGAAAGGGCGATGTTCCAAACAGCTCCGGAAGTTCAGTGATATCTTGGTTCTTCACTAAAAAGGTGCTAATCAAATGGAGGTGAAAACTTGACGTCCAATCCAAGATCGAGATCAAGGTAGGTCAGATCAATATTCTTCTCTTGAATCCAATTTGGATTGCGATTCACTAATCATTATTGTAATCGATACAGTCCACGGGATCTTATCCCACCACTTATTGGTCCTTCGAGCCGGATATATACTTATATACTTATTTTTCTTTATTTATCGGTACCATAACATCTTCATTCGTAATTCTATCCATCCAGCTTATTTTGAGCATTCTTCTGTAGATACAAATTTCAAATTTTTCATGATACCTTATCATTTATTCAGTAGGGTATTATTCGTATTATCTTATAATTATTGGCTAAATGTTTGTCGCGTGTTTTAGCGGTGTCTAGTTTTTCTATACGATATTGTATCAGGGGGCATAACGAATTTAGTAGTTTGCTAGCGAACCCGCTTGTCATTTTCAGTTATTCTATAATTCAATTTATAAATAATATTATAATAATTGAATTATTTATAATATCACTACTGTGTTTATAATTCTATTATTTTCCATGCTTCCATTCCATAAAATAATATCGAGAACACACAAAATGTGACTATTCGCATTCGTAATCTAAGGTTCATATCATGACTGCAGAACATCTTTTTCATGCGAACAAATGTCGCACGAACTTGCTTAATGCTGCATTTTATTTCAACAGAAGAATCCCGTCTTTCATTTATATTACAACCAAGGTATACAATATTTTGTATCTTTTCCAATTCCAAGATGTTCGATGTTGAAGTCCTTCATAATCGAGGCATTCGTTACACAGTACACGTATAATCTTTTTTTTTAAATTGAGATGCATACACGGAATACATATCACATCAATATTCTTACTAATTTCAAACTAAGCTAAACACTTACACTGTAGTATGAAAATAGGACTAACTTACTGGTGTCCTGGAACGAGGCGCGAACCCCCGATCACAAGATCATTAGGCCATATTGAAGAAGTACTGTTCTAATATGCTTCAATTAATCGGAGGATTAATAACAATTATTATCAAATGAAGGAACGGATTATTTAACTACATTCTACATAATGAGAAATATGCCAGGTAGTGGTCACGACATTAGGTATTTAAATCAATACATTACGTACTTCAATCTTGATAATGATTTAAATACGCTATACATCGTGACGCACTCCCCCGACACAGCTTGGTGGCAAATTCGGTATTTCGCTAAATAAATTGGTTTGTGTCTTAGCGAAATTAAATTTTAGAAATACTAGTCAGGCTGGGATTAAATACAGCGCCCCCCCCCCGAAATCTGATTCTGATTTCCGAATCTGGTTTTTTAGACTATGACCGGTAATACGAAATGCGTTGATTTTATCGTATTTATAATAAATATAGAAATAAAATAATATATTAAGTAAATAATCATCCCTTATAACTCGTTGTATAGGAGACTGAGTTGGAACTGAGAGATAGAAGACAATTATCAATTAAGGCATTATCTCGGCTGCGAAACTTCAGAAAGTGGTAAAATTTCCAAAATCTACTGCATATTACAACTTGCCACCCTTCAATAGAAGATTCAATAGAAGCAAGGGTGGTTTTATGGTACATGGGCCCCCAAAATGATAATATCACAAAACAACATGAACAACGATCAGCAACACATGCGTAGACGATGTTTTACGTTCACTTACTTAATTACCATCATGCTGTTTCCCCACGGGGGTAGGCAGAAAGGATAGAGCTCCACACTCTTCTGTCCTGACACACAATTCTCGCCTCATCCACATTCATAAATCTTCTCATACATACTCGCCGATTGTTGACTATCCTCCTGTTGACAGAACTATCCTCCATTATCTGGTTTACCTGGTCGTACCAAGTCTTCCGTGGACGTCCTCTATTTCTGGTGCCATCAACACTTGGGTCATATATCTTTTTTACTATTCTCTCCTAATTCATTCGTTCCATATGACTAAACCACATAAGTTATCCTTTCTTAATCTTACTCATTATACTAACATCAGCTTTACATTCATTCCTTATTTCTTCATCCTTTACTCAGTCATAAGTAGATTTGCTACATATACGTCTAAGTGATCTCATTTACACTGTATTCAGTCTATTTTCGTTCCTCTTCTGCCAGCTCCAGGCCTCACTTCCATACATCAGTGTCGATACCAGAACTCCATTGTGCACCGTTAGTCTTGCCACGGTCAACAAATTCCCGTTAGATATAATTCCATTCAAAGCGCCGTTCACTTTTTTTCCTTCAGTCACCCTCGTTTCGATATCATTCTCAGTCATTACGTTCAACTGCCAATAATGACAAACTCAAAACTTAGAGCTCCCGATCTAACCTGATAAAGATGTAGTACTCGACGACGGCCGAACACAATCGGATCGGGCAGTATTTTTGAAGTAAAAATCTAGCCGATTGCAGTAAAAAATACATAGGTCGGTTTGACCTATATATTTTTTTGTTTCTTGCGGTTTGCAAGAAACCTAAATACGAAAATAAAAGAATATCGCCGCTGACTAAAAATAACAACTTCTCCGAATTTTATAATCACATAATAGAAATACACCATTCTTTCTACATTCACAAAATAAAACTCCTCCACTCGGTACCTTATTAAAAATTAATAATTAACTCTTTCTCGGGCCGCTCTCCGATACCTGAAAAAGTTACCAAACTGTATTTAGTTTAGTTAAAACTCAATTGTAGTGGAAACTTTATTTTAGTGAAAATTAAAATAGTCATGTTGAACCACAAAATAACTTCATGACTTTTAATGATATTTCAGTGTTATTATTTTTTTTTTCTCTCTTTTTCCGTTGCTTCTAGTTTTCTTCCTATTTCTCAGCGATTCGGGGACCCCCTTGTAATTGCGACATGCACTATTCTATAAATCCACCACTGGACACGCAAAAAAGAATACCAGAAATATACGAAGCTTATTTATATTTACAAATACGGTTACATTATTAGAAAATTATCGTGGCGAAATTAAACTACGCAGTCACGACCGTTACAAGTGAATAAATAAAGATATTGACTGAATTCTCGCGATCGATATAACTAA
Organism: Eubasilissa regina; assembly: GCA_022840565.1. Taxonomy (NCBI): domain Eukaryota; kingdom Metazoa; phylum Arthropoda; class Insecta; order Trichoptera; family Phryganeidae; genus Eubasilissa; species Eubasilissa regina. Next base: position 26,353,801 of record JAINEB010000025.1, read on the forward strand.
TTAATGTAAATGTACCATGATGTAGATGTGCGTGCAAGATGTCGGGAAATATAATATGGGCAGATTAACCGCGTGCTCTCGTTCCGTGCCCACATCGGACCGTATCAATATCTCGCGATCATTAATTGAGGTTAATCTGAGCTGAATGTGAATAATGTGCAATTATTTCATTGAACAAGCTGTTAAATATACCGATCAACCGCAGGGGAAATTGGAGTTAGTAAAACGTCAAATATCTCGATATCTTGATACGTATGTGATGTTTCTTGTGAGATTTCTGATACTATACATATTCATTACAATCGTCGATCAACCGTAGGGACAAATAAAAAATTTATTTAAAAAATCACGCTACCGGTTTTGGATAACAAATAAGTAACATATGTACAATAAATAAACCCTTCAAACAAAATGTCTAGAAATTGTTACATAGTTAATCAAAGTTAGTGGTCCAAACGAAAGCATTTACTCCGCCCACTTGCCAATTCTCCCGCCTCCCCCACTCTAGCAGTGCTCACCCTGACTGTCGATGCAACACCTCACAGCTAAGTCACGTTTCCACTCTTGAAGTCAAGACTAAATATATCTAAATTGAGCAGAGAGCTTCTCGGTTCCATTTTGAAAGTTATAGGTAAGCAAGATACTTCTACGTGCAATCACAAGGTCTTCAAAAGTACTACGGATTGTGTCCGAAAAAATGACGTCCATTTACTGCAAGTGTGAAATGCATCAGACGAAAATTTTCCCAGATTATACTAACTGAGTAAAAATGGTTTTTAAATGTATTTTCGTTATTATTATTTATTTTTTAATTGAAAAATGTTATTTTAAAACATTAAACATGTTCTTTAAACTAATTTTAACGTGTTTCTTACGTATGCTCAAATACCAAATGTGTGTATACCCAGACACGTAAATTTTACGTATCGATAACTACCACGTCGTATTTTTTAACGATATTAATCTAGGGTTAATGCCCAAGAAATACAAAAGATTGTAAATAGAAACGATGAAATGTCAAACGTATACATATGATACTTTTACATGTTTCGTAAGGCTTCTGACATTACATTCGTTCTAATCATCAATCAACCGTAGGGGTAAATAGAACTGATGAAACGTCATACTTTCATATACACCTGATGCTTTTTGTCTATCGTAAGGATTTTATTAGTTGTATCAGATTTACTGTTTTCGAGGTAAGTTTATAGAATTTCATTATCATTATTATGTGAAAATAGAATACTTGTTTTTTAATGAACACGCGTTTCGCCTTGTAAGGGCATTGTTGCGTACAGTTTCAAGAAAACAAAGGTGGTTCGTCGATCTCTGCTTCTCTCAACTGGCGATAATGATGATGATATCAGACGAAATGAAACACAGAGATATGTACTTTCTAGGAACATGGCGGCGAGAGAATGATTTACCGATCACAGTGAACCTGCTTTTATTTCACTTTTGACAATAACAGTATTATTTATTCATTAAACAATTAATCATTCATGGGTTGTTGTAGTCATTCACCTGTCAATGTTTAATACTTCACCTGTCGATGTTTAATACTTCACCTGTCGATGATTAACACTTCACCTATCGATGAGAGTTACTGTTTCTCTCGAAACTCGAGTAGTGCTAATAAACTCAAGTAGACTAATAACATTGCTTCATTTATCCGCTATGATGAATCTTTATAAAGTTAACGCTTATTCTATTAATAATATAAATATGACGTCGCTAATTTATGGCTAATCTGTGGTGTAACGTGAGTATTTTAGCTTTTTTTATTGTACCAAACTGCATTGGTGCTACACACAACTAAGTATTATTTTTATCACGACTGGTGTAAATAACTACGAAATTATTAAAATTTAAAAAAATATATTTATCAAAAATATAACTTTACCCAATACGTCACCCCTATTTTCAATATTTTGAAATAATCACCACAACCTCTTCCTCTTTCATTCAACACCACTCTGCTTGAATACGTCGTTATCCGATTGTGTTTAATTTATTTATTATGTGTACAGTTCACTGGGAAGGAATTATTGACTTTAATATTATTACATTTATTTTTGATATTATAAAATTTCATTTGTCGAAAAACGATTGCTCAATATTGTCCTTAGTGTAGATATTCAATTTACAAATAATTTCTTTATCTACCTACCGGAACGTGAAAGTGTTAAAACGTAAGTCTATAGAACTAAATTTAATATGTAGTCATCATGGTAACGAGTATTTATTAGGTCATTTTACAATTCACAGTCAATACTTAAAAACTAAAAAGAAATATACTCAACACGATCAAAGACGAATTACCATTTTTCTCGTACTCAACTAATGTATGTAAAGTGTAACACATTCTTTACAAACGTTAAAATAGCCAACTTTTTTTAAACACTTCATTAGTTACGCGTACGGCACTGATTGTCAGAAAAACCGATATTTGTTTGTAGTATCACAGAAAAATATATAGCAACAGCTGTCCTAATCGTGTGCGCCAGTGAGGGGGAAAACAAATATTGACTTCGCAAATGTGATTCTATAATTTACGGTCTATTTTTATGTTAGAATTTGCTCGTGGCATTGTTTAGGTGGCGGAATAACGTGTGATATAAAACAAATTTAAAACCTACGAACTGCGATTATTTAAAAAAAATTAGGTAACCTCATCTTATTAATCTTTCCCATACGGTATACTAAAATAATAACGCGCCCTTCGATGCTGTTAACTCAGTGTACATGGAGTTTTGCGATTTTTAAGCCTGACAAATATGAATATTTTACATTTATTACTTGTATTAATCGTTAAAATAATTGTTGATATGTATATAAGTGTATATTATATATATGTGTCAATTATTTTGAAAAAATGCTAAGATTGAGAAAAACATTGATCATACAGAATGATAGCATAAAAACGTATAAGACACGTCTTACTCGGCCAGCGTACACTCTGCCACTAACTAAAGCATCAATTCAGTCGATATTTTCTTAGTGAAGATTTTAAAAATAAATACCATAACATTCAAATATATTCTCTGCTAAAAGAGCATTATATTTAGATCTTTCAGCATTGCACTGATCCGAGTACATCTAATAATATTCTCAAAGGTTTATTTTACAGCGGTGACAGTTGCATTTCTTCCTCGTTAGCTAAAATAAGAAATGTACTAAGCAGGAGACCTCTCTGACGGTGGACCAATCAAGCGAAAAAAAACAAATCCACATTACACGGAGCAATCCACTTTGCCTGAGACCGTGAAGCCTGGACAGTTCTGGTCAACTAGACGTCCCGAGCGTGTCACCACTTTCATCCCTTAGGAGGCAGAGAGAGAGAGGCCCTGTCTAAATAACCCTCTAACCTAAATCCACTCTGATTACTCGTGTGCGAAATTTTGTTCGCCAACATTTGTACGACTAAACATTTATATGACTGGAAATTTATACGATCAGTACTTTATGTGACAAGCAATTGCTTCTATTCTCAGAGATTTAGAAAAAGTTAATATAATATAATGAACGATCGAGTCATTTTTATCGTTGGTATTTATATAAAATGTATTATTCGACCAAAACAAAATTGAATCGTTTATTTTGGGGGTAATTTACAGCTTACACATAAAAAATAAACAATATACCTTATTAGATACTTAACCCTTAAAATATTTATAAAACCAAGTCTAAAATACATGAGTGTATTGTATTCCAGTGTTAAGATATAAGAGAAATAAAATTGGTAACAATTCGTTCATTTTTTGTGAAGTCTCAAAAATCTTTCAGGACATTTGTTTTAACGTTAATTTATTTTGTCAGAATTATGCGTGGACAATACAAGATATGCGGCCGTGTGGTTGGTTGTCGTTTACGGTAATTCCATGACAACTGCACACAATACAGGTGCACACAAAGATAACTGCACACCGTCGGCTTATTGCTCTACTGCCGTATTAAATAACCAAGTCTAACCTAATTTAGTGTAACGTAACCTATCTTAAATTCTATGTATACAGTATGCAATTATGTGTGCACCTTTAATATGTGCAGTTATCATGTGTGCAGTTATCTTTTTCCCATGTAGTTTATATAAATAAATGGACATAATAATATACTTGAAACCGCTGACATTGGCATACCACAAGGTACAGTACTTGGACCATTGTTATTTATTATATACTCTAATGATATATTTAAACTCAAATTACATAGAAAAATAATATCTTATGCAGATGATACAGTATTAATAATTAACGAAAAAACCTGGACTGACGCTAATATATCGGCAAATGAGGATGTTAATACCATAAAGAAGTGGACGGATGATAACTTACTTTCGATTAATACCGATAAAACATACTTTCTACGATTTGCTATTCAACAGAAACAAAACCCTGAAATTCATATTAAAATTCACACCAAGGCCTGTACTCGAGAAAACACTTGTGACCAATGTTCATCAATTGAAGAAAAAGACTGTATCAAGTACCTTGGAATCATAATAGATAACAATCTCAAATGGAAAGAACATATTACTAATCTCATAAACAAAATAAAGAAAACTGACTATATATTTTTTAGACTCAGAAACATCATATCACTTACATATCTGAAAATAATATATTACGTGTTGTACAGTCACATTTGCAATACGGTATTATTGGATGAGGAGGTGCATATAAAGCTTCAATGTCACAATTAGAAATCACTCAAAAAATGATAAAAATCATTCTAAAAAAAAAGACTATCCAAGTTTACAACTTTTCACAGATTTTAAAGTACCAAAAATAGTAGACATATACAAAAAAAAAATCAATAATTCAAATATTCAAAATTAAAAATCAATTAAATTTTTGAAGCGAATTCCGATCTACAAGATATAGAAATCAAATTGATATCCCAAAACTAAAATATACCGCAACTCAAAATCAATATATTTATCAGGGTATCAAATTTTTTAACAATCTCCCCATCACAATTAGAAAAATTACGGACCATCGTAAATTTGTAACTGAAGTAAAAAAAATATGTACACAGACTAACTGAAACATAAATTAATGTCTTCTCTATACACGAGTCTTACTCTCATAAAGAATACAGAAATGTTAAAATATGTATATATCCACTGATTATTGAAATTGTATTATATTTTTAATATTAATAAAAAAATAATAAAAAATTCCATCGTATAAGGTAACACACTGGACACATAATTTTCGTGATTTGTCGTACAAATGTTGGCGTACAATGTTGCCAGAATCCTAATTTCACGTCTCTATATTTTGTTTGATAGAAATTAGGCAACAGTCGTTCCGTAAAGTGTTTGTTTCATTACGTTGTGTAAGTACATCGATAGATTAATGCAGGCACTCTATAAAATATCGACGATATCTATTATTCACGCAATAAAACGATGTCATCCGACAAAACAAAAATGCTATCGGCAAAGTCCCGGAACGCCATTATCTATGTTGCTACACCGTCCATCATATTTACCGATAACACTGCGGCAAACTAGGAGTGGTTCAGAGGGTTGAATACCACTATGATTCAATGTGATTATTTATTACTATACAACCTATTACTTCATACACGCAATGGGCTAAAAGTTCTGACCGAATTTTATATGGAGGCAGAGCAGAAAAGCATAAAAAAACAAGTTACAGCAAAATGTTAAAATACTTCTTAAGATTTATTTAGATACAGCGTCACATAACACATATGTTTGTGGTCATCCAGCTCGTGCCTCACAGATATGGCCGCGTAAGGAATTACCTGACAGCCATATAGTATCCTAGGAGCTAGCCAACCATTTATCCCGCTTCTGGGTAATGAATGTTTGGAACAAGTAGATGAGTTTGTGTATTCGGGAAGTATGTTTGATAGAAACGGAAATAATGAGAAAAATATCGAAAAGAGTGTGACTGCAGGGAACAAAATGAAGTAATGGGAACATCTCAACCGAGGCAAGACTAGCGGTTCATAATATAGTTCCGGTACCGACACTAGTATATGGAAGTGAAGCCTAGAGCTCGCAGACGAGGAAAGAAAGTAAACTGAATGCGGTGGAAACGAGATCACTTAGACGTGTATGTAGAAAATCCATTTATGACAGAATAAAGAATTTAAGAAATAAGGAAAGAGTGTAAAGCTGATGTTAGTATAGTAAGTAAAATTAAGAAAGGATCACTTAGATGGTTTGGTCATATGGAATGAGGAAAGAATGGTAAGAAAGATATATGACGCAATTATTGATGACACCAGAAATAGAGGACGTCCTCGGATAAATTGGAACGAGCAGGTAAACCAGATGCTGATAGATGGTCCTGCTAGAAGCCACCATAACTGGCGACCTTGTATGATAAGATGTATCAATTGTGGATGAGGCGAGAATTGTGTGTCAGGACAGAAGAGTGCGGCGCTCTATCCTTTGGAAACGGTGATGATAAGTAAGTAAGTTAATAAGTAGATATTCAGTAGCCGATAAAAAAGGATATTTATTTTGATTCGGTAAGCATTAAATAAGATTCCTATATAAGGTAATAACATCTGTAGTTGTTGTGAACGTTAATCATTTTTTAATTATGGAAGGGGAAACCTGAATAATTTGCCTTATCTAATCTCAAAATTACGATAATTTATATATTTAAACGATTTACTAATTTTCAGATTATCAGAAGTGAATTATATTAATATTTCTAGCAGAAAGCAATCAGCGAAATGTTGAAAGTATAATAATTTATTAGCATAAAAAGATAACTTAACTAATTAAAATAAATACAATAATTCCGAATTTCGCATCTACATGTGTAGATACCTATATATAATAATTCACTTTTTACCTAAATAATGCAAGATCATTGTTATATAATACATTAATATTTCTGAGATTATTCTTAAATCATTACATTTATAGCGGTTTATTTACTGTTTCTGTGGTAAATTTTAAAAACTCCATAATCACATAATATGTGAAAATGAAACACTTGTTTTTTGATTAAACTCGTTTAATTTAGTTAAAACGCGTTTATCATTTATCGTTTAACGGCATTATTAATTTAATCTAACAATTTAACTCGACAACTTGTATTTATATCTAGTGGGGGACAGCTATACAATTTTATTTGCATGAGGTGAAAAGGGACAACATTATTCATTGGAATTCTGAAGATTTCCAAACATTTTTGAATGCTTCTAATTATTCTAAGTAACCATTCTGTTTGAACACTAATGATATTTTAATATCATAGATAATATGTAGAAAAAGACAATTATATAATTTTACAACATATCAAGACAATACGACCAGAGAGATATTTTTGGTATTCTGGAATTAATTTAAATCAAAATAGAGAAGAATCAAAAAATAATTGTTTTATTTATATAATATATAATATGAAAATTGAAAGATGACATTTGTAGTCACTTTTGACAGCTGTAACCTAATTGTTTCTGTAAAAAAACAAGTTCGATACACGTACGTCAAATATTGGCAAATAGATTAGAGATGGTCAATACACTTACCGGTAGGAAAAATAATCTACGTATTATACCATACGTTTTCATTAGATTTGATAGAAAAAAACACTACTTTATATTTGGAACGAGAAAAGACTCCCTAAACAGTGCCAGAGGGAAGAAGACATGTAGGATGACCTGGAGAATATTGACTAGACAAATGGTGAGATTCTGAAAAGTAAGATGGAACAGTCAGTGACCCCTAGTAATCGACACAGCACAGGATAGAGAGCGATGGAAAATGAAGAAGAAAAATTTATATTTTGATATTTTTTCTTACGCACAATAGACAAAACTCGTATATGTTTAGGTACCTAATTTGACAGAAACTGAAATTGTTCTTTGAACCGCTATTGCAGCACTGTGAAGTGTTTGATTGAAAAAGATGTGTAAAAAAAACTTACTTAATTGTGTGTTTAAAAGAGCTTAAGAGGGATAAAATTGACACTTAAGAGGGATAAAATTGTCCCCCGTGATCGTTTCAGAGGTGGCGTTTAAATTTTCGAGCATACAGTTGCTACGCCACTGTGACCCACGAAGGAGCGAAAATAATTTTAAATATTTAGATATTAACAAAGTAACGAAATGGTTTGTGAATATTAAAGAGAGAAATTAAATCTTCATTTAACAAACTTAGGGCCAGATAGTAACTCAAGTAAGAAACACGAAACGAAGGGATTTCACTTGTTAATGGAACGAACGTAGTTTGCTTTATTAATATTTCAAAAATGTACGTTTTATGATTTTTGTTACATTATATTTGTGTAATATTATACATTTTCTTATTGAGTTGAGTTTAGTTGAAACGTTGAGGAGGCATTACTTAATAAATATTTTGTTTGTAATCCTTAACTATATTGGACAATATCGTCAATTTGTCATCAGGCAGAGTCGCACGGCAGGTCGGCGACACGTCAGTTCCCCTTTGCATATTAAACATGACTGACATGTGTCACCGCCTGAACGGTACATTTCGTGAATACATCTGATTGGGTATTTGCTTGGGTTAGTTGGTTAAGTCTAGTTGTTATAGTTTATATTACTAATTGAATTTACAATATTGAAAAATAGATTTAATGGAATCACTGGCAGTGGCCATACAGCAGATATCATTGGCCAATTTAAAACCACTTTCTTTACCATTTACAAATATAATAACAGAATTTTTTTTTTTATCATTTACATGTTGTTTGAAGTTTTTAAAGATAGATAAAACAATAAGAGTTATTAAATATATGTATCTGAATTATTGTTTTCCCAAAATTGAAAAAATAATTGATAGGAAAGTCTTTTTTTTCATTAGGGTCTCGAACGCGTTGGTAAATACATATATTTTAGTTTTAAATACTAAATTAATGTATTAATTATAAATATATACATGTAAAATCAATTTTGTCGAAAAATATTGTTTTAGCGTCACCGGGATTTGAACCTGGATCTTCATTTCCAATCCGGGGAAGTGCACTACCTTTGTGCTATAACGCCAGTATTTTTCTTGACAAATTTTCGAACCTATATGTTACATTTTTTCAAATTAATACACCTGTCGTTCCATTATTTGAAAGCCATCTACATTATTTTTACAGAATCTCAAATACCTTTGAGTAAACCGACTTGCAGACGCCAGAATTTGTTCTGAATAATTACAACTTCACAGTAAGAATGTGTTTTCCTTAATAATATATTTTAGTGAATAAGGAAACCAATTAATAAATTTAATTTAGGGTAGCTATCGATATACGCAATAATTTTTGTACCAATCAAAAATTATAAGTTTTTGTCATGAATTTCAGCAACCAAATTAATATATTACTATACGTATTTAGATAATCGCTTAAAAAGATACACAGAAAAAATCTATCGATAAAAAAATATGCATCTCACATGGAAAACGGAGACGAAAACTGCATTCGTAGCTTAATCGGTTAAAGCTCTCTACCGGCAATATATAGTTCTGTGTTTGAGTTCCGGTAATGATTATATTTGACTGAAATGATTTAACTAATTTTGTTTTAATTATTACGAAACTATGTGATTTCATTATAAATGATTAACTTATTATAGTACAAAAAAGTCAAGTTATAAATGAACTAAATTATAACATTAAAGTTACATGTTTAACAACAAACACTGTTTGCCCTTTGCGATCTTGTTCACGGTGTGGCAACGCCCCTAAAATATCTCTCTTTTCATGTTAAAACCGACCTGGCAACAGTCAATGCTGAAAAGATACGAGCGTTCTACGCCACGAGTCTACCGAGTCGAGCTACGCCTCGAGCGTTCTCCGTAGGCGTAGCGTTATTACCAACGCAACAGGTCGACTAGGGGGGGATGATAAATAATAGACCTCGCTTAATGCTAGACCTTTATTTAAATAAGCTTTCGGGGTTTTTTGGCATCACAATAATAATGCAATCTCCACCATGATTGCTTAATTATACATCCACGTTTTCCACCAATTATTTTAACATTAGCAGTAAATTGAAACAACATAAATAAAGCAGTTTATTTAAATTGTTATTTAATTATTGATGTGATTTATACAGTTGGTGACATCTTGTGTCAAATCGTGAATTATTTGATATATTATGATGTATGTATAAGTTATATCTACAGCCAGCGCAGTATAAAAAACGTATTCAGGTCTTTGTATGAAATAATATTTGTATTTTATTTTTTTTGTTCAAATATTAACGATTTAAAAAAATACGTAATATATTTTTTTTAAATTTGTTACTGTTGAAGCACGTGAAGAACAATGAGAATCGAATTGAATATTTTATTACACCAATATTAACAGAGTGTAGGAGTTGAGGTGTATTGAGTTGAAGTTATTCAAATGTGATTGACTCGAGATTGTGTCAGAAGGTTAAGATAATGTGAGACAGACGCTCCTAATTTATTTTTGTGTCACGCCTGTCGGTTGTGTCGAAGTGCAAGGTGTCTATTTTAACTAGAGAAGGGTATATAAATGAAAAAGCACTTACAAGGTCTCATTTATTGAGATGATAAAATAATACAATTTAAATACACCGTTTGAACTCTGGAGTGACTCGCTGAAGATACTGTCGGTGTTGGGACGGCCTGCGAAGAAATGGTAGGTAGACGCTTGGAATTACCCGTCTCTAGTGCTTAATGTTAAATTGCATTTGCTGATTAGTTGTTCTGGTTCGGGCCCTTTATGGTTGATAGGTGAACCCTTTCCCGGCCATGTTTACGGGCGTGAGTAGGGTCACCACAAGAGTAACGAATTTTTAGAGTTTTAATAAAGCCATTTTGAAACAACATAGTAGATCATGTTGACTAACAAACTTAGTTGAGATATATATATTTTTTTAAATAGAGATGCATACACGGAATACAATAATCTTACTATTTTCTTGCAAGTGATATGCTAATAAAACCATCTTGTTGGTCTCCTGGAACGAGGCTCGAACCTACGAACACTGGATCACTAGGCGAGTGTTTTAACTGCAGTACCAATAAGTACGTGATATAATACGTTAATTTTTTATATGATTGTGTTACAAATTTCATGAGAACTACGTGAATTATCTTGTCAACAAAATATTAGACTCATTGTAAAAAATCTTATATTTTTCAAACAAATAATAGATATATCATAGAGACAAAGCAATTTTTTATTGTATTTAATGGAAAATATATGGAAGTATGGGTAATTATAGGGCTTACGACCTGTTTTCGGCTTAAGTGATCACTTTATATAAATTAACGTTCACCATTTTCACCCAATAATCAATCTCTATATCTATCAAATTTTTGAAAATTGTATATATCTAAATATGTGGAAATATTTCAAGTACCATTGCACTATCGCCATCTATGAATTAAATTTGATAATTATTTTTTCCTGAAATAACATATATCACAATGAGAATCTAAGATCACTTAAGCCAGCCGAAAACGGGTCGTAAGCCCTGTAATTACCCATACTTCCACATTTTTCCATTAATAAAAAAAATAGCTTATCTCTTTGAGATATCTATTATTAATTTAATAACAGTGCCTTTGTAGGTGAAAATCCAGTAATTGTGTGTTCTTGGACATATTCAAATATTGCTAATTGATTTTTCATTTATTTTATCAATACGAAAATAAAAAAATCTATATCTACTCTGGCGACTGCGTGTGTGTGGCACTAAACTATAGTTAACTTCAAGTCAAATGCAGCAATTTATAATTTTACCAAAACTTCAGTGAGTAATGATTTTGCAAGGAGCTATAGATATATTATTTATTATTTATTAGTAACTATATAATACTATGTAAAAATCTGTTTGGACTGTGCTCGTCTCGCTAGAGAAATTCTGTATCGAGACGCGCATAGTTTACAAGCAATTGTTCAATTAATTAAAATTACAAGTAGATAGAATTACATTTTTTACCATATAAAAGGTGTATATGAAGAACAATTTTAAAATGGACTTAATTTTTGGATTACTTTGTAGGAATAATTAATATGGGTATGAGTCAATATGTTTGGGTGAGTGCACCAATACTGGCTCTACCCATATTACGAATCCAAGTTTTAGTATATAGTTTCATATCTATATATATATATATATATATATATATATATATATATATATATATATAGATATAGATATATATAAAACTGTACTCTTAATAACATTATTAATTGAGACAAATTTATTTATATTTTTTTATACAACTGCAAAAAGTAAATTATATGTACAAATTTCGTTTGTAAAAATGTATAATTTTTTTTGGTTTGCTTAACAGCTCAGTAATTTAGCGCTACTGTGATTAATGAATGAAAACACGAATACAAAAAGTTCTACATTTTTGTGAAAAAGATTGATTACTTATCTCAAAACTGGCACTCCGCCATTTGATACGCATGGCTAAGGCTAGAAGGGTTATAAATTGTTCGTTTATTTCTAGTTTTTAATTAATCAAATATAAGAAGTGAAGATCTAAGCTGTGAGTTGCCTGGCAGCCGCCCGGAGCATCTAACCGCACTTGACGTCGGCTTAGGGTAACCACATGCCCTAATTCCACCTCAAAATGTCCTCCATTTTGGTTTATACCGCTTCACATACCTAATTCAGAAGACTCGCGGTGTTTCTTATTTTTCTTCTTTTAAACAGGCAACCCACAAACATTACAAACAAGTTAAAACATTATTTTATAGAAAAGAAGTACAACAATATTATAGAATAGGAAATATTATATTACAAGTTAATACTATTGTCGTTCAAGAAATTTGCTATTACATAGATTAAATGTGGCAAGTTAAGGGAAAGAAGATGACACAAGTTAACCGGGAGTTGAAAATTACCATTGACAAGATTACTGTAAAAAAAAACCTGTGATCCGCAATGCACAGGTAAAAAAGATATGGTCAAGGGTTTCCTCCTCGGCACCACACTCACACATTGGGGAATCTATTAAGTTCAATCTGAATAAATGTGAGACTACCTGGCAATGCCCAATTCTCATTCTAGAGATATTTGATATTGTTCTTTTGGAGACTTTCTTGTTGGAGAACCAACGGGTGCGGGGAATAGATCTTTGGATTATTTTAAGCCGATTACCCTTGTGATTATTTGGATCCATCCATTACGTATTTTACGAATTAGTACGTTTTTTTACCATATTAAGTCTGTCATTCATCGGGATATGAAATTGATGGGGGAAAACTTCGGAAAGAGTAGTCTTCTTGGGCAGTTTATCGCGGTGTTTATTGTACAAAAAAAAAAATTTATCGTTGATGACTCGACGACAAATTTTGTAAACCTGATTTAATTTTTCATACCGATAAATAGCATCAACTCTATGCTATTAGATTATAAATATTGTATGCGTTTTAGCGAAAGTTCTTCTAGAATATTAAAATATTCTAACATTATAAATGGCGTTAGAAAAATTCAGAAAATTTAAATATTAAATGTTGTCCTATAAGTAGGAAATTCACGGGTGGACAATAATATGTAAGAGCGTTATTATCTTTAAAATATGATATGTGTAGGAAAGATATTTATTATTAATATAGTGCATACATAAATATATTTATATATGCTCTAATATGTTATAAACAAGGTCAAAATGTTCCTATGATACACGTGTCTGAGTTATATAACGCATTTTTAATGTTTTCTTTCGTAAGCTCAAAATCTTAAAATTGTATTTATTTTTCAATGTTTTTCTTCCACAGTACCGCATCCTAGGATAGGATTTGACCTCCTCCTCAAGTGCTCTTCACCGACTCTTATCCCTGGCCATTCTTCTCTAATTCCCGAACTCTTCCACATTGCTCCAGTTCCCTTGCACTCAGTCAACCCACCTCCTTCTTGGTCTGCCTCTAGGTCGCTTCCGCTGAGGAATGCACTTGGTCACGATATTTGGTGTTCTGTCATCTGGCACGCTTTCAACATGGCCAGCCCATTGCAGCCTTAGAGAATTAAGTTTATGAGCTCTTGATTAATTTTTATTCTGTAAGTTCCATTTTCAATTGTAGCTCCATAACTTTATTATAGTTATTATAGTATTTTGCGTTCATAAAGTGCCAGTTTATTTCATTTATTTATTTATTATTATTATACACGCCCTATTCAAGCGTTAACGTAATTCATAAAATAATCAATTTCATCAGAAGTGCAATACACAAAGAATAAAGTTACAAAGTATCAGCATGTTTTTTCGTAATCAAAATTAAAAATAAAAATAATTATCAAATGTGAAGTAAAGATAAAATGTCGACTACCTCCGCATATTCATTGTGATGTGTTCTGACATTGCCACTGTAATAGAACAATGAATTGTGTCTCGATGACCTCAATTGTGCGTGAAAGTCAAGCAGGCCAATTTTCTGGGGGCAGTCTACCATATCATTGATGATCCTGTATAGAAATATAAGGTCGGTCATCGTACATCTCACTAATAATTTTAACAATATCAGGCGGCTAAGAAGATAATTATAATTGATATTTAATTTAAAACTTTTTTTGGAATCCTTCAACCGCCTTCGAGTGAACAATGATGTGAGGCGACCATATTACCGAATTATAATCTACCTGAGGTCTGACTAGTGAAGCGTAGAGAACTTTATAAGTGTGGTTTGAAAAGTTTATTGCAGTCCGCATTTCTTCGATTTGGTTTAGACACCACGTTTCGCAAGTGATCAAGTATTTTTAAACGTCCTCTATTTAAATTGATTTCACAATAAATTGTCTATTTTTTTCACATTCGCAACTGGTAACCCTACGACCGTTTCCATTCTGATGAAAGGATTAATGTTTACATGACAATTTTATATATTTTATTCAGCGATTAAACAAAGATTTTATTTTTAAATTAAAGTTTTTAGGAACCTTTCTTTTAATATTTTTTTCAATGTATAATGTAGATTAAAAAAAAAAATCTTTACAATTCATTTATTATATAATTCAGCGCCTTTTGATTTTGCTGACACGTGTCAACCATTTATAATGGAGCGTTATTGAAAAATAGTACAATTTATAAATAGAATAAACATTATAATATGTACATGAAAGGTAAAAAAAATACTGTAGTGTAATGGACCTAAAATATGATTATATTTTCATTATCTTTCGATCAATTCTATTTCAATTTAGTAATTTTTAATTTATTAATTTAAAAAATAATATCTGTCTATACGTACATGCTCGCGACGCCCGACGAAATGAAAGGTTCTAAGGGCACAGTTAAGAGTTTTCTGCGTTATGTTTTCACGGCGGATAACGTGGGTCTGTCAACGGGCGGGGAGGGTAGATTTGTAATATGTGGGTGGCGAGGCGGTGGTGCGGGGGAGTTTTTGAAAATATTTGATTCTAGAATCCTCGTGAAATTTGTAGATGATTTTAATTTGATTTTCTACCCATCTATTTATTAATATAACACGTTTTTTTTTTTAAATATCCTACATTTTCGATAAAGACTTGTTTGAAGGAAGAACACACTTAAATTAATTTAAAACAGTTCTGTTTCATAAATATATTAAGTAGTAAAAAATAAATAATGTAATATATGTGCGTCAAACAAATTATTAATTCTCGAATGATTTCCCGTCATTATTATCAGTTTATAAAATATATATTTGTGTCTTAACAGAAAAGGATGTGACGCAATAAAAAATTCAAAGCTGTATATATAATAATAAATAAAACAATCTTGGCAGTAATTCTATTACACATCATTTGTCCGCATCTGTCAAATCAAAAACCCCCAACACATTGTCAATCAGCTCGTTCTTAAAGGTAGAGCCATTTTACCAGTGATTTTATCTCCCACCCGGTAAGATACAATCATCACGTGATGATTACGTTCCGATGTTTCGATGAGTTCCTGTCAAAAGAATAAACATCTCATCTGTCTGTAAGAACCTTGTTTGTGAGCACGTCATTGCGGGATTGCTTCGTGACTTATAGTACCAGGGCCGAATTTAGACCAAAGACTGTAAGAACGAGCCGAGGGCCCCCGAGACTGGGAGATTTGACAAACGTGTCGAATATTTGAAATTTCTTCAGTCACCCAAATGAGAGTTTAAGAATCCTTTAAAAAATTATAGCTTTTTACGACTATTCGGTATCTGATGAACTATTCTGCCGTGTGTATCCGACCTCTCTGGCCGATGTTTCGCACCCTGTAATGAGATCCGAACATGACAGAATTTTGACATTTTGACTAGTGAATTACTGTCGTCGTTAATAGCTAGTTTTCTTTTCGTTGTGTTTGAGTATGTTATTCCAAATTATACATATAAAAACCACTAAATTGCTTGATCTGGTCGGCAATCTGCAATCCACTGTCATCTCTTTGATGTTTTCCGTGGATTTTCCGATATCCAGCTGGCCAGTCTCCGAAAATTAATCAGTCCCGATAAAACTGAGACACAATAAACGATCTGTACGAGTATTCCGTGTACGCTACCGTAAAATACGACAGATTCTAGTCCGCTATTGCCTTTGGTTTACCCACATAATAATGCAATGCATAAACTCAACAATCAGGCCTAACAACCGAAAGCATGTATAACGCCTAAACAGTCACCATGTAACATTACGCAGCCATTGTTTGAAATATTTTATAATATCAAACAGTAATACTACTGAGATCAATTTTGATACGGATCAGTAATATCAGATGGAATGGTACACTCCATGAGAATTGGCGTCCGTACAGGGCCGTTTGGCTTCAATTACTTTAAACAATGGGTATTCAATGCTCATTGTGACTGCCATTCGGACGAATCAAAATATTAGACACATTAAATAATAAGAATAGGTAATAATTTATTTTTTAATTTCATTATTTAGGCATGTATTCTAGGTACTCACCTCTAGACTAGTAAAATGTATGGAAAACAAACTGATGATTTCCAAGTCAGTTTACACCCTTACCATGACTTATGGCCATCAGCTTTGAATACTGATGGAGAGGAATCGGTTCAGGCTGCAATGAGGTACCTAAGAGCAGCCGGAGACAATAAGGGATTAAATCAGGAACGATATCTTGGGATAAACCCGCTGCTGCTTCAAATAGAAAAATCTCATCCATTATATTATTGATTGAATCGGCGTTAACTTTGTAGAGTTTCATCACAACGGATGGATAAAACAATGTTATAACTCTACTTGAGATTATTAGCACAACTTCGCCTGTCGACGAGAGTTACTGTTTCTCTCGAAACTCGAGATGTGCTAATAAACTCAAATAGAGTAATAACATTGTTTTATTTATACCATGCGGTTTTGGGTTGGACATGTCTTCCTCATTGAAATACTATCTAGACATATTTCTGAAGTGGTGGAAGAATTCTATAGAGGATAAAGAGGACGAAAATTCAGTTTCATCCTTCAAAATGTGTTACATTATTACAAAAATAAGAAGCAAAGTTATTAAGGATTTTGGTAGCAAAGTAAAAACCCTTAATTCGGTGCCTGACATACAATTTTTTACCGGTAAAGTATAGAGTTATCCAATAAGCGTGATAAAACTTTAAAATAGAATAAAAATTTAAAAACTAAGTATTATTTCGATAATTTATTTATTTATTTTACAGATAATTCGATGCAATGGAATATAATTTCACAAATTATAGATATCTCATAGAGACGAAGCTATTTATATTATATTAAATGAGAAAATATGGAAGTGTGGGTAATTACAGGGCTTACGACCTGTCTTCAGCTGGCTTAAGTGATCACTTTACACAATGTAACGTTCACCATTCCACCCATAAACAACCTTCATATCATATATACAGATAAAGAATATAGCTTCCATATTTTCTAATAAAAATAATATTCTCATTAGTGACGTCTATGCTGTTATAGGGAAATGAATATCAAATTTCAGACCATAGATGGCGACAGTGAAGTTATAGTTAAATACTAGAAGTGTTTCTACATATAGCATCTTTCCGTCTCTGTAAGATATCTATAATTTATTGGGTATGATTTCTCCCCTTTTTATGGAGCCCGAACTTCATTTCATTGAAAAATATGTAAAACTATGATTGCAATTTTTCAGGTTGACATTTAGACCGTTGTATATTTTTCGTGCTTAAAACAAATGAAATCTTTGTACAAAGGTTTTGCTTCAGTTTGGCGATTTTTTGTGAAAAAGTGAAGTATATGATTTTTTTTTTTAAATTAACATTGTTTATCAACCAATTAAGGAATTAAATACATTTACCTCTTTCGAAAAATATCATTTTCTTCTACAAGATATCATCAACTAATCAAAAACATATTTACTTAAAGATTTTTTTTTATGGTTTTTATAGAACAATTATTATTTTTAAATATATTTAGTACCTATCTTAAATTGTTACTTGATGATATAAAATTAATAAAAAAATGGATTTTAACCACAATGTATAAATTTTGTATACATTAAAAATAATTTTATAAATGACATGAATCTGACCTTTATGTATTGTGCTTATAATATTAAAATTATTTTAAGAAGGATAATAATTACATATAATTAACGATTGTCGTAAAATTAAAAATTACCTAAAAATATAATTTTATTCAGCATAACTTTATTTTTTTAAATTTTTGATTTAGATAATAGAGATGTGTTTACTATTTTCAAACTAAGCTAATCGCTTGTACTTTGAAAATAGGACTAACTTGCGTAGTCTCCTAAAACGAGGCGCAAACCCCGGATCACTAGATCACTAGACCAGCTTCTTAACCACTAGACCAACAAGCTACTTTAATTGTGAGGTTCCTTTTATTATTAGTAAAATATTGACATTAATTTTTCTAGAACTATAAAAACATTTATTACCTATTTTTGCATAGTATTTGTATTTGTAGATGGTGGACAATCTCGGATCCTTAACTTCTTCAAAATTAAGACATTGGTCAGTGGCGTAGCTAAAAATATTGTGCCCCACTGCAAAATAAACAAAAAATCCCTCATATAAATTGGTCCTCTATAAAAAATATTTATTGTATGTATGGTAGTGTAGTGTGCATTTATCTATTGCTTAAATAATTTTACTTTAGCGGTTTTAATTTAATTTTTTAAGCGTAAACATTGTCTGTCTCGTTCCTAACTGAAATGATTTTCTAAATTTTATAATTCGATTTCTTGCTGTGGTAGATTTTTAAAATTATTAGTCAATATAAAAAATTATCGATGACAAAAGTTTTATAAGGCGCAAACATTTTGGAGCCCCTGCCTAATGTGAGCCCCGATGGACCGCATTAGGTGCATTGGTGTAGTTTCGCCCCTGTCATTAGTTCAGCATTGCTATCCAAGGAACTCGAAGCACTCTAGCACCACATTTCAAAGATGTCAAATGGCTTTATTTCACTTACTCTCAATCAATTGTATATACAGGATGTAACAAATCTAGTCCACAATATTTTATGTGTGGATGCCTGACTAAATTACGAGTCGAAAATGTTCAAGGAATATGTGCTAAATCTCAACCATGTCAGAGATAAAAGCATTTTAAAAAAAACATAATTATGTGATTATTTCGAATAATTGTACCATTATATTGATTCTAAAGTATACATTAAATACAAAACATTAATGGTCATCAAATTCCGAGCTGCCACACTATTTTTTGTTCAATTATTTAAGGCCTGAAGCAAAAATATAGATTAATAATGTATAATTTTCGTAAATATTTATTACGAAGTACGTATACTTAAAGCATAACACGATTTGGTAAAAATTTCAAACAATGATATTTTCCGTAACAGTGCAGAATTTTCACATATTCCTTGAAAGCCACTTGACGTTTTATTTTCTATCATACCCAGAGGCAGTTGAATTGTAACGTCACAAGCACAGACTACCACATATATAGACATGAACTAACGCGTATTCCTTGATTCAATATTTTCAACCACGTGATCATTTTGGTACCACTTACGTAATCAAATAGTTCCGCAGCTTTTTTTAAATATATGACTCGATTGGAACGAAAATTTAAACACTGGCAATATAATACGCATTAATGTAAAAAATACGTCTTGTTTACACAACGATTAAATTTTCGAACAGTAAATACTTTTACTGTTGCATAAATATGTCGTAAACTATCGGATTTATGTTTCCACAAATAATGTGTGTTTAATGCCCCTCGTCCCCCAACTAGTGTTCCAAACCCCTCTCTCATAATATGTACACTTTATTTCATGTCTATTCATTTACTGGTTTGTGGTCACAAACATGTTTAAATTACATGCTCAAGTTGTATAAATATACATCAAAATATATGTAGAAACGCGATCATATTTTTATAGATTTCGCTAATGTCAATATGTAAGTTAAAAAAATATATTTTAGACTCTTGATACTGTTATGGACCGTGTCTACATACTCAGACAGATTGTATACCGTGTACATACTAAATCTCAGAAATTCGAACACCGCCACTTGTCTAAATGGTAATGCATTGACCATTAATGTTTCGTTCGTCAGTTAGGTGAATTTAAATCTCCCCGGTAGCCGGTAAAACGGAATGTTCCTCAGGAAACAAGAACTGTATTTGTAGGGGTGATTCGCCGGTTCTGTGCGGCACACAAAATAAATGTTTATAATTTAATGCCTTTGTTTATCTAACTTTCCAGACATATATATATATATATAGTCTTCTGTGACGTCTGCGTCCACGTGGCGAGTCTCGCTATCAAATCGTACTGTTATGGTCCATCTTTGACTATTTTTATCAACGCACCCTGGCTCTTGATCCTGGTGTGCTCAAGCAGGATCGAGGTACAAGCTTATTTTGTTTTATCAAACGTCACGCGAGTCCGTGTCATAGGTCACGTACACAATCGTATTTTAATCGTGCTCCGTCATACTTGGATACTTTACAGTATTGTTATTCAATAAATTCTTCCGTATATTACAAGCGTTTCTTTGTGAAATTGAAGTTACTGAAAATAATATAAAATTATCCTGTGACCGCCCGCTCTCCTGCAGTATTTAAAATAAATTGTTTCACTAAGTACGTCACGTCTACAGGTTTGAGATTTTGTCTCTTTCTATCAATCTCTCAAGTTGATCTCTAAGATTATCTCCAGATCAAAATCTCAACATATGTACATCAGATGTGTACATGCTTTGGACGCTCCGCATTTCTTGTATTGAGTAAAAAAGCTTTAAACTTTTTGTCTGTAGCCGAAAACAGCGCTATTGCAAATAAATTCATCCTGTCTCTTAGAGACCAATCATAACGGCACGCGCACGGAGCGAGTCAATATACATATACATTATCAACTTTCGAACATCTGTGAATTGTGTAAACACACTTGTGGATTCTAACATTCGTTCCGTATCCACAAAGTTTGAAAGTATTCGACTTCCGCGCATGCGCATTCAGTTCCGCCTGTCAAGGTCTTCGAATACTGTATACGCATACGGAAAACGACTTTAATGCTTATGACGCATAAATAGCATACAAATTACTAAGCGAGCAGATTGTTTTGACGCAAAGCACAAAAAACAATTCTCAAGGTAATAGTTGGTCGTTCCTTTAGATAACCATCAGATCTTATATTTAAAGAGTACAATGTCCAACAACAACTCTCCTCAAGCAATAAATCATTGACACAACACAAGACAAACAACAAACATCTACACACCAGTTCCGAGAGCAACAACGACATTTTATCAAAGATTCTACATGTTCTTAGCTCTGAAACTATACAACACACTCAGTACCAACTGGAAATCGTTTAATTCCAATAAGATTACACAAATATGGACCCAATATATGATTCAATCAGGTAGAGATGAATCAGAAGCATGGCTATCCAACATTCTAATATAATTTATACAATACCTTCACTAATAATTCACTAGTCCTACAACACTCCCACTACATATATTTTTATTTTATTTTTACTTTTTTATACATATTCGTGATTCTCTTTTTATTCCTGTCGATGACTTAAATAATAGCACGAAATAAAAAACTGGCTACTTTAACACAGACTTCAGTCTAGCAAAGTAGCCAGGACAACGCTGTATATATCAGAGGTGAAGTCTACTCCATCCCACACAATAAACTACGAGTATAATTATGTCTTATGTTTATTATGTATTCACCTCTGATAGAACAAAAATATGTATGTCAATATATATATAAATAAATAATTTTTTGACAGTTTAGCTTGAATACTTGAATCTGAATTATCGATACATTGAATATCCTTCAAATATCTATTCAATTCATCATTTAAATACAAAATTAATACTGAAAATAACACGGATACACCACCAACGTGTTCTAACTCTGTAAAGCGCGAGTTTGAGCTTCATTAGTAGTCGCTAGTGGGATTCAGAACGAACTTTCGACTATACAAACCAGACTCCTTCTAAAGTCTGACTAAAATATATCATTGAGGTAACTAAGGCTGTTCTTAATCCGCCACTAGCTGCTGCAAAGCCTGACGTCATTATTTGCGAACCGTGCGAAAGGAAAATTGGTATCAATATTAAATCGATCCGCCTAGGATGCCACAGACAGTAAAAGAGCCTACGAATAGTTTAAGCCTTTAATCAATACTTACCGGTATATTTATTACGTATCGTTGTTGGAAGCCATATTTATTTTGCCGCATTTTGAACGCGTCTTTAAAATGTCAACCGCATTGAGCGTATTCAGACAATTAAATGAATCGCGTGTATTTTTATATTCAAAATACTGATTAAAAATGTACAGTCCTAGTACATGAAAAATCAGTATGTATAGTGCAGTGTTTATTTCATTTTTTTACTAAATCATCACATTTGATTCTCTATGAAACTCCCTTGTATTGGCGTGACAATAATTAAACACGATTAATGTTGTTACAACAATTTTCTTAGGTCCGCTCCACAATTAAAACACCTCGTTTCACTTTTATTTCAGAATGTTAATTATTATAATGAGATACAAATGGCTGTCACTAACTACTATGAATACTAAATCGAATTTATGTGGTTAGACTAAAATACTTTTTTCAATTGTTAAATTATTCAATTGTTAAACAAAAAAAAAATATTGTTAAAAAATTATAATCGCTCACATCGATATGAGTCGATTCCAGTGATATTAAAAATTCTATTTATTATGTGAAATAAATTTTAAAATTAAATACATAACAAATACGAAAATAACGAAAAAGTTTTTAAAAAATCAAATGTGAAACAGAGTTGAAACTAAATAATACAGCGAAAAGTAAATATTAAATAAAAAATAAAAGTAATAATACAAATTAAAATAATAAGGCAATTTTATTTCAACGCTATTTTTATTCAATTCAAATTAGTTATCGTAGAATCAATTAGAATCTAGTTTTTTTTAATTTTTAGTGCACATTATTTTTTAACAATAATATTATTATTATGGCGATTTCCTCCTTTGGTTAAGCCTGATCTAGAGAAACCGCCTCACAGTTTAATATAATTTATTTTATTTTTAAAAAAACATTGGTAATATTATAAATAGATTTTAAAAATTACTTGAATTTTATCAATTAATAAAATATCAATAATATGATCAACTTAGTTAATAGAAAGTTTATTATATAAATGAATAGTTATGTCTAACCACAAAGTTAACACTAAATACATTTAAAAAATAACACTTGACAACAATGTGCATAGGTATAAATATAAATTAATCAAAATATTAATGAAAATTTTCAATACGTAACTTTGTTTAGAAAATATATTGTTTCGGATATCAAATTGAAAGGAAAGCAATAAATCATAAACTAATATAATAGTTTTCAGCGACTACCGCACTTTTTACAATGTTCGTGATTTATTTGTCATTAACAGTGCGTATATTATAATAGATATCTATAGTGGCAGATGTACAAAGTTGTGCAATTTTTAAAGAGCTCCCGAATCACTGAAAAAATTGAGGTAAAATCAGGAGCAATGAAAAAAAAAGATATAAATTTAATTGTGGGGAGCTATTACTTCCATTTTTGTCACCGAGTTCGCCCAGCGTTGCTGAACGCACCGGCATGGCGCGTCAATTCCCACCAACCACAAAGATACCGAGTACCCGAATTTATATTATTTCATCAGCATTTGGCCGGGCTGAATCACATAATTCTTCCCAATGACGTCTTCCAAGCAATGGTTCCCCTAATTTTGGATCATATAATTGGTGTGGGCATAAAAAAAATTGTACAATTTTAAGAACCATTGCTATTATTTGTGCTCGGGGGGAGGAAATAAGAAAAAAATTACCATACCAGTATATGGCTGTTGAGAGGGCCTGGATTGACCACATTGCTATTGTATTAAGACGCATAAATAAGTGAAGAGAACTAAAAACTCTTCTTTTATTTATTTAGACACGTTTAACATTATTTTACGCAGATTTTAAAATGCATTGCCCAACTAGGTAAGCCTGTTTTAGGGCAAATTTGACAAACAAATAACATTTCACAAAACCATTGAAGGCAAAACACATTCGAATTAAAAACAAAATATACGAGGCAATTAAACGTGAAAATATATAAAATGAGAGAAAAAAATACCAATGTGCAATACAATACGTAATAAAATAATGTAAGCAAGTACAAAGTAGGGTTGGATGGGAATGAAAGTGCCGCGGGAATAAAGTTTGCAAATACTTCATAAACATTACATGTGAACACCACGTGATGTGGTGATATCCCCTCTGCTTCGCTTCGCACTTCGTCAGTCGAGTAAGTGTGCTAGTCGGAGGTGCATGCGTCTATACTTTGTTTTTATGGTTGGCGAGTTTAATTTAAAAATTGCACAATTTTTGGTTTTGTGACTACATTTTTTTCTACTGTGTATGACGAGTAAGTAATTCTATTTACTTAAAAAATGTTGAGTATATTTTTAGTCACATAGATTGTTTTTGTTTTATAATTTTTTATTTGTTTCTATATTTTGGTACATTTTCTACCACACTCCCGGTACTATTTGTATAAAATATGTACACTCACATTAATTTCATCTTATTTGCAGAATAAGGGCGCACAACGAACTGCTGCTTTGGTGATGAGAGAAAATAAATCAATTCAATATTTGTGGAATTTTACCGAAGAGATTCATAAATCGGTTATCAGAAAATCCTGAGCAGCAGCACACGGGGCGGCTATAGATCAGCACGCCGGGTTTTGTTACCCCCGTACCTGGAGCTTTTAACCCCACGAGTGGGGTTAAAAATTCCATCTGATTAATCTGATTGATATTTAAATAAAATGAAAACTCAACGCCATTCAATTGTTTTTGGTATATTAAGTGAGTCTCGAATACATCTTCTTCAACACACATTATGTATTATATAACATACAAGCTCATTTATAAAATCACGTTATCTAGTCATTTATAAAAAGTGGCACTCTAATCCCCAACCTACCTTAATAAAAAATATGCAAGATCAAAACTATAATGCAGTCAGTACAACACACAAAGTGTGGCTATAAGAATTATTTCAAAATATAAAACAGTTTTCTCTCAGCATCTGCAACAACTCACAGTTACAAGTTTTACTACTCAACTTACAATAGAGGTGTAGGTAAACATATTTTGGCTGCGTAACCTCAGAAAGTGGTTCAATGTCCAAAATGTTGTTTACCCTATACAGGACAAATCAACAAATTGCAACATGGTTACCAACAAACAAGGCCACACATGAAAAATAAGTATTGTTAATAATTGTGCGCGCGCTATATTTTTTTGTACGCGCTATGATGCCCCACAGCTTAGAGGGAACATTGCTTCTAAGTCATTACTTACTCCAGAAACTGTTTTCAATAACAAGAGAGACATTTTTGGTATTCCAGAATACCAAAAATCTTGCCGTATTGTATTCTTAGATTGTAAAATTATATAGCTGTTCTATTCTACAAACTACTCGTGACATTAAAATACCATCAGTTTTGAAACTGAATGGTTGCATAGAATAATTAGAAGCATTCAAAAATGTATGGAAATCCTCAGAATTCCAATGAATAATGTTGTCCCTTTTCACCTCGTGTGAATAAAATTGTGTAGCTGTCCCCCATTATAGTTATAAATACAAGTTGTTGAGTTAAATTATTAGATCGATAATGCTCCTGTAAGGCGAAACGCGTCTCAAGTAAATAAACGAGTGGAATCAAAAAATCAAAGTGTTTTATTTTCACATATGTGATTATGGAGTTTTACAAACTTCCGGAAACAGTAAATGTGTATTTGTATCAAATGTAATTTACTTCATATTTATCACTCGTTCGCAGTTTGAAATAGAGTTACGAAATTGAGTCCATCATTTTGAATAACCCTGTACTGTTAGTTTAAAAATATTCGCAGATCCGATTGCGCTAGGCCGTCGTCGGTTATTCATGGCTTGTGTTTGGCTCGGTATTTGTCGGCTCGATTCGGGAGTTTGATATTAGTAATACATACGTACATTGTTTGAAGATGTTGAATGTATCAATAAATAGTAATTTTAAACAAAGTGTTTTTATTATTTTTTATGTATCCATAATGATTAGGTATTATCACCAATAGTTCGACTACTATTGGACTTGCTGTTCAGGTGAGTTGGTGTGAGTCATGTATTCCTGTTACTAGGCGCAGGAGGCTCGCCCGTCACCCTTCTCCGTTAGCGATAGCCAAGAGATGTTTGTTCCCAGGTGGGACTACGCTGCGGAGGTGGAGATTGGATTTGTTAGTTGAGAATTTATATTCTCTGGTTTCTCAGTATTGCATATCTTACAATACGTATCTTTTTAAGACCTTGCCAACCCTTTTCCCACCCTGAAAAATCAAAAAAATTAATGACTTCCGCTCAGAGGACGGAGAATCGTTGGCATATCGCAGTCAACCAGAGCCAGGCCGACAGACTGACAAAATCGAATAACAATGGACAGAGAAAAGTAGGGGACATTTGGGGAGGCTTTCATCCAGAAATTTATAATAAGTGACTGATGATAATAATGATGATGATTTAAACTAAACTTAGATTTATTTTTTTGCTCACGCCTACATACCGCTTATTTCTTATTGTAACTAACTTACTATCACGCCGTTTCCCCGCGGGTGTAGGCAGAGAGGATAGAGCGCCGCACTTCTCTGTCCTGTCACACAGTTCTCGCCTCATCCACATTCATACGTCTTCTCATACAAGCTCGCCGATTCATCCTCCGGTATCCGGTTTACCTAGATGTCCTCTATTTTTGGTGCCATTAACACTTGCGTTATGTATATTTCTTACTATTTTCTCCTCATTCATCCGTTCCATATGACCAAACCATATAAGTGATCCTTTCTTAATCTTACTCACTATACTGAAATCAGCTTTACAATCTTTCCTTATTTCTTCAATCTTTACTCTGTCATAAATAGATTTGCCACATATACGCTTAAGTTATCTCATTTTCACTGCATTCAGTCTATTTTCGTTCCTCTTCTGCCAGCTGTCACTTCCTCACTTCCATGTATCAGTGTCAGTACCAGGACTCCATTTCCTTTCTTATTGTAACGCTGTTTATATCATATTTCTTAAGTCTACTTATTATTTTTCGAGTTAAGTATTGTATATTTAATATCTCTATTAGGTCTACTTATTGTTTTTCGAGTTAGACATTGTATGTATATCTCTATTAAGTTATAACTTAGTCTCATTCAATCATTCAATCGGGTCTATACAGTAAAAAATAGATATCTTTGTGTACTGATACCATATTTTAACAAAATGATAAAAATTCTACGTTCTGAAAATGTATTATCAACGGCAAAAAGCTCTATGGCGCATAATATTCTCTAAAATGTACCAAAAAACAACATTTTAAATTCTAATTAGTCTTTTCTAATTTGTTTTTTATAAATATTATTAAGATCCCCGTTTGAACACCCAAATCAAAAAAAAATATTTTAATATGGCAATAATAAATGATTAAATTATTTATTGCGTTACAGTTTAGTCTCCTCACGTCTGCTTATTGTTTATTGCGTTTCTATCTATTTCTCGTACTAGTTACTGCTTTAACGTTATCTTATCTAATTATTGCGTTAATTTGTAATTCCCTTGTCTACTTACATATTACGCTAATGCGTATTATCCATGTTTATTTATTGACTTAATATATATTTTTCAAGTCTACGAAGTATTTTCCATGTCTACTTCTAGCGATAACGTATATATCACGTATCTACTTATTACGTTCATGTGTATTTACTTTGTCTATTTTCCTCATTAATTTGATGTAAAGTGACTGCTTATTCCATTAATGTGTATTTTCAGTGTCTATTTATTGAGTTATTATATATTTCTCATGTCAGCTGAATACTTTCCATGTCTACTTATATCGATAATGTATATTTCATGTATCTACTTCTTACGATAACTTTTATACGTCTATTTTCTGCGTTAACATGTACTTGATGTAAAATGTATAATTATTGGATTGACGTGAATTTTATATTTGTTTCCCGTGTCTATTTGTTACGTTAATGTATACTTATTACTCTACTTATTAATTTATTAGTGTGATATTTTGTTTTTCCTTTATATATTTATTAGCAATTGATATTATAAAAAAATATATTGTTATATATAAACGAAAAAATACTTTTTAGGGTTTGGGTTCTACTGGCTGCAGGTGTTCTTACTTGGTCATAATAGTTCCACTTCTCTTAACGTCCTAATTGTAGCTCTCCACTTTACTACTTATAATATGAGTTAACACCAGACCTGAAAACAGAGATTTTTCAAAAATGAAATTTTTTAATACCAGATAACACCAGTTTAAAAGTAATTTTCGGGAGATGATGGTAATCTGCAGCACCCGAACATTTAATACTTAAAAAGTATAAATTTTACAATACTTTCGTCTAACGTGAAATATTAATCGTCTATTACCTAAATTTTGAAAGAAATTTTACAAACATTCTTAGTAAATACTAATAAAATCAATATTTCACTAAACCTTTAACAAACGTAAACATTATTATGTTTTAATGATTGTGTACATATTTGAATTGTAACCTTCAATATACTACATCAGAGGTATATTTATTTTTAAAACACCTTCAAAACAGCTATCGGTTCAGTAAGAAAATCAACAGGTTTGGGTGAAAACTATAATGTCAACGAACAATACAATGGTTATTATTATGTAAAATCAATATTAAAATCATGATTCTATTTTTTTTTTTTTGTTAACCGGGAAAGTCATACGAAAATGACATAATTTTAATCCATTCAATATTTTTTATAGGGATGCTTTTTGTAGTGAATTTTATAGGAAATCGTAAGAAATTGTTTCTTTTAAGAGTAGATCACCTCCAGATTATGACATTTGGACAACCCTACACATTTTGAAATCCTCAGCAGTTGAATTTGCCGCATAATTTAGCATGGTAGGTTAGGAAGGAAATAGTTTGCTGCACGGCCGCCAGAGTACTGCGCGACGCGCCAATGTTCGGATCGTTTGCCGCCATCTCTAGCGCCGGTTACTAGCTTGACGCATTGCAGGTGCGTGGCAGCCAATCAGCGAGCGGGATCCGCAGAGGAAGTCTTGTAAACAAGCCGCACCCAGACACTATAAAACCGACTTACGCCTCTGGATTAAATTAATCCCCCGCGAATCTTCCGTGTTGGTAGAGTGGAAAGTGCAACACAAATAAATTGTAAATTTTCAAGAAGTTTCGTCCAAAACGGAGCCCAATAAGACATGAAAATCGAAAATAAAATTTAAAGTAGTCCGTGCGCCGGTCGCGGAGTAATACATTTTCGGCTCAGACGGTCGTGTCAGGGACTGTCGGAGCTGCGGAGCGCCAGTAGTGTTTTACTCATCGGCCCGTACGTTCGGTTCAGTGCCGTGTCCCGCGAACTTAGTGTAGCTCCGGTTTATCCACCTTAATCTACCATGGTGAGTGTTATTTTCCGCCATCCGTGTTAAAAGAGTGTTTCAGGAGATCTTCCCTACAGGAATACATGATTATTTCTGGATTTCTTGTGAATTTTGTGTGTGTTGGGAGAAGACGATTATCTCAACGGTCATTTCTCTTTGCCGCAATGCGGGGCATTATACCGCTGTTCTGTCTAAATACTCAAACTGTGTTATCCACAAATAACCCGGTTCGCGTATCTGTTATGAGCATTGGCTTGTTTTATTTAAGACGGAATGTATATTTTGACATTTACAAGTAATGCTTTGAGTCAGCCGAGGTTTTTGCGAATCCTAAGGTGGTACCGGTGAAATGACGTTGCTCGATGGATCATCTCATTGTTTCGCAATGACGCATTCTATATAAATACGTGTAATCTAATGTCATATGCGGTACATTTAGATTTTTTTTATCTCTGCAATGCAGGCAACATATTATTATTCAATGTTGCCGATTTACACGGGTACCTTCGTGCTCAACGTTCTAGTGTCAAAAATTGCATGCGCGTCCATTTGCCATTTTATAATCTTATATTCGTTTTGAATAATAACCGTCATTTTATCTCTCTTCACGAGTCGGATTTATTTTTGACACATTTAAATTTCGTACTTTTGTTGTTTAAATTACGAATAACCAACTGTTGGGGCGTCTTTGACATTATTGATTTTCTACGAGAGGTAAAATGGCTTTGGATTTTCAGAAATTTAGTCATGGGTAATTCTAGCCTCGCCGAATACGCAATAAACGATTCTCACCCACCAAATCTGAACATGTATTTATTTCGGCGGGAATGAGCTCGTCGTTGAGATCCGGTTTGCAGCTGTATTCTCGAACATGAAATCGTTTACGTGGATTGTACATGTTAGGCCCCTGATTAGGGAATATGGTTCGCGCATTACGCTGTTATCGGACCTTGTTCTAGATAAGGGCTTATTACGAAGGAAGTCTGCAAATTGCCCCCTTTTATTTAATGGGTGTTGCAGTTTTTGATTTTTACAGTATTTATTTTAAAATAACTTTTCAATTTTAATTTTCATTACCCCCTTTTTATTATTTTCTGATATTACCACTACTTAACCCAATGTTATGTTCTTGAATATAATTATGATGTGACCTTTTCTATTTATGTGACTTATCCTACTATACTTGTAATTAACATGTTTTCTGGCCAAACATCAACATTTTTACCAGGAGTGACATCAGCGTGGCTGTTGCTTTAACAACTGACAAATTAAGTTATTGTGTCAATAGCCATTACATCCTGTTATCTTGTCACCTTCTTAATTGAAATATTTGGAACTGCGTGGGCCGAGACACCGACCGAGTGATTTAACCTGTACCCACTATTTCAGAATTTAAACAAATTAGGTTGTCCGTTGATGACTGTCCTGGTAGGCTAGGCGGAAAATAAAATGACTACATATTTGATGATGGATAAAATTGAACTTTGAACCAGTGTGACTAACTTGTTCAAATAATGATGCCAGAAAACTACTTTGGTTCAATATCGTAGACCAGCACAATGCTATTTTTCTTTTTCATTAAGATAATATTAACTAGAATTCTTGCTAAACTGCATTTCGAAAAGGAAATGCATCTTTAGTTAGGATAACATAGTAAAAGTTAATATAAATAAAAACTATTTTCAATGTCAGTTAATTAACCTAATTAAAATTTGTGCTATCTAATTTTTCAGTTTTCTATTGGGGATATTTGACGTATTTATGTATAATTTTCTCATAATTGTTAATAAATTTTGAATTATTTTGGTTGACATTGATTTCTGCTTAGTCTATATATTTTCGGCAACTTATTCATTTTTATTCAAATGTCCGTATCCAGTGGCAGAACCTCAAAATAACATTAGAATATTTTACAGATGAAAAGAAAAATCAAAGATTTTTTCTATACAATAATTAATTGCTGATTATGAACAATGTTTAGATCAGATTTTTTTTATTTTATCAGAGATTATGTCCTTTGGATTTAAATCTCATTTTCTTCAAGCGGAGATCTTGAATCCTGATTTATGCAACAATTAAGATATTGTTACTTATATATATATTCAAGAAATAGAAGACAATGAATTATCTGTAAGGTACTTATTCACCATAAGTAGTATATACATATTTTTAATACACATCACAGCGCTGGGTTTGCTCGGCAGATTTTTTCAAGTGATTAAAAATAATATCAAATAACGGCTTAGGGGCGTAATGAGGTTTTTTTTTTTTTTTTTTTAAATATATCTAGATGTATATCAACATACAAGCTAATAAATTGAATTAATCTAGCCCTTGGGCTAATATTGTAATTCAAATAATGACATTTGTTATATCCAATCAATAGACCATGTCAATTTGTATGTGTTCAGATTTTTAAACATACTGACAGCCACTTTATGCGGCGTAGAAAGTAGCACAAACTGTGATACTTCGAATTAAAAAATATTTGCGTAGTGCAGTCTGAAAATATGTGAAAGAATTTGCAGCAGATGAGGTTTTTTTTTTTTGTTTTTATTTGTGAACAGAAATATGAGTTTTTCATTTTATATTCATGCTCAGAAAAAAGTTCTGTAAAAGTTGCATTGATAATTATATGTTAATAATTTTAATAAAGCTTGATTTTATAAACTGAAACTCGCAAGAGAGTTATTCTTTATTTTCATTCATACATTCTATTTGTGCTCCCTGTTGCTGTTATATTGATAGAGTAATCAACCTGTTATTTATGCACGCCGCCTTACCTGCGTAATACCGATGACAAGATTAATGAGGTAATCATTGTTCTGTGTAGGTAGTTGACAGGTAAAGTGGAATACTGTTTCAATGGTACATAATGTCAGCACTGATGTGAAGGAATGCGGCTCCATTGAGATATATATGAAAGGGGTTTGTTAAAGAGGAATAATTATTGAATCATTCTTACCTACATACTATTCTAGCTCCAAACCTAATTTCAACATATTAATGTTACATTTTTAAATATAATTCACAGATAAATAATTGGCTCTATAAACAAAAATTATACATACAGTACTCTCAATTATACTGGATGGTAAAAAAAAAAATGACCATTGAATCTAAGTGCTCTCAAATGATAATTTGCGAACACATTGTCGATTGGAAATCTTGGTTGTAGTCGCATTTTTCCCAAATTTATTTTCATTTACATATAAACACATCCTATGTCAAACATAACCAATAAAGAGGTTATTTTTAATTGTTCTAGTATTTTGTAGATATTTGATACATTTTTACTTGACTTATACTTTCAGTATGACATAATAGAAAATATAGTTTACATAGGAGGGGTGTATTGTCAATTTATATATTTTTAAATAAACTACTGAAATGTAAATTTTTACTATCCTCAGTTAATGTGACCCCAAATAAAGGAGAGTACTGAAATTTAGATACAAAAATTATTGTTAAATAAATGTGAATTAATTATTATAATACAGTGTATTCTTTGATACACCAATCTGTATGGCATGATATTGAGACAGTATGAAAAGATTCCCTCCCTAACAACCCCCGCCACATGATATCTGCTCACTGAGGATGACGCGGGCGCTCTGCCCCGGCAGGGCGGCCCGAGGAGAACAAGACACCGCAATGTTTTGTTCTGGCTTACAACTATTGTTTCTTGAATTCCTTTATTTTCTAAATATCTGATTTTCTCTACTTTACTATTGTATTTCTTTATTCTCTTGGGCTTTTATTACATATTATCATTATCATTTTACATATCATGATTATTATTAACTTGAAGATATCTTTGCAAATTAGTTTTTGGCTTTAAAAAACGTTTTGTTTATTCTCACCTATTCTCAATATCTTCTTATTAATAACAGTCTATTTTTCCTTCATCTATTCATTAGCCTCTTCGTTCCTCATTCTATGTATATCACATCACTAGTGCCTATTCATGTAAACATATATTCTTTTCGGTGCATTAGATCTACTTTTAATTATTTCAAATCGTCGATTGTTAATACTTCTTTGTAAATGCTCAACCGTGGAAACCTTGAATTTGCAGGCTGATCAACTAACAGAAGAACAAATCGCCGAATTCAAAGAGGCGTTCTCATTGTTCGACAAGGATGGAGATGGCACCATCACCACCAAAGAACTTGGCACCGTCATGAGATCCCTCGGCCAGAACCCTACAGAGGCTGAGCTGCAGGACATGATCAACGAAGTGGACGCCGATGGTAAGGACTTAATAAATGCCATTATACTGTCCTATGTTTATTATTTATTTATATATATATATATTTTTCATAATCAAAGTTAAAAATACATATAAAATGTGAATTAAATCAATTTATCCGTCACCGTTGAGTTGAGACACAAAAATTGTAATAATGTAGTCCTATAAGAGTTAAATTTACAGCAAAAATGTCGACTACCCCCTGCTTATTTATTTCCCAAAGAATGCAATCTGGGGACTGCAGAGTTAGCTAATGCATGAGTTCTGACATTACCATTGTAATAGAACAATGAATTGAGTCTTGATGACCTCAATGGTGCATGAAAGTCAAGCAGACCAACAATCTTAAGGCAGTATATCTGGCGCATATTATATTATTAAAGAATGGTTTTTCTATATATAGACTAAATTTGACCGTCTGTCTATCATCTTACTCTAGAGATAAACTACTCAATGTGCAAAGGTAAACTCTACACTCAACTTCACCAACCTCAAAATATATCTTTTATCATTTTTATTCCTATTAAATCTTACGAATTAATAAAAATCTATTAATATTTTTGACAAACTAATGTACAACTTCCTGGATGCGCTCAAATAATATGTAATGTAAAGGGAAATGTATTCTCTTTAGCTTTTCTAATAGGATGTAATTTAATATGTCATACACCAACAGATTACTTGGTCCGAATGAATAAGAAGTTATATCACGATGCAACATATAATACTATCTAGCTCTCGTAGGTGTGGTGCGTAACAAACAATAGCAAAGGCACGCGCGCAAATAATAGTATAAGACAATTATAATTGTAAATAAAATCCTCCATTTAAAGTAATGTTTGTGTATGTTGCAGCGTAATTCAGATAAATTTTATTTGCAGACTGGATCCTATTGTTTCTTGCCATTTAATATGTTTACACATTAAACCACACCTGTTTGTAAAGCGTACACAAAAAAACTTCTTTTTTTTTATCTCTGCCAGTCTGAGAGATCCAAGGACATGTTACATGTAACAGCTTAACATTGTTTATGTTGGAATTTTTAAATTAGCACTTAATATATCACAAGCTATTTATGCACATTTGAACTGTGCAGAAACTACAGTTGTCCTGATAGTGTTGATGCAAAAAAATTCTTCACTTACATTAATTATTTTTTGGTACTGCTTGTCAATTTCCTCATTTTTAAATTTTTTTTTATGACAAATGGTCCGCTAGAGATGTTTGGTTTTGCTTGTCAATTTCTTGTATTTTTAAATAACAAATGGTCTCCTTAATAGACGTTTCTCAATCAAAATCACTGTTCTGTTGCGGACAAATTGATTTTTTTTTTACCAATAAAGAAATCAGTTTCGCTTTGTCAATCATTTGAACACCAACCAGCCATTCATCCATCATTGATATATTTGGAGATGACCTAATGGAATTGGTATTTACATGTTACAATCATTTTTATTAGAGTCATTCGAATCCAAACTTAACATGGAATTGTTTGATGATTTTGGAAATACACTACCTATTACATGCGGTCTCAGGAATCTCAGCAAATTCTGGAAAGTAAATGGGTTTTTTTGTCGTAACAAGGAGACCTCGAAACCATCCTTCGTTTAAAAAAATGTATATATAGTATAACGATTTTTGTGGACATGATAGTGACTTTCATTAGAGTTCAAACTTGAACTGCCACCTTATTTTAAAACATTTTTTTTTTTTTTTTTTTAAATATTGAACCTAGAGAAAAAAAGTTGAAAAACATATACAATGAAGAAATTGACATAATTCTCTTTAGCCAAAATGCCATGCAAAAGGAAAAGGAATTTTTAACAAGTAGGCAGGTCAAGATTTGAAATTTACAATGATAATTAGTTATTGTTTTTGATTTGAGTAATTTTTATATACTTATTTCAGTTATTCATTTTTATTAACATTTTATAATGTTTTTTAAATTTGGAAATTATAATATCTCAATACTGCTCTGCACATTTCAATCTGTTTGGCTTTGTATCACTCTAAATCTGTGTCAA
The DNA here is from genome assembly GCA_022840565.1 of Eubasilissa regina. Classification (NCBI taxonomy): domain Eukaryota; kingdom Metazoa; phylum Arthropoda; class Insecta; order Trichoptera; family Phryganeidae; genus Eubasilissa; species Eubasilissa regina. The sequence continues at coordinate 26,389,953 of JAINEB010000025.1, forward strand.
TACACGAGTGTGTATTAATACTGAATCAAATATCAATAATATCTCGCATCCTTGTTGGAAAGTGCGTGAAGTACGTTTCTCAACAATCAAACAATGTAGACAGCCTCCTGGTGGTTGGTATATTTAGTGTGAATCTTGTGCACATGTTAAATAAACATACGCTCGGATGTACAGAGTTAGGGCGAGAGATCACATTTGTCGAGCATCTGTTTGTAACTCAATATGCTCATTGTGTTATGCCGCCATCTTATTAACAAGGAGAGTGGAAGGGTTACTACAGTTTTTGGCAGATGGGATTACAACACATTGTCAGCTGGCCGTAGTAATCCCAGATTTCACAACTGAATTTTGCGTAATCTCTATCATTAGCAGAAATTTTCACTTTTTGTGGCCAACTTTATGAAATGTGCATCTAATATTGATGTGTATTTTTCTAAATTAGTGTACTTTACACTAAAAACGTTTGCGAGTATTGATGGACCAGACCAAATCGAATAATGATATTATTGATAAAATTTACTTTAGATGAATATCTTAAGTTTTGACTACAGATTTTTTTTGTAATAATTACTTGGAGGAAATTGTAATTTAAAAATATGGCTGTAATTTCATCTTTGATTTCCTGTACTGTTCATTGGTTTAACATACCAAATGCAATTTTGCTACACCATCTTGTCATAATAGGTTGTATTTAGGTTATTGGATTATACAATATATTATATTCTTGCAAAGGATATCCGGCCACCTGTATAATGATAACATACCTAATCACTACTTCTATATACGTCGAGTTTGCGCGTATCATGCACAAATGGGATTCACTCTCAGCTGTGAGTACTTTGTTTCACTTTAAGGTCAAGATAATACGAGTCAATGGGACCCTAATGTGGCTATGACTAATGCACAGTGATAATATGGATAGATACAAGTTCTCTGATACATGGCTGATGTTTAAATGAGTATACCTACGTGCTTTAATGAATAATTGTTTGAAGTTCATTTATTACCACGAGGCTTCTGGGTTTTGAGTACATTAAATTAATCATCAAACTAATCTCTCTATAATTGGTTTATTTTGCCCATGGGCATAAATTCTGAATCATTAGATATGTGGAAATTTTTCTTTCATAACATTGTTACAAACCAGTATAATATTTTGAAGGTAATTAGTGACGTCAGCCTTTATAATATTTAGTTGCAATTAATTACTTGTAGGGATAAATAATTTAAAACTAATTCTTTCACCACACTGTTCTGTAAATAAAATTGTATGGTGAATGTTATCCAAACACTCAAAAATAGACGAGGATGTATACTTTACACCTGTGTAATTTATATTTCAAAACAATCTGTCAATATGTCATTATTCCTGTCATTATACTCTAGATTCATCCTAACACTACAAAATCTATGTATATCGCTATTATCTAAACATTCTGTATTTTATAATAGTAATCAAAACATGATTGTTAATATCGCAATATTTTAGAGTGGGCTCAGTCAAAGTAAAATCACACCAAGGTACATTGAATCCAATAGTTTTTCTTGTATAATTATTTTAAGAAATAGTCTTAAAACTGACAACATGAATGAGTGATAATTAATATTCTATACAAAGTTCTATTTAATGCAAGAAGTACCGCGTATATCTGTTGAGATAAATATAATTATGACCATATATCAGCAGTTGTGAGATTACACTTCTAGCCTTTTAAGGCTTTTCTATCCTAGCTCGATATCACACACTGTCACTTTATGACATGACACACCGGTCGGAAGTGAAATCAATGCGCTTGCCCGTATTACTCACACTCACTGCTGAGTTGGCAATTTTTAAGAAGCACATTAATTTCTGTTTGGTGACACCGCCCACATAGTGTTTCTGGAAAAGTATTCACTTCTAGAAACTAGTGTGTAAGTAAATGAAAATTTGATGTGTATTAAATATTTTTCATTTCCTGTTGCGAATTGGGGCTGAAAAATACATAATTGTTTTAAATTTTTAAACGATGCATTGTTTTAATTTTAAAACCAATCATAGTATACATACTAGTTTGAGAGAGACATGTCTCGCATTCATTCACATGACTGTCTGTCCCTTTTGCTCCAGCTGCGGGGCAGATATACAACAATGCTCTTCCCTCCCATCTGGCACGAGGCCGTCGCAGACACCAAACGGATACAAACTTACTACAGCTCCACGAGCACAGCACCACATTAATTAGATACATTATATATGTACACACATCCATCAATCATCTTCAGTGACTTGTTCAATTTATTAGAACTAGACCATATTGTTCCTCTCCGATTCTCTTTTCCTATTTCTATAAATTTAATTTAGAAAACATTGATTTAAATTTTTTATCACAAGAGATAAAATTTTGTTCTAATTCAAATCCATCCAGTCTTTATTGCAATGAATCTCACACCTTACAATGTGTAAAGTTGTATAGAAAATATATAACCGATATGAAAATATTTCTAAATATAAAAATTTATCGCATTCTTTTATTATTATAAATAATTTTTCAGTAATGAATTTTATAATACATACTAGTCACAATATTGATGCAGTTGTGTATAACCTCTGCGCTCGCAGCTATAGGCCGACACGGGCCAGTGTTCCTCTCAAATGAAGACAAATGAATCAAAAATTACATTAGTCTTCAATTGTTTGTAACAAAAATTATGTTGACCGTTAGATATTATTCTGTGCCTTTCTTGACAATTCCTCTGTCTTCTGCTGCATTGAGTAGAGTTAATGTCACTTGTATTATCAATATTGGCAATTTCTCCAAACTGTGAAATTTAAACATCAACCGCAACATATTGCAATTGAATTTTAATCACTCAACGTAACTTGGTTGACGATTACTTAATCAATATTATAAAATCATTTTTAACAATGGTGGAGAATTTAATAACCGAAATGATTAATCCTCACGTCTTGTTATAATATTTGAATAAATTGACATCACATTTATATTATTGGCTTATGAAGGTAAGAGTACGGAAATTGCGAGGTCTCCATTATCATTCAACATTGTGTTTCTAAATGTACCTTGGACCAGATTTAATAGATTAAATATTGCTTATGATTAAACATTCCATATCTTTAGTTCAAACATGTAGAATTACTGGAAGTCATTTAACTAATTTTGAAGTAAACATTTTATTAGGTAGGTATGTGCAAGAATAGGTAATATAGACATTATTCCAAATTCTTCGTAGGTATTTTTCCCCAGGCTACTTTTCACAACAATATTTGTATGTTATATTTTATCCAAATTAACCTTCTGGAGTTCAATTTGTGTCGATTCTTGTACGATATTTATTACTACGACAGACTTGTCCTGTCTGGTGGCCAGGGTCTCCGAGGTCAACTTGTTTGCCTGTGGATGTAATGACCTCTGCAAGTTGACCAGTGTTCCTTCTCTAAGATACTAGTTCTTTAAATCATGTCTTGTATCTAAAATACCTTGCAGATTGACTGAAGGTTGTTGACTTATAAAAGCATGTATTGTCTTATATTAGGCATATACTCCACAGGTTTTTCTTCCCCACTTTTGTGAATAGATTTTGTTTTTAAAACAATTTCAAAATGCATTATTTTTAACCTTATCAACCTTTGTAAATTACCAATATTTCTTATCACAATACTCAGACAAACGACCATTCTTTTTAAACCATGAAACTCACCTTATCACATCTGGTACATTATCTAATATTCCATTGTGTAGAGTTATGTAGAATCAGTAATTTTTTATTTTTTTTAGAAAGTGGCACAATATCCATTGTCAAGAATAAGCGATGGCGAACCTTTTTTCACAATTGGGTCGAAGTAAAAAAAATTGCATGCCAAATAGGCAAAATAAAATATTTTCATTACGAATGACACAAATGAATGAACTTATTATTATTTTGATAAGGATTCATGGTGCTTTAATCGTTGTTAATGGCTTAAAAAACGCATAACATTTCTTGGCAAGGTCTATCAAGAAAATTAATTGTACATTTTCACCCATATAACAATTATTTAATCTAAATCAGTAGAGGTAATTAAATGCAAGTAATGAGTCACAATTTAGATTTTCCTTTCATCTAGTACTAACAAACTATTCATATAACTAATGTATCGATGTGTTCCAATTAAATATTGTAGTAATCATTTATTTTTTTATTCAACTTTATCAGCTGCTTGCTGCTCTTGTGGCTACCAATATCAAATGCGATTTATAGATCTCTTTAAGATATGGTATGAGAGTAGCAGACTTTGGAGAGTAGCAGACTTTGTAATTCATTTATATATTATCCAAAAGATAATTAATGGTTTTTTCGATACAAAATTTGAGTATATTATACGAGACAGTACTCCTAGTTTTTCTTTTTATTTGAAATTTTTCATTGGTTTGCCCAAGCTGATAATTATTTCTGTATCCCCGCGCAGGTAACGGTACGATAGACTTTCCCGAGTTCCTGACGATGATGGCGCGCAAGATGAAAGATACTGACAGCGAGGAGGAGATTCGCGAGGCCTTCCGCGTTTTTGACAAGGACGGTAATGGCTTCATCTCGGCCGCTGAGCTGCGCCACGTCATGACCAACCTGGGCGAGAAGCTGACAGACGAGGAGGTGGATGAGATGATCCGGGAGGCCGACATTGACGGGGATGGCCAGGTTAATTATGAAGGTAAGGTTAAGTCCATTGTCATTGCAATTACGTGACTTGACTGTCATTGATTTAAATATGAATTTTGTCTTTTACACTCATTGTGCGAGACTGGAATTTTGGTCAAAAATTTGTCCAACTGATAAAATACAGTATTAAGGTTTTCTCAATCAGTATGCAACCAAGCTCGGAGAGCATTGGTCTACTATCTTGTGTAATCTTAAAAATGATTCATAACTCCACTTCCGAGATCAGTGTTTTTTAATGTCAGATATTTTGATTACAGGAGACTATATTTTTGACCAAGATTTTGTCTTCGAGTAATTAAATAAATAGATGTCCAAAGATGAATAGTGTAAAGTATCCCCGGTTTAACCGACGCTTACAATAAGAGTCACTGATCAATTAGTTGCGTGCATGTGTGGATGAGTGTTTACGCAATGATCATGACAATAATTCAGTTTGGAAATGTTTGCTGTTGCAATTATGTATTATTTACCTGAATTTATTTTTTGTTGAGGTTATTAAACTCCTTACACCCCGCTAAATTTAATTTTTAGAAATATACATTTTTATGTTTGAATTAATTTGACAATGCAAATTTTTAAATAGGTTATTATTTAATAGGATAGATGGTTGTCAACCTATTATTATAACACGTGCACAAGAAAATTAGTATTTTTTTTCATGAAGGATTTGTTAAGAATTTTAAATGGAATGAGACATTCCTTTACGTCTCAGAGTAATATATCCATTGACCCCACTGATAGATGCATCTGATGCTCTCATTCAGTAGGACCATTTCCTGCTCAGTGTCAACAACACACCGACTTCCCTTTCTCTGCAATTGAATTACACGATAGCCTACCATTGATAGGAAACATTTGTCAGAAGCATGTTGCGCCACATTCTACACTTGAAAAGGTTTCCCCTATGTGGTAAAACTTAACAAAAAGATAAACTCATCTTCTGCTTATGTTTCATTCTCGCACACTAGTATTTATTAGCGCCCACCTGGCAAAGTGCCAGTCAACTTATCTTGCGCCTTTTGTTTTTACAAAATATCAATTAAACAAGTTGAGATCAAATAATAAAATAAGTATTAAACTCTGTAAATGTGTGTACTGTTCACAGCAGATAAACATTTGGTGATTTTATTTGATGTGCATGTTGTGCGCGTTTGGCATTGTCGAATGTGGAATCCACGATGTCGTATTGAGCACACTGGACAATTAGCGCACAACGCATATTGTGACGCTTGGGCGGCCTGATGCGACACCGCTGCTATATTTATATGCTATTGCACCGATCACACTTGGCGGGGTTTGCAACCAGCTACACCGCTTTTTTTTGTTTTTCTTTAAAAAAATTACATCGTGTTATTAAATTTATTAAAATTTTTTTTTTATTGTATTGATTGTGATTTTATATGTACTTTATCATGTAAAATGGTGTTGTGGTTTGTTTCTTGACTGTGGTTCATTTCCTAGAAGAAGAGCAGCGGGAGAAAATTATTATTAATTGATATATTTTTAGAAGATGTTCAATTGTAATGTATCTGATTTCTTCTAATGTGTTATTGAACATTATTATCCCACTGCTTAGTTTTATTGAATCTCTCACACCGACAGTTACACTCCGCCCTGAACCAAAATAAAACATCTCAATGCAATCTGCCATGTGCGTGTGTGTGTGCGTGTGTGTCTGCAAATATCTTTCATTGTGTCTGAGCCTGGCGGCTCGCCAACATCCTAATATATATTCTGGTCAGACCTATTCCATCCTGTTCGTGCATTCTTCTTTGGATTAACCGAAAGTATTTGCGAGTTTGCACCTCACGGCGGGGGTCATGGCCATTTCTCTTCACTTTTAAAAATATATATATATTTCCTCTCCCGATTTATCGAACGTGCGCTTTTATTCCTGCCGATTTATTTGAATGGGAATCTTATTTCTGTGCGTATTTTGTACCGCACCTGTCAATGTGTGTGTATTGTTAGTCGAAGACTGGTCTTGACAGTGTCGTCAACAATTTCATTTGTGCTGATGTGCAGTGCCTACATATTGATGCGGTTAGGTGCTTTTCAAAGTTCATTTGTTTTGTCAATTTTAGAATCCAAATTGAAGTGATTTGTGTTTAAGCAAAAATGCATTCTATAATTATGTTCAATAATTATCTAAATGTTGATATAATTAATAATGTTTACCAGTACAATAAAATACCTTGATGTAAGTCATTATTATGGTTAGCTGTCTTCTTTACTTTGATCTTTACAAATGTCATGAATTAATTATTGTTTTGTGTCTGTGGATATATTTATGTATGTAGTTGAGTGCGTTTGGTTAGATCTTAAAACGTTAATCAACTGTATTTGCTCTATAATATTCCATCTGTGTGCGGGCCTCCTAGGCCTATCGTTACAAATGGTTATCTTTAAATATTTACAATTTATAAGAAGAATGTTTATGGTGGACAATTATAAGTATTTGTTTCCTATTGCCAAACCTCGAAGTATGTTCTGACGTAAGAAGAAGATAAAGGTACAGTTTCTGACCTGGTTCCTCCTCTTCTTCCAGATTTCCATGCTCTAGCTCAATTAATTTTCTTGAGAAGTGACAGCGAGTGCTAGCTAGCGCCATCTAGGCCTATCCTATCGTGATATAGGATAGTAATAGGAAGGTTTATAGGTCTCGGTCGGTAAGCGACTGGCGAGCTCCACGATAACCACTATAGGTACTGACACCATTAATATATGTTGGATAATAATCTTATTGATTGCTGCTCGATCTGTTAACTCACCCTTAGCTGCCCATCCCTGTTCTCCTAGCTCCGCCACTTGGAGACCACTCAGTTTGATGCACAAAATGAAAATCTCTAGATCCTATTCCCGGTTTCATTACACCGCCCCGAGCCACTTTCGGAAACATTACCACACCTGTCTTAGCCGTGGAAACTTGTCGACTCTTTTCACACTTTCATTTTATGCATTAGAGATGTTCACCGAGTCTGCCTGCTGTCTCCGCTACAGGAAATACATTTCAGTCGTGTGTGTTTCCTCCATTCTGCTAAATGTTGACGTTCTCTTCAAACTTTCCGCAAAGCTGTCGAATCACTGTACATACATTACACTCAACATTCTGTCCCGGCACAGTTTCCTTTGCGTTTAATTTGAAGGGAATGTTATTTAATCATCCCCGATCCTGAGTCCTGTCTAGCTGTGTACATATATAATTCCTCGCTACCCTTCAAGAGCAGCGCTCGAATACTGTTGCAATCTCACTTGTCACGGCAGCCGTTGATTAATTAATATCGGTGGCATTCGAGCTCTGGCGAGTCTTTAACCGTTTTATGTTGAACCCTTTCCTTTTGTGTTGTCCGAAATGTTGTGAAAGTGCTTCGGCTTAGTCCATCCTCCGACATGCAGGATAACATTCCGTCACTCGCGGATGATATCTTTTCTTTTATGATATGAGCAAGGAAATTTGGAAGATGAATTTGTTTCTACCATTAATATTTTCATGAACACATTTAAGCAATGGTTAAATTTCATATCTCGATCTTTTATCACGGGTTCTACATGTAATGTGAAATGTGCAGTTCGTCGGTTTTGGTTTATTAATTAATCATTTTATTTTTTTAAGCTTGTTTCCTTAATTTTTAGATAAACAGCAAAACTGCATGGTTTATCATTTTTCAGATTTAAATTATTATCTGTGAACCTCTGTAATGAAGGGTAGCTTGTCGTAGCGGCATGTCTGTTGTGTTTATCTCTGTCGGCATGGTTGACTGTCACTAGGATAATAGGATAGGTGACCGATATTTGGCTAATGCAATGTTTCCCACTTGTGTTTCAGAATTCGTCACTATGATGACATCGAAGTGAGTTAGCAACGCTTAGATTGTTGTAAAAAAGAAAAACACATTTTTCATGACACACATTAACATCATATTGGACCTGCATTTCTCTAGTGTTTGTGGGGAGACCAGTCACATGTCACATCCGCCCATTGCCAACTTTGCGGTGTTTCTATAATAGACTCTATGCTATACTATATAACAGATTGGTTTTCCCGAGTGCAAACTGTAAGTGTATATTATAAGTGTGCGTGTTTCTCCCCCTCTGCTCCACACGCAGAATGAGTGATTCAACTACTTGATTAAAAGATAATTTTAATTATTTTAACACCATTTTTAATAATTAAGTATGATTAAAAGTACGAATATGGAGGAGAGATGTACCCAAACAGTATCATCTTAATTGTGTAAATTTTTTGTAAGATAATGTGTTTCCGGGGGTGGGGGGTGGGGGGTGCCCTCCAGCTTATTCCCATATTTCTCTAATTGTTAATTTTAAATCCTAACTTTATATACGGGGCCGCTGACGTCTCACACCTTCTTCATTCATTGTATTGTAAATGTTCTTTTGTTTTTCAAAAATATCCAAACTTAGACTAATTAAGGAAAAAAATATTTAAAAAATACTTGGAAAAAAGATTGAAGAAGAACGCGACATCACAACACCTATCTGTCTATATTGTGCGGGCCGCGGTGCCCGGCCGCGGTCATCTCTCGGTGAGCGGGAGCGGGGGTGTTGAGTGTAATAGTGTTTTAGTTTGGTAAACAATACATTTTATGGGTAAATAAATATAAAATGCATTATAAGTGTACACTATTAATATTGTTGGTGGATTTAGTACTTCAAGTGCTCTACTGTGTTATCTTACACCACACTGATTCATTCTGTTTATAAATTATACAAAAGACATACAGAAATAAATGTTTCTTCATTTTTAGGTCAATAATCCGTGTCTTTTATTTATTTATTCATTAATTCATTCATTCACTCGCTATCTACCGATCCCCTTCACACAATTCTTCCCCAGACCAGTGAACCGACAATTACCAACTTTACATTGTGTCGTTACTTTATTTCGTAATTGTACTCAAATATAATAAATTTGGGAGATGATTAACCATCGTCAAATAAAGTTTTGTAGTGAAAAGATGGCTATAGTCGTTATGGATTTTATAATGAGTCAAGATTGAGTTTCTCTACAAATATGACTTCATTTACATCTGTAAAATATTAGTGTCTGCGAATGTGTTAACAGCTTGAAATTTGTGATTAATTTTTTGTAACAATATACAAAGCTTGTCACCACTCCACCCTATTGCCACTTTATACATAGATAGATATCAGTGACGAGGTAAACTGTGATTGTTTGATTAAAGTTCAATTATAACAATTGAAAGTTGTGATTTAAAGGGATTTAGTTTCAGTGCCCTGATGGTCGCTTGCTGAATTGTGATTGATCACAGATACCAATCATCGTTACAAAGCAAAATACCAATTACAGTTTTTCTCGTCGCTAATTAATTAAATATTAAAAATGCAAAGTCATGAATAAACATTTTTCTGAGATATATTGGGTTATTAATTCTAATGATGGCACACCTGTTGAACATATCACATAACTAAGTAGATGCTTGATTATCTGGAATGGTTTTCAAAAAAATTAAACCTGAATAAAAAAAAAAACTGGATAATATCCGTCGAAAGGAAATTTCAACAACTAAAGTATTATGTGATGCTGCCTACCCGCTTACATTGAATCTAAGTACTTTCAGATATTAATTTTGCCAATTTTATTTCACATTGATTTTGCTTGTTTAACTTTTTAGTATGTATTATTTAGTCGGGGGTATTAGCAAACAAATGCTATTTTAGTTTTGATCGTCAACACAAGTCACGTCTACTCTCAAAAAGAATAAAGTTAAAAACTTGTGCACTTAGCCTTAGGCGCATATATACAATTTTTAATAGCTCAACTATTTAGTTGTATGTCAAAAGACTATTGGATCATACAAAAGTGCGCGGTGCGTATTATCGGTACGATAGTTGCTCGATATAAATCATAAATTTTATAGATCGTCTATAGATTTGACAAAACAGTTGGAACAACTATCGGTCGACAGCTTATGTGTATTGGTGTGCGCGCATACCAGTCGATCTGCAACCTTTCAGTTGTATGGAGCGCCCGCCTGCATATGTTGAGAAATCTCAACCGCAACCGATTAATTATATGCGCACTCCCAACAACTAAATAGTTTAGTTTAAACAGTATCAGAATAAAAATCTAAAGATTCATTGACGCCGATTCAATAGTTTAGTCGCAGTAATAATCAAGTGTATGCACGCCGCCTATCCTGGTAAAACATGAAAGGACTCTTGGGCATTTTGGAAAGTGTTGAGGAAATGCCATTGTAATTGAAACATTTGAAATTGGAAGATTGAGAAGACCGGAAAACTGCAAAAAAATTATTCAGTGATCTACAAGGCCGCAAGGCAGGAGCGAGTAGGTGAAGTTGAGATGGCTTGATGGTGAAGTAGTAACTGTGTGCTCTGGAGGAGATGCCACACAGATAGAAAGAGCTTGGATATATTAACCAAATGAATAATTGTTTTTTAAATAATTTTCTTAAATGTTATCAAAAAAAATTGGAGATGATCAAAAATAAAAAGTAAGTAGACTAAAATAACATATTCAATACTTTAAAAATCCAACTACCTCTTGTTTTTTTGAAGTGCACAAATACTGACTAACTCCTAACGCGGACCATAAACCTGTTTGACCGGATGCTGCACAATAGTCATGATGGCATGCTAAAATTATGTATTCGTATAAAATGCTTGTTATACAACTGATAATTAAAATGAAGACAAAAAACAATTTACCCGCAGGCGGGCTCTTGTATTAAAGCATACGTACATTGTAATCAATTGTGTGGAATCTTAATTTTATTGCCATTACCGATAATAAAATCAACAGAGCTGGTTTGTTTAGGACTAACCAAATATATTTTTAAATTTGTACTTGTGGTACTTATATTCTGCATATTGATTAAATAGTAACAGCTTCATTGTTTTAAAAATAAATTTAATTAAAACATTTTTCAATGAGGAACAAAGCATATACTAAATGTATATTAGTTAGAAATACAATTTTTTTTTTTTTAAACATTGATGCGATTTATCATATCAAATATCCACGAGACATTCTAAACAATTGTCGCGGAGCAACAAAATTATACAACAATATTTTTTCGATGAATTGATTTTATCTGTAACTTTAATCAATACATTTAATTTGCATCAACAATCTTTTGATAAATAATTGTAAGCATGAGTGACTCAAAATAATTTTGAATTTTGATTCACATCACACTAGGGTAAGTAGGTATTTGCATACTTTTTAATTATCAAGATTTGTAGATGAAGAAAAAATAAGATTTTTTTTTAAATTGAATTTTAAAAATAAGAACATCCTGATAAAGGAAACGATATTTTCTGAAACCAGTTGGTGTATTAAATTAAAACTCAAAAGTGGTTCAAATTTTTATATAAGTAAAATTTGCAACAAATGTTTTTTAAAATGTAATTAATAGGGAAATTGATAATACACGTATATCAATTGAATTATATATTTGGCTGTTGGATTTTTAATAATTTAAAGTTTTTCATATGCTCGATGCTGAATGTCATGATCTAAAATATCTGGAGCTTGGGAACAGAATATCTCCATTCCTCCCGGTCTTGAGTCGTGTCAATTGCAGCGTTTGAAGAGGAGACTGCTGATCACGTGCATGTCGATACTGTTTATTTGCCTCGGCACGTCACCGACATCTGCTACGATCTGTTTTTGTGGCAGATGTGCGCTTGAATAAAACATTGTCATTTGTTAATGTTCTACAGTCAAAAGCCAGCAGCCAACGTGTTTACTCCTTTATTTAGTCAATCCGTCTTGCAGGAGATCGTCTTCTTTCCTCTTGCTTGCTTCTCTTCAATCCCTGTGATCACAAACTTCTCGAAACTCTTTTTTTTTTGTTAACATTTCCAATGTATGCAAGAATCCTTCTGCATATTGTTAAAAATCTTTCTGTAATCCTTTTAACTCCTGAAGGATTGAAACATTTGTGCATCTCTTGGTTCACGGGCAGCGTCCACTTCTAGCCCTATATCTCAAATGTATCCAATGTATTTTGTTTCTTTATATCCAGAAAGATTTTGGTTTATTTTTGGATTGACTGATTTATTAATATCTTCATCAGACTGGTCATCGCTGATTAAAGTTACAAAAACTGTTAATTTCCTGTCATTCATTATTGATGAATTATTTTTTAGTAAAAACTAATACACAAATGTATTTTAATTTTTTTTTCTTTTTTTAAGATTATATGATAAAATGATCCAGTCAAATGTAATAATACTAATCGTTTATTTACCCATCAGCCTACCTCATACCTAAATTGGGCTGTTTTTACCGTGGTATTGCAAAAAAATCTAATGTATGTTTTTGTTACACCAGTTGTTGGTAATTCGTGTGGATTTTTTGTGGCTGAATTTAAATGAAAAAATACAATCATAAGTTCTATAAGTCTTAATATGTAATAATTTTATTTTTATTTTTTTGGAGAAACAAACAGTGTAACAATAATAACTGATAATGACATAATATATAAAAATAACACCAGTGAAGTTTCTTCGGAAATTAAATGCATAGTACATAATAAACTAAAAAATAATATACTCAAACAGACTGATAAACAAAAATACTTTTACATAAAAGTAAACATATTAAACTCAAAACTAGTATATATTAAAAAAAAATAATAATATTAATAAACTGAAACAAAAAAAACAAAAGGGTGATTTTAAACTGAACATACATACATAAAAGAGGAAGGGGAAATGAGGGGGGGGGGGAATGGGATGCAATATATACAATTTATGTTAATTATTATTGAAAAGTTGGCGTAGTTTAAATTTAAAAGGGAGCAATTTATCGTTGAAAATGTCAATGTTATTAGAAAAATTTACAGCATTATATTTTGATATAGAGCGGACGATAAAACAATTTTTTATGTAATTAGTTCTATCCAAATTTGGGTAAAAAAGATTATTTGATCGTGTTTGTCGCGTTGGACAGTTAAAAGTTATTTGTTCTAATAAATAGGGCGAGTCAACTAAGTTATTTAAAATTTTATAGAGGTAGGATAAGTCTTGAGTGTTTCTTCTGGGTTGAGTATATTTTCATTTTGTTATGTAATACATATAATATAATTTGTTACAAGAATGGTAAAATTCTTAAATTCCTAAAATCATATTACATAAATGCACTGCCATTTTGAAATAATCTTAACCAAGTTTTTCTGTCTGCTGGTGTAGTAGCATTAATTCTAAAACTAATTATACACCTGGATGGTTAGATGAGAAAAAAAAATTCACCTTGACCACTAACGACTTTCGCAAATGTGTAATTACACAATCTTGACCGGTGCAGAAAAGAATTCATAAAATGGACAAGAACATGTTCAATTTGAAATTAATTTATAACAATTCTGGAGATTTGAAGAATGGAGATATTTGGGTAATGTAATTTTCATTTTTTGAATTTAATAAGTTGTACCATTTTAATGATGTCTGAGGACAATTCGATCCAATAATGACAGCCGAGATCTTCACGCATATGATGATGAATAGTTGCCGATGATACATCATTAAAATAATTAAGTGAGTACAATTATAACTCTCGTGGCTATGTGTGTACATCGTGTAAGTTATGTGTACAGTTTCAAAATTTAATTTGTTATAAAATGGTTTATTAACATTGTGCATACTATGTATGTACATATTCCTTTTTTAATTAAAATTTTTATTTAACATTCCATAAAATTTTGGGGGTTATGTCAGTGGTTAAATGAAAGAGATGTTTGTTTGCGCGTGTTGCCGTTTATTGTGACAGTATGATAAAAAGAAGAAAGACATAGAATGAAATGAATGAATGAAAATGTAGAAGGTGCGTGTGTATTACGAAATGAAATGATGTGAAGCGGGTTGGCGGTCTCGCGAGCCGGCAAGACCGCCGTCGTGAAATGCTGAAACTCGAGAGACTGCCTAGCGGTGAATTCTGAGCCAGGCTTGTAGCAGCAGCCGGCAGCACTGTCGCTAGCGTCGATGCCGACTGAGATGGCGGTGGATTTGAATTCCGGTCGCTACAAAATAATATCGAGAACATATCCCTTTCCATACAATGCGAATTTTTAAAAAGTGTAAAAATACAAGTTTTATATTTGCAGGTACTAAAATAAAATATATTTTCACTATGGTAACGAGAATTGTGCATTTGTTTGGTATCTTTTTCTTCTGAAATTACAGATTCGGGGGCGCAAGCTAAGATGTTCATCAAAATAATTATTTTTGTGTGTTGTCTTGATGTGCTGAAATGTAAGGCCTATGTGTATTTTATCTGACAATTTGTCTTAGTTTTTATCAGTTGAATAGGGTGTTAATTAATTCATTCAAATCTAACACTAGCAAAGTCCGTATTACTTTGTTATCTGCAGGATATCTGTGGTCATAGACTTAGCCGCAACATTTAAATTAGATAACTATAATGAAAATTGTATTTATGGATAAAGCTACCCATAATAAAACTACATTTTTGATTCGTTCATTTATCAATATGGTGGCTATTTCTTATATAATTAGGAAGTTGCATATTTTTATCTCAAAATATTACTAAGAGGTTCAAAAACAATACTGCCACTATCCAATTGATTTTGTTGTTAGATAAGGGATTTTAAAATTGATATATGTCCAGTAAAATGCTTCTAAGGGCCGGTTGTGTGATCAGTAGTAACTTTTTACTATGGTAAAAAAAGATTACTAAAGTAAATTTTTTTATGA
This sequence comes from Eubasilissa regina, assembly GCA_022840565.1. Classification (NCBI taxonomy): domain Eukaryota; kingdom Metazoa; phylum Arthropoda; class Insecta; order Trichoptera; family Phryganeidae; genus Eubasilissa; species Eubasilissa regina. The sequence continues at coordinate 26,405,373 of JAINEB010000025.1, forward strand.
AAACTGGTTATTTGATCGTTGGTAAAGAAATTACTTCTCAAAAGTACATCCCGTAGTAAACTCATTTAACCCTGCGATATCCGATAGTAAAAATGAGAATCGATAGTTAAATATGGCGGACTCTTGACAGCTGTTCCAAAAGTCATCTGACACATTTGAAAGTGACAATATATCCCGCTATTTTAGTGATGAGAGTTCATCCGATGATGATCTCGTTGTTTAATATGTTAATGTGTATGTTACAGTGGATGTGTATTACCAGTGAGAATATATTTTCACTGACATTTCAGTGAAATCATATCCGAATACGTTTCCACTAGTGGAAATATACTTCTACTGGTGAAAATATAACTTCACTAACAGGTTTTAGCAAATGTATATTCTAATGGTTTTAGCAATTGTATATAATTGAACCTAACCTAACCTATGTGTTGAAAAGGAAATAAAAATGGCTGAGATTATAAACACGGTAGTTTATGCAGTAAATAATTTTATTTAATATCAATAAAAATACTATAAACGAATAAAAGTAACAGTTGTAAATGCCACCAAACTATTTGTTGCCATGCTGTAAGGAAACACATCGACGCTTAAGGCCAAATATTCCCGCGCGGCGTATTCTCGGTTGTCAACGAATACAAACTCACTAAATGTAAACCAGTGAATTTGTATCTTCATTGTTAGATATACATCCACTGACCGGCTTAGCAAAAATATACATTCACCAGTGAAAATATATTCTCACTGGTATTACAGATTCACTGTAACATATACATTTGCACATATTACGAAAGAATTTCACCACCAAAGTGACATTTCAAATGTCTAGGTGAAAGAATTCATAGATAGTACATAGAATAAAGCATATTTCATGATTATTTATCATGCCTATAGACATCTCCATCTACGCTTTGACAGTAGTAAATTTTAAGTATCAGCAACTCGCAAAGGACTTTTACTATAGGCATTAGTAAAAAGTTACTACTGATCACACAACCGGCCCTAAAACATTTGAATATCTTTTTAAAAGCAGTTATCAGTTATTATTTTCAAATATGTGACCCTCTATTTTTGTCAATTGGATAGGAGCAATTTTGTTTCTGAACCCCTCAGAATATATTTTGAATAATTCTTCTATTCTTCTCATTACCTATTGATATTCTTCCACCTGCAGTTCGGATAGTCTTCCACCTCTTCAGACAGCACGAGCTTCTCAATGCTATCTTGCTGTGATGCAAACGTCATATGTGTTGTAGTCCAATAAATTGGTTAAAAAACTTGACAAATGAGGTCATATTTATCACAGATTGTATAGATAACCGGATTTGGTGATAAATTGTTAAGATAGACTTTTTCATCATTAGTTAATATGTTGAAATGTGATAACACAACATTTAGGAAACTTGACAAACATGTAAAGTAAGATTATTTGAGTGCATGTGAAACATCATTAGTAAAACGCATTAACAAATTGCACGGTGTTTCAGCATTTCAAAATACATTTATCATATTATTTTAATTTACAAAATAAAGATAAAAATACACTGTTTTAATACAGATTATGTTAATTCAGCAAGTAATCCCAGTTAAATTTGTAATGAAAATTTTATATTTTTATACTTTTAATGTTTTATTTTCACTAGGCGTCTTCAAAATCTTTTGGAATCACATACATTTTCGTCTTAGCTACTCCCCTAGCAGACTCTGGTGTCAAATTGTCAAATAAGTATATATGCTGATTTTTTATGTCAGAATTTAATGTATTGATTTATGTTAATATTTCAACTTTAAAAATAGTTAATCCACTTGAACGTTGTAGAGCGTATATTTGTAAATTGGTCTTGTCACATGTCATTGATTTCACAGCAGTGTAATGGTTAATATCTTTGTTTGTCACGCGAAAAACTGGTATTCAGTTCCATGCAATGAAGATTTATATATTTAATAATTTTTATATTATATTTTTTTGAAGAATAAAAATCATGTATGCAGGAGTGGTATAGTATAGTATGTCTGTGACATTTTACATACATATTTTTTAATACAATATCACAAATCAGCGTCATAAACTTTACAAAATATGTAATGATCTTCACCGCAAGTGGAACTAACCCAGTCTGTTTCGGGACAAGTTAGATATGGCTGACAACTAATTTTCAAGCAAATTAAAAACATGTATACATTCTGGCAGGTTTATTATTAAAATTATATAACGTTGTAGAGAGTGATGAATATTGCAGTCACCATTTGATTGATTGTAGTATTCCAATAAGACCTTCAATTTTATGAACGACCCAACCTAATTACTTTGACAATTAGTTATCCATCTATTACACAATCTCAGTCGCATTCCATTGTGTGAAGATGATAAGCTGCTTGGCGTGTAAATTTTTCCCGTTGATAATAGCGTTACAATCCTACACCACTTCCTTTGTATTATAATCTACGGCCAATTATACATGAATTGTTTGAACATTTTCTCATATTTTTTGCGCAATTTGCATCTGAATAACGGATATCCTTTGTCACTGAAAATTATTTGTCTCGCTGCCTTATCAATTAAAATTTAAGTAACGAGTATGCGGTTGAATTACCATCTTAACTCAAGCTGAGTGTCGGTACCTAGGTTCCTTAAATAAAGCTGTATCAATATGTATTTGAATCATACATGCGGTGATGAAATACAAAGCTGAAAGGAGAGGACAATGTTATGATTCATTCTTTTTTTTCTTTTCAAATGTAGCATGCAAAAAAGGATTAATGTCATCATATATAGTGCAATATATTATGGTTTGGAAATAATATATAAAAAAGGTTCAAGACAATGTATAAACAGGTATAAGACAAAATACTAACCGACACCTTTTATCTGATAACACTCACAATGCTACGGACAAAATGCCCCTTCTGCTTTTGTGTATACATTAAAACATTATTGAAACCGTTATTATGACTGTGATTGTAATAATGATTGATAATTAATTATTCGTAATTCTTTCAGCAATGATTAGGACACTAGAAACTAAACCTTCAACAATTAAATCTCGGTTACAATCGAACAGTCACAAATAACAGGTTACCATCACTAACGTAAATGGTATATTCCCGGGATTGGTGGATCTGTTTGATCTGTTGTCTCCTTGAGGATATGATTTGTCCTTTTGGGTATCGGCCTGGGATCTCATTAACCTGTAAGTTATGAACATTATTGGTGTTCCGCACAGCTACAATCGCGGCTCGGTGACAGGTTTTATGCGAGTCCCATCTTTTCCGCACCAGGAACACTTTTCGCCCATCACCCCACGCCGCTGGAAGCTCTACGCCCCTGTGCTTGGCGGACCGTCGGGTGGAGGGGGTACCGGACCGACGTGAGGCTCCACCCACTCAACAGCGGAGGAACTAACCGATGTTTTTTCACTGTTATTCTAATTTATATAATAAAATATATATATTGTGTATACCAATAAAAAAAGCATGACAGGGGCGATCGCCCGGAGATAATATTACGCACCTTAAACATTTATTAAAGGAAGAGAGAGGTTCTCTAGGTTTAAGGTGCAATATAAAATTGCCGGGCTATCGCCTCGGATTGAAATGTAGCAGGCATCGCGAGGAAGATTAATACCTGTAAAATAAGATACTCGTGGTGCCTGTAGGATTAAAATTAGATTTATCGCGCCCCCAAATAAGGATAAAACTAGTTCTGCCGACCCGGAGGGGACGGCAGAAAAATGAGCGAAAGTTGCGGAGTCTGGCTGCCAGGGAGTGGCGCGGAAACTGGCCGTGCTATCCGATTGGATCCCAGCCATACGGGAGCCTCACACGCCCAGGGTTTTTTGTGTTGAATAAATACTGGTCCAGCGGCTACAGAGACCATTCCCTTCTCATCTCGCACCGCTGGACTCTTCAAGTAAACTGTGTTTTTATTTATCTCCGCTTCGTTTGACCCTGCTATTCTACTGGACTTTCTTGGATTTGATCCCATGGCTTCGTCATTGGACCGCATTTGGAATTTTCTTGACTTTGGCTGCTACACTGGACGATGATTTTGGACCCCCCTGGACCACTGCACGCCGCTGCAGACATCGATGTTCGAGACATCAGAGTGAACCGGCGAATCACCCTTACAAATCTACAGTTCTTGTTTCCTGTACAGAACAATTGGTACTATACATGTGCACACACAAATAATAAACCACATGGCATAATTAACCACATGGCAGTAACTTTGTGATAAAGTATCATGTTAATTTTTTGAATGTACCGAAGTATGGTATTTTTATCACTGCTATAGTTTCTTCTGCTTAGAAAGATATATGAAGTGAGTGTTATGGCGCCAGAAATAGAGGTTGTCTGTGAAAGACTTGGCGTGACAGATACTGTAAGATAGTCCTGTTAGAAGCCTCAACAATGAACGAGGTCAGGACAGAAGAGTGTGACGCTAAATCATCTGTCTACCCCGCGGAGGAGCGGCATGGTGGTACGTTAGTTAATTTCATCTCATCGAGAATGTTGAAAGTAGGGCTAAAATATTATTATAATATCTCTCAAAACTACAGTTGTGATTAAAATATAACTCGGTTATGTGCGTAGCGCTAAAATTTGTTTGATTAATTACATTGTCGACAGATGTCCACCATTATTTCCATACGGATTAATGATTCAGTTGTGACTACCGATGAAGAAATAGAAACTATGAATACTCCACCTGGACTACTGTACGTACATTAAAATTCCAGTAACATTCTGATATTATATGTAAGTGAAGCCTGGATTAAGCTAAAAAAATACTAAATGCGGTGTATATTCGTTCACGTGAAGTAAATATACATTTATATGAATAAGAATAGTCCAACTAGAACCAAATGTAAAGCTGATTTTAGAATAACAAACAAGAATAATAATGCATGATCAGGTTTTTTTTTATGAAAACTCGATCGCCATAAAGATAATACATTTAAGTCACGAAATATTATTTACGTTATGAAAAGAAAAGCGAAAAAAATAAAAAGTTCACACACACAGGTGGCCCAAAAAAGTGAGAACATTTTGTAAAATGTGATATAATTACAAAAAAATTAGTTTAACAATATCTTAAATAGTTTACTAATGAATGCTGCAGAGAACTGACTGAAAGATGCCCCGTATGAAAATAAAAGATTTTATGTCTTCTTGATTTTTTTGCTCACTTAAAAAAAATCACTTACCTGTATGTTTTATTTCGACAATTTCCAGTCGCCATCTTTGATTATTAATTTTCTCATTGCTTATATTTGGTTTTTATCAAATTGTTGCCCATAATGACAAAAATCACAGCAGAAGACCGTATTCTGATCAAAAATTTGCAAATTGAAAAACGTTGGGGTGCTAAGAAAATGATCAAAGAGTTTCAAAACAAAGCCTGGACAATACAGGACGGAGCACCATCTCACACAGCCAGAATTACAATCAACGGTTCAACAAATTCAAAATATTTTTATTCTATGGCAGTGACTTCTTTTGTCTTGTTGAATTGAAACAAACTTATTTTTTCAACTGAATAGATGAAAATGAAGAAATGTGCAAAAATATTGCAGTCAATCAGCAGATTTTGTTTGAAAGCCAACGAACATTTATCCAAAATTTATACTCATAATGCAAATCCTGTCCTGTTGGTCGTAAAAATATTGGCATGCATCAAAATCGAGGTAAATTGCTGTCCACAACATATTCCGCAACTTTTCTTGAAGTTTTAAGTCTTGATATCTGTTGCATGATAAAACCTTACTTTTCGCTAAAGAGTGTTTTGTATCTTATGCTTTCATGTCTAAGCATGAACTATAATTTCTAAATAAAATGTCCATGTCCAGTACACACTACACATTGCAGTGATATTCAACAATGCACTTTTCGTCTCTCTCGTACCCGTGCCAACCAAATCCGGCTGTTGAGAAAACAGTTGAATATTTGAAAATGATAAATATTGGAACAAATGACACATTTTTATTCAATCAATTTGTTACATTTAAATCATATTAAAAAGTGAATTACAGTCTCCAGATTGGAATAAAAAATAGCTGCAGAAAAATGGGTATTTATATTGTATGTGTGACTATATTTTCTCCATACCAGGGCATAATGGTAACGTGGAGAGAATATTCTTGTTGAGATTCAATTGACAGACGAAAGAGATAGACTTTCAGTGGATATTGCTGAAAGTATTCTACAGTGCATTGAAAACTATGATTTCAATTGTTGCCAAATGCATGATTATTTGTTTTTTAATTTAAATGTTTATGACTGCTTTTGTTCCTATTATTATTAAAATTCATGCATTGTTAACTGACAAATGGTCAATATTAATGAAGAGATATTAAATATTATTAATCTATTGGCAATCAACATCCTAAAACAAAACAACATTTTTCCAAATATGTATTGATAAAATTATTTAAAAGATTTGTGTAATAAAGCCTCCTGGTTGTGTGGGTGGGACAAGCTGAACAGTTTATTTTGTTTTACTTACATCGTATATGGCGGCATGTGTATATCTTTTATCTATGGACCGAATCGGCGTCAGCGATTTGACACATCTGTCAAGAGAAGATCGAAAAACACAAATCGTCCCAGTTGCATTTGTTTAATATTATAAACTCAACTGTTTTAGTTACAATCGAAACCAGCAAATAGTTAGATTCCGTTTACCGATCCAAAATTATACGACAACGAGCTTGTCAACATTTTGTCAAAACTGATCGATTGCGTGAAATTATGCGTCTTCTCATTCCCAAGAAATGCTGAATCCCTTACTTTTTCGTGGCCTAATCGATTACGTCGTTGAACTCAACATGGCCAGGAAACAACATCTGGAGATGTCCACTATGTTCAAGAGAATGCCGAAGACTATTCAAAGCAATATTTTAAATTCTATTTTGAAAGTGTACCAATGAGTTACATGCTATTAGAATTAAGGTAATGAAATATTCTTCGCAAATTTGCAAACATTCCTGATTTTTTTTTCAAGATCTCCTCGGCTCACGGAAATCCTTAATGAAATTGTAAAATCAAAGACTCCCAAACACGGTGGAATTTTAATATAAATACTGTTCTCTCGTGGAATGCATGGAGAGAATTTTGGACTCTGATATCATCGACACAGATACAACAGACCAAGCAGACATGCCTTTGTATTATGTTCAAGATGAATCTTTTAAATATTGGTTGAGTTTTCAAAAAATAATGCCTCACTATAATATTTTATTTAAGCAGTTGCAGTACAAGGGATTGTTATAATCAACGACAACATGTGCGGTTTTGAAAAATGCATCGACAATTTCTCTGTGCTGCATGCCTTTTATACAAAATTGCAACAAATTTTATAATAATTCGTCAGCTTAATATTGTCGCTCTAGCTAGTTAAATATTCCCCATTTAAAGGTTTTACCTACAGATAGCTTGGTGGTCTTGATTCACCAGATGTGCCAATCCAATGTGTTCCGCACAGCTACAGGTCCGTAGGGCTGCGACAATTGCGGCCTGGAAAAAGGTTTTCTTACATCATCTTATCCACGCCAGAGACACTGTTCGCCCGTCACCCCACGCCGCTGGAAACTCTACGCCCCTGTGCCCGTGTGGAGGGGGTACCGGGCCGACGCGAGGCTCCGCCCACTCGACCGAAGAAGTGCTAGATGTAGTTTCTTCGCAATAACTAAAGTAAATGTAGTAAAATTAATATGATGTTTGTACTAATAAAGAGAGTATGACAGGGGCGATCGCCCGGAGGTAATATTACGCACCTTAAACATTTACTAAAGGAAGAGAGAGGTTTTCTAGATTTAAGGTGCAATATAAAATTCCCGAGCTATCACCCCAAATTGAAATGTAGCAGGCATCGTGAGGAAGATTAAAACCTGTAAAATAAGATACTCGCGGTGCCTGTAGGATAAAATTAGATTTATCGCAACCCCAAATAAGGAGAATACTCTAGTTCTGCCGACCCGGATGGAACGGCATAAAAATGAGCGAGAGTTGCGGAATCTGGCCGCCAGAGGGTGGCGGCGTTGGACCGAATCGGGGTGGCGCGGGGACTGTCCGTTCCCTCCGATTAGTTTCCAGCAATACGGGGGGCCTCGTGCGCCCAGGATTTCGAATCTTAAATAAATACTGGTCCAGCGTCTGCAGAGAGCATTCCCTTGCCTTCTCTCGCCGCTGTACTCTTCAAGTCAAAACGTGTTTTTATTTATCTCCACCCTGCTATTTTCACTGGATTTCTGGACTCTCGACCTGGCTTTAACTTTGGACCGAACCTGGAAATTCCTGACTGGCTGCTACACTGGACGACGATTTTGGACCCCCCTGGACCACTGCACACCGCTGCAGATATCGACGTCCGAAGACACGAGTGAACCGGCGAATCACCCCTACAGATCTACAGTTCTCGTTTCCTGTACGGAACACAATGTAAAGCGGGCATATCAAACAAAAGAATCATTTGAGAATAGTAAGGCCTGCACCGATATGTCTCTAATGGGGGTATGGTGGCTCGCACGCATCGTCCAGATGTCCCTCGTTTTGTCATTCCTTGGTATTGCACCATTCCACGCGTACAAAGCGGAAACGTTCGAGGTAGGCCGGACTGCGCCGCCCAGCGGGTACGACACACGTGCACCACAGATGTGCACTAATATATCCGCAGCGGAGGAGGCGGTCGGCGAAGGACGCGGCGCCAGTACCCGAACCGACCGGACTGGAGATGCACATCCCGACTCACCTTTCACTAACCGTGCGTCGTTTGTTACATAACCTTTACGTCTTCTGTGTTGTTTCTTGCTCTCGGCGGCTTCTCCCCGATGAGAATAAACATGTTCGGATAGAAATGGTTTTCACGAGAACACAAACCAACCTTCCCACAGGGGCATTACCTGACCCAATATTTCAATCCAGGCATACTCTAATAACCAGAACTCTTTATAAAGTAAGTGTCTTCAGACTAACGAATCATGTTATTTTCAGACTGGATATAGAAAAATAATGAAACTTAAATTCAAAAGAACAAAAAAAATGTTTAGACAGCACCCAAGCGGTTCCTGATGGCTCCCGACCAGGTCACCAATGTGATGGCCATCAAACAGACAGAAGAATTTACATCTATAGAAGGTCAGCGACACATTAGATTGTGACTTCTGTGTTATATTAATGATATACGCAGTTGTATATAATATGCATTTAGAGGAATAAGTTATTAGGGTTTCCAGCACCCAAGCATTTACTAGTAGTATGTCTCTGGAGTACAACTAAATATGTCAATATATGTACTTTCTGCGACCATTACCGCCATCTGTTGCCCCTTTTCATAGCTTTTGTCTTCATTTTTACAGAATCCATCTATTTGCCAATATCGTTAATAAATGTATATACACTCTAGTACAAGTCTCCGTACAAACATGATGCCTGTCTAGTCCTTAGATAAATATTAAATTTTTTATCACTTTTGGAAGTTGATATTTGTTATATGATATTTTTTAGAGTATAATTGTAAATTTATTGCTTTAAAACAGGCAAATTCTTTTATTGCTTGGTACCATACTCTACTTTCGATTTTGCTTAAAATATTTTCTACGATTTCTCCTTCGGACAATGGATATAAACGTTTCATTAACAGTGTTCAAAAAAATTTATTTATAGCTTTAAAATTAGCGTAGCCAAAACAGAAATAATTATATTTTTATATTAAATTTAATATTGATAATAATCTAACTTAATATCCTGAAAAATGAAAATTCGCTGGCTTGACATATGATAAATTATAACCTATTAATTTTATCTACGGAAACACCGAAACATGGAATCATAGGTTGGAAAACACTAACACAAAACGTTTAGTCTGTCAAGTAAATATATTATATACATAGAAATATTATGCTATGCAATTTTCAATAAGAATTAATCCCTTTTGAAAACAGCAGACACAAGTTGTTTGAAACATGCAGAAAAGTCGCAGACGTCAAGATGCTGACATAGATTCAGTAAAAAAAATATTAAGTTAAGTACAATTATTATAAGAATTGAAAAAACAAGTTGGTTCATTCAAAACCTAAGTGCTAGCAAATTGCAGACCAGAATGCACATGAAGTTGTTACAAATGGTTCGCAAATAACCCATGACTGAACAAAAGTCACAGGTTACGTCATAGACAAGGTAATCCGGGTAATAATGGCTGGAATTTTACAGGGTATTTTCGTAATATAAAGATTATTTAATTTATTTTTATTTCTCAGAATTTGTAGTAATGCACAGTTTTTTTTTATTGTATGCGGTGCACGCGCCTGCTAATAAGGAATATAATGTATAGCTTTCACATCATATATCTGTATCACCAAGCACGTGCAGAGCCACACCGACAACCACCCCTACCTCTGCAAGTTCTGCCTTGAGACCTTCCTGCTCTCTGATCACAACATCAGGTCAGTATATCTCTACGTGTAACATTTAATGCTGTATATTTTCATAATTCTCTATGTTTTATAAATTGTATCACTTTCACCAAATATTTCAAAGTCTTTTGAGAATGATGGTGATTTTAGTATGCACCATACATCCATCTTTGTACCATTATCACTTTTGTACAACTGTGAAAATTATCATTTACAGACTTCTAAAGGACCACGTTTCTGAAGCCACGGAGAAGATAAAGTCCCTCGCAAAATGTTTCCAGTGCATTTGGTGCACTGCTAAATTTGACAAACAGATACGACAATTTCATGCAACTTCACACTGAACTTGTAACTGCAATTTAGGAAAAAACATTTGCAAATGGTCCGCTGAGGAAGACAATTTGACCACAGTTAAATGAAATATGTAAATTGTTCTAAGATGATTTGATAACGCACCTTTTAATCCATGCTGCCGACGACGTAGTGTGCTCAATGTGAGATTCGACAGAAGGTACTGTTTTTCTACCATGTTGCGAAGAAAATAATTTTTAAATAGCTGATTTTATGAACACACATTTTTAGATAGTTAACCCATTCGCCTACCATTTTAGTATGATATGAATCAGATTTTGAATGATATATTTTTATTTATTCAATATATGTATAATTACGAATCGATACATACATATACATATTATAATAGATTTAAAATTACAGATAGATCATATGGCTAATTACAAAGAGTATATTTTTTTTTACAAAACTACCCAACTCAATAGAGAAATCAATTCTCGTGGTTGAATTGGGGAGTTTGGTCATTTTAGTTTTAATAATTTAAAGATAGGTATAGAAGTAAGATATGGTATTTAAATAATTAATAAATATAAAAAGTATAATATTATTTTATACATAATCTTAATGTTAAGTAACGGTATCTACGAAATAGAAATATATAAATAAAGTAAAAAATATCAATATAATAGAAATAAGACTTAATTGTAATAAATTCAGTTTATAGGTAGGTACATGAGAGTTTGTTCTAGAATTGTGATTAGCAATAAGTATGTATATATTATACATAATAGTATATTGCGACAATAGGTGCGCATATATATTTTGATAGCTAATTTAATTATTGTTTATTTATTGATGATATGCTTTTTTTTAAATTACTAAATACACACACAAATATAATCAAGAGTTATGCCAAATTTATAGAAAGCAATCAGAACTTGTAATTGCAGTTGGAGTTTTCTAATAATTGTTTGATTTGTGATTTGAAAGCTTTATAGTTTTTTGTTTTGATTGTATGTGGAAGGTAATTAAAATTTATTTATACCTTGATAGGTGTAATGGTGCTGAGAAGGTAAATTTGGTGATTGCCACACAATCTTGGTCAGTTACTTATTTTTGTGGAAATTGTTGAATTGTAACAATGCATTATTTTTGAAGATTTTATTTAAACTGTGCGTGTAGTTGGAAGTATTGATGGTTTTCGAAGGATGACTTCCAAAACTAGCCTCTGAATCTTTTCTACAGGTAAGGTCTTGAAAGTCCCCTCCTAACCGATTATACCGTATTATAAAATACTAGTCGTAGTATTTAGACCTTTTAATTGATTGGTATCACTGGAATAAAGAGTCAATGAATTTTTTTTGCTATACTGTGTAACAGATAAACTATTTTTGTAATACAAAACTCCTAGATGACTCTTTCTCACTTCGAATTCAACAACTTTTGAAATTTGAAAGAAGTTTCCATCTTTATTTTTTCTTCTTATAATAAACAAACTAAAGTTAGAAATGAGTTGTGGAAACATTTTAAAATCTTTGACTTACATTTTATGAATAATCAAAGGTTTGTTGAGTTTCCAAATTCTAATAAACTGAGTTCAGTCCCTGAGCACTTTAAATCACATAGTAGGCAATTTGTTCCTAAATATTTGGATCAAATGGCCAGCATCTACCTCGGAATGCGTATGGCCTTTTAATAGAAATCTGTGACAAAAGACAGTGTGGGATGCTTGTCTAAGAGAATGTTGTACGAGTACTTAGAAATCATCAGAATTTCTGTTTTTTTTCAGAACAATTATCAGACCATTCTGTAACATTTTGGACCCCATGAGGGAAATTCATTCATTGCCCATTTTATATTTTATATGTCATTTTGTTTCCTCCTCGGACATCTTTTGCCTCGTCCTATACCGGGCAGTATTAATTTAATTTAAAATTGTGTATGTCCACAACTCTTTAAAATTAAAGGATCAACTGTTCAACAATATTGGAGTTAGAATATATTTTGTAGGTCGATCGTTCTTTATATTTTATTTATCTTTTACTGCTGTGACAGGTAGATGGGAAGATAGGTACTAAGGATGCAAGTGAACTTTCATCCGTTTGCTTCTTTTCATCCCCTTGGACTACAACCCTTTTCAAATTCTTATATTCGCAAATAGTGCTCAAAGAACTCCAATATTATTGCTATACATAAACAATATATTTTTAAAGGTTTACGAAGAAAAAATGCGGTTTTGAAAAAAGTGGACTCCCATCGTTTAACTCGTTTAAATTTATTTTAGTTATACAGAAATGAAAGCTAAAATAATGTATACAGAATAATTTATCTACTAATTATAATCGGGATATTAGTAATAATCTTACACCCTAACAATATACAATGAAAAAAATGGAGTGTGGTAAAAATTTTACTCTAATAACGAATTATTTGCATATTTATGGTTTTAATAACATAGCAATTAACAAACATTGTGTACGGCTCTACTTTGGACGGTTAATTTATTTTGTGATAAAGAGAGATTTTTGGATATTTATTATTAATACATAAACATTATTTAGATTCGTTTTTTTTTTCATTTTCATAGAATAGATGTGTCAGAGAGGTCAAAATCGCCGGCTACTAAAATAAAACCAATTGGGTTTGTTTTTTTTTTCAATAATAGTAGCTGGATCCGTCATCTCTAATACCTAATAAAATACCATCTGCAATTCTGTAGTTTTTGAGTTTAATTTTGTATAAAAATTACAATTTGATTTATTACAATTGAAGAGATTATTTTTCATTATATGGTGTACCAATATATCATACACTCAAAAATTGGAGGGGGAAAGTAACCCCTCCGTTTTGATGAGACACTTGAAAGTGGAAAGTGGGTGTGGTAAGCACTGTGAAAGGAGGGAGATTCGGGGAAAGGGATCGATAATAGTCTCCGAACGGCGTGAGGGTAATACTCAAGTGTAAAACTATGTAGCACTGACGTAACTAGCAATAGACTAGGCAGCATATCGTGAATCGTGAGAATACATTGGCGGCCCTGAAAAGGGCCCTTTTTTAAATCGTCAACGGTGGCCGGTGTTAGTGTCACGAAACAGTAGGCATTGTAAAATCTTCATCATCTGGGTAGTGCGGCGCGCTCACTTGGAGCTGGTGTACTTGGTGACGGCCTTGGTGCCCTCGCTGACGGCGTGCTTGGCGAGCTCGCCCGGCAGCAGCAGCCTCACGGCCGTCTGGATCTCCCTGCTGGTGATGGTGGACCGCTTGTTGTAGTGGGCGAGGCGGGACGCTTCGGCGGCGATCCGCTCGAAGATGTCGTTGACGAAGCTGTTCATGATGCTCATGGCCTTGCTGGAGATTCCGGTGTCGGGGTGCACTTGCTTCAGCACCTTGTAGATGTAGATAGCGTAGCTCTCCTTCCTCCTGCGCTTCGATTTCTTCTTGTCACCCTTGGAGATGTTCTTTTGTGCTTTGCCAGACTTCTTCGCTGCTTTTCCACTAGTCTTGGGCGGCATGGCTCTCGGCGGTGGTCTTCTGTTCGCTAGATCAGATACGGAATTGAGTGACGAAATTCCAAATTTCTCGGATAATATCCTTTCTAGAGGCGAGAGGCGCGCTGAGCGTACGGGGTCTACGCCTGCGCAGTGGAGCGTAAATCACATTTGCCCGGAACCGGTTGACGCGGTCCCCCTTCCGTTTATGCGCAGCCGGCCGGCGCTTCAATGCGGTCTCGGAACACGTAAATAGGGTGACATGAATAACCGCCACTTCACAACACGTTCACTCCCCGACTGCCTCGCGCGCACTGCCAACTGCTAACTCTATTATTATCAACAAGCTCGTCTGCCACTGATACTCCATAGTCAACACGGCTGCGATAACCCCCGACCAGTGAACCATGTCCGGACGCGGTAAAGGAGGCAAAGTGAAGGGAAAGGCAAAGTCTCGTTCCAACCGGGCGGGACTCCAGTTCCCCGTGGGACGTATCCACCGCCTGCTGAGGAAGGGCAACTACGCCGAAAGGATCGGCGCCGGCGCCCCCGTCTACCTAGCCGCCGTCATGGAATACCTGGCCGCCGAGGTGCTCGAGCTGGCCGGCAACGCGGCTCGAGACAACAAGAAGACCAGGATCATCCCGAGGCATCTGCAGCTGGCCATTCGCAACGACGAGGAGCTGAACAAACTCCTATCGGGCGTGACCATCGCTCAGGGCGGAGTGCTGCCCAACATCCAGGCGGTACTGCTGCCCAAGAAGACCGAGAAGAAGGCTTAAGCGCAACACAAAACACCAGACGACCGCCCGGACCTGGACCCCGCCATCGAGGATGACCGAGTGCGCAGACAGACCAGAGACGTACTCGTACACAAATGGCCCTTTTCAGGGCCGCCAATCGGTTTTTTACGTGTCAGCAAATATAGACTCGATAATTTTGATGATTTAATCAAAGTTTATTATCATATCTCTGAAAATTTAATTTCGTTGCAGGAGGTATACCTGTATTGAAGAAACATTTGTACGTGAATTATACTTAGTTTTTAAAATTAAGTTGTATTTTATTTCGTTATTTTTATTGACAGACGTATAACATATAAATTATAAAAAAAATACAGTTACAATGAGACAAAAATACCTTCTAAACTGGGTTGGCGTCCCTATAGATGAAAGGATCGAATGGCGCCGCCCTGAGCAAAGGCGAGAATTTATAATTATTGCTGTAGTGTTCCATCGGCAGCTACCAATCGCTTGGTTTTGCAGTTTTTTGTTGTAAAATTCATACCGGTTTTAAACTCTAAAATTAATTTGGTAATAATCAATAATAACCGGTGTCCTTGTTTAACATGAAATAATGTGTCTACCTACAAAGAAATCTGGCGAATTTCCACCATCTTATACACCACATACAGTCAAATTCTTGTATGGAAACAGATTCCGAATTGAAGAATCTATTAATCAGAATTATTAGTGCTTTAAAAGAAAAATCAATTGAAGAAATAATAATCCGATGGCTGACTTTACAGTTTTAAGTTTACAGTACTAAGTGATGATAAATATACATGTTTTTTATGTGTTATATGAGTTTTGGTTTATTTTATTTGATATACTTTGAATAAATTTAGTTTATTTGATTGTTTTTTAAATAAATAAATCAAAAAACTTTGATGTATTTGCTTATTGATTTAATTTTATTGTAATAATTCTAAAAGCTGAATTTCAATAATGTTTCAATTCGAAAACCAGGTTTTGTATAAACCCTAGAGAATATGCAGAGGGGACGGCGCCCCCCCAAATAACCTCAGGCAGTTAAATCAAATACCGGAGATACCTATGCACTTCTGCTCTGCTACTACTACGTGCGTGGAATTTAAATAATTCAAAACTGAATAAGAATAAGTTGTTAAATTCCTGCAGTTTGCGTATAACCAGTAGCTTCGCTTTATATTCGTATAAATTGATTAGCGGCCCTAAAAAGGGCCTTTTGTTTCGTGTTGCTGTTTGGCGGACGAATATATAATAGTTAAGCACGCTCTCCGCGGATGCGCCTGGCCAGCTGGATGTCCTTGGGCATGATGGTGACGCGCTTGGCGTGGATCGCGCACAGGTTGGTGTCCTCGAACAGGCCGACGAGGTAGGCCTCGCTGGCCTCCTGCAGCGCCATCACGGCCGAGCTCTGGAAGCGCAGGTCGGTCTTGAAGTCCTGGGCGATCTCGCGCACCAGCCGCTGGAAGGGCAGCTTGCGGATGAGCAGCTCGGTGCTCTTCTGGTAGCGGCGGATCTCGCGCAGGGCGACCGTCCCCGGCCTGTAGCGATGGGGCTTCTTCACGCCTCCGGTGGCCGGCGCGCTCTTGCGGGCCGCCTTGGTGGCCAGCTGCTTCCTGGGAGCCTTGCCTCCGGTGGACTTGCGGGCAGTCTGCTTCGTGCGCGCCATCGTAGCTAGTAGCTGTAGTGGTAGGTACAGAGGAGAGAGAGAGTTCAGACGACAATGCGCTGGCGCCGCGATTTTGAGCCTATTTATTGTGTCAGATGCCGGGGAACCGTCGACAATGAGAGGGGAGAGGGAGATTTGCACCTGGCTACGTTAAGTTAATCAGACAAGGGCGTCACGTGAACCGTCGGGTAAATGTGTGTGCTCAAAATGTATATTTTTAAAATATTTCATTCGTTCTTTAATTTACACCGCCTGACTATGCTTAGAATTGTTACATAACGAAAAAATTAGTTTTGTTCATTTTATTTTGAGTAGAAAATATTTGAACATTGAGAAAATTCTTATAACATTTATGGAGATAAAGAGATATAGATGGAGATATTTGTCATCAATATTTCAAACTTTTATTGTAAACCTTTGGACAAGTAATTGAAATTTTATAAATTCATTTATTTAAAAACAATGTAAATAAAATGATTAAAACCTTGCGATACTAATACGTTTGAAATTTTTACTCTCAAACAGTCAAAATGTTTTAAATGTACCAACATACTAAGACATTTATATGAATAAAATGATGGTATTAATACCAGGGACTCGTTTTACGCCTTCGGTATGTATACGTTTCGCCAAAGTACGACGCATAGTGAAACGACGCAAATCGAATCACTTTTTCCCATAGTAATTTACTAAATGCTCTCCGCAATCGTTGTTAATCAAATGATAATATTGTCTTATATTTTTCTAAAAAAAAAGCAGAATCGTTGCAGATATCAATGGTGGAAAGTATTATATTAACATTTTACAAATAAAATTATGCATATTTAAAAAATATATATTTAAAGCAATCACGTTTTAATATTTTGAATTTTTTAATGTTTAATTACAATATTTATAACACCAGACATCTTCAGCGACAGCAATTCTGTTTAGATTTTTGTTATCACGTTAAGTAAAAAAAAAATTCTATTACTTCATCAGTATGTTCCATAATAAATTTTGTAGCAGATCGTTGTTTGTTAACTCTTCTTATTTTTATTGAGAAACATGGACATACAATTTTTTACATTATTATACATTATAAACATTCTTATACAAATAAACAAAACTACATTCATACTTATTAATATACAAAAAAGGCGAACAAGCTTCATAATGTAAGAAATGTTCACTGTTTCCTCAACTAAACCAAAGTCTATACTAAAAGAAACAGATTCATCCGTTGTCTGTCAAACAAATATGAAAACCATTATTATTATTAATATGTGTATATATTTTTATCTAAACCCAAAATACTAGGAATGAGGTAAACAAGGTTTTAAATGAATTCTAATAACATAATAAATAAGTAAAATACTCTCGCTATTCCATGATTGAAACCCTATGTAAAACAGAAAAATGAATATAAAGAAATGATGGTCTGTTCATGTGATCATTTCCATGAATCTTTGCTCAGTTTCCTTTCTGCCAACACCCAATAACCAGCTCCTGAGATGGTGTTTGAGTTTGTCCATCGAGAATTATTTCATACTGCTCGGCAAAATATTATAGACTTTGGAGGCCAGAAACATATGGAAGGATTGACCAAAGGTTGTTTTCATTTTAGACTTCACGGTATGAATTAAATGAAATTATGAGATGGATATTGATGAAGCTCTTTGTTGGAATGAAAATAAAGGACTTTGGACTTTGGTTGCATGGCTAACGGGTCCGCTGGACCCCTAAAATAAAGGATCAGC
Organism: Eubasilissa regina; assembly: GCA_022840565.1. NCBI lineage: Eukaryota > Metazoa > Arthropoda > Insecta > Trichoptera > Phryganeidae > Eubasilissa > Eubasilissa regina. The sequence continues at coordinate 26,423,742 of JAINEB010000025.1, forward strand.
GTTTTTACATAGAGTTGTCGAATATCAAAAAGCTGACATTCCTCAAACAGTGAGTCAGAGGGAAACCTATATGGTTTTCTGTAGATAATTCTGAAAATGGATTTTTGTGTGATTACTAATTGGTTAAGGCCAGTTTTCTCAACTCCACACCAACCTAAGATCGCGTGGCTAAGAAGTGATTGGCAGAGAGCAATGTATATTGTTCTCAGCATACGTTTTTATAGAACATTCCTAAGACATCTGAAGAAAAATGTCAGCTTTCTTAATTTAACCCCAAGTTTATTGATATGTTCAGACCAGTTTAAGAATTGGTCAATCCAAGTGCCAAGGTATTTAATATGTTTTACTCTCTCTAGTTCCTTACATTTGCATGCTATGTATGATGAGTATGATAAAGGCAGAGTAGTATTAGTGTTACAATGATGAAGTTTTAACGACTTATTGAGATTTGGACTACGAGCCTTATTGATACTGAAACACAAATATTCACTTTTGTCAATATTTAATGTGAGAAGATTCATTTCAAGCCACGATTTGACCTTTTGTATTCCAATACCAGCATATCCGTAAACTCCGTCCCATATTTTTGCACGAAACAATAAAGTAGTATCATCAGCAAATGCAACAATTTTCCCATTGGTGAGACTCAATTAAAACAAATCATTTATATATAACAGAAAAAGGGTGGGCCCTAAAACACTCCCTTGCGGGACTCCAAAAGTAATTTTAGTATACTGACTCGTTTCATTATCAATTCTAACTACTTGTTGTCTTTCTGTTAACTGATAACTTTTAAACCAATGTAGAGCTACTCCTCTAATACCCAAAGCTTCTAGTTTCTGCAGAAGAATAGGGAGAGAAACAGTATCGAATGCTTTGGCTAAATCCAGGAAGACACTAATACAATGCTCGTCTTGGTCAAGACTTTATGTAACACATTCAGTAAGTGCACTAACGGCATCTTCTTTGGATTTTTTTTTCCTAATGAATATTACTTAACAGTTTATGTTTGTCTATAAAATCTGTAATTCTTTTATTAACGACTTTTTCAACAATTTTTGAAATAACACTGAGTAATGAGATCGGTCTATAGTTCTTGTCACGTCACCGGGATCTCCATTTTTGAAGAGAGAACAGACAATAGAACATTTGAGGGCTATATAGGTAGTGTATATTGCCAAACACATACAAGTTGTTTGTCACATACTACTGGGGATCCAAACGCACGTGTGAAGCGAGGCAATACCTTATTTACCTTATCTGTAAAGATGCTTATTAAATCTTGCTGAGACAGATCAGATTTTAATTATTATATTTATGATCGAAACAACGCATATCGAATCAGCGCTAATTGAGACTCAGATTTATTATGACGATACGTAATTATGTAATGTCGAACTTTGAACATCTTTATAGAAATTAACGCATCAGCGCTATACGCTTTGACAGTTTTATGAATTACCGTATTATTTTAACATCTTAAGTGATTGATGTTATTACATGAATTGCGAGGATAAAAAAGACTTTCTATTTTTTCCCGAGAGTTAAGTTCGAGTTCCATTTGATTACCCAGTTGAACAATTTCTATAATAACGGGTTCTAATGGCTCCTCAAAATCACTTGTTTACTTAATTACTATTTACAAATTGAGGACACAAGTCTTTCCACATATATAAGCACGTCGTGCGCTACGTGAATAAAAAATATCTTAAAATCGTGATGTTCGTTATAGCAAATGTTCGTAAATGGAGAACTGCCGTTATTACTTAATTCCGGATAACAACGGACCGCCACTGAAGTCGGCGCATCGGGCGCACGCGCATGCTTCGCCGTTCGGCGGTTGGAGCCGGGCGCGATGTTGCCAGACCGTATATAACGCAGGATCATAGCGATCGGAACGTATTCAACTATTCAGTCATTCAGTGTTCATACGCCTCACCGTATTTTCGCTGCCACAGTGAGATTCCGTCAGTCGATCGTTGTAATTCTACTGCCACTGCCGCCATCATGACCGGTCGCGGAAAGGGAGGGAAAGGTCTGGGGAAGGGGGGAGCCAAGCGCCACAGGAAGGTCCTCCGCGATAACATCCAGGGAATCACGAAGCCGGCGATCCGCCGCCTGGCCCGTCGCGGCGGAGTCAAGCGCATATCCGGCCTGATCTACGAGGAGACGCGCGGCGTGCTCAAGGTGTTCCTCGAGAACGTCATCAGGGACGCGGTCACGTACACCGAGCACGCCAAGAGGAAGACCGTCACCGCCATGGACGTGGTGTACGCCCTCAAGCGACAGGGACGCACCCTGTACGGCTTCGGAGGTTAGGCGGAGATCGCTAGTCATCAGCCACCCGATCGTGTGACCATTGCATTCAAACGGCCCTTTTTAGGGCCACGAATTGATATCATGCTCGATACCGCAGTAGTCTCATTCTACACTAAAATGTATGCACATACTCGTACGCAAGAACTTTGAAGTTTTATACTTACGAGTAAATTGGCCAGGTTCGGAAGTTAACTTTTTACTACCGTAGCTTGAAAACTTGAGTTTTTCAATGTACATTTTACACTATTTTAAGATGACATAATAAACACAGATCCAGGTAATTTAATAACAATATCATTGAATGATAAAGAACTGTAATACGGAAGAGCTGCTCGAGGGACGAAAATAAAATGTGTGCTTTTGTAACATTCGACAATCCCTTTTTTCATTTCTTTATCATGACTGATAACAGGATCAAACAATTTATTGACTTTTGTTGTGCCAGCGGCATAAGTTTAAGGAAAAATTGTAGTTACTCTTGTGTCACTTCCTCTCAACAAAGCAATGCGCGGGTCTAGTTGTAACCATGATTTGACAGTAGATTACTTACTTACTTACTTACCATCACGCCGTTTCCCGGTGGGGGTAGGCAGAGAGGATAGAGCGCCACACTCTTCTGTCCTGACACACAATTCTCGCCTCATCCACATTCATACAAGTTCGCCGATTGCTGAGGCTTCTAACAGAACCGTCCTCTGGTTTACCTGGTTGTGCCAAGTCTTCCGCGGACGGACAGTAGATTAAAGTTACATTATTTCTTTCTTTTCTCTACTAATTATGTTACTATAATATATATTTAGTAATAAATTAATGTATATACATTTGAAGGGTTTAATGGAAGCAAGAAGTACGGGTTAATAGAAACTGCAATTTCTTGCTTAGTTGATATTTCATAATTAATTAATATATTTTTCAGTTGTTTATAAAATCAAATAAATACATACCTATCCGAGTTATTAGGCAAAGTTGTAATATTCCATGACGATCCACGAAATAAGAGTTATTTTCAGTACAAAAATAAAGTTTAAAGAAAGCTCTATAAGATATTGAAGAAAATGGGACCAGTGGGCAAATAAATATTGCGCATAAAATAAAATATTCTGTATTATATCGTCGTGCAACTAAACTGAAATAAAATACCAGATAATGGGGCGTATTATTGAAGATCTGAATACTGGTGCCGAATGGGCGTGTCCTCTTGAAACCTTTCCAAGACTATGAGGTCCGACAGGACAAAGGACGCGTGGGAATGTTTGTGCTTTAGACATTTTTGTAAGAAATCGAGCCTGCATTTTGTAACGACAACCATTTAAAAAATGTTCAAGTAATAATTTTCAATCTGGTGCCAATACTATGGTGAACGCAATACTATTAAATAGTAACACGGCAACATATTTATTTCAGATCAACTAGTTATCCAGATATTAATTTCACCAACGGAGGATATCAGCCACGCAGACTATACTATTCTTACTTTATTATACTCGTCATATTTTATGAATAAAAATTATTAAATAATACTTTGAACACTGTATCATGTATACATTTTTATTATTATAGTATTTATATGTATCGAAGGAGGCAATTTCCGTCGATGTAAGCAAAGCGTTCGACAGAGTATGGCATAACGGCCTACTCTACAAACTCGCCGCGCTCGGTTTTCCGCTCGCTTTTGTAAAACTTATTGCTAGCTTCCTATCGGACAGGAAGTTTAGAGTCAAATTAAATGGCCTTCTGTCAACCATACGTTTATTACTAGCCGGAGTCCCGCAAGGCTCAATCATCTCACCATTTTTATACAACATTTTCTCAAGCGATATTCCTTCAGCGGAAGAAGAAGATAACACCGCGGTAGCTAGCTTCGCCGATGACACCGCGTACCTCTCAACATCGGGCAAACCATCGTTATCAATCCGACGAATACAACGACAAGCCACCCTCTTAGAGGATTGGTGCAAGAAGTGGCGTGTCGAAATTAATCCATCGAAAAGTGCCGCGACACTATACACGCGCAAGCAAAACTTTAAACGATTTAAAAATAAAAACATAAAAATGTTTGGAGAAAACATCCCCTGGACCAGCGAAATAAAATACCTCGGTGTTACGCTGGATTCCAAACTCACGTGGAGCAACCACATACATAATAAAATTAGCGCTGCTACACGTGCACTCTGCGCTATGTACCCACTCTTAGGCAGGAATAGCAAACTTGCCATCGACAACAAGCTCCTCATATACAAAGCCATCCTTAGGCCTATACTCTTGTACGCAGCCCCCATCTGGGGTCACGCGGCCCACATGCACACGAATAAACTGCAGATCTTCCAAAATAAGTGCATCCGGTTAGCACTGGGTGCACCAAATTGGATTAAGATCACACGATTACATCAAGAGTCGGGCATACTCCCCGTAAAAGAGTTCATTAAACATATCTCCAAACGTTTTTACGATGGACTCGAGTCGCACCCGAACCCGACCATCAATTCGTTAGCAAAGCACGACTTGAACATTCCGACGCGTCATAAACGTCCAAAATCCGTCCTCTTATAGGATTAATAAGTAAATCACTGCGTCAGCTAGCAGTTTCCTGCGCCATTTAATAAAACAGCAGACTGTTTTTTTTTTTTTTTTTTTTTTTTTTTTTTTTTTTTTTTTTTTTTTTTTCTACTCGTTATAGCTCCAAAAATAAAACTTTTCAGGCCTCAGAGGCATACTACCGATGATAGGGCAAGGGGTTCTCCGAACCCGGTACCCTGTATGACATGAAATAAAAGTCAAAAAGTCAATTATAGTGGAAAAATTCTTAGCACTGACGCAATAGTAGACTCGACAGCATATCGTAGGAATATATTGGTGGCCCTGAAAAGGGCCCTTTTTAAATCGTCAACGGCGGCCAGTGTTAGTGTCACAAGACAGTAGGCATTGTAATGTCTTCATCATCTAGATAGTGCGGCGCGCTCACTTGGAGCTGGTGTACTTGGTGACGGCCTTGGTGCCCTCGCTGACGGCGTGCTTAGCGAGCTCGCCCGGCAGCAGCAGTCTCACGGCCGTCTGGATCTCCCTGCTGGTGATGGTGGACCGCTTGTTGTAGTGGGCGAGGCGGGACGCTTCGGCGGCGATCCGCTCGAAGATGTCGTTGACGAAGCTGTTCATGATGCTCATGGCCTTGCTGGAGATTCCGGTGTCGGGGTGCACCTGCTTCAGCACCTTGTAGATGTAGATGGCGTAGCTCTCCTTCCTCCTGCGCTTCGATTTCTTCTTATCACCCTTAGAGATATTCTTCTGGGCCTTGCCAGACTTCTTCGCTGCTTTTCCACTAGTCTTGGGCGGCATGGCTCTCGGCGGTGGTCTTCTGTTGGCTGGATCAGATACGGAAATGAGTAACAAAATTCCAATTTACTCGGACTATATCCTTTCTAGAGGCGCGCCGAGCGATCGGGGTCTACGCCTGCGTAGTTGGGCATTGATCGCATTCATCCGGAACCGGTTGTCGCGGTTCCCCTTCTGCAAATGCGCAGCCGACCGGCGCTTCAATGCCGTCTCAGAACACGTAAATATGGTGACAAGAACAACCGCCACTTCACAACACATTCGCTTCCCGACTGCGTCGCACGCGCTGCTAACTGATAACGCTATCATCGTCAACAAGCACATCTATATTCCACTGATATTCCATAGTCAGCACGACCGCGATAACCTCCGACCAGTGAACCATGTCCGGACGCGGTAAAGGTGGCAAAGTGAAGGGAAAGGCAAAGTCCCGTTCCAACCGGGCGGGTCTGCAGTTCCCCGTGGGACGTATCCACCGCCTGCTGAGGAAGGGCAACTACGCCGAGAGGGTCGGAGCCGGCGCCCCCGTCTACCTGGCCGCCGTCATGGAGTACCTGGCCGCTGAGGTGCTCGAGCTGGCCGGCAACGCGGCCCGAGACAACAAGAAGACCAGGATCATCCCGAGGCATCTGCAACTGGCCATCCGCAACGATGAGGAGCTGAACAAACTCCTATCGGGCGTGACCATCGCTCAGGGCGGAGTGCTGCCCAACATCCAGGCGGTACTGCTGCCCAAGAAGACCGAGAAGAAGGCTTAAGCGCAACACAAAACACCAGACGACCGCCTGGACCTGGACCCCGCCATCGAGGATGACCGAGTGCGCAGACAGACCAGAGACGTACTCGTACACAAATGGCCCTTTTCAGGGCCGCCAATAGGTTATTTACGTGTCAGCAAATATAGACTCGATATAATATAAATTTAATACAAATTTATTATCATATCTCTGAAAATTGAATTTCATTGACATTTTTCGTAGCAAGAGCACCCCTGAATTGAAGAAATATGTGTACGTGAATTATACTTAGTTTGGCATTGTACAGCTTAAAAAAAGACAGTTAGTTACAATGAGACAGAAAGACCTTCTAATCTCGGTTGGCATCCCTTTAGTTGAAATGATGGATTGGTAGCGCCGCGAGCAAAAACGAGAATTTATAATTATTGCTGTAGTGTTCCATCGGCAGCTACCAATCGCTTGGTTTTGCAGTTTTTTGTTGTAAAATTCATACCGGTTTTAAACTCTAAAATTAATTTGGTAATAATCAATAATAACCGGTGTCCTTGTTTAACATGAAATAATGTGTCTACCTACAAAGAAATCTGGTGAATTTCCACCATCTTATACACCACATACAGTCAAATTCTTGTATGGAAACAGATTCCGAATTGAAGAATCTACTAATCAGAATTATTAGTGCTTTAAAAGAAAAATCTATCGAAGAAATAATATCAAATCCGATGGCTGACTTCACAGTTTAAAGTTTACGGTAATAAGTGATGACACAAATACTTGTAGTTTATGTGTTTTACGAATTTTTATTTTATTTTTTACTGAAAAAATTTGATATATTTGCTTATTGATTTAATGTTATTGTAGTAATTCTAAAAGCTGAATTTCAATAATGTTTTAATTCGAAAACCGGTTTTTGTATAAACCCTAGAGAATACGTGAGGGGACGGCGCCCCCTCGAATAACCTCTTGCAGATAAATCAATTACCGGAGATACCTATGTACTTCCGCTCTGGAATTCCGTGCGTGGAATTTAAATAATTTAAAACTGAATAAAAATAAGTTATTAAATTCCTGCAGTTTGTGTATGACCAGTAGCCTCGCTTTATATTCGTATAAATTGATTAGCGGCCCTAAAAAGGGCCTTTTGATTCGTGTTGCCGATTGGCGGATGAATATATAATAGTTAAGCACGCTCTCCGCGGATGCGCCTGGCCAGCTGGATATCCTTGGGCATGATGGTGACGCGCTTGGCGTGGATCGCGCACAGGTTGGTGTCCTCGAACAGGCCGACGAGGTAGGCCTCGCTGGCCTCCTGCAGCGCCATCACGGCCGAGCTCTGGAAGCGCAGGTCGGTCTTGAAGTCCTGGGCGATCTCGCGCACCAGCCGCTGGAAGGGCAGCTTGCGGATGAGCAGCTCGGTGCTCTTCTGGTAGCGGCGGATCTCGCGCAGGGCGACCGTCCCCGGCCTGTAGCGATGGGGCTTCTTCACGCCTCCGGTGGCCGGCGCGCTCTTGCGGGCCGCCTTGGTGGCCAGCTGCTTCCTGGGAGCCTTGCCTCCGGTGGACTTGCGGGCAGTCTGCTTCGTGCGCGCCATCGTAGCTAGTAGCTGTAGTGGTAGGTACAGAGGAGAGAGAGAGTTCAGACGACAATGTGCTGGCGCCGCGATTTTGAGCCTATTTATTGTGTCAGATGCCGGGGAACCGTCGACAATGAGAGGGGAGAGGGAGATTTGCACCTGGCTACGTTAAGTTAATCAGACAAGAGCGTCACGTGAACCGTCGGGTAAATGTGTGTGCTCAAAATGTATATTTTAAAAATATTTCATTCGTTCTTTAATTTACACCGCCTGACTATGCTTAGAATTGTTACACAATGAAAAAATTAGTTTTGTTCATTTTATTTTGAGTAGAAAATATTTGAACATTGAGAAAATTGTTATAACATTTAGAGAGATAAAGAGACTTTAATGTTTGTATATTTGTCATCAATATTTTAAAGTTCTATTGTAAACCTTTGGACAAGTAATTGAAATTTTATAAATTAATTTATTTTAATACAATGTTAATAAAATGATTGAAACCTTGCGATACTAATACGTTTGAAATTTCCACTCTCAAATAGTTAAGTTGTTTTAAATATACCTACACACTAAGTAAGACATATATATGTAAAACATGATGAAATTTACACCAAATAATCGATTTACACCTTCGGCAAGTATACGTTTCAGCAAAATACGGCGTACAGTAAAACAACGCAAATCGAAACACCTTTCCCATAAAAATTTTCCAAATGCTCTGCGCAATCGTTGTCAGTCAAGGATAATAGTGTCTTATATTTTTTTCCAAAAAATTTCATAACAAAATAAAATCGTTGGAGGTATCAATGGTGGGATGTATTTTACTAAAATATTATAAATAAAATTATGCACATTAAAAAAAAATTAAACAAAACAAAATATAAAGTTTGAAATAATGAATAATAAATGCTAACAATTAAGTTTGTTTAAATCTTTATAACACCAGATATTTTTAATTACAGCAATTCTGATTTTTGCTATCGCGGTAAGTAAAAAAATATATTCTATTCGGTCATAGCAGTGAAATTTGGTAGCATATCGTCGTTTGTTATATCTTTTTTATCTATGTCGTATGTCATTTATGTCCATTCGTTCAAAACAAATATCTTGCGCATAGTTTGCCAAGTATATTGCAAAACACAAAAAAGTTGTTTGTCACGTAGTACTGGGGATCCAAACGCACGTGTAAGATGAGGGAATACCTTTTTTATCTAATCTGTAAAGATTTATATCGAATCATACCGATGTAGATCAGATTTTCAGTGTTATGTTTATGTTCGAAATAACGCATATCGAGTCGACGCAAATCGAGACCCAGGTTTATTATGACGAAACGTAATTATCTAATGTCGAATATAACTGTGAGCATTTTTGTAGAAAGGAATAAATTACTTTCGTTTGATCAATACGTTAGACTATGTAATAGAATACATGCCTTCTGACATTAATATTTGATTTGTTTGATGTATCTTAACAAATCAAGATGATCCATATTCCGTAAGCATTTTCAAAATTTATATTCCCGATTTCACTTCAACTAATGCTATTGTTTAAAAGAAGACATTTAAAGGTGATGTTTGAAACTAAATGTTATTCAACTTAATACATTTATTCCATTGATTTACTTACCTTGTATTCGTCTTGGCTTTCTTAAAATTAAATAATAAGCTGATTTAACATTAAATAAAAGGTTCTTAAAACGCTAAATTTTTTCCAGTAACAAGAATAAATAAAATATATTATTGTGTTTTCCTTAAATGTGTTTCACCGTCAAAATTTCCTTAACCATGGTCGATAACAATCACATCACACCCATCATTTTCATAAGATCACAGCAATCGAAGCAGATTTTTCTTTCATGGTTTAGTCGTCAGATTAAATTAACTAAATCAATTTCTTGTGGCCTTAAACATTGGTAATAGAGCATGTTTATTCATATACAGCATCACCCCGTATTCACAATCATCATGCACCCCTTTCCAAAAAAAATTCTAATTCCTAAATCTACTAGATCTGCTTATTCAAAAAATACATAATTTTTATTAATTACAGTATTATTTAAACACCTTAAGCGTTTTATATTCTTGCATGAATTGTGAGGGTAAAAAAGGTTTTCTGTGTTTTCCAGAGAGAAACGTCTTTATTTTAATCCCTTTAGTATAATCATGCATCCCTATAACATAATATTCGAGTTTCATTTGATTACCTAGTTGAACAATTTCTGCAGTAATATCACTTGCACTGTTTACAAATTGGGGACATAAATCTTTCCACACATGTTTACACCTCGTGCGCTACGTGAATAAAAAATATTTTAAAATCATGATGTTCGTTATAGCAAATGTTCGTAAATCAAACGTTCGTAAATTGAGAATTGCTGTAATTATTTAATTCTGTATAACAACGGACCGTCACTGAAGTCGGCGCATCGGGCGCATGCGCATGCTTCGCCGTTCGGCGGTTGGAGCTGGGCGCGATGTTGTCAGACCGTATATAACGCGGGATTATGGCGATCGGAATGTATTCAGCTATTCAGTCATTCAGTGTTCATTCGCCTCTCCGTCTTTTCGCTGCCACAGTGAGATTCCGTCAGTCGATCGTTGTAATTCTACTGCCACTGCCGCCATCATGACCGGTCGCGGAAAGGGAGGGAAAGGTCTGGGGAAGGGGGGAGCCAAGCGCCACAGGAAGGTCCTCCGCGACAACATCCAGGGAATCACGAAGCCGGCGATCCGCCGCCTGGCCCGTCGCGGCGGAGTCAAGCGCATATCCGGCCTGATCTACGAGGAGACGCGCGGCGTGCTCAAGGTGTTCCTCGAGAACGTCATCAGGGACGCGGTCACGTACACCGAGCACGCCAAGAGGAAGACCGTCACCGCCATGGACGTGGTATATGCCCTCAAGCGACAGGGACGCACCCTGTACGGCTTCGGAGGTTAAACGGAGACCGCCAGTCATCAGCCACCCGATCGTGTGACCACTGCATTCAAACGGCCCTTTTTAGGGCCACCAATTGATTTCACATTCGATACCGCAATAGTCTCATTCTACACCGAAATATTTGTATATAAAATACATTTCAATATAGAATCTTTGTACGACACATGAAAGTACATATTGTGTTTTGCGTACAGCCACAATAAAACAAGAAGGGTTTAAAGTTTTTGGATTAAGATCTTTCAGCATTATTCGATATTATATTCAACACAATTTTTTCTGAATATTATTCTCAAAGCTTTATTTTGCAGTACTGATAATTGTTGCATTTCTTCTCATTATGCATGTTGTTTGAATAATAACTTCAATTAAATTTGTAGTGAAAACATATTTGAAGTTGCAATATCGGAACATAGTTCTGTGATATTTTTAACACAAATTGAATTAATCAATTAGAAATATAAAGGGAAAAAATCTATCCATCAAATAAAATATTTGGTTTGCTAATTTTATTTAATTTTACAATATAAAGTTGATTGCTTTTAAAAATGGAATGGATTGATGTACCAATTGAAAAGACTGCAGAATATAATCGTTCTCGTTTGATATAGCGAAATTGATGACATCCCGATAGCAACTAAATATTTTGTGAATAGACAGATTTTTTCTGTACATTTTTCTAATTGATTAATTTAATTATTTTAAGTTAACAATAATAATTATAATCCGACTACAATTATACAACAAAGATAACGATCAATGGGAAGACCGTGACGTAGACAGGTAGATAATGTCGAGATGGACCTTAATACTTACAACATTTCTGTACTTTGTAAACTTTACATAACTTCTATTTTTATTGTTTAATTTTTGCCATGTATTGAACGATTTAACTTTTATCGTTGTTTTATTTTTTGTATATTTTTCGTTACTTTACTTTACTTTATGCATTACTGTAATATATTATGTCTAGTGGAAAAGGATCAATTGGAGTCGTTAATTTAAAAAAAAATAGTTCATTACCATTACATCAATTTCATTCCCACTATGATTGTAGGTACCTTTGTTAGTGTCCATATAATTTTCGTCGAATATTTTATTTTCTCTATATATTTCGACCATTTTCATCGCCATTTGGCTAAGTACTCCCAATGTTTCAGTGCTTTCAGGAATAATAACGGGGCGCTAGAAGGTAGGACCCACCCTTTCCCGGGACCGTTGTAGAAGTTTCAACTTATTTTATCGGTTCCACTCACAGCACTATACAGACACGCGAAATGTACAATTAATAACCACAACAGAAAAGAGATAAAAAAAAAACAAAACCTAACGTAAGAGATTGCGGAAACGAATAGAGATTTAAATTTAAACCTATCTTTATTTATTTTGAAATATAGGTGTATAACAATATTACAAACAAACAGATAATCAAGTGTCATGTACGGAAGTGAAGAGACCAGTGGGTACAAGACAGCCATTAAAGGGCTAACTATCGAGTACACTCTCCCATGAAGGGACTCGGACGAAACACGATGATGCACGAGTCACGTCACACGCGGTACAGGCCAACGGAGTTACGCACGATTTTGTTTGTTTTAGCAGGAATAAGTATATTTGTTCCATTGTTAACCTTCACCATACCATGATATAAAATACCCGAACGCAGCCATGCTGTCAACTCGTGTAAACAATAGTTAGCTTTGTTATTATTAGTTAATGTTTTTATTAGCTTAAATAGCTTAATGGATCGAACTTACTTTAAATATTGAGCACTCAATTTTGAAAAAATGATTAATTACACAATTTAGAGCATTCATAAAGTTCTATACAATGTGTCCTTCCTTCTTATCTATCTTCATTTAATTAGTGAGAAAGAGATAACTATATTTGTATGTTTGTTGTTCTTTTCACTGTGAAAATAGTGCGTGATCTCTGTTTTTCATATCACAAATGGTATTTTTACCAACGTATTAATTTTACAAAAAATAATTGTTTTTGTACAATTCCCTTTTCATAATTGGTTTTTCGCTAGTTATTCCTAAGCGCTAATATTTTCTTTAGGATTATCTAAAATATGAATTTTATGTTGCATGTATTTACCGAAATATTACAGGTTTAATTATGATGGTAGATCTGTGTTACTGCATGGCTTGGGAAGGGTTAATTAAGTACCGGTACCTTTTGCATATTGTTCACGACTTTCGCACGTAATTGGTTCCTGAAATGTGTAACGTTTCATTTTAAAATGAGGTGCATTAGCATATAAGTAAATAACACTTTATTGATTTAGTATCTGGCGTTTTATTTATGAATTTATAGAGTATCGTAGACTCTAAAGAATTAAAAAAAAAAACAATCTTACAAACTAAGAGCTTGAATAATTGATAAACTCAGAGGGATGCCTTCAATCCATGAATTCAATGATTCAAACCATTACTGTGGCACGTTGTTTATATTGCCAAAATTTTGAACATATTTCTCAATTTTATTATTATTGCTTTTCAACATTTTTCAGGAATCTAAATTTTAATGTACATGTTAAATTCCGACTGCCTACCTTCTATTTACTTCTTACTTCATACTTACTATACGGCTTATCAAAGTGGATGCAACTTATAATAGTTAAATTGATACCTACATAAATATCATTGTATTCGTTCCTATTTTATTTTGTCAGGTCAACGAACTCCGTTACTTGAACGCCCACTTGAGATAAAAATAGGTATTTAGGCTGTCCAGCGGGTTCAATGAACTCATCAAAACTGTTGGGACTAAAAGCTTCCCTTAAAACAAAAAATGTTTATATTAACCGAGAACAAAGGATTGTAGGATATAAAAGAAAATCATTGCATTTTGAATATCGGTCATGGGAAGTTTTTAAATAAATTCATTATTTTCTCTTGCAAAGTGTACAAAGGATGCACATCTCCTTTTAATTCGGCACTACGCTGGTGCGAGAAATATAATTCGCCTATATTTATATGGCTTTCTGGATCCATATTATTTGTTATTTTTGAACACTTCACTATTTATGATCACTTTGACAAAAGACTTATAAAAGGTTTACCTTTTCTCCAATAGGTGTTGCTTAATATTGATTTATTTTCGATTAATTTTGTAAATAGGTTTATCTATTTTACAATAGATGTCACATTTTTTTTTCATGCATGTTATATTCCGGCTACTTACTTATCGAAGTATGTAAATGCAATTTATACAAGTTAAATACATATCTACATAATATTATTTCATTCGTTTCCATTTATGTTTACTTTGAGAAAAATATCAGGCCAATGGACGCGGTCACTTAGAAGCCTACTTGAGATTACAAGGGTTGGTGTTTAAAAAAATAAACTGTTGGGACTAAAATCTTCCCTTAAAAAAAATGTTTATATTGACCGAAAACAAAGGATTATAGATTATAAGAAGCTCGAAGCTATAACTAGCAGATCACTGTGTTTTGGGTTACGGTCACGGGAAGTTCTTTTTAAATAAATTCATTATTTTTTCTTGCATAGTGTACAAAGGATGCACTTCTCCTTTAAACTCGACACTACGCTGTTGCAAGAAATATAATTAGCATAATTCGCATTGATCTTTTCAAAGGCATACAAATATTATTAAATTAAATTATACAATGCATTCTTTTCACGTTCCTTACGCGGTTTTTACACCTTTATTAGACTTGTTATTATTTATTAATTTTAATACAAATTAAATTAATCAACAAGACTATTTATACAGAAAAAATCAATACATCGAAAAAATATTTTTTTTTTATCGGGACTCGAAGCTGGACCTTTTCCTATCCCTTTAACTGTATGCAATGATCCGTAGAATGCACATCTAGACAGAGGTGGGCGAGCGAAGTGAGGGGTGAATAGCGGTAAAATAAATAGGGGAACGAACGATCCCGCGAGACACGTCTGTAGCGACCGGAATTCAAATCCACCGCCATCTCAGTCGGCATCGACGCTAGCGACAGCGTTGCCGGTTGCTGCCACAAGCCTGGCTCAGAATTCACCGCTAGGCACTCTCTCTAGTTTCAGCGTTTCACGACGACGGTTTCGCCGGCTCGCGAGAGCCGAGCGAGACCGCCAGCCCGCTTCACATCATTTCATTTCACATTCATTCATTGCATTCTTTATTTCTATCTGTTTTCATCATACCGTCATAATAAAACTTCAACACGCCAAAATCATTTATATTTCATTTAACCACCGACATAACCCTCAAACGTCTTTCCCCTTATGATGCTATAAATTTGAGGATAGGCGCGTCCCGCTCTCGCCTGGATGCAGGGCGCGAGCAGAAGCTCGGAAAGAGCATCTCACAATGGAATGAGGACGGAAATTCAAATGGAAAAGTGCACAGCACCGACATAATTTTAGTAGTAGACAAGGCAGCATATCGTGAGAATATATTGGCGGCTATAATAAGAGCCTTTTTTAAATCATCAACGGTGGCCGGTGTTAGTGTCACGCGACAGCAGACATTGTAAAGTCTTCATCATCTGGCTAGTGCGGCGAGCTCACTTGGAGCTGGGGCTCGTCCGGCAGCACCAGTCTCACAGTCATTTGGATCTCCCTGCTGGTGATGGTGGACCGCTTGTTGTAGCGGGCGAGGCGGGACGCTTCGGCGGCGATCCGCTCGAAGATATCATTGACGAAGCCTTCATTGGCCTTGCTGGAGATTCCGGTGTCGGGGTGCACCTGCTCCAGCACCTTGTAGATGTAGATAGCGTAGCTCTTCTTCCTCATGCGCTTCGATTTCTTCTTATCGCCCTTGAAGATGATTATTATTAGTATTATTATTATTAAGCCTCCTTTCATGTAGCGAATTCAATTATTTGGGATGAGCTGCCTCGCGCAGCAAAATTATTATGGACGACGTATAATTACAATTCATAACAATTTAAAATATTTCTGCTTCAATACGCAATTTAGCAAATCGCCAATAAGGTAATGTTCTTACAATTGTCATAACCGTCATTAGGGTAACTTCGCCGTATGAATCGTTTCAATGGTAATTCTAGTTCTACCTCATTTTAATAAATCCGAGTGCATTCACACGTGTATTGTGTAGTTCATTCCATTACATTCAAATATTAAAAATATATTTATAGAACTTTCCAATATTTTCGTAAGGATGAAAATATTAGAAAATGTACTAAATTTTATTATTAAATAAAAAAAATGATTTCCTACATAAATGTAAATAAAATCAGATATCATACCAAGGTAAGTAATGTTGCTGATGACATCAGCCCTGATGATGAACCCTGTAATGGATACCGAAACGTTGGCCAAAGAAGTCGGATAAATACGGCAGAATAACCCAAAAATATGTACACAAATGATTCTGAACGTGTAAATGTAAATATCGTTATTATCATCTTCTATATGTAATATAATATTATGGTATTGTGTTATGGCCGGTATACCTCACCCGTACAGTGAGGGCCAGTTGTGTAGTTGGGCAGGAACGTCGGTCTAGTACTTTTTTCCAAGACCAGAACGCGTTCCGGTACGATTTGTCAGAACAAAACAAGTACATACCGAGAATAGTTGGGCCGGTTCTTTTTACGATGTTTTCCAAGAAAGCTAAATTCCAAGCTGAACCTGAATACCCTTCACATGACAGTGAATAACAATAGGTATATTGTACTTTCATATTCTATTGTGTCAAATTAGAACGAGCTAAAATTGAAAAGATTCGTATTTCGGGAGTTAATTTGTCATCATCTGCATAGTTTTTATATTCTTGTGCATTTTTATGTTTTTAACAAAGTTTTTGTGTTATTACTATTTTTTTGTGTTAAATTATTTAATTCTACTAAAATGTAAGAACTTTTTCGTTATGGTTTATGGACTGATTTTTGTGAGAAAAATACTGGTGTATTAATTAATGTACAAAAAAATACTTAACCATGTGCGAAAAAAGAAAACACACGTCATTTTCATTTAGTGACGGAAGAGATTTCTACCCGGCTGAGCTGTTTGGTTGTTAGGAGTGCGCATATAATCAATCAGTTGGCAATTCGCGTGCGTGCTCCCATATAACTGAACTGTATGCGCACGCTGATACACGGCAACGTACATAAATGTCGATCGATAGTTGTTCAAGTGTTTTGTCAAAAAACCATCGATTTTTATCGTGTTGATAATATGCGCACTCCCATATGATCCAGTAACCTTTTGACAAACAAATAAATACTCACATGTATGTATGCATCTAGCTTAAGTCTCTGTAATCACGCTGAAGTGACACTAATGTCCATGAACCAAGATGCTGCTTTTGCATCGTCTCTCGTAGTCATCAGCTGTTTTCTATACACTGCGTCACCGCTTTTTCCAGCAGTGAAAAATGAATACTACCCTTTAAAATGAGAAAGTTTTGTGGACATTACTCACTGCTGTAAACAGTGACGTTTACCTGTCATACGTAATATTCTAGTATTTTGATTTATTCGTAAGCTCGCTGGCTAAGGGACGACAGTCGTTGAAATTTCAACAATATGTTGGCGCCAAAATTGTTAATAATTCTGTCATTTTGTTGTGTACTCACATCTTGTATTCCTATCAACTACTTAAGCTTCTTACTTAATACTATATCCGAGAAATACTTGAGGGCTTCTAAACTGGTGGTGATTAGATGTACCAGAGAAGCAGTCAACGATTCCATTCCAGAGGAGTTGATGTCTACCGATTTAATTATACCGAGACGAAAACAAATATATAATTATCATCACAAATTTGTACTCGCTAATCTCGGAAGTGCCCCAGTTACGGAAAGCTTTCGAAGGGCAGACATTTTATTGTTGATCGACGAAAATGTTGAAGTTAATTTTAATCAAATGGAACAATTTTCTAACACAACCGCCATCACAATATACGAAAAAGAAGAAAATATAACTCGTTATTATCAAAATCCTACTTCGATAGTACTGATGAATTTACCTGAATCGGTAAATGGATTGGTATTTACTACGGATGACAAATGTGGAAAATTAAAAATGAATGAAATATACCAATGGATCTTCAGTTCTAAACGTTACACAGAAAAAAAGAAAATAATAGAGCATGATCCAACAGAAAGATGTGCCATAGAAGTTAATTTAGTGATGTATCATCTGACAAGGTTCGATAGAATTGCTGCATTTGAGGTTATGTCACAACACTACATTTTACAAATATTTGACATGGTTGGAAAGCAATTAGATTTCTCCACGATAGTCAAAGTGTACCCCTTTTCAAATAAATTAATGCGATTTGATTTTACATTTTACAGTGCCTATAATATTAAAACTGGGGAAAATCCATTGGTGTATTTCCCATCCGACCGTGACGCCATGGCTTTCTTAACTATGGAAGAAATCGTATGGTTGATTATTAATCCATCTCAGCAACTCATCAATATTTGGACGTTGATAATCTTTTTATTTATTCTAATCGTGACACTAACAGGAGTACTCATTTGCCAAGAGAAAATCGATAGAATAGCGATAATCAGGTCCAGCGGAGGATTGCAGAAGGTGATACTCCTCGCGTGGTCAATATTACTTTCTATATCGATACCCCGTCAACCCCATCACAGAATAAAAAGATTAATATTTGTATCGTGGGTACTTATATCTCCAATATTAACATTATCATTCTATTGCTCTGTATTTTCTCAATTAACTGTTCCATCTGATAGAAAGATCGAAACTCAAGATCAACTTATAGAATCAAATATTGATTTCTTAGCTTTCTCTGCTGAGTATGCCGATGTAGCGTTCTCAGCGGATCAAAATGATACCGGAAAGCGTATCTATCCAAAGTGCGAATTGTATTTTCCACGCAAAGGCAACATTTTTAACAGAAATGAAACGTTTGAAGTGTTTATAGAAACAAAATTAAAAGATGGCAAACCCCTCGCAATCCTATTGGATTTTTACGTATCTCAGAGTTTTATCAACACCCACAAGAGCTTGGATCATTACTACCTGTCGCGTCCAGTAGTCGTGTATCCCGTATACTTGTACGCTAATTACCCATCGGAGTTTTCAGCTAATGTAATTAAAACTGTACAAAGATTAACCGAAAGTGGAATTCTCGATCGAATGATTCATAGCTCGGGTAAAACAAGATTCTCGTCCCACAGGGCAGCGAACACGTACAAGGAATACTTTGTTAACGTGTATATCCTGATCGCGATGCTCTACGGAGTTTCTATTCTGGTGTTGTTGGGCGAGATCATATACTTTAAATTCACGAAGAAACGCACTGTAACTGTTCAAGATGTCGTCCAAGGTGAAATAGATGAATTAATTATATAATACGATTTTAAATTATCTCGGTGTGATGTCGTGTTCTTTATATATATTTACCTTATCCATTAACATGATAAATAGAGCGTTATTTACATTGCGCGGAAGTCAGGAAAAGTAATAAATATGTTATAATTTATCATTCTGATCGGATACGACCACGTTGTTGTTGGCGTACAACATTCCTAGAATAGGTGTCTCCGCAAAACAATAATTTTATAAGATAGTTAATACAATGATTTGTTGATGGGTGCATCCTGTAAATGCAAGTGCTCAGAAAATATTGAGATTAGTTTAGTTTTACTGCACATCTGATAATTATATTAAATACACCATTAACATTGGAGATTCATGTTTTCTGTGCAATATTTGATAATCTGATTTGTATTTTTTTCTGCAATAATATTGTGTGTATTCAGCATTACAATATTTTGTTTATTTATACTCGATTATGCTCCTCCTCTCCTCACTCCCCTGCCATCTCTCGGTCCTTTTTGATTATTTTATTTGAAAAAAAAAAGAAGTAAATAGTAAAAATACATGTAACATTGCCCTTCCGCTAATCGTTCCTTCGCCCGAAAGATCGTTAAGATCGCGAAATGATTCCAGATTTCCACCCGTTCTCTAAGTTGTAGAGTATATTATGGAAATTTCTGGTTTTCATTAAAGAATTATATTATGGAAAATTTCAATCGAGCATGAAATTAAAAAAATAAAACGTCGCGAGAAAAATGGCGGATAATTATGCATCATCCTGAAATTAACTTTAAAAACAATTTTAAATTTCGTGACACAAAGCTTTGTGTTTTTGTTTATGGTTTTAATTTTCTTTTGAAGCGGTTATTAGGGGCTATTTTTACCCTACCACCCTAGATAGTCGAGAGTCTACTGTATTTCGAAACGAAGTTATGCAGTGAAAATAGGACTAACTTAATGGCGAGCTAAACATTTAGAAACATTTATTTATATCTGTTGTAATTGTACTGTCATAATTAGTTAAGAAAACAGTTAAATTTTCAAGAATTCTTAACAAAATTATTTACTATTAGTTTTCTAATTTTCATCTTCAATCTAATCTTCAGTACAGTCATTTTAAATAATGTAACTGATTTTTTTAAAGTCTAGGCCTGAGGGATGAAATTACCCTGTGTAAAAAGGTTAATAAAAACTCTATATATCTATATAGATGCACAGTATAATTATTGATACTTTAAATTATTCGATAATTATTTAACATTTATTTTTTAATAAAACAATTTTCTTAGATATTCAGCGAAAATAATAATGTATTTAATTTTAACTACTTATTGCAATAAAAAATATCACATACTTAAATATAAAGCTATGACTAGTCATAAATTACATACTATTTGTATGTAATTCTGAATTATATAATCATTGTAATAAAAAAATTATACAATCTTTATCTTTTTAAAAATTGAGGATTTCTTAACTATGACTGTTTCTTGATAAACCATGTTTTTAAAACTTTTTAAATATAAATTTTCATTAAGGAGAACATATTATTATTGTGAAGTTGTAATTATTCAGAACATAGGTCTGTGATATTTTAAATACTAATTAAATGTATTAATTAGAAAGATATACTTAAGTTGTTGGATTGGAAAGAGATCCCGGTAGCAACAACATATTTTTCGATAAAATTTATTTTATATGTATATCTTTCTAATTGATATATTTAATTAGTATTTATAAATTTTCACATTTACAAATGTTCATTGAATTGAATTACGCATGCAATACACGCGTACCTTTACAGGCTCTTAGGGCTCAAAATCTTATTGAGATCATCGTGGACATGGGCCTTAAGACTGCTCTCTTACTACAAGGTTCTAACCTGATCACTAGTTAGCTGGTCAGAGTGACTAGCTGCAACAGTAATTAATTAATACAAATTAAATATGTCAAGTAGAAAGATATACAGAAAAAAGCAATTTATCAAAAAAATATTTTAGTTGCTACCGGGATTCGAACTTAAACATTTTCCTATCTGAGGAAATGCGTTACCAGTTACACCACGCCAACTGAATAAATTGCATTCAATTTTTAAAAAGTTATCATCATTACACTGCGATAAGTTTCAAATACCTTTGAGTAATACGCGCTATGAGACGCCAGAAATTAAATCGATTTAATTTTTTATTAAATTTGGATAAACTTTAATACAACTTATTGTCATCTTACTAGTTGATACATTTAATTTGTATTAAAATACCACAGAACTATGTTTTGAAAAACTGGAACTTCAAAAATTACAAAAAGCAATTAATTATTTTTTATAAACTAACAAACATTGTATTATGTAAGCCGCATTGAGTGACGTGGCTTATATAAAGTTGGTAGTTTATAAAAAGGAATAATATAATTTTCAATAGACTAGTTAATTTATTTTTGAAAAATAGCACATTCGTTTTGCAAGGTCGATGATCTGGTGTATAATCAAGACCTGGGGGTTAGTTTCAAGTAAAACCCTCCTATGCTATGTAGAAGGAGGGCTTGGGGGTCGTACTCCAGGGGTAGTTTAGTATCTTTGCACAGTGACACATCGAAGTGGAGAAGAATTGTCATGAGGGCCAATTTCACCTGTAGCATGCCGAAACGACTTCCTGAAAATTCATTCAAATTTAATTATCAGTCGCAATTAGTTGTTTCATATACAATACACTCAGTACAATACTGTACAATACACTCAGTACCAACTGGAAATCGTACAATTCCAATAAGATTACACAAATATGGACCCAATATGTGATTCAATCAGGTAGAGATGAATCAGAAGCGTGGATATCCAACAATTTAATATAATTTATACAATTTCTTTCACTAATAATTCACTAGTCCTACAACACTCTCACTACATGTATTTTTATTATATTTTTATTTTATTTTTACTTTTTTATACATATTTGTAATTCTCTTTTTATTCCAAATAACACCACAACAGCACGAAAAAAAAAAACTGGCTGCTTTAACCCAGACTTCAGTCTAGTAAAGTAGCCAGGACAACGCTGTATATAACAGAGGTGAAGTCTACTCCATCCCACACAATAAACTATATATTATGTATGTCTATATGTATCCACCTCTGTTAGTACAAAAATATGGATGTCAAAATATATATAAATAAATAAATATAATGTATTTGTTATTTTTAATTATTCATTTGTTAATACGAAAGAAAATAATAACAATGGACGCTCGGAGGACGGACAATTGTTCCACGAGTGCATCCAGTGGTACCAAAGGGGAAATTGAGAGACCGAATTTGGCCGGCCTAACTGCGCTTGACTGATGGAAATATGAAATTCTGCGGGACACTTGGGTAGGCCTTCATCCAGCACTGGATAGAAAAGTGACGATAATGATAATAGTACTAAAATTCTTGAGGTGTTTGTGTGATAAAAATGTGACCATAATTTTGTGATTGCTGTTCAATTAAAATAATAACATTGATTAAATTACATGGCACGATTTTCACTAGCATTTAAATTTTTAAAATATTACGTGAACTTCTGAATATAATATATAATAAATTTCTCAATTCTGGGTGTTTTGTGATGTGTTTCACAACAAGGTGAATTTTATGTTCCAGGCCGATTTTGTTTGGCCGCCATTTTGGATTGACAAATATTTGTCAGTTCACATTTGGTAATCAAAGAGAGTAGTTGATTACAATTATAAAACGTCTTGAAGTCATTAAAATATTTTATCAAAATAATAATGGTGATTGCTATCGGCATGTGTCGGAAAATTTCTTGGTGGGCGAATTGGATCGATTAGGCCTGCAACACGTGTAGTTTCAACAGGACGGTACCACCTGACCAAATTTTTCCTTTAGTATAAACAAGATTTTTTTTTACTAAAACTTATTATTTACGTATTTAGTCAGTTTCATTTTAAATCTATTCAATTTCTATTCCTTTCTTATATTTTCTGGCATATCTTTAAAAATCTTCATCGCACTATATATCATCGATATCTGAGATTTGGCTTTCTTCCTGAATGGCAGTCTATCCCCTTCTCTTGTGCGATGCTCGTGCTCATGTTGATTTGCATCAATTTTTAGTGGAAATTCCGCTGAGGATTTTATAAATAAATACCATTATATTAAAATATATCTTCCGCTTAAAGGTTATCAAATTCAGATCTTCCAGCATTGCACTGATTAGAGAATATCTATTTTTTTTTAGTATTATTCTCAGAGCTTTATTTTACAACACTGACAATTGTTGCATTTCTTCTTCGTTAGCCAAAAACAAAATGCAGCTGCAGTAGTTGATGTGAGGAATAATAACGGAGTTGTATACTATTTTACAAGACTCAGTACTAACAAAAAATTTTTAGCCAATCTTTTTTGCAATAATAAATGAGAAATTGATAAAAGGATAGGTTTAGCTGTTAGCGTTCTATTGTTACTGTAAAGTTCAATAATAAGGAAAACAAAACTCATCAATAAAACAAAATTGGCAATTTTCAAATCATTGGTCTTCAACTTTAGATACTCATAGTAAGGAACAGGTCGATAATGAGGAGTAGCAGGAGTGACGTTGAGAGATCAACGATATCATCCAAAAGGATCTTGGGATGATTCTATTGCTGCTCCAAATAGAAAAATCTCAGCTGTGTTGGCTTCAATATATCCTTCGTATGGAAAACGAAAGACTACCTAAACAGATTTTTACACCACTGCTAGAGAAAAGAACACCTGTAAAACTGTAGAAAAAGCAAATGGAGAGATTCTGTGAAGAACGATGGAACTACCAGTGGCCCCAAGTAATCGACACAGCGCAGGATAGAGAGCGGTGGTAGAGTGCCGAACCGATTAGGATAAAGGGGATAAAGAGGAAGTAAACGAAGATAAAACGAAAATATTCAAGAAATGTAGACGGACAATGAACACACTGTGCTTAAGCCTTCAAAGATCACCACAAGTTTCAGGTGGTAGGCGAGAAGGCATTACACGATGTTGAAGAGTTAAATATACATATCTCGTGAAACGTGAACAACCCCGTCAAATTGGAAAAATGTTACATAGTTTTGAAAGAATTTTTGAACTTATGCGGGATGGGGCAGTTTGAAGGATAAGAATAAGGTACAGACGAGTTGTTTCATTTGTCAGAATCCCAAACTATCATCAACGTAAAACTACGTAATAAAGAGTTTTTCATTAAGGGCGCTTAAACTTTTTTTTAAAATAAAATAAAAACGAATGAATATATCTAAAAAATAATTATTATGTTTTGAAGTAAATTTAGTGGCAATTATGTATGAAATTCAATTTCCCTCTCATGACCACCGCGGGCACGTTTGCAGAAGTCCAATCGTTGAATCCAATTTTCCACCACATTTTCACATAATTCGGCCCGAATCGCACCAATTTCGCGTTCAATATTTTCTCTTAGCTCTTGTAACGTCGCCGGCTTGTTGGTATAGACCAAAGATTTAACATAGCCCCAAAGAAAATAGTCCAATGGTGTTAAATCGCATGATCTAGGCGGCCATTGAACTGGTCCATTTCGCGAAATAACACGCTCACCAAATTTGGTTTTCAATAAGTCAATTGTTGCGTGTGCCGTGTGACTGATAGCGCCGTCTTGTTGAAACCACATATTGGCCAAGTCCATACCTTGCAATTGAGGCTAAAAATAATCAGTTATCATGGAGCGATAACGATTACCATTCACAGTAACATGACGATTAGCATCATCAACAAAAAAATATGGTCCAATGACACCTCCGGCATGTAATCCACACCAAACAGTGATTTTTCCGGGATGCAATTGTGTTTCGTGAAGCACGTGTGGATTGGTGCCAGCCCAATAATGCATATTTTGCTTGTTTACATATCCATTGAGCCAAAAATAAGCTTCGTCGCTAAAGATGATTTTTCGATGGAATTCAGCATCATTTTCAAATTGTTGTGCAGCCCAATTGAGGAATTGGTGACGCTTCAAATGGTCAAGCGGCTTTAGTTCTTGTGTCAACTGGATCTTGTATGGATGTAGGCCAAGATCTTTTCGCAAAATTCGCCACAATGACGTCACAGAAATGCCCAATTGTTGAGAACGTCGTGTTAGTGACTCATTTGGGTCATCAAGAACAGATGCTCTAGCGGCGGCAATATTTTTCCCACTTCGTGCATTTCTTTATCTCACTGGCACTGGAACATTGTGTAGCGACAATGTGCTTTCAAATTTTTACACCAAACGTTGAATTGTTGATGTGGCAGGCAAGTGATGACGACGATAAAATGGTCGTAATGCTCTTAAAGTTGCGGTGAGCGAACGCGAATTTTGGTAGTAGATTTGAATAATTTGCTAGCGTTGCTCCGGTGTGTACTGCTCCATGATGATTTGCCAACTAAGTACAAGTGTTAACTTCAAAAAAAATTGAAGAAATATGGCGTAGTTTCTTGTTCCTGTTGAAAGAAAGTTTGAGCGTCCCTATTGAAAAACCCTTTACCTAATAGTAAGACCCCAAAAGCGTAAGGAATGTTACTACAGATTCCGAAATGGAAGACAGTCGCCTAGAATCAGAGCATGCGGAAGCAAATGATTTCGGAGGCCAGGGCTTGATATGGATTGTAGGGTCATTGAAGAAGAAGAACCAACTTCTCGAACACTCCTGAAATATTCTCTGTTTTCTTTCTTACAAATTCATCACATATTGACGTATTACGGAGACTTTTATAACATACCTATGCAGACTCGTGGCCCCTCGCCGAACGGAAGATGCGCGAACGTGTGCCTTTTCGATACATTTTCAGGGGTGAATCGTTCTGGATCGAACGTCATCGGATCGGGATAGATGTCCGGATCTCTCTGGATGCCCAGAACAGGGATCATAATCAGTGTGCCCTTCTCTATCACCGCAGTGGTGTCGGGGATGGGGTAGTCCACCGAGCAGAACCGGGAGAGGAATGGAAGAACAGGATACAGCCTCAGCGTTTCTGAAATAAAACAATCAATACTAAATATAAATAAATTACTAAAAAATCTTCTTTAAACCCTTATAATATACGACCGCGGCTCGAGAAAGCGCCGGACGAAAAATCGTACTTGGCCGCTTTACGGCAATATTTTGTCCGGCACGAGCCGCCATTGGAAAATCGCGGCTCGCGAATTGGAAAATCGCGAAAAAATTAAAAACACAGCGGGCCGCCGGGGAGAGGGGGGAGCCGGGCCGCGGACGAGGCCACGCCCCGGCGCCGTTAGAAAATAAGCTATTTGTCATTTGCCAATATCTTTGTGTACAAAATTATTAGAGATAAGATGTTTATGATATCAAATAGAGAACTGAGAGGGCGATCGCCCGGATATAGTTTAATGCACCTTAAAAATCGTTTAGGTAATAAAAATGGATTTTTAAAGTTTAAGGTGCATTAATAAATTTCCCGGACCATCGCCCGCAGTAAAAACTACCAGGCATCGCGAGGCAGGTTAATGTTAATAATAAAAAATACTCGCGATGTCTGGGAAATGTCCAGTGTAGAAATAATAAAATGGAAATACGGACAAAACAGAGTTCTGCCGCCCCTTACGGGACGGCAGAAAAAATGGCAAATGTTGCCGAATTCGGCCGCCAGGTGGTGTCGGCGCGGGACCGAATCGGGGTGGCGGGAGGGATGCTTGCGCCTCCTGATTGGTCCCAGCATCCCTATGGAGCCATAAGCTCACAGGGATGAATTTATGATATAAATAAACGGTCCAGCGGTTGCAAAAACACTCACTCTCGCCTCTTGCACCGCTGGACATCACTACTAGAACTTCTTTCATTCATCTCCACCTTGACCCCTGCTTTTCATCTGGACTTTCTTCCCCTTGGATTTCGACTTGGCTGTACACTTGTACTGATCCTGGAAGAACACTATGACTCTGCGACTACACTGGACACGATTTTGGACCCCCTTGGACCACTGCGAACGGCAGAATATCGGCGTTCGAGCAATAGAACGGCGGCAATTGAACCAGCACCTCAGCGATACTATACAGTCTTGTTCCTGTGCGGAACAATATTAATACATGAATAGTGGTCCGTGATGTACTCCAAATGGTACAGAGAAAAAAAAAATAAAATTAAACGTCTTGACTATGGATTCTGTATTCTCGACTTTTTTCATTCCCGGAAATAGAACCCATGAATTTTATTCAATTATAAAGGAAAGATATTTTAATTAATATTCTTATATACGATGTACATTAGCTCTATGGATATCCCTGTAAAAAAACATAATAAATATTAATGTTTTTTTAGTAGTTTTAGTAGTAGTAGTTTTTTTTTTAAATGAAATTAAAATTACGTTTATAAATTGATTACAAAAAACGTTTTTAAAAATTACAGAATACAAAACATTAAAGTAAAAGAATATTCAGAAAAAGAAACACGTAAAACGTATAAATTTGACCAAAATCAATGACAAACTGAAGTCCCCTAATAATATGTTTCAAATAATTACATCTCATCCAAATTTTTATGTGACACGTTTTTATCTTAAATATTTACATCCCATATTACAAGGAAACATAATTCCTTGTTTGAACAAATCGACAAAACCATCCCTTTCAGATTTTTTAAAAATAGTATATATCTGTGGACAAATTTCTACTTAATTGATAATAGTTAATAGTTAGAAGTTACAAGCTCGCCGCTGGATCGTTACCTATTTCACGGCAATGGTCCGAAGTAATTCAACTTGTTTGAAATTAATAATATCAAGAAAAGAGTCTTGAGTTTCAGGTTATTTTTTTTAAAGTCTCGGGACTCGAGACAGCAAAAAAACCAAGGAACTCCCGGAAATTTATTCCCGGCTTATTTCAATAAAGAAACCCTAGTCATGACCAAACTGAATGTTTTTATAGGTGGGTACAGACAGGCTCACATTAATACATGCTCACCAAATACGGGTCCCCCAATGAAATTTGTCACAGAACTGCGTTACAAATAGCGCATTAAAATTTTTAATTACATTTAAAATACCTATTATCACTTTTATTCTTGTATTTTATTTTCATATTTACCGGCTCAGGGATCGATTGACACTTCCATAACTCTATACAATCAGAACCAAAAGAAGTTGATAAAATTGAGGCGAATTGAAGGCAACAGGAACAGTCCGCGAAAGACCTGGCATAATTATATAAATTATAATGGAGTATAGCCCTTTTGAAACGATATGACAGTAGACGAGGCAAGAGTAGTTTGCCAAGACGGAAGAGTGTGGCGTTCTATTTTATTTACTTGCCACTAGAGAGAAACGGCTTGATGGTCAGTTACTTATTTAGTTAGTAAATGAATGTCCGTGTAGCTTGATGTCAATTCTATCAAATGAAAAAATGTGTTGTTATCGCGTCAAACAGGGTAGATTTAAAAAATAAATTGATGTTTTAAAAATACTTATTTTCGCGCCATTATAAATTGGATGTTTCTAGATAATAAATATATATTTATAACCTTTTAACCTATTAATAAGATAATAGGTTGAAAATTAAAATTATTTAGATAATGTTTTATTTAATCACTTATCATATAACCAATGTCATTATAAAGTGAAAGTAGAATTAAATTTATATTTTTTAGTGGAAACACAATATATTTAGAAGTTGCAGTTTTAGAACACACTTGTATAGTTAAATGACTTTCGAAATAATTATTTGGCCACCAATGGTAACCAAATATTTATTGGAAATATTTTTCCTGTACTTTTTCTAGATGATTCATCGAATATGTTAATTAATTAATCATATTATAATTTAAAATACTAAATTAATGTATTAATTATAAATATATACATATAAAATCAATTTTGGTCGAAAAATATTGTTTTTGCGTCACCGGGATTCGAACCTGGATCTCTATTTCCAAGAATTTGTCAAGAAAAATACTGGCGTTATAGCACAAAGGTAGTGCACTTCTCCGGATTGGAAATAGAGATCCAGGTTCGAATCCCGGTGACGTAAAAACAATATTTTTCGACAAAATTGATTTTATATGTATATATTTATAATTAATACATTAATTTAGTATTTAAAATATCACAGTCCTATGTTATGAATAATTACAACTTTAAATAAGAATGTGTTTTCCTTAATACATATTATAATTATTAAGTCTAATTTACCTTCAACGACACGTGTGAGATAAGTCATTTTGGTCACGACATCGTACGTGACTTTGCCTCCGTTGTCTCCAACTACCCTGTCCAGTTCTTCTTTCAAGGTCTGCTGGATATTAGGGTGCTTCGCCAACTCCAGGAGGGCGTAACTTGCGGTGGTAGACGATGTCTCAAAACCAGCCCCGAAGAAAATAAACACTTGGGCAGATAATTCTTCCATTGACAGGCCCTCCCCTGAAATAAATAGTATGTTTTCGCAACTCTCAGATGTCTATATCTTTATACACATCTACACATTTATACACATATTTATAATGGAATATAACTACTAATTTATAATTAGTAGTTATATTCCATTATAAATTTTTATTCAGTACTAATAACACTTGCAGTAACAAATGCAGTGAACGAAGAAATAATATTTTTATGAGTCTTATGAATATGTACATATTTTAGCGTTATATCGCCGACTCAAGTGCAAGAATGCAATACACATTTAGCTAAAGATGGTTGTGGAGAACAACACGTGAAACTTGTGAGAGAAAAACTAAAAAGAGTTTAGAACTCGATGGAATGCCACAAACCTAGTCAGTAAAATTTTTCAAAAAATCTTTTATGATCCTCACTTTTGAAGATCTGTGTAATCTAAATTTTAAATACAAGTGTCTATTTAATTAGCCATTTAACAACCTCCACATAATTTACAGAGAGTAATAGACGTTATAATATTTTTTTTGAACATTAGATCCTTCGGGTGAATAGTTGCTTAACCGAATAGCATTACAGAGTGACCGCTTTGCGACTGATGGTGATCGCTGGGCGGTCACGGTCAGTGTTTCCGGAATTTGTGATCCATTTTTATCCATCAATGTGTAATTTTCTAAATCATTGTGGTTGACTGACTCGGCGAATGTGAAAATGTAATATATCTAACTTGTTAATTATTGGCTATGCGTCGCGCACATATGTTGAACCTATCAAAATCGTCGATACGAATATAATATTTTAAATTGTATACAAGTGAACGTTTTTTTTAAAATATATATATATAATGTGCACAGACCAGTAAATCAATAGAGTGTCCATATAGAAGAGTGGTTTGCAACATTAATTGCGCGACGAGAGGCATTCTACACACATTATTTGTGGAAACATAAATCCGATAGTTTATGACACATTTATGCAATAGTAAAAGTATTCATTCTTCGAAAATTAAATCTTTGTGTAAACAAGACGTATTTTATACATTAATGCATATTAAATTGTTAGCGCTTAAATTTTCGTTCCAATCGAGTCATATATTTAAAAAAATTCGAGGAGCTATTTGATTGAGTATGTGGTGCAAAAGTTATCATGTGAATAAAAGTTTGTAAATAAATATAATAAAAGTACTTAAAATAATAATATATATGCATACCTGTTTCAGAATCTTTATTCTTCATGTCAATCAGCAACTGAAGAAAATCATTTCTAGTGATGTTGTTATCCTTCCTGTAGTTGATCGTTTCGGGAACTAGCCGACTAAAGAACTTGGTGACTTCTGGAAAATTAAGGCTTATCCTGAGACGCATGAACAAGTCTGGCGTCAACAAGGACATCATCTCTCCCACTGCTTTGATTTTTCCGGTGCTGAATATTTTTTTTCCCATCCTTCTGAACTCAGAGTCGGGATCTTTGAAGCTGTTCATCTGGATACCGAAGGCGCAGGATCCAATCACGTCGGTTGAAAATTTAGCGACGAGTTCCTTCACCTCGATCGTGTTGCCAGATGACACTTCCCGCTTGACGCTGTCCAGCATATCGTCGGCGCATTTAGCCAAGACGTCAAACATGTACTTCATTTTGCTCGACGTGAATGTCGGAGTCAACTTTACGCGGATTCTCTTCCATTCCTCTCCCTCCAGATTGAACAAATGTTGTGATAGAGGATCCACTTCCTTGTTGGACTTGAATCCGTGGCCTTGGAAGTGGTTGTAGTCTTTCAAGAGCACTTTTTTGATTAACTCCAGATCGTTGATCAGCAGGGTCGGCTTATGGATCATGAACATGCCGACGCAAGAATGCTTTTTGGTTTCGCTGTACACGGTTTCCATGTGTTGTCCTATGCTGGCTTTCATTAAAGCCACTGGTCCAATGTTACCGAAGGGGAATTTAGCTTCTATGCTGTAGACACCCCTTCTTTTCCAATATCCGAACCTGTACTTCATCCATAGATAAAATAACACGACAGAGAGTACGATAAAGTACAATAAGTTTAACAGAACTGACGAAGAAAGAAAAAACATGGTAAAATATTATTGTTTTGATTGAGGTTTTCGCGAAATTAAATACTTATACGCGTTTCGATCACTGACGGAATAGTAAACAAGTGATATGTGCTCCGCGACAATTTATACTCTGCAACGACTTACAAATACATCACATCACTATGAGCGTGCTCAACCGGAATCTGTATCTCTACAAGATACGCGATAAGTATACAGACATGTACACACTAGGATGACGCAAATAACATCTAACAAGACACACACGTCAAATAAAATGATTGTGATATTATATAATGTAGTCAATCACCTTAACCGTTTTAATGCTAAGTAATTTTCGATACAAACGATCGCAGCGCTTTTGCGACGCGTAGCATTCAAACGGTTAAACTAGATCATATTAATACTAGATATTACGCACACAGTATTATGAAACTTTAAAGGGAATCAGTAATACTTTATATAATTAAAAAAATCACTAAAAAAAAAATTGAATCATTTAATAAGTAAAATGTATAAATTAGAAAGATATACATATAAAATCAATTTTATCGAAAAATATTATTGTCGCTGCCGGGATTCGAACCTGGATCTCTTCCGATCCGGAGAACGTACATTAACCGATTATGCTACAGCACACAGTACATCGACAACAAATTTTTGAACCTATATGTTACACTTTTTTTTTTTCAAATTGATACATCTATCGTTTCATTATTTGAAAGCCATCTACTTTATTTTTAAGAGATCCAGCTTCGAATCCCAGTAGCAACAAAAATATTTTTCGATAATATTGCAATATTGTTCGAAATAATCGCATAATTACAACGTTTTTAAAAAACTTATATCTCTGACATGTTTGAGATTAGTTACGCACATGCGGCTTGAACATTTTCAATTTTTTAATATGTATCTACCACTAAAATATGTATAGTGCACAATATGAGTTGCACCCCATATATACGATGTAACAGACATAGTCCACAATATTTTATGTGTGGATACCTGACTACATTATGAGTTGAAAATGTTCAAGGAATATGTGCAAATTCTGCACTGTTACAGAAAACTTGAAATTTTTACAATGTCGTGTTAAGCTTAAAGTCTACGTACATCGAAATAAATATTTGCGAAATTGTTTCATTATTAATCTATATCTTTGCTTCAGACCCTAAATGATCTAACAAAAAATAGTCTAGCCGCTCAAAATTCGATGACCTTTAATTTTTTGTTCAATATATAATTTGGAATCAATAAAATATTTCAATTAATCGAAATAATTGGATAATTACGTTTTGTTTGAAATGCTTATATCTCTGACATGGTTGAGATTAGGCACATATCCCTTGAACATTTTCGATTCGTAATTTAGTCAGTAAAGTCCATAAAGTATTGTGGACTAGGTCTGTTACACGCTGTATAGTTATATACATGTAGATATCGACCGCAATAATATAATAGATTAATTTATTGAATGAAAGTTAAGAAAAGTACGCCAGTAAAAGCACATTAGGTTAATTATAATTTATTTATTTATTTGTTTTTTCTATTTGCAATTTACTAAGTAAGTTACTAAGTAAAATGATTTATTTAAAATGTTCATGCACGAAGTCAAGTCAAAAATCTCTCGGGCTTGCTGACTCTTGTCTACCGTGGTTGAGGTTGACGGGCATCCTGCTCCCTCTTCGTGCGTCACACTCGTCCGGCCACTTTTAAACTTCTCAATCTACAAAAAAACACTTATGCATGATAAAGCTCTGTCCCCGTATTGTGTCTACGATGAATTTCATCCTTTTCACACACACTCTCCGACAGATAAATCGGATCACTGCTCGTTGTTTCTACTTGGTGCAAACTGATAGCGGAGTAAACTCGATTTGGATTAAATTTTGCACATAATCGTAATAATTCTAAGCACACATGCGCAGAAGGCAGTCTGATAACCTTGAAGGTATGTTATGGCAAAAGTGTAGATAATTATTGACTTTACTAGATTTACTAAAAAATATATGTTGCGTATTTGCGTTGCCAATATAACGGATTTCCGCATTGAAATATAGATTCTACAGAAACCCTAGCCGCGCAGTGGTATTGACCACGAAGCAATTATATATTTTTTTATGGCCACTGACAAGAAATGTTGACGCTAATGAGGAGTATTTAAATCATTAATGGTTTTAATAATAAATAATTATTGATACAAATTACAGTATAATTTTATTTCTAAATATAGGGTTACAAGTAGTGTTTATATACCACATCTATGCAGTTAATAAGGAGTTATAACATAATTGTCAGTTATGAGAGATGTGACAAATTACTAGTTGTCTAGATATATAAAATGATATTGATGTGCCCGGCCTAGTGTGTTGCGAATTCAATAAAGAATAGAGCACTTAACTGCTAGTCTGCACAAGGGATTTCCATGGATAGTAAGTCCGAGTAAACAATAAAGTTAAGTGAACGTGCTGCTTTCTTGGGGGGGCTAAGAAACATTTTATAACGGTCCACCCCCGAGAAATGCATTTAATCTTAACTGCATAGTGTCGGCGACATACCTTTCGGATAATAATATATCGCCATGAAAGGACGCGTTTACGACGACTGTAATTAGCCAACTGAAAAAGGGTCTCGGATCTCGTACGGGAGATCCCAAAATAATAACTAAAGACATTGCCCAGCTAATCCGAGTACAAAGCCATAAAATTCCCCGCCGTGCTTAGAGGATTTGAGAAGAAGAGAAGAACCCGACCAATCACCGTCTAAGGGATGCACCGAGGAATTTGTTGAGGATACACTCAGAGGCGCTTAACAGGTCGGACGCGGTGATAAACAGGCAGTCGAAAAAATTAAGTTAAGGAAGTGAGTTGAGGGAGTTTAGTTAAAGAATCAGCGGTCAGTAATAGTAAAAATTCCAGCAGAAATCGGAAGTTGAGAGGAGTGGAGTCGAAGTTCGAAGCGAGGAGCCACCGTCAGCCATCGAACGGTTGGGTTAGGCCGCCGGGGGAGCGGGGAGCGGGGCCGCAGGCGAGGCCACGCCCCGGCCGCCGCCGAAATTAGCAATTGTGTTTTTGGACATTATTCCGACGTAAAAAATTATTGTATTGAAAATATGTATGCCAATGAATATAGAATTGGGAGGGCGACCGCCTGGGGATAATTTAATGCACCTTAAAAATCGTTTGGCCAATAAAAACAGAATTTTAAGGTTTAAGGTGCATTTATAAATTCTCCGGGCCGTCGCCCGCTGTAAAAACTACCAGGTATCGCGAGGCAGGTCAATGTTTATATGAAAAAGTACTCGCGATGCCTGGGAAATGTTGGGTTCATGTTTTATAAAATGAAATGTAAGACAAATCAGAGTTCTGCCGCCCCTTACGGGACGGCGGAAAAAATGGCTGCTGTTGCCAAGTTTCGCCGCCAGGCGCTGTCGGCGCGGGACCGAATCGATTGTCTTAGCCCCCTGATTGGTCCCGGAGTTTTGCTGGAGCCTTGCGCTCCAGCCTGAGGCTTTTAAGTACAAATAAACGGTCCAGCGGTTGCAAAGTCACTCTCTCTTGCCTCGCTTTCACCTGCACCGCTGGACAACAACTACTAGAACTTCTTTTACTTTGACCCCTGCCTTCACCTGGACTTTCTTCCCTCTGGATTTCTGACTTTGGCTGCACCTTTGGACTGATCCCGGAAGAATTTCTACGACCTGGCTACCCCGACTGGACACGATTTGGACCCCATTGGACCGCTGCGCACCGCAGGAGAATCGGCGTCCGAGGCTACGAAGCGGCGACATTTTCACCAGCACCTCAGCGATACTACAGTCTTGTACCTGTGCGGAACACGACTGTAGTCCTGTTCACTTCGCAAATATTTTCTTTCCTAGGTTATCTTAAATCGTGTTAATTTATTGGTAGATATTTTTCAGTATTCATAGTTACGTAGCGTTCAGCGTTAATAATAACTAACTAAATCAGTCACACCTTTTTGCAATCAATCGTGTTTGTGTTTTTTTTACGGGATATCGTTTTGTAGGTTTTGAATTCATCTTAAATTAGCATGAATTAGTAATTAGAACTCATCTTAAATTAGCCTGAGTTAACATAACTAGCACAATAAACAAAACACGCTCTGTTTCAAATAATAAACAGATATAATAATTTTTATATCGGTAAGTGTTGAGTTATCATGACTTGCACTAAAAACAATGCAAAAATGATCACAAATAATATAAACATTTAATAATTTCGTTATTCGGTAAGTGCAGAGTTTACATGACATGCACAAAAATCAAAACACGCACTGTTCCAAATAATAAACAGATATAATAATTTTGATATTCGGTAAGTGTTGAGTTGTCATGACTTGCACTAAAAACAACACAAATTATATAAAAATTTAATAATTTCGTTATTCGGTAAGTGCTGAGTTAACATGACATGCACAAAAATCAAAACACGCACTGTTCCAAATAATAAACAGATATAATAATTTTGATATTCGGTAAGTGTTGAGTTGTCATGACTTGCACTAAAAACAATGCAAAAACGATCACAAATAATATAAACATTTAATAATTTCGTTATTCGGTAAGTGCAGAGTTAACATGACATGCACAGAAATCAAAACACGCACTGTTTCAAATAATAAATAGATATTATAATTTTGATATTCGGTAAGTGTTGAGTTGTCATGACTTGCACTAAAAACAATGCAAAAACGATCACAAATAATATAAACATTTAATAATTTCGTTATTCGGTAAGTGCAGAGTTTACATGACATGCACAAAAATCAAAACACGCACTGTTCCAAATAATAAACAGATATAATAATTTTGATATTCGGTAAGTGTTGAGTTGTCATGACTTGCACTAAAAACAATGCAAAAACGATCACAAATAATATAAACATTTAATAATTTCGTTATTCGGTAAGTGCAGAGTTAACATGACATGCACAGAAATCAAAACACGCACTGTTTCAAATAATAAATAGATATTATAATTTTGATATTCGGTAAGTGTTGAGTTATCATGACTTGCACTAAAAACAATGCAAAAACGATCACAAATAATATAAACACTTAATATTTCGATATTCGGTAGATGTTAAGTTATCATGACTTGCACAAAAAACAAAACAATCTTAATTATTTTGTTTTTCTTGTTTAGCTGATTGACAACAGTAATATTCATTATCTAATCGGTTTTTGTTGTAGCCGATGGTCTTGAAATCATTTCATCAAATCCGCTTCAAAAAATAATAATATTTTTGTCTATATCTTACTTTTTTACTAATCACGGTATACTCAAATACATATTCACATGATTTTTTTAAACTTATGTATATTATGGTAACTGAATTAAAATTATTTGTTATGCGTCGACTCCCATTCAAGTCAAGCTATTTAACATACATAGAAATAGCGCGTTTTAAAATAAAAATTAAAGCCGGTAAATATCGTAGTACCTCTCACATGCTAATCAAGTGCTCTGCCATCTATGTTACTCCATTCAAAATAATGGTGCAAAATTATTATAATGTTGATTTTTTGTGTTAGAATTAGATAATATTTTTTGATTTATTTTATTATTATACACTAAAAATAATAGTTAGCTTCGGTGAACTTTGTAACGAGCCAGTATTAATAAAGAACTAAAGATATTTGAAGCTGTTATCTTAACGTCTTGCACGATTTTTCGGCAGTATAGTGGTAAGTATCCCCACCGAAAGGATGACCGGGGTTCAGCTTTATATCAGAAAGTTTTTTTTTTTCTTTAACTAAATTTGATTTTTTTAAAAAACACTATTCATGGATGGTATGATACACGTGTCTGAGATATTACTGTAATTTATCATAATGAAATATTGGTTATTATTAAACACAATATAACCAAACTGTTTTCTGAAATAAATCTATTCCGTTCAATGGTATGCACCTTTAACATATTATGAACTGTAATAATATGCATACTAAACAATTTATATTTATGCATACATTTTTGTACAAGTAAACAAACACGTGTCAAAGAAATGTAAAGTAGACAAGATTTTAAATAAACGAATCACTGTGTGTGTTATTTATCTACCACTGTTGGAAAATATTTAATTTTGTATACATTTCGTATATGTTTTGTAAATTCCACACTATTTATTACATTAGTTTACAACTCTGTTATTATTCCTCACATCAACTACTGGATGACCCTAAAGGTGCTTAAAGCATAAAATATATTTTAATACAATGGTATTTATGTTTTTTATTTATTATCTTTATTTTATTAACCACTGAATTGAGTTTAAATACGTCTACCGGTTTCGAAAAATACTATTTTCTTATTCAGGATGTCATAACTAACTAAAAACATATATCATTGTTTCTTCACCAGAATCTATTTTTAAAAACAACAACAATTATTTAAAAAATAAATTTAGTACCTAACTCAAATTGTTGCTTAATACAAATTTAGTCGAATAATTTTTAGAAAAAAATTTTAGAATGCGACTCGTAGTTAAATTTAGTTGGTTATTTATAATTTTTTGATTAGTTTTACACGCTTTATTTATCTCCAACGATTCCAAATTATTTCATTTGTGACCAACACCGTTTATATGCAAAATTGACAATCTCAATTTTTTATCAAAACCGTGACCATTTTCTATCAAATGATTAGAAAATTCTGAAAACTTACTGTTGTTCAAACATAAAATAAAATATGAATTTTAACCACAAAGTTAATATTGCCAATTTTAAAAGTACAATGGTATTTATTTACAAAATCATCAATAAGAAAATATCAACGGAATTCATACGAAAATTGACGCAAATCAGCATGAGCACGAAAGATACTGAGACTGCCATTCAGGAAGAAGGCCAAATCTCAGAAATCGATGATGTATAAGGACGATTAAATTTTTTAATGAAATGCCAAAAAACATAAGAAAGGAAGAGAAATTGAACAGATTTAAAATGAAACTGATTAAATATATAAAACATTAGTTTTAGTAAAAGAAAATACTTTAATCTTGTTTATATTAGAGCATATATAAGGAGTGCTTATGTATGCACTGTGTTAAGAATTAAATAAAATAAAAAAATATTCAACTCACAATATTCATTATTAAGGATGATACGAAAAAAAAAATTTTTTTTTTCACACTGATAGGTATCAAACATATTTTGTCATCTTTTTCGGATAAGAGTAGTATATAAAGACCGCGAAGCTGAGCGTGGGGTCATGCAGCGACAGTGTATCTCGGTATCTTTTAGTATAGAGATATAAATAGTGGTGTAGAATTTCATATCGATCATTCAATTTCGGTACGCGTAGTGAATAGTGTTAACTGTTTAATATTTTTTTAAATAACAAAATTGTAACATCTATTATCAATTCCGATAATTTATAAATCATGTTTTCATTAAGTTCGTCAGTCTTTGCAAACTTTGTATTGTTTGTGTCGTTTTCACTGGGGTTGTTTTATCTATGGATGAAACACAGATTTGGTTACTGGAAGAGGCGTGGATTTCACAGTTTACCAGCTACGTTTCCTTCCGGAAACATGGGACCAATTATCTCGCAAGTTACGAATTTAGCAAACTTTTTGAGAGATATCTATAATGAAACCAAGCAACACGCGTGTGTCGGCTGTTTCATGTTACATACGAAAACTCTCATAATCAACGACTTGGAACTAGTTAAGAATGTACTCTTAAAAGACCAGAATCACTTCTTGGGTCACGGTTTCAAGTCTGACAAGGAGAGAGATCCTCTGTCACAGCACCTTTTTAATTTAGAAGGCGAGGCGTGGAAGAGGATCAGAGTGAAACTGACCCCTACGTTTACGTCCAGCAAAATAAAGTACATGTTTGAGACCATATCTTCGTGCTCCGACACCATGCTGGAGCACGTCAAGCAGGACGTGGGAGCCGGTAATATAGTTGAAATTAAGGAAATTGTTGCTAAATTTTCCACCGACGTAATAGGGTCCTGCGCTTTCGGTATAGAGATGAACAGCTTCAAGGATCCCGATGCCGAATTCAGAAAAATGGGGAAAAAGATTTTCAGTACAGGATTTTTTAAAACGATTACTGACATGTTGGGTATATTTGCTCCGTCGCTGATGACCACTTTTCGATTGAGTTTAAATTTTCCCGAAGTGACGAAGTTCTTCTCCAGAATTGTTCCCGAAACAATCAAATACAGGAAGGATAACAACGTTACCAGGAATGATTTTCTGCAATTGCTGATCGATATGAAGAATATGGATTCTTTAACAGGTACCTGTAAGTTTTTATTATTTTTTAATTTACCGTACAGTTGTGATGAACTAAAATTACGTAATATTTGTTATCGAAACTTATATTATATATAGAAATACAGTAAGATAAGATAATATTATCTATTTTATGATATTTAAAAAATGATTAGCTTAAATATGTTTTAAATTATGCCTTTAAAAATGTGATAAACAGAGGGGATATATTCATCAGCATCATCATTCTTTTGTCCAAATCTTGGGCTGTTTTAGAACTTCTTAAACCATTCACCAATCCATCCATTCAATCGCTTCTCGTGTTCTCCTCAATTGAGATAATTCTATATACAGAAGTAGGGGTTCTATGACGAGATTTTCCCTTATCACGGCACATCTCATGTATATTAATGTTACTTCTGCTACTCCCCTAAGATATCTCATTTCGGCATCCGGTAGATGCATAAATTCTTGTCAATTTTTTATTAAAAACAACGTTTATTCAATTCAATACATAATGTTCGTTATTAGATATGACCGTCTCCCACCTATTAGTCAATTTATTTATTCCATCCCTATAAAAAAAATCGTATTTTATGACAAAAAAATTCATCAAGGGATGTTCTGACAAAATTTTTTACTTAGTACCAAGTCCGGGGGATATGTGGAATGCTGTCATATTTCCCATTTTATTTAAATTAGTTTTATATTTTTTTTATTTATTATCTTTGTTTTATTAACCACTTAATTGAGTTTAAATACATCTGCCGGTGTCGAAAAATACCATTTTCTTCTTCAGGATGTTAGAAAATGGTATTTTTCAAAACCGGTAGATGTATTTAAACTCAATTAAGTGGTTAATAAAACAAAGATAATAAATAAAAATATAAGAATTTTAACCACAAAGTTAATATTACTAATTTTAAAAGTAAAAACGTGCTATCTTGATGAAAAATGACACCTTTCCTGTTTATCAAACAAGAAAGGTGTCGTTTTTTAATTAACGCTTGGTTTAAATTATCCAACTTTTGATCAGCACTTATTCTATGGTAATAGCCCTTCAAACACAATGTCCCGAATATCTCACCACACACACGACATTATTATTTTATTAGTGCATTTCACCTTTAGGAATGTTTTAGAAATTTAGTTGACGTTGGCTTCATTGTCAAGTGTTTTAAATAGAGGGTCTAACGTTTCTGTCCTTTTTTTTTGAAATTATCCAAATATATAAAATCATTTTTTAGATTATTTGAACAAACATTTGTAGTTTCCACGAGGGATAAAATGGTGCTTCATAATTCAGTCTGCAATTCGGACGTCGATGAACTCTTCGAACAAGCAACACGTATCTCTTTCCCATCCGAATCAGAATCCTGAGAATTGTTTAATACACGGAACGTCCAGCGCGGGGTTGATCTTCCAAGGATGGATTCCCTGAACGAAACTTATTGAAGCAAAAAGAACGCGTTTGTGTTTTTACAATAATTTCACTACACACATATATTTTTAGTTGCTCCTTCTTAGGCGATCGGCTGTCAAACAGAAACTAACCAAATTAGATAGAGGGTGTCCCTTTTCAGAAATGACAAAAAACAAAATTTCATATCAAAAGATAACACCATCTGCAAATAAGTACCGTTAAAATAGCAAGAACTTATACATTAACCTAATATTTGTTGAACATATAAGATAGAGTTCATAATGCACTTCCACATCGTTTGCTCCTGTTTGAAGATACCACCAGTAGACAAGCTGATTTATAGATTGAAGATCGAGACTATCTCATTAGAGAACAGCACACAATGCTTCACTATACCTTAGGGATTGAAGGCATTAAAATGGAGTAGGTAATGACTGACTGTTTTCTTTTAGGACAGAGTTTGACCATGGATGAATTGACTGCACAGGTGTTCGTCTTCTTCATTGCCGGCTTCGAGACCTCTTCCACCGCGGCCAGCTACGCCTTTCTCGAGCTGGCCAAGAATCCAGATGTTCAAGAACTGGCGAGAGAAGAAATAGAGAGAGAGCTAGCAGAAACTGACGGGAAAGTGACGTATGACGCGGTGGCCAAGATGACCTATCTGACATACGTTGTGCAAGGTAACATGATAGATAATGGAAAAAATATTTTTTGAACAATTTCATTAATTCAGTCTAATGTATTATCCACGTGGGTTTTATGATATTCAGTATATATATATATATATATATATATATATATTTTAATCTTTGAAAAAATCTTATCATATTATATTTATATAATGAAAACTTTCTTCTATACATAAACCTCGATATTTAACAAGATAACAATATTTTTACAAAAATATATATAATCTTCTGAAGAAATGCCTCCATATTTTAACTGCTGTAGAATAACTACATATTTTTTACTTACATTAATCTGACTGAAATGTAATTTATTATAAATATGAATTAAATATATTAATTATTAAGATATACATATAAAATCAATCAATTCTGAATGATTGCAACTTCAAAATAAGAATGTGTTCTCCTAATAATTTATTATCTTTTAATCAAATTTATTCGCAATATAATAAATATAATCCAAACAAAAATTGTAGATATTTTTTATAAATATGATATTTTTACTGCTATCGCGTAAAGGCCAACACAATAAAGATATAATCGTATAATATTAATAAAGATATATATTATAAATATATTGTCCCAAAATACGATTATAGTTTTTAATGGGATGATTAATACTGATGTATCAATAAAATATTTAATAACACACGAAATCGAAACTTTAACGTAAACGTAAATGAACAGTGTAAAACGTAACTTATTTTCACAACGAGAGAATATTCCGGGTTCTAGTACCGGTGGCAACTATATATATATTTGATAATTTTTTTTTTTGTGTATGTATTATGTAATTGATTAATCTAATCTGTTTCAATATTGTGCTACGAATTCACGAAAACCAAACCATTTTGGACTCATCTATTTTTTGTTATTATTAGACATTTTAATATTAGACATTTTATTATTAGAAATTTTAATATTAGACATTTTATAATTAGACATTTTAATATTAGATATTTTATTATTAGAAATTTTATTATTAGACATTTTAATATTAGACATTTTATTATTAGACATTTTAATATTAGACATTTTATTATTAGACATTTTAATATTAGATATTTTATTATTAGACATTTTAATATTAGGTATTTTATTATTAGACATTTTAATATTAGATATTTTATTATTAGACATTTTATTATTAGACATTTTAATATTAGACATTTTATTATTAGACATTTTAATATTAGACATTTTATTATTGGACATTTTATTATTAGACATTTTATTATTAGACATTTTAATATTAGATATTTTATTATTAGACATTTTATTATTAGACATTTTAATATTAGATATTTTATTATTAGACATTTTAATATTAGATATTTTATTATTAGACATTTTAATATTAGATATTTTATTATTAGACATTTTATTATTAGACATTTTAATATTAGACATTTTATTATTAGACATTTTAATATTAGACATTTTATTATTTGACATTTTAATATTAGACATTTTATTATTAGACATTTTAATATTAGATATTTTATTATTAGACATTTTAATATTAGAC
Organism: Eubasilissa regina; assembly: GCA_022840565.1. Taxonomy (NCBI): domain Eukaryota; kingdom Metazoa; phylum Arthropoda; class Insecta; order Trichoptera; family Phryganeidae; genus Eubasilissa; species Eubasilissa regina. Next base: position 26,467,238 of record JAINEB010000025.1, read on the forward strand.
ATTTTGTTATGAGACATTTTAATATTAGACATTTTATTATTAGACATTTTAATATTAGACATTTTATTATTAGACATTTCAATCGGAATTGTATTGCTGCAGACAGTATTTATTTTTTTATCTATTTATTTGTTTGTCTACTAATATTTTATTTAACATATAGTTAGTCTTTGTGGCCCTCACATTCTTATATATTCTAACCTCATCGGTCAGTATGTTCCACAACTATGATTTTAATATGTTTGGTATACCATATCATTATACTTCAAACTATCGGTATTGTCTACATCCCTATATCGTATTCAATCATTCAGAGTCTTAAATATATTTTTTTTTTAACGATCGCATTTACACTTTGCTTTCCATTATCCTTGTTCTACCATTTCTATTTAATTAGATATAAAAATAAGCAACGATACTTAAATAAAAATACTAAAAGATGTTCTAATATTTGAATATGTCAAAGAATACACAATAACGATAGTGTAGTAGTACTCGAAGTGAGTCCACATAATAACGGTAGTGTAGTAGTACTCGAAGTGAGTCAACATAATAACATATAAAACATACAAAAATTTGATAGATGTGAAGATTGATTAATGAGTGAGAAAGGTGAACGTTATATTTATATAAAGTGTTCAATTAAGCCAGCCGAAGACAGGTCGTAAGCTCTGTAATTACCCATACTTCCATACATTTCCATTAAAATATAATAAAAAATAGCTTAGTCTCTGTGAGATATCTATTATATGTTTAAAATATGTTCCTTTTATGTTTCAGAAACGTTGAGAATGTACCCCATAGTTCCATTTTTGACCAGGGGCTGCACCACAAACTACCCTATCCCCGGGACTAAACTCGTCATAGAGAAAGGAACATTTGTAATGATCCCCGTAATGGGTATACAGAGCGATCCAGAATACTACCCAGATCCAGAGAAGTTTGATCCGGAGAGATTCAACCCCGAAAACACGGCTAAGAGACACGCATACGCACATCTCCCGTTCGGAGAAGGACCGCGCGTGTGCATAGGTATCATATTTTTTTTGCACATCCAACATATTTTTAAAAATGTAACTTTTAGATATTTATAAGAATTATTTCTTGAACTTTTCAAAAGATGCAATACAGTGTACCTATAGCGTTTTAGATTAACGTTTACATATTGCTTAAACTAAACATCAAATAAAACTTAAATTAAATTAAAATTACACAAAATATCACCTGTAGATTATATAAGATTATATAAGGATATTTTTGTTTTTATAACATTTTTATTACTACGTTACGTATAAATAAATAATATAACACGACCGGTTATAAAAATGAAAGGAAATATTATAAAGAAATAGCTAATACACATTTACTAGAATTATACCCGTCCTGAAACTCGATGGTCTAGCAAGATGTTGAATATATCAAAAGAAGAAGAAAGTGCGGCGGAATTTTGTCCATCACCACAATATTTCAAATAAAAATAGCACTTAAACTTATTGAGAAAAGCGTAAAAACGAGTGTGATAGAAAAGTGTTACTATACACGGGGTGGCCCAAAAAAAGTGATAATATTTTGTAAAATGTGATATAATTACATCAAAATTACTATGTCAACAATAGATTAAATAGTTTACTTATATACTTACTTACATATTTACCTATATTACGTTTTATTTCGACAATTTCGTCATCTTTGATTATTAATTTTCCCATTGTTTATACTTGGTTTTTTTCAAATTGTTGCCCAGAATGACAAAAATTACTAAAAGACCGTATTCTGATCAAAAAATTGCGAATCGAAAAACGTTGGGGTGCTAGGGAAATGATCAAAGAGTTTCAAAACAAAGCCTGGAGTGAAAATGTTAATTTCATCGAGCCAGGCATGTGGCCACCGAACAGCCCAGATTTAAATCCAGTAGATTATGCAATATGGGGTGTTTTAATGATTTCTGATTAGTTAAATTTACAAAAAAATTACATTAAGAATTATAATTAATTATAACATGTTTTGAAATAACTCATGTGTTACGAGAAGATGTTCTCACTTTTTTAGGCCACCCTGTGTACATTGTAAATATCACTTGACAAGACACATTTCTGGGCTTCTATTATATTAATTATCAGAAAATATTCATTATTTAAACTCTTTCAGGGAGTCGATTTGGCATGCTGCAGGTGAAGTTGGCGCTGGTAACCCTACTCCTCCATTTTGACGTCTCCCTTGCTGATGAGACAAAGCTCCCCTTGGACTACGACCCAAGGACCTTCCTTCTGCACACCAAAGGAGGATTGTTCTTAAAATTGACACCCAGGAATTGAATTTTAACAAATTGAACATACCAAACTGGATACTATACCGGTTTTTTGTCTAATATGAAATTTTTAAAGCACACGCAATACGATGATTATTGTGTATTGGGTGCTCATAAAAAAACTCGTAAGCAGCAATAATCCACTTAAAGTTAATTAAAAAAACAAGATTTAAATGCAGTGACGTATTTTATAATAAGTATCATTCAGACTGACACGGCATTTAAAAAGTATATAAAGCGAAACTAAAAAAAGCTTCGTTTTATCTCAGGGTCTTTCTTTAATAGCACTACTTTTTCTTACGTAGGTTTTTTTAAAGAAATAGACACATTAGAAAAAAATATCATTAAATGTATTATTATATTAATGTTACATTTTTGGTTATAGTATTTATAAAATATTTAAATAATGTAAATAAATTTATTTTTATTTTTATTTCTTAGTTATTTATTGCTAAGTATCTATTAATATGTCACATCGGTCACGAAAATATGAAACTTGAAAGATATTTTATTAGTGATATATTTTATTTATAGTTCTCATTACATGATATGCTAACAATATATGTGTAGATATATATATTTACGGTGGGATGGATAGAGGCCGGCATCTGTGGAGCGCGAGCCAAACTTTTGGCTCGCGTTATATAAAAGGGAAACGTCTTGTTCCCTGTAAATATTATTCACCATGCTATTAGATTAACAAATTATAGTAAATTATGCACTAGTTACTGAGTAACATAAAAGTATTTATACTTTGGTTACGTCATATACTCAAAGTTACATCTGAGAGACTATGCAGCCATGAACCGTGCAATTTTGAAAGCTCTATTTGATGAATTGCAAAAGAACCGTAGATGGTGACCGTTTTTATAACTTTCAAAACAAATTGCGAAACCAACGTAAGGGCAATTATTTGTGATTACGAGGTACTTGGCATTAAAATAAGTGACGGAGCAATTTCGAACGTAACACCAGTTTGTAATGTCACAATATATATATTAACTTGTAATAACTGTCCCTCATTCTATATAGGTAGAACTACTCGTCAATATTCAAACCAAATCAAATTCATTTTTCAAGATGGACTATATGATAAGAACTGGATTTTTTTCAATATCTTATACCATATTCTTCTTGTGTTTCGTGTGTTCTAGTAGTTGACATGTAATGTTCCAGTTGTTGACTTTGGGCGTTAACTACTGGATTGAATAATGTAAAAAAAGTAAAAACTAGATACTTAGATAACTGTTATAGAAAAAAATAACATTACAAATGTACCAGTACTTGACAGTGGGTGTCAGCTTCTAAAAATATTAAAAAATTAAATAAATTATACATCATACTTCAATAAACGCAGTACACACATAGCCACAACCACACACACAGTCCGCGATATCATATACAACGAACACAGTGAGCGCTTAGGCCCACCAGTCTCACATTCAAACAGATCCTTGTGATTCATCTGCCACATTATACCACGCATAAACATTAACACATATACTGGTCACACTCATAAGCGGTAACCTTTCTCCCTCAAAAGACAATTCACAAGAATTTAATGAACTTGACCAACATAATTAGCACGTCTTCACAAAGTGACAAATTATCCTCACAATGGCGAATGTATGGATTTTGTTATCAATGGATATATTTTGCAAGAAATACATTATTTATTAATTTCGAAAGTAGCTTATTAAAACAATTTAAAATTGAAAGTGTCAACTATTAGTTAAGTGTCAACAACCAGTCCTTTTACTTGAATATTTAATTTTATTTAAAAAAATAATAGCCCTGGTGACCATTGCGTCAAGCCAGTATTAATAAAGTTTTTAAGGTATTTGAAACTGCTATCTTCACGTCTTGCTCGATTTCTCGGCAGTGTATTGGTAAGTATCTCTATCTGCGGGATTTCGGGTTTCCCTTTTCACCAGGAAGATTTTATATAATATATTGTATAGTTAAAATATGAATTAAATATATTAATTCAAAAGATATACATATAAAATCAATTTTATTGAAAAATATTGTTGTTGCGCCACCGGGATTCGAACCTGGATCTCTTTCCAAACTGGGGAAGGTGCATTATCCAACTATGCTACAGCGACGATATTTTTAGCGACAAATTTTCGAACCTGTATGTTACCTTTTTGATATTAATACATTTAATCGTTCCATTATTTGAAAGAGCCATCTACCTTATTTTTACGGAATCTCAAATACCTTTGAGTAATCTGATAGCAGACGTCAGAATTATCAATTCATTTTCATTAAATTTTGGACACATTGATACAACTTTATTATTAGGAGAACACATTGTAAGTTGTAATTATTCAGAACATAGGTCTGTGATATCACTTTATTTTTAAGAGATCCATGTTCGAATTCCGGTAGCAACATAAATATTTTTCGATAATATTGATTTTATATGTATATATTTATAATTAATACATTAATTTAGTATTTAAATATATCTAATGCGTTAAGCTATATACTGGTACATATTAACATATTATTAACTGCTATATACTTTAAAATGCTGTTGATCGAGTGCTGGTGATGATTGAGTGCTGAGTAGTGTCGTCGGAATAAAACGAGATATCGTGGTAATAATACTATTTATTCTAGATGCTCCTATACAATATAAACCAAGACATTACTTGATTTTTACATTCGTACCAACTTTTCGTACGTACACGTATTCCTCAACGATAGATACGTTATATTAACATATATTTACGTATTAACGTATATTTACACATTTATATAAGTAACAAACAGTCCAAGTCCAAGAATTAGATAGTAGACAAGATTTTAAATTAACGAATCATTGTGACATTATGTATCTACAACTGACTGATAATATTTTAATTAAATGTATAAATTTTCTATATGTTATGTAAACTCCGCACATTAATCTTTAATAAACATGATATGAAATAAAAACAATTCACTGTGAACATTAAAATATCATATCTTTGGTCTTTAACTGAGTGTGTTCATCTGTCGCAGCAACGACTCTATTCCAGCTGTCTTTTTAGTATTGCAATATAAATAGTGGCATATTATTTCATATCGATCATTGAATTTCGGTGGGCGTAGTGAAAGTGTTAACTGTTTAATATTATTAATTTTTAATAACAAGATTGAAACAATTATTAACAATTCCGATAATTTTCAAATCATGTTTTCATTAAGTTCGTCAGTCTTTGCAAACTTTGTATTGTTTGTGTCGTTTTCTCTGGGGTTGTTTTATCTATGGATGAAACACAGATTTGGTTACTGGAAGAGGCGAGGATTCCACAGCTTACCAGCTATGTTTCCTTACGGAAACATAGGACCAATTATTTCGCAAGTTAAGAATTTGGCAAATTTTGTGAGCAACACGCGTGTGTCGGCTGTTTCATGTTACATACGAAATGTCGGCGCATTTTTTCGTGTGTAACATGAAAACTCTCGTGATCAACGACTTGGAACTTGTTAAGAAAGTACTCGTAAAAGACCAGAATCACTTCCTGGGTCACGGTTTCAAGTCTGACAAGGAGAGAGATCCTCTGTCGCAGCATCTTTTTAACATAGAAGGCGAGGCGTGGAAGAGGATCAGAGTGAAACTGATACCTACGTTTACATCCAGCAAAATAAAGTACATGTTTGAGTCCATATCTTCGTGCTCCGACACCATGCTGGAGCACGTCAAGCAGAATGTGGGAGCCGGTAATATAGTTGAAATTAAGGAAATTGTTGCTTGATTTTCCACCGATGTAATAGGGTCCTGCGCCTTCGGTATAGAGATGAACAGCTTCAAGGATCCCGATGCTGAATTCAGAAAAATGGGGAAAAAGATTTTCAGCATAGGATTTTTTAAAACTATTACTGAAATGTTGGCCATGTTTTCTCTGTCGCTGATGACCGCTTTGCGATTGAGTTTAATTTTTTCTAATATAACAACGTTACCAGAAATGATTTTCTGCAATTGCTGATCGATATGAAGAATATGGATTCTTTAACAGGTACTTATATTTAAATTATTTGACAGTACAGGATTATGCTATTTTTTAAATAAAATGATTAATTGAATTTATGTTTTAAATTATGCTTATAACAATGTCGCAACGAATAAGGAGAGAATAGATTTATCATCATTGCAGGTCAAATCTGTCTTCAAAAAGTATTTTTTGAGGTTCAATCCAAATTGGTCTGAGCTGACCCACCAGTTACCTTCCTTCCACAGTTACTAAGAATATGCGTCATGGTACTCGTTCATCTGTCATTCGCAAGACGTGTTCATCTCAATTAAGATATTTTTATACATATAAGTAGGGTCTTCATGGTAAGAGTTTCCCTTGTCGCGGTTACTCTTCACTCAGTCTTTTTTGTATTTTTTTATTAATATTAAAAATATAATACAATTTCAATAATCGGTGGATATGTATATACATATATATTTTAACATTTGTTTCTTCCGTATGAGAGTAAGATTCGTGTATAGAGAAGGAAAAAAGTCTATTAGGGTTATTGCTGCTTCTGACCTAAGATGTCACATTTCGACAGGCTGGATTCTCTATCTAACTCTCTCCGTGATAATTCATATTTGGTGACTATAGTGTACACTTATTTTCTCGAAGATTATACTCCTATTTGATGCACATTATCTACTGGTATTTGAAGGTATCACCAGTACGATATTGACTGACTGTTTTCTTTTAAGCGAGAGTTTGTCAATGAACGAACTGACTGCCCAGGTGTTTGTCTTCTTCGTCGCCGGCTTTGAGACTTCTTCATCCACGGCGAGCTACACCTTCCTGGAGGTGGCCAAGAATCCCGACATCCAAGAGCTGGCGAGAGAAGAAATAGAGAGAGAGCTATCAGAAACTGACGGGAAAGTAACATATGACGCGGTGGCCAAAATGACGTAACTGACATACGTTGTGCAAGGTAACATGGTGGTTATTGAAAAATAGTATATGTTGAAAATAGTCTCATATATTATCCACACGGATTTAATGATATCGAGTGTTTTTTTAGAGGTTTGTTTTTCGAATTGGCAATAGCGACAGCTGTTTTGTGCTCAGTTTGGTTTGTCATTTCACCATGAATAGACTTAAGGCAGTAAATATGCAAATTTATTTCGAAAATCGTGGTTCAATTCGAAATTCGCGAAACTTACCGTGCGCTATGTCCATTTTACGGTCGATATAATCGTCCATCCGAGCAAGTAATTCGAATAACCATGGATCGTTTTCACACCACGCATGCTCTAATTGATAATACGCATCCGCAGAGACGTCGTACAGTGCGCACCGAAGAAACTGTTGTTTCTTCAAAAATGATGCCGACCAGAACGTTACAATGAATCGCTACAGATCCATAATTACTGACTCTCTCGTTCTCCAATCGAATGGTATTAATGTGCAACAAGATGGCTCAATATGCGCGTCTAAAATCAATTTATTGAAGGAAATATTCGATGAGTGCATAATTTTGCGTAATGGACCTGTGAATTGGCCTCCAAGATCGTGTGATTTAGCACCTTTGGATTATTTTCTGTTGGGATATGTGAAGTCGCTAGTCTACGCCGATAATCCAAAGAAGATAGATGACTTGGAAGCCAATATTCGTTGCGGTATTACCGATATATAGCGGAAAATCTTCCAGATTGCGCTTTATTTGAGCCAGCCGCGGCGCCCATTTGCGTGTAATCATATTCAAACACTAATATCTTTTTTTTTTTATTTATTATCTTAGTTTAATAACCACAATTGAGTTTAAAAAACATCTACCGGTTTCGGAAAACACCTTTTCCTTCTTCAGGATATCTCAAAACTAACTAAAAATATAGCATTGTTTTTCTATTTATCCAGAATCTATTTTTAAATTTTTTAAAATTTTTTTTAAAAAAACAACAATTATTTAAAATTTTAAACTCAATTGTGGTTATTAAACTAAGATAATAAATAAAAAAAAATATGAATCTTAACCACCAAGTTAATATTGCTAATTTTAAAAGTACTAATATCTTACCTCTAAAAAAAAACATCCTTTATAAAATATTTTATTTTTAATCCTTAAAAAAATCGTATCATATCAGATATTATAGGTATATATTTATAAAATGAAAACGTTTATTTATATCTAAATCTCATTATTAGATAACAATATTTTTCCAGAAAAAAATGTAATCTTCTAAAGATATGCCTCCATAATGTTGCTGGTGTAGAATAACTATCTATTTATTTACTTAAATATATATCAATTGATTCTTTACAATATAATATACTCTTAATTAAAAATGTAGATATTTTTTATGAATACTTTTACTGTTATCTCGTAACGGTAACCTCAATAAAGGTGGTAGCTATATTAATATTTTTTGACAGATAATTTTGTTTGCACTTTTTTTGTATATATATGTGATAAATCTAATCTGTTTCAATATTCTGCTATGAAATAATCCAAATTCATGATCACTAAACCATTTTGGACTGTTCTTTCTTTTATTATCTAAGATTGCTGTGTTCTAGTTTAAAAAGAATACCATTATTTTTTTAATCGAAATTGTCTACCATATAATATCAGTTTATATTGGGAGAACACATTCTTATTGTGAAATCATAATTATTCAGAACAGACGGTCTGTGATATTTTAAATATTAATTAAATATATTAATTAGAAAGATATACATACAAAATAAATTTTATTGAAAAATATTGTTGTTACGCCACCGGGATTTGAACCTGATAATAAATAATAATGAAAAATAAAGTTGTGAATAATAAATGTGTCTAAAATTTAATAAAAATGAATTGATAATTCTGGCGTCTGCTATCAGATTACTCAAAAGTATTTGGGATTCCGTATAAATAAGGTAGATGGCTCTTTCAAGTAATGGAACGATTAAATGTATTAATATCAAAAGGTAACATATAGGTTCGAAAATTTGTCGCTAAAAATATTGTCCCTGTAGCATAGTTGGATAATGCACTCTCCTCAGTTAGGAAAGAGATCCAGGTTCGAATCCAAGTGGCGCAACAACAATATTTTTCGATAAAATTGATTTTATATGTATATCTTTCTAATTAATATATTTGATTAATATTTAAAATATCAGTTTATACTATCTAACCTAATTTTAATCTATATCTTATCGTTATACTTCAAACCATCGGTATTTCCTTTATCTCTGTTTTATCTTCAATAATTAGTATTATACACATATTTTGTAACTACTTCATTTCCACCTCAATTTTATCATTCTATCATTTCTATTTTATCAGATATAAAAATGAACCAGGATACATACTTTCTTTTTATGTTTCAGAAACCATTTTTGACCAGGGTCTGCACCACAAACTACCCTATCACCGGGACTAAACTTGTGATAGAGAAGGGAACATTCGTAATAATTCCTATAATGGGCATCCAGAGAGATCCAGAATACTACCCAGATCCAGAGAGGTTTGATCCGGAGAGATTCAACCCTGAAAATACGGCTAAGCGACACGCATGCGCACATCTCCTGTTCGGTGAAGGACCGCGCGTGTGTATAGGTATGAATTTTGAATATCTAATTTATTATTTTTAATACAAATTAAATTTATCAATTAGAGAGATAATTAGATAAATTTGTTGCCACCCGGACTCGAACTAGGAACCCTTCCTATCCAGAGAAGTGCGCTGACCAATTACACGACGGCACCATTGTAAGATGACGACAATTTTTCGAACTCGTATGTTGCGCTTTCAAATTAATACATCTGTCATTCCATTATTTATATAATAATATTATTTTATTATACATATAAATAATATTATTATATGAGTTATATTATATTATTTTTAATTTAATATTCTTAATCGTTTCGGTGTATGGTTCTAAATTCCATATTTGTAAGAATTCTTTCAAAAAAATACATTACAATGTTTGGGACTTACATTTATAATCAAAACCAATTTAATACCGTATTGTATATACTAAAATTAAAATAGTGCGAAAAATCATCCATATATACATATATGTATTCAAAGTCATTTTTATTATTGCAACATTTTTGTCAATACTGCATGCATATAAATAAATAAATACAACTCTGTCGGTTATAAATAGAATGATTTGAAAAAAAAATCCAATAAAAGGTGTCCAGCAGATAATTTTCATGTTTAATATTAAATAAAATAAAACTTACATGTTATTCTCATATTTTATTTATACAAAGTGGAGTTTAACGATGCAGATTTTACGTCTTATAAACAATATCGTCTAAATGCCGTCCATTTCTCTCAAGACACTCTTGCAATCGGACTCTTAAATTTGCGAACACGCGAGAGAAAAGCGTCGGTTCAATGACAGCAAATTCACGGCGAATATTTTCTTGTAGGGCCTGAATTGTTCGAGGATTGTTGCTGTAAACTCTCGACTTAAGGTATCCCCACAAAAAAAAGTCACACGGTGTAAGGTCCGGTGACCGAGGTGCCCAGGGTACGTCTCCGTACTTGCTGATTAATTTATTAGGAAAAATTCCCCTTAGTTTCTCCATTGAAACTCTAGCTGTGTGTGGAGTGGCCCCGTTTTGTTGAAATTGTGTTCTGTTGTTGAACCCGGGAAATGGCTGCAGTGGCGGTACCAAAAACTCGTCGATCATTCAGCAATACACGTCAGCAGTGACTGTCTCTCGCTGGTTAAAAAAATAAGGGACAATTATCCCTCGGGCAGAAATTACACACCGCACTGTCGTTTTTGGACAATGCAAACGTTTTTGATGGCGTTCCCTTGGATTGTCGTGGCACCAGTATCTCATGTTCTGTTTATTAACAAAGCCATCTATGAAAATATGCTTCGTCGGTAAATAATATATTTCCAAGCTTTCGTGCTATTCCAAAACGTCCCAGTATCGTTCTCGGTAAGGTTTCACGTAAATAATAGTTATTTTCGTTGAGAAACTGCACGATTTGCAGTTTGTGTGGATGAAACTGTAGTTTATTTTTCAAAATAACGTGCACTGTTGATTTGTTAATTCCAGTACAGGCTGCAATCTTCATTATCGATTTATGCGGATTGGGCATAATTTCACGTCGAACTTGAGCCACATGTTCTGGCATTGCTGCTGACGTTGATGGTCCCGGAGGAGTTTGGTTAACCATTGTCCTTTTTTATCTGAACTTTTTAATCCAACACCAGATAAGTTTCGTGCTCGGCTCGTCACTTACTCGTCGAATATTAAAATGAATACAAAAACCGCGACGCGCACGAACCAATGAATCACCGCACTTTAAATATTCCTCAACCGCGAACGCGCGGTACGCTCCCGACCAGTGACTCATTGCGACTGGCTAATCCGCAAATCAATACCCCTCCCACTTATATTACCTTGATGGTTTACAAGCAATTACAATTTAATCTTGAAATTTTTCCTCTGGACACCATTTATTTACTAGAATTTTACACGCCCTAGAACGCGATGGTCTAACAAGATGTAGAATATATCAAAAGAAAATGCATCGGAAATTTGTATATCACTACAATATTTATAATTAAAATAGTTCTTAATCTCGTAAAGAAAAATGTAATGAAAAATTTTTGCATATATTTATATATAATACTCCTTTAGATTATACCCAAGTACAGTGTCACATGACACACATTTATTTTGTACTTTTATTATATTAAATTAAATACATTTTCAGAAAACATACATTATTTAAATATTTGTTTAATTTTTCAGGAAGTCGATTCGGTATGCTGCAGGTGAAGTTGGCGCTGTTAACGCTACTCCTCCATTTTTATGTCTCCCTTGCTGATGAGACAAAGCGCCCCCTGGAGTACAACCCCAGGACCTTCCTTCTGCACACCAAAGGAGGGTTGTTCTTAAAATTGACACCCAGGAATTGAATTTTAACAAATTGAACATACTATACTGGATACTATTAATGATCGCGAAATCGTAAATTTCGTGCCTATAGAAATATTCCCGCTTTGTTCGTCTAATTTGAAATTTTCAAAGGTTTTTACATACACGCAATACGGTAATTATCGTGTTCAGTATTCATTGGATACTCATAGAAAAACTCGTAATTTTAACCAGTTTTATCCACTTGTATTAAAAAAAAAGAAGAAGATTTAAATGCAGTGACGTATTTTACAAGTATCAATCAAACTGACATAGCGTTTAAAAAATATACAAAGCGAAACTAAAATTTGCTTAGTTGTATCTCAGGGTCTTCCTTAAATAATAGTATTATTATATTAATGTAACATTTTTTGTTATCGTATTTATAAGATATTTTAATAATGTAAATAAAAAAATAAAAATTATTACAATTTGCGTCTCTTATGCATCACATTGGTTATAAAAACATGGAACGTGTCATTTTATTAGTGCTATATTTTATTTAAAATCTCATTACATAATACACTACAAAATACATCTACGGTGGGATAGACACAGGGCGGCATCTGTGGAGCGCAAGTCAAACATTTATTATGAGCGGGCGTGACTGTAATTTTCATCTCCCGGTTAACTTGTGTCATCTTCTTTCCCTTAACTCGCCACATTTAATCTATATAATAGCAAATTTCTTGAACGACAATGGTTTTAACTTGTAATATAATATTTTCTATTCTATTATATACTTATTATATATATTTTTTTCTATAAAACAATGTTTTAACTTGATTAACGGCACAAATCACTATTGAAGGGTAGATTGCCTGTTTAAAAGAAGAAGAAGAAATACAGTTAGGTGCCAATCTATCCAGGTAGAATAATGGCTGGCAAAATAATGTTAATTAATTAATACAAAGTTTAGTTTAGTGAAAAATTGTTTATTATTAATTATTTTTATGAATTTTGCTCACTTTAAAAAAATTTCAACTGTCCAAAAATGAAACTTCCAAAAGCAAATTATTAGATATTGTTATTCATCTATTTAGTAAATAATTGGACAGTTAGAACTGCAGGTTACTTGATGAGTAAACGTGCTCAGATATCTAAGTATTTTGTTAAATAAAATAAATACAATTAAACTTATGAGGTCAACAGAATAATTCATTGATAAATATTAGTAGTAATTTTTTTTAAACCACTACAAAATTTAATTTATCGCAAGGAGTAAATAATAAAATATATTTTTAATAAGTGAAGGAAATCCTAAAGGATCGTTATGAGAGTTGTACTCTCCCGCTTCGACTTACACGTTGCAAGTTTTTAAGAACATTATAAATTTAATTTTGATTATTTCTGTTCCGGCTGTTAGTTCTGTAATATTTTGTGGTTTTCCTTCGCAGTTCACTTTTTCTTTTCTTTATTATATAACACAGTTGATAAACACATATTTGTTACAATTGGTTATTTACTGATGCAGGTTGGCTCCGGTATCAACGAACTATACCCGTATCTGTTGTAATGAAAGGTAACTGGAGTAGATCTTTGAATCGATAGGGTGTATCTAACCTACATTGTTTATTGTCATTTGTTGTTTAATACGAATTGTATTTTTTAAATTTTTTTATTTTATTTATTATTTTTGTTTTATTTACCATTGAATTTTAACCACAAAGTTAATATTGCTAATTTTAAAAGTATAAAACGAATTGTATTTCTTCAGGAAAAGATTTACTTTAAAACACTTTACATATACATTGAGTTTTATTTTGCCGATATAGTATAAATGATCAAATCTTATGTATACAGTTTTGTGCTATAAACTATAAATAAAGGTACAGCAGTTCTATCTCTTATTTAATTTCTGCAGTCGTAGTGAATAGTATTTCAAAACAACATAATATTACTTTTAATAATTCATATTTTTTTATTTATTATCTTTGTTTTATTAACCACTGAATTGAGTTTAAATACATCTATCAACCGGTTTCGAAAAATGCCATTTTCTTCTTCAGGATGTCAATACTAACTAAAAACATATATTATTGTTTCTTTACCAGAATCTATTTAAAAAAAAAACAACAATCTTCTTAAGAAATAAATTTAGTACCTAACTCAAATTGTTGCTTAATATAAATTTAGTCGAATAATTTTTAGGAAAAATTTTTAGAATGGGACTCGTTGTTAAATTTAGTTGGTTGTTTGAACAATAGTGGGTTTTCAGAATTTTCTAATCATTTAATAGAAAATTGTCATGGTTTGATGCATATAAACGGTGCATCACAAATTAAATAATTTGGAATCGTTGGAGATAAATAAAGCGTGTAAAACTAATCAAAAAATTATAAACACCCAATTAAATTTAACTACGAGTCACATTCTATAATTTTTTCCTAAAAATTATTCGACTAAATTTGTATTAAGTAACAATTTGAGTTAGGAACCAAATTTATTTTTTAAATAATTGTTTTTTTTTTAAATAGATTCTGCTCAAGAAACAATAATATATATTTTTAGTCAGTTATGACATCCTGAAGAAGAAAATGGTATTTTTCGAAACCGGTAGATGTATTTAAACTCAATTAAGTGGTTAATAAAACAAAAATAATAAATAAAAAAATAACATAATATTATTTAAATCGCATTTTTATTCAGTATACTTTTTATTATTTGTGTCATTTTGATTACTGATTGGCGCGTTATTGCAGCGCATCTACAATGTTTACCGAAGGCCGTATGTATGGATTCTTTCCGCTTCTGAGACATCTAGTTGCGGGCGTAAAGCTGTGCTTGGAACTCAGCACCGACTCTCTGGTGTTCAACTTCCACAATATAATATATTCCATAACATCGAAGAACACGTGGATACCAATTCAAACTACTGCAAGTCCATATTAATTGTCCCAGTCAATTAGAATTAATATCTCTCCATGTATCATCTAGATCGATCCGGAAATCCGCACTCTTCCACATTCCCAGAAGTAAAATATCTTACATACAAAATTCATTCATTCACCGGTCATGCAAATACCATAATGAAAAATGAACAGAAATTGACTTTTTCAATATTAGCCTTACTACCCTCAAAGGATTCTTCTTATGAACAACCACAATCTCAATTTTGGCCATTCATTTTACCTTTAAAAACACACGTTGCTCTCCCTTTACCGCAACAATAGTTGCAACCTCCCCACCCTTCTCCATCTTTTTTTCTTTTCATTAATTTAAATATTTTTGTGTATCTAAATATTTTTGTGGATTTTCATTATTAGTATCACATGTTAAATTGTTATTATGTTTGTTATAATATGTTTACACTGTCAAAATATTTTTTTATTATACAGAAAATCTCTCATCAACGACCTAGAACTAGTTAATAATATACATGTAAACTACCAGTTCACCTGTTTCAAGTCCAGCAAGGAGAGGAATACTTTGGCGCAGCGACTTTTTAATTGAGAGAGCGAGGCGTAGAAGAGAATGACAGAGAAGCTAACTCCGACGTTTATAATCAGTAAAATTACGTACATGTTTGACCTAATACTTCTCTTCAAACTACTGTGAGGCCATATTGATTGTCCCAATCAATTGGAATTAATATCTCTCCATCAACCCGGCAATCCATACTCTTCCACATTCCCAGAAGTAGAACATCTTACATACAAAATTCATTCATTCGCCGGTCATGCAAATACCATACTTACCAGAAATTGACTTGTTCAACATTAACCTTACTGCGCTTAAAGGGTTCTTTTTATAAACCACCTCAATATCAACTTTGACTAATCATTCTTATTCTCCCTTTACCGCAACAATAGTTGCAACCTCAACACCCTTTCTCCCTCTTTTTTATCTTTTTATTTATCTTCTGCACCTAAACATACTTATGTACATAAACATTTCTGTGGATTTTCATAAATAGTATCACATGTTCAATATTTATTATGTTAATTATAATAAGTTTATACACTGTCAAAATCCCTCAATACAATAAAATAAAATAGATACCATATCTTCATGCTCTGGCACCATGCTGGAATACCATACGTCTGCAAAGCGCCTTGACCGCTCCGACTTTGTTGTTTGCACCTGAGCACTGGGATCAGTGATGGTTCAATCCATTACCCGCTAGTGAATGTGTCATATTAGAAAGATCATTTGTTAATATTATTTTTATAATTTTAACGGTGGGATGAGGTGTCTAATTTATTAAAATAAAAAATCTACTTTTTATTCTTGTCATTCCTTATTAATACATCATCTGATATGCCTTATATTATTTGTGTAAATGATTTTAAATGTGTTTCATTTAAAAAATGAATGAAAGAAAGCAAATCACATTTATAACTAATGTAAAAACTGTCTAATACTTTACTCATAAAGTAATTATTTAAATCGTTAGATAGTAGGAAAAAAGTGTCATTCTTAATGAGAATTTTTGACAGTTCAGATATGATATCTGTACTATTTATTACTGAATAATGGACATCTCATTGTCTTAAGCGAATTGCAATATATTATATTTATATTTAACCGTCAGATTTATATTAGATTTATAAACTGATCTTCTACATCTTTCGGCAGATGGAAAAATAATAAAGATTTTAGTTTTTCGAATTCTAATCCTAATTTTTTTCACATTATGTCTTTTCATCTTCGTAATATATCACTTTAATGTAATATCTTAATCTCATTTAACAAAGCATTATTTGATCTGTATTTTGGTCATATCAATTTAGATTTTATTATTAACTTTATTTGAAATTAGGCTATTGAATATATGGGCGGTTGGTTCGTGTTCGAGTAAAACCTTATTACATACATTTGTTTATTCTCGTCGGGGAGAAGCCACCGAGAGAAAGAAACTATACAAATACGTAAAAGACATAGTAAAATAACTAATGGTATTATTTGAAGGTCCGAATCGGGAAGAATTAGTGTCTCGTATACTAGGCGCAGAATATCTGCTCTAGTGCACTTGACATGCACGTCGGGTGCCATGGCTTGGCTTCTCTCGAACGTTCTTGAAGTTTCTCCCTTTGTTCGCGCGTGACGGTGTTATAGCGCATAGGATCCATGCTTCGTTTCGTTTCTCCGTAGCGTAGACAGTCGTAACTCATGAAACCTTTGCTACGCGGTATAAATAAAGGTTTAACAATTCGTATCGCTTATTTAACTTCGGTAATCGTAGTGAATAGTGTTCAGTGTTTTATTGCACGACGATCCAAACAACAAACTTGAAACATTTATTATTAAACCCACGAAATTATAAATCATGTTTTTACTCACTTCGTCGATTTTCATAAACTTTTTATTATTTGTGTCGTTTTTTATGGGGTTGTTTTATCTATGGATGAAAAACAGATTTGGTTATTGGAAGAGGCGAGGATTCCACAGCTTACCAGCTACTTTCCCTGCCGGGAACATGGGACCAGTCATCGCGCAAGAACAATGTTTTGGAAAAATGTTCGAAGATATTTATGAAGAGACCAAGCAGCACGCGTGTACCGGCATATTCTTATTACACTCAAAATTTCTTATTATTAACGACTTGGAACTAGTTAAAAATGTACTTTTGAAAGATCATCATTATTTCCAGGGTCACGGTATCAAGCCCGACAAGATAAGGGATCCTCTGGCGCAGCATCTCTTTAATTTAGAGGGCGAAGCGTGGAAGAGGATGAGAGTGAAATTAACCCCGACATTTACGTCCAGTAAAATAAAGTACATGTTTGGGACCATGTCTTCGTGCTCCGACACCATGCTGGAGTACGTCAAGCAGGACGTGGGAACCGGTAATATAGTTGAAATTAAGGAAATTGTCGCCAAATTCTCCACCGACGTAATAGGGTCCTGCGCCTTCGGTATAGAGATGAACAGCTTCAAAGATCCCGACGCTGAATTCAGAAAAATGGGCAGAAAAATTTTCAGCACCGGTTTTTTGAAGACACTGGTCGATATGATG
Source organism: Eubasilissa regina (assembly GCA_022840565.1). Classification (NCBI taxonomy): domain Eukaryota; kingdom Metazoa; phylum Arthropoda; class Insecta; order Trichoptera; family Phryganeidae; genus Eubasilissa; species Eubasilissa regina. The sequence continues at coordinate 26,485,390 of JAINEB010000025.1, forward strand.
GCCTTCATCGCCCCATCTGTGACGACCATTTTGCGACTGAGCACTTGTTATGCCGATGTGACCGAGTTCTTCACCAGTATTGTCGCCGAAACAATCAACTACAGGAAGGATAATAACGTTATCCGAAATGATTTTCTTCAGTTGTTGATTGATATGAGGAATATGGATTCGAAGATAGGTAAAAGATGAAATTATTACTCATTTAGTTAAAACAAATTAAATTAAATATATAGAAAGATATATAATTTTAGAAGCAATCAACTTTATATTAAATGAATCTCAAAAATCTTCGAATGATATACGCTAGACGATACCAGGATTAAATCAATACATTTTATAAACTAATTGATCAGCCTCATCAGCCCTGATGATAGACTCTGCAATGGGATCCGAAACCCCGTCTAGAAAAGTCAGATATACACGGAAGATGGGTATACTCTGTTTTTAATATTTCCGTTTCACAATAAAAAAGTTTTTGTATAAAAAAAAATATTTAGTTCCTGTATTGTGTGCTATTTTATAATTCACTTATATTTACATTGAAACACATTTATGTCTTTTTATGTTTAAATTAAATTTTGTAAATATTTTACATAAAAACTAGGTAATAATTACTTATGTAATACAAATTTTCTGGCAATTATTAATAGTTTGCCTATTATGTTACAAAGTGATATTTCTAATATTTTTTCAAAAATAATGTTGCAAAAAATTTTCGATTTTTTAAATAAAGTATGCACTAGTACGAGGAATGAATTTTATATTATTATTATTAATCACATATTACGATTCTAGAGATTAATTTTATTATAATTTATTTTATGATAATTTTTAAAATGTACTTTATTTTAGGAGAGGGTCTAACTATGACTGAATTAGCCGCGCATGTATTTGTCTTCTTCATCGCCGGTTTCGAAACCTCTTCCACCACGGCCAGCTACGCCTTTCTAGAGCTGGCCAAGAATCCCGACATCCAAGAGACGGTCAGAAAAGAAATAGAGGGAGAGTTGGCAGAAACTGGGGGGAAAGTGACGTACGATGCGGTGGCTAAGATGACCTATCTAACGTACGTCATACAGGGTAAGATGTAAATCCCATTCGATACTGGTGGTGTTTGGTATTTTGATTAAGTCCGTTTAAATGTTCGGTTTACCTTATTCTTGTTGGTTGCTGGGGCGTACAGTTTGTCTAGGTAAACCATTGATTGCGCACTATGGCAAAGAAATATAAATGATATTGATAATAGATATTCAATATACATTATATATCTAGGGCTGTTGGTCCGACTTTGCAGACGTCGGTACTGTTTAGGCCTGCGCAAAACGAAGGCATCGCAACTGTAAATACTTTCCTGAATTTCAGGTGACGCCATGCATGAACAGTTTATTATGAATATAATTTCAGATAGTTCATGAAAAAAATCTAAAGAATAGATAAAAACATCGATGCTTTTCTGTTTTTTAGAAACGTTAAGGATGTATCCCGTGGTTCCGTTTCTATCCAGAAGGTGCACCTCGGATTATCCCATTCCCGGGACCAAACTCGTTATAGAAAAAGGCATATGGATCCTTATATCTGTTCTGGGTATTCAGAAAGATCCACGCTTCTATCCGGATCCAGAGAAGTTTGATCCGGAGAGATTTAATCCCGAAAATACGCAACGGAGACCCGCGTATACACATCTACCGTTTGGAGAAGGACCGCGAGTATGTATAGGTGTGTTATCCTAAATTTTAAATTAAATGTCATATACACAGGTCTTTTTCTTCGTCTTCTTTAGTGACTCCATGGAAGTTCTTGATGTCAGTAACTTCAAATGGCTAGGCACCTACTAGCAGATACGTCATGGTCATATCCTCTTAAGGACTTTATGCATATACGGAATTCATACATTATTATTACATCATCTGCCCACTACATCTCTCTTTCTTTTCACACATTCAGATGATATAATACATCTAGGGTTAGAGAATAGCATACCTCCACAGGTATTCTGAGGAAGGAGAAATCAATTTTTTTGATATTATTCATTTTAAACATGTTAAGTTAATCCTATTGCGCATTAACATACAACAGACAGTAACTCAGTGACGAGCGTTGCATGTGTAAGTATATTTAAAAAAAAAAGTTTTCATAGTTTATAGGTATGTTCAGCCATAAAAAAATGGATTAAGGAGAAAAAAGTCTAAAGATATTACTGTATACAAAAAAAAATCTGAAGTGAATGGTTTTGTTGGTTTGTTCAAACGGACAAAATTTTACGGCATGGATTACTTGAAAAACTTTATTAGGAAGACTTAGCCAAATACATACGTTATTGTTTTCCGATGTTGCTTAATTAAATTGTACGCATTTTAAAATTTTTTTTATTTAACTTTTTTTTTATTGTTTATGTTATAAAAAAACTGAAACCACATTATGAAAAAATAAATATTTCGTCAAACAGTTTTTATTTATTTATAAAATTAATTTTAATATATTTTTTTTTACAGAGATAATATCCTTAATATAATTTTTACATCACTCGTATGAATATATATATTTTTTTAATTCAATACAATTCATTGTCTCGATTTTCGAAAATTCCCGGGACATGAAAAAGATCTTTCTTATTTCCGCGTACCATTTCGGAATTAGCAAGGTGGGAAAAAAATCACTAACCAAGAACTAACTATGGAATGAAAACTTGAATAATAGTAAGGCAATCTAATAATTCTTGATGACTTCTTTATTTTTATATGAAGAATAATGATGAAAGAATTCTTCATTTCTTCTTTCATTTCTTTGCGCGTGCCGAGTTGAGGTTGAGGTTCGATGTGAAATATTATTTTTGCTAATAAAACCAAAGATCTTTCTTGGGAGTTAACACCTGCAATTTTAGAGAGACGACAGTGCTCAAAGACTAAGTGTTTGCTCCTTGTAACAATACCTGATAAATAAGAGTCCTAAATAAATCAATTTTGGTTTTACGAGATATATATGGTGGACTTTCGGTTGACCAAAATGAACAATTTTTCCTAGATATTTAATCATTGTCTTTGTTTTTGTTATTGATGAAAATTTAAAAAAAAATACCTATAACGTTATTCTGTTTATTTATTTTATGGCGTGTTCACGAATGAGTTTTTTCATTCTACTCTGCACTCAATTCTGTACTTGCATTCGAGACGAATCTCCGAGTTTTTCATACGTATGCACGCACCATTACATCATATTTAATACGATGTAATGGTGCGTGTACATATAGTTGTTAAATATCGAGAATTATTTTTCAGGAAGTCGATTCGGTATGCTGCAAGTGAAGTTGGCGCTGATAACACTTCTCCTACATTTTAATGTCACTCTTTCTGATGAGACAAAGTTCCCTTTGGAGTATAACCCCAGGGCCTTCCTTCTCTACACTAAAAGTGGATTATTTCTAAAACTGACTCCCAGGAACTGAAATATGAAAATGAAATATGACCAAAATTATTGCTTATAGCTTTTTAAATATATTTATCAATAAAAATATGTTTTTTATGGATATATTTCTGGATTCAGAGTTAAATCATTTGTTAGATTGATTGACATACGGATTTTTTCAAGATTATAGATGAATGTTTAACGATTTACTGTAGCAATTGAGGTGGGTTAGAATGATTACATCCACTGCTATATAGATCATAAATCCAGGAAATCTACCTAATACCCTAAAGCACGAATCATGATGAGGGTCCTGGCCTCCTTAAGTAAGTTTCGTCACTCCGATCTGCTCTCTGCTATCCGTGTACTGTCTGCGATACCAATCTTAATAAATACACCCAACCACCACACCTTGGGTAGAAAAAATAGGGGAGTGGATGGTACAAAATAGACCAACATTGAATCCATCCAAAACAGAACTACTATGGACAGCAACGAATACAAGGCAAAACTTAATACAGTAATCAACATCTGCAAATACTAAATCTGCAGTTAAATTGTTGTTGGGCGTGCACATTGATTCAGATCTTTCAATGAATACACAAATCAGCAAAACTGTCAGTGCATGGTGCCGTCAACTGAGACAGATAAAAATATTCGGAGACATCTTCCTCTTGAGGCAGCCCGTCGACTTATAAATGCAATTGTGGTGTCACGTGTGGACTATTCTAACAGCCTGCTAGTGTTTCAGCTGGAAAGATTACAAACCATTCAAAATGCGGTAGCACGGATAACATATGGAGTTTCCAAATTCTGTCATATAACATTTGCTACATTGGCACGGATTCTCTGAAAGAGTTGAATTTAAATTGTGTTGGTTGACGCACAAGGCGACGCATAACATGGCGCCTCTGTATCTGCAAGAGTTTTGAATCCCAGACAATTTGAATAGTAGACGTCAGGTTAGCCTCTACTTCAGCCGCAAGAACGGTTGTAGAACCGACCAGTCGTTGCCAGAAGTCAAAGTTTAGCGAACAGGTATTTGCGGTGGCAGGCCCAGAAGCATGGAACTCTTTTCCCTCCTTCATAAAAAAACAGTACATCATAGACTAAAAACTCACCTTCCCAAAAAATCATTTCCATAAGACTAAATAACATTTTTTAACCCTTCCTAAACCATGCAGTAACACAGGTCTACCATTATAATTAAACCTGTAATATTTCGGTAAATACATGCAACATAAAATTAATATTTTAGATAATTCTAAAGAAAATATTAGCGCTTAGGAATGACTAGTGAAAAACCAATTATGAAAAGGGAATCATACAAAAACAATTATTTTTTCCATTTAATCCGTTGTAAAATTAATATGTTGGTAAAAATATCATTTGGGATATGAAAGACAGAGATCACACACTACTTTTTTTACAGTGAAAAGAACAAGTAACATAGAAATATAATTCTCTTTCTCACTAATTAAATGAATAGAGATAAGAAGGAAGGACACATTGTGTAAGACTTAATGAATGCCCTAAATTATGTAATTAATAATTTTTTCAAAATTAAATGCTCAATATTTAGAGTAAATTCGTCCCATTAAAGGTAATAAAAACATTTTTTCTAACAGTTATTTACAGTAACACGAGTTGACAGCATGGCTGCATTCGGGTATTTTAAATCATGGTATGGTAAAGGTTAATGTAGGACCATAAACAGTTGCTTGAGATAGATTTTTTATGAAAATACCGCTATAAAAATTATCCAATATTATTATTTTTAATAGACGCAAACTATATGTACGTAATTGAGTACTATGTATATTTCTTTCATTGTTCAAAATAACTTTGCATTTAAGATCATAGAACTATAGAAAAAAAAAAAAAAGATTTTATATATATTCTTGATTTTTTACTCACTTTAAAAAAAATCCATGTGTCTAAATAAGTTATAAGACAGCTTGAATTCTAAGTTAGTAGATAAGTACTGGCAATTAAATTATGTGTAAAAGTGACAAGGAGATTATCCTGACCACCGAGACCTGAACAGTGCCACAGTGGTCGATAGATAACTTGTATCTAGCTGGAGAGGGCTTATAAGAGTGCATTACGAGCCAAGTCTCATCTGACTGAGGTCACTATTTGTCAATACAGACAAGATGAAGAAAATTTAAATAATTATTGGCCCAATTCGAAACAAAATTAATAATAAAATTTATTACCAAAATACAGTCCGAAATACAACACTTTTTTTTTTTTAAATAGAGATGCGTACACGGAATACGTGTCACATCAATATTCTTACTATTTTCAAACTAAGCTAAATGCTTGTGCTATGAAAATAAGACTAACTTGCTGGTGTCTTGGAACGAGGTGTGAATCCCCAACCACTAGATCACTAGGCCAGCGTCTTGACCACTACACCAACTAGCTACTCAAGTGATATTAACATAAATACGATGAAATAACAATTAAAAAATTTATATATTTAGGGATAAAAAATTTCAACAGCCTCCCTACACAAATTAAAGAAATAAAGGATATAAAAGAGTTTAAAAAGAAACTAAATAAACACTTTAAAAATACATAATTGTAAAATAAACAATATTACAGAACACTTCAGAAGCACACAAATGGACAATGAATAAAATATGTAAGGTATTATATCAAATTATTGTAGTGTAACTCCCTCTCCAAGCACAAGAGCTGGTCTCTTTTTTGGAGAGGTAAGCGAAAGAAAAACCATGCAATTTAAAAAATGTAAAATACTTAATTCATGTTACAAAAAATTGTAAAAATGTCAAATAAATAAAATAAAAATATGTGGTTAGATTTCAGAAATAATTTCAGCAAATATTTTCCAACAAACCTAACAGTAATATCGGTCTCTGTATCGTGAATGGTCGCATTTCACATAAATCTTCATTTTGTGGTATAAATTTCTGTTCACTGTTTTTATTGCAAAATAATAACATTTAACCAATTATTAACAAATCCAAGAAATTATAAATTATCTTTTTATTCAGTTCTCTGATTTACGTAAACTTTTTAATATTTATATCGCTTTTTCTGGGGTTGTTTTATCTATGGCTGAAACACTGATTTGGTTCAGCCTGTAATATTCGTGATTTCAACTATTCGAATATCGAATAGTTAATGATAATATATTCGAATTGTTCCGCACAGCCGAGCGACCGCGAGAAAAACGGCGCTCTGGCCCGAGCGTGCGACGGCCCGGGCCTCGGCCGCGAATCCCGCGGCACCCCGGCCCGAACAAGGAGCTAGCCGAGACCCGAACCCGGCCGCGCAGAGCGCGGCGCCCGGGCCTGCGCTAGCCGAGACCCGAACCTAGCCGCGGCTGCACGCTGCCGGGCGGCCAGGGGGAGGCGCGGTGTCGCGATCGAAACTTGGCCACTTCACGGCGATATCGCGGCCACCACACGCCGCCATTGGAAAACCGCCGCCACTGCGGCGGCCGAGCGGCCGAGGGGAGGGGGTAGCCGGATTAGTGGCCGAGGCCACGCCCCGGCACCGCGTGGAAAAAATTGCTTGTGTTTTTTCCACATAACTTGCTGTAAAAAATTATTTTGGTGGAAATAAGTTTAGGAACAGATAGAATTTTGTAAGGGCGATCGCCCAGAGATAGTTTGACGCACCTCAAAAATCATTGTACTAATAAAAAATGGATTTTTAAGTTTTGAGGTGCGTTAATAAATTCCCTGGGCTATCGCCCGCATTGTAATATGCCAGGCATCGCGAGGCAGGTTCATGTTTGTAATAAAAAGTACTCGCGATGCCTGGGAAATGTGAAATAAAGAAATGAATAAATAAAATGTATGACGAAAGTCAGTTCTGCCGACCCATACTGGACGGCGGAAAAAATGACCAAAGTTTCCTGATTTGGCCGCCAGGTGGTGTCGGCACGGGACCGTATCGGGGTGGCACGGGGAAATTTTGAGCCCCCTGATTGGTCCCGGCGATTTGCTGGAGTATGACACTCCGAGGTTCATTTGTTGAATATAAATAAAGCGATCCAGCGGTGTGGAAATCACTTCACTCGCCTCGTGTGCTTCACCGCTGGACTTCTCTACGCCATACAAGACTTTCATTTCTGAACCCCGCTTACCCTGGACTTGCTTCTTCTGGAATTCTGACCTGGCTTTCACTTTGGATCGACCCCGTATTATTCCACGACCTTGGCTGTTACACTGGACGGAGATTTGGACCTACACCACTGCACGCCGCTGCAGACATCATCGTTCGAGAAGCGAGGCGAATCGGCGAACCACCCCTGAAAATCTACAGTTCTTGTTCGTACTGAACACGAATATATTAGTAAAACTTTTAAGAAAGGAATAATTTACTTCGGATGATAAATACAGAAATTTAACAAATGTTTCTCCAAAAATGTAAGATTCGTGATTAATAACTTGCAGAACTCGAACTCTTCGTGGAGATAAATAGGAGTCAGTATTCTCTCGATAACTGACAAAATTTTAGATATATTTATATTACTTCATATTTCACACGCCACGTGCAAGTTTTTTTTTTCATTATTTTGTATATAACTTCTTGTTTGTCGGCTCAAGTATTTATGAAAGCTAAATACTAAAAAATAATAGAAAGCCGACTCCATCGTTGACAAAACAATGTATTATAAGTGCTTGTTGTCATAAAACCATAAAGATAAGCAGAAGACTTAAAAAAAAGGCAAATGCAAAAGATGTTCGACAAAGGCGTTAACATCTTTTCTGTCCGACTTCCATATAGCCGATAGCGGTACTTCTGGAGAAAAAAATCGTATACCTGAATGAATGCTTGCATATGACTTCCAGGGATCGTAAACCTTTGTTTCGTTTAGAAAAATATTAAAAATCTTATAATATAAATATGAACGAATACTTTTTAAAGTATAAGGAAAGTTTTCGAAAAAACCTATAAATAATAAACTATATTTGTATATTTATTGTCAATTGTATTTAGATTTTAGAGTAGTCTTTTTTATCAGGCCAACAATACATTGTCTTGTGAAAATCATTTTCAGTTGGCAAATTTAATCTTTACATTCCAACTATTAATTTTTTGTGTAGATAATAAATGTAACGTTTTTTAAAGATGGTTCATATTTATTGTAATTTCAATAATAATTGACTCAGGTCACATTTGTGATTCTGATTTTTACCTATTATATATATTAAAATAAATAAATAAATGGTGAAGTATTTATTATTTCGTTATTAATACTGCAGTTGATTAACTTAACCACAAGACCATTAAACGCGTACTTACTTATTTACCATCACACCGTTTCCCCGCGGGGTAGGCAGAGAGGATAGAGCGCCACATTTTTCTGTCCTGACACACAATGCTCGCTTCATCCACATTCATACATCTTCTCATATAAGCTCGCCGATTGTTGAGGCTTCTAACAGAATCATCCTCCATTAACTGGTTTACCTGGTCGTGCCAAGTCCTCCGCGGATGTCCTCTATTTCTGGTGCCATCAACACTTGCGTCATATACCTTTCTTACCATTCTCTCCTCATTCATCCATTCCATATGACCAAACTACCTAAGTAATCTCTCCTTAATCTTACTCACTATACTTACATCAACTTTACATTCTTTCCTTATTTCTTCATTCTTTACTCTGTCATAAATAGATTTGCGATAAATACGCCTAAGTGATCTCATTTCCACTGCATTCAGTCTACTTTCGTTCCTTTTCTGCCAGCTCCAGGTCTCACTTCCATATCGTGTCGGTACCAGGATTCCATTGTGCACCGATAGTCTTGCCTCGGTTGACCAATTCCCGTTAGATATAATTCCATTCAAAGCGCCGTTCACTTTATTTCCTGCAGTCACCCTCCTTCTGATATCATTCTCAGCCTTTCCGTTTCTATAAAACATACTTCCTAAATATACAAACTCATCCACTTGTTCCAAACATTCATTACCTACAAGTATTTAGCACGGTGTATTGCTTTCCTCCTTCTCGAATACCATCACTTTTGACTTGTTAACATTCATCATGAGGTCGCTTTCCTTGTATACATCGTACATTCTACTCACCAGATTCTGTAGTTCTTATTCATTATTCGCCATTAGTACTGCATCATTGGCGTACAATAAACAGCATACAATCAAATCGCCTATTTTTGCTCCTACATTCCGGTTCTTTCACACATTTACCCATATACAAATTGAACAACCATAGAGACATTATACAAACCATGCTTGACACCTTTTCAAACAAGTCAAACCATGGTGTGAGTGCTCCATTGATTCTTACACACGCAGAGCTTCCTTCGTATAGGAATGCGATTGCGTATATAAGTTTACTATTCACCCCGTAATCAGAGAGTACATTCCATAACCTTTCTCTTATAACTCTATCATATGCCTTCTGTAGATCTACAAAGGCACAAAAAAGTTTTTGGTAAACTTTTCCGTCATCACTCGTAGAGAAAAGATCTGATCCATGCGTCCTCTTCCGCCCACAAATGCCCCTTGTACGTCCCATACTTTTTCTCTATCTAAATTAATTATTATTATTTTAATAATTTTGGAATATGCCGGTGTAGATTTCTCTAGCCACGCACATGTCCGTGTCCATAGTGATCTCTCAATGAGTCGGTAAAGTTACGTATAGACAAATTTCACTGAGAAATCTCATGCGTCCATAATATTATAACATTTTGAAGAATAAAAATGTATTCAATCTGAACGATTTTTTTTTATTCGTGAAAGGCAAATTACTAACGTAGGTGTTCTACAAATTTAAAAATACAAATGATAATTATGCGCAGGCTATTTATACGTAATAAACTACTGTGCATTAGCGAAGGACAAAACTTCACGGATGCTTCATTAAAAGTATGTTGGTACCACTGATCGAAATCGCTTCGCACTTCATGTGGTTCAGTGAAGTGTGGTTAAATCATTATTTAAACCATGGGTGGCCAACCCGCTAAATGTCTACTTGTGGCCCGCGGAGCATATGCACACATTTTTTCTTTTAGTGTACATAAAACCACCAAAAGAACATTCCAACGTGCGTAGTTCGTATCATATCTCTGATTTAAACCGTTATTGAACTGTACTTCAATGAAGTGTCTGATGAAGTGTAGAGTGATACTTCGCGAAGTACACACTTCAATGAAGTACATGAAGTGAGCGGCAAACCATATCGTCTCTACTCTCTATACATAACAATTATATTATTTGCTGGTGTGCGTAAATATGATGTGAAATATTGAAATATTGAAGCGTCAGCAGGATTTAAAACGCGCGATCTGCGAAACGTGAGTATAAAGAACTAGTTCATTGAAGTGTTTCGTACAGTGTAAACCCATCACTGCTGTGTATTACTTCCATTGTCTGAACTGACTTTGCGTTTAAGATCACGAAACCGTGGAAACAAAAATAATATATAACATCTGTCTTCATTATTTTTTGCTCACTTTAAAAATAATCCAGTTGTCAAACGTCAAACGTGACATGGCATGTCTAATAATTTTATTTTGTAAGTAAATAATTAGACACTTGTAGTATTGCGAGATATCAGTTAAGTAAAAATGTAGTAAGAACATAAATTGCAATTCTTATTGGCAGGTTTTGACAGTTCAGATATTTGCCTGCTTTGTGTGATATTGTTGATTGAATAATAAATTAAATTAAATTTATAAAATGATATTTTAAGAGCATAACGAGATTATGACAAGGATTAGGTTTTATATAAAAGATGATTATATAATATCATTAACGGTATACAAAATATCTCACAATATATGATATGTCATGAGTTATATTAAAACACTTGCGTAGCACACTTTTTTATGTACTATGTATGCTCATATTTCTTGTAAACAGTTTTGTGGTATAAATAGAGGTTTAACAATTCACATAGTTCAATATTTTTCAGCAGTCGCAGTGAGTAGTATCTCAAAATAACAAAATTGATCACGATAATATAAAAAAACCAAGATAATTATAAATCATGTCTGTACTCAGTTCGTCAGTTTTCGTATACTTTTTATTATTTGTGTCGTTTTCTCTGGGGATATTTTATGTATGGATGAAACACAGATTTAATTATTGGAAAAGGCGAGGATTCCATAATTTACCAGCTTCTTTTCCTTTCGGGAACATGGGACCAGTAATTGCGCAAGATCTTAGTTGTGGTAAATTATTCGAAAAAATCTATAAAGAAACCAAGGGGCAAGCGTGTACCGGCATATTCTTAATACACACAAAATCTCTCGTCATCAATGATCTGGAGCTAATTAAGAAAGTGCTCTTAAAAGACCAGCAATACTTCCAGGGTCACGGTTTTAAGTCTGACAAAGAAAGGGATCCCCTGTCGCAGCATCTTTTCAATTTAGAGGGCGAAGCGTGGAAGAGAATCAGAGTAAAACTAACCCCGACATTTACATCCAGTAAAATAAAGTACATGTATGAGACCTTACATGCATGCTCTGAGACCATGCTGGAGTATCTCAAGCAGGACGTGGGAATCGGAAACGTAATTGAAATCAAAGAAGTCATCGCCAAATTTTCTACCGATGTTATCGGATCCTGCGCCTTCGGTTTAGAGATGAACAGCTTTAAGGATCCTGATGCAGAGTTCAGAAAAATAGGCAAAAAAATTACCAGCTTAAATGTTTTGAAAGATATAAGTGATATGTTGGGCTTCATAGCTCCGTCTATAATGACCACATTGCATTTAAGCCTTAATTTTTCCGAAGTGACGAGGTTCTTCACCAGCATTGTTCCCGAAACCATTAACTATAGGGAGAATAACAATATTACTCGGAATGATTTTCTTCAATTATTGATTGACATGAAGAATATGGATTCTAAAACAGGTGTGTTGCATGTGTAATAAATAATATTAATGTTAAATTATTAGATTGTGCGCATTTTTTACATTTTTGTTGTGAAGTTGTAATTTAACACAAATTAAATTAATCAATTAGAAAGATATACAGAAAAAAAATCTGTATATTATTTTTTATTTATTTTAAGTTTTACATTATATTTATATTCTATTAATTGCATCGTGTTTTACTCTTTATATAATATTTTTTTTACTTTTTATATACGTTGAACATTGTATTTATATGCTGTCTAATCGTATCTTGATGTACTCTTTCTGTATATTTATTAGTATATTGAACACTACACTTTGTTTATTACTATACCGGAAAGGCACTGTCTGCTATAATTCAGTAAAATACTAGTGTGGTAGACAGGGTACCCAAATACATGTTTCACTTTACTGCAATGTTATCTGATTACAACAATATAATAACACACTGTACTGTACTATGAATCAAAAAATTTATTATTGTTATTATTATTTATTGAAAAAATATTTTTGTTTACAAGTAATTATTTGAGGTAATTAAAATAACATATAACAATTAGGCAGAGAATGAAGGACATTAAAATAAGATCCAAGTATAACAGAGATAATAAAAATATAATAAGAGATAAAATTTAATGCAATAAATTAATTATAAGAAACGATTTGGCATGAGAAATAGGTAATTAATATTTATAACTCCTTTAAGAAATAAATTAGAATATATTATTAAGGCGTTCGTGTAGAGCGAAGCTAACTGAATTTTGGTGAAAAAACTACGAAAACGGTGGAGCGGCGTGATGGGATTATTTTGATCATACTAGAAAAATGTATCTACTATTTTTTTTCTTCTACAAATTTATTTGATAGAGTATAAATTAAAATAAACTATTAAAATCATTTCACATACTCATAATTGTTCAATTAAATAAATTAAAAAATCAATTGAGCTACCTCCAAATAAAATAAGTACGCGTATTTAAAATAAAAAAACAATAAGTAGATGAGCTATATCGAATCAGAAAAATAGTTTCAAGTGTTTTTTATTTATTATTTTCCACAAAAAATTCCTAAAACTATAACTATTTTATTAATTTAAAGTATTAAAATAATAGTTATCACATATGTTGTTACATTAAAAATAATGTAAAACTTTTAAATTATTCGTATAATATTTTATATAATATGTGTATTATATTATTACATAATAGAGTCTTCCTCAAATATTCGGGTCGTTTTTTTATGTAAGCGGGTGTTGAAATGAAAAAATAATGATAACACAAAAAAAAACAATTTTTACAAAATTTCAAAACCAGAAATAGCATTACAAAAAGTTTTTTATAAATGTATATTTTATTATATATATAACAAACATTGCGCATTGTCATATTAATAATTTTTACAAATTCTTATTTAAAAATAACTAAAAAAACATGAAAAGTAAATTCAAAATACGCTTTTAATAAAAATAAAAATAAAAATTCCTACATAGTAAATCATAGCGTGATTTTGAGATATTTGGTTGAAAACATATGTAATATATATATACAGAGTTATATAGAACAAATATTTTTTCGCTGATGGTGTGAAGCTTGGCAAACACCGAAGAAATATTTATTCGAATGTAATAAATCAATTCTGCAACTATCTATTATATATAAATAAAACTACTATCTTACCAATCAATCGCTTTAACCCTTCCATAGTCATGTAGTATCACAGATCTAACGCTCGGTACAGAACGTTATTATTTACTGATGGAACTCACGTCCATGTCATCAGATTGTTTACGATGAATGCTCCGTTATATTATCAATATTTCTCTTTAAATACTCAAAATTTTTAAAAAAAGTACGATAATGCTATTTTATAGCCATTGAAATTAGTGAAAGTCTCTTTCTCATTTAAAATGCTTAAAATTTACGCATTCCTCACGGTAACACAAGTTGACATTATGATTCTTCTATGTAGAGTTTAGTGTGCTAATCTTCCGGACCATCACCAGCTCTGATGGAAAACCTAAGAAAATTTTTGAAATTATGACTTTTTTGTCACGGTGTGCTGAGGGTTAATAATATTATCCAGGATTACAAAAACAAAACAGGTACAAAATAAGACGCTGAGATAAAAAGTTTTGATTCAAAGAATCTGAAATGTATTTTCAATTTCACTGATAAATTGTTGAAATGTGTCTTTTTTTCAGGAGAGAATCTGACCATGAAGGAATTGTCTGCACAGGTGTTCGTCTTCTTCCTTGCCGGCTTCGAGACCTCTTCCACCGCGGCCAGCTACGCCTTCCTGGAGCTGGCCAAAAATCCTAACATCCAAAAGATCGCGAAAGAAGAAATAGAGAGAGAGCTGGTAGAAACTGGGGGGAAAGTGACTTACGATGCAGTGTCCAAGATGACGTATCTGAAGTATGTCGTGCAAGGTAACGTGAAAAATCTATTTTATACTGGTAGTATTTTTGATCTGATAAATATACTTTTCATTATTAAGGAAAACACATTCTTATTGTGAAGTTGTAATTATTCTGAACATAGGTCTGTGATATTTTAAATACTAAATTAATGTATTAATTATAAATATATACATATAAAATCAATTTTGTCGAAAAATATTGTATTTGAGTCACCGGGATACGAATCTGGATCTCTTTTTCCAATCCGGGGAAGTGCACTACCTTTGTGCTATAACGCCAGTATTTTTCTTGACAAATTTTCGAACTTATATGTTACATTTTTCAAATTAATACACCTGTCGTTCCATTATCCCGGTGACGCAAAATCAATATTTTTCGACAAAAATTGATTTTAAATGTATATATTTATAATTAATACATTAATTTAGTATTTAATAAACTTTTCTTTAATTTATAAAGATTTAATGTATTCTACTCCGTAAAAGTAAAATCGAAAATGACGTTGGGTTATGTTAAATATTAAAGTTGTTTTCTACACACACGTGTCTGGGTCACTAATAAGTTACGATGATCTGAACAACAGGAATAATATAATATTACAAAGCGTCAGAGAGGAGTACCATGTATAAGATCTAACATTAGCATTACAAGTAATAGCTTGCCAGCGTATTCTTCATAGGAAACATTATATCTCCTTAGATTAAATAAAATTCAATCGGTTTGTATAAAACCACGAATTTTATTACGTTTATTCGCTTAGCTCACACTTCATTAGAACATATCTACAACTAACAATAAATATAAAAAGAGTGTTCTCACATATACATAAAGAGGGATACACAATTTAAAATTACATGTGAAAGAGACAGACAGTATTCATATACAGTCAGATAGAAAATCATGGGATACAGAGAATATATATCGAAAATATATATCGCCTTACTGAGATGGTGACTGAAATGCAATATTAACTTACTTACTTACTTACCATCACGCCGTTTCCCCGTGGGGGTAGGCAGAGAGGATAGAGCGCCACACTCTTCTGTCCTGACATACAATTCTCGCCTCATCCACATTCATACATCTTGTCATACAAGCTCGCCGATTGTTGAGGCTTCTAACAGAACCATCCTCCATTATCTGGTTTACCTGGTCGTGCCAAGTCTTCCGCGGACGTCCTCTATTTCTGGTTCCATCAACACTTGCGTCATATATCTTTCTTACCATTCTCTCCTCATTCATCCTTTCCATTAACTTATTAACTTTGTGGTTAAAATTCATATTTTTTATTTATTATATTTGTTTTATTAACCGCTGAATTGAGTTTAAATACATCTACCGGTTTCAAAAAATACCATTTAATTTAAAATCTAAAAATGTGAAGAAACAATAATATATGTTTTTAGTTAGTTATGACATCCTGAAGAAGAAAATGGTATTTTTCGAAACCGGAGATGTATTTAAACTCAATTCAGTGGTTAATAAAACAAAGATAATAAATAAATAATATGTTATCATTAATATAAAATAATACAAATTCAATATAATATGAGATACTAGATGGCCAAAATGTAAGAAATAAAAATATCAATGCTTTCTATCGACGTTTTACAGAAACATTAAGGATGTATCCCGTCCTTCCGTTTTTGTCCAGGGGATGCACTACGGATTACCCGATTCTCGGAAGCAAACAAGTCATAGAAAAAGGTACATTGGTCATAATTCCCATTCTGGGTATTCAGAATAATCCCGACTATTATCCGGAACCAGAAAAATTTGATCCGGAGAGATTTAATCCCGAAAATACGGCACAGAGACCCCCGTTCACGCATCTACCATTTGGAGAAGGACCAAGAGTGTGCATAGGTATAGGTGCATGTGCTAATTCTTTAATCAAATTTATAAATCATATACACAGGTAACGAAATTAAATATCTACATGAAATTTTTCAGGAAGTCGATTCGGTATGCTGCAGGTGAAATTAGCGCTGGCAAAAATTCTCCTGAATTTTGACGTCTCACTTTCTGATGAAACAATGCTCCCCTTGGAATACAACCCCACATCCTTCTTTTTACACACCAAGGGCGGATTTTTCCTTAAATTGACTCCCAGAAACTAAATTCTGTAAATGAATCATGACTTTAATTAATAGTGGTTTTTCAGAATTTTCTAATCATTTGATAGAAAATGGTCATGTTTTCGATAAAAAAATTGGATTGTCAATTTTGCATATAAACGGTGATGGTCACAAATTAAATAATTTTGAATCGTTGGATATAAATAAAGCATGTAAAACTAATCAAAAAATTATAAAAACCATCCAAATTTAACTACAAGTCCCATTCTAAAAACTTTTCCTAAAAATTATTCGACTAAATTTGTATTAAGTAACAATTTGAGTTAGGTACTAAATTTATTTTTTAAATTATTGTTGTTTTTTTTTTAAATAGATTTAAAAAAAATAGATTCTGGTAAAGAAACAATAATAAATGTTTTTAGTTAGTTATGACATCCTGAAGAAGAAAATGTTATGTTAAATGGTTGATTGCAACTGTTTACACGCCATGTCACTTTTATGGCACCACTGTTTTTCTTGTTTTATAATAATGTACGTGTGTGTGTGAGTATTGCCGCCCTTTTTTCTGAAACAACAATATTCATTCATCCAATATATTATCCAAACTCTATTAAAATAATAAAGTGCGTGTGTATATTAGTGACGAGCTAAACTTTATTGTGACCGATTGTGCGTTTGGTATTTCCTTTATAAAGATGGTTGATATTTTACTGTTATAGGTTTACTTTCCACTATATCAGTGATTGCTCGCCGAATTACGAATAATCAGTTATTAAGAAGAACACATTCTTATTGCGAAGTTGTAATTATTCAGAACAAAATTGATTTTATATGTATATATTTATAATTAATACATTAAATTAGTATTTAGAATAATCATCGTTACAATCGAACACAAATTTCACAATCACAGTCACAATAACGGTATAGCTTATCACTAATAGACAACACAGTGCCAACAATTACTACTCTCCGTACTGAGACGCAGACTGGCGCAGATGTCGTCGACCCAATTTATATAATTGTAAATCAATAAATATATTATCGTAAGCGACTGCAGTGAATATTTAATTTAGTTACTTATCAGTCCAGATTCTAGAATATAGCAGCACTGCAGATAAAGTTCCCGCTCTTAATAATAAGAATATAAATAAAAAACTGTTCACTTATTTTATTTAACTTTAAAATTGAAAATGATATATTAGTTGCGAGATCAGTAGTAACTTTTTACTAACGCCCGTAGTAAAAATCATTTGCGGGCTGTTGATACATCCAATTTACTATTGTCAAAGCATAGATGGAGATGACAAATAATCATGAAATATACTTTATTTTATGAATTATCTATGGATTTTTTCGCCTAGGCGTTCGATATCTGTCAATTTGATGGTGAATTTTTTTCGTATTATGTGTAATAATGTATATTAAACGACGAAATCATCATTGGATGAACTCTCATCACTAAAATAGCGATATAAAGGATGATTAATTATCGTGTACTGCAACTTTCAAAGTATCAATGTGTCAGATGACTTTCGGAGCAGCTGTGAAAAGTCCGCCATATTTAACGATCGATTCTCGTTTTTACTATCGGATATCGCAGAGCAAAATGAGTTTACTATGGTATGTACTTTAGAGATGTAAATATTTTTTTTTGCTTCCTTAATTAAAAATTCCTTTAGTAACTTTTTTTACTAAAGCAAAAATTTACTACAGATCACACAACAAAAAGAGTTTTTTGTTACAATTTAATGAATGAACGTACGAATATTCTGTAATAAATAGAAAAAAAAATGCTTTTGATAGTTTTTAGGATTAAAGAATGTTTGTCTCAATTTTTGTTATTTTATTTTGATAAAATGAGTACCAAATTAAACGAACAACTAATTATAATAATAATAATAATATGGACCAAAATTTGAAAATTTAGTTTTGTCTCTTTTTACTAATCTCACGCTGATGTTTGAATTTATCTCCATATCAAAGTCTGTCCCGTCTAACTATGTATGTATTCTGTCTCTCTCTTTCGCATGTAATTTTATATTCTGTCTCCCATGATGTTCTATCTAACTGCATATGTATTCAGTCTCTTTCTTTCACATGTAAGTTTATACTCTATCTCCCTCTTTATGTGTATATACATATATATATATATATATATATATATATATATATATATATGTAACATCATGGGAGACAGAATATAAAATTACATGCGAAAGAGAGAGACAGAATACATACATAGTTAGACGGGACAGACTTTGATATGGAGATAAATTCAAACATCAGCGTGAGATTAGTAAAAAGAGACAAAACTAAATTTTCAAATTTTGGTCCATATTATTATTATATAAGTAATATATTATATTATTATATAAGTAGGTAAGTAAGTAAGTATATATATATATATATATATATATATATATATATATATATATATACTTACTTACTTACTTAGGATAGAGGATAGAGCGCCACACTCTTCTGTCCTGACATACAATTCTCGCCTCATCCACATTCATACATCTTGTCATACAAGCTCGCCGATTGTTGAGGCTTCTAACAGAACCATCCTCCATTATCTGGTTTACCTGGTCGTGCCAAGTCTTCCGCGGACGTCCTCTATTTCTGGTTCCATCAAACTTGCGTCATATATCTTTCTTACCATTCTCTCCTCATTCATCCTTTCCATATGACCAAACCACCTAAGTGATCCTTTTTTATATATATATATATATATATATATATATATATATATATATATATAAGTGCACTCTTTTTGTATTTATTGTCAGTCTTAAATACGCCCCGACAAAGCTTGAGCTAAGCGGTCCGGTTGGCATATAATAAAATTCGTGGTTTCGTACAAAGTGATTGTATTTTATTTTATTATACATGTAATTAAATCCCCGGAGTGTGTATAGATTTCATTAAAATATTCTGAACTCTTGAATTTGAATATTCTAAACGGGAACAAATATGTATCCTTCAAAACAAGATAACACATTCATGTTAAGTAATAAGTCGTTATAAAAAATAACAGTACACTATCATACCGACTATTTTCAATAATTTTATAAATAATTAATATTTTAATTAGCAGACTTACAATTTATCGCAAATATTCAAAAATACTGCGCGATAAATCATCATAATAATAATTTTTTTCTTCGCATCAAGTGTTTGCGCAATCTCCAGTAAATAATTATATTAATAACGCATACTAATTAAAAATGAAAAGTTTGAAAGAAAATTGAACACAAGATAAATCAAAATACAATACAATACCTACTAGATTAACACGAAACAAAATCAATAATAGATTTTGTGATGACTTTTCTGATGAATTGATCTAGACTTAGCTTGTTAACTAACCAAATCTACTATCTTGTTAAAAATATTAAAAATATGACATAGAAAAAAATTATTTCCTCATCCCAGCTGTATAATTTATAATAAAGGGTTTTTCATTAAGGGCGTTCAAACTTTTTTTTAAAATAAAACAAAAACAAATGAATATATCTAAAAAATTTTTATTATGTTTTGAAGTACATTTAGTGGCAATTATGTATGAAATTCAATTTCCCTCGCATGACCACCGCGGGCACGTTTGCAGAAGTCCAATCGTTGAATCCAATTTCCACCACTTTTTCACATAATTCGGCCCGAATCGCACCAATTTCGCGTTCAATATTTTCTCTTAGCTCTTGTAACGTCGCCGGCTTGTTGGTATGGACCAAAGATTTAACATAGCCCTAAAGAAAATAGTCCAATGGTGTTAAATCGCATGATCTAGGCGGCCATTGAACTGGTCCATTTCGCGAAATAACACGCTCACCAAATTTGGTTTTCAATAAGTCAACTGTTGCATGTGCCGTGTGACTAGTAGCGCCGTCTTGTTGAAACCACATATTGGCCAAGTCCATACCTTGCAATTGAGGCCAAAAATAATCAGTTATCATGGAGCGATAACGATTACCATTCACAGTAACATGACGATTTTAGCATCATCAACAAAAAAATATGGTCCAATGACACCTCCAGCATGTAATCCACACCAAACAGTGATTTTTCCGGGATGCAATTGTATTTCGTGAAGCACGTGTGGATTGGTGCCTGCCCAATAATGCATATTTTGCTTGTTTACATATCCATTGAGCCAAAAATGAGCTTCGTCGCTAAAGATGATTTTTCGATGGAATTTGATTTTTCGATGGCGGTGAGCGAACGCGAATTTTGGTAGTAGATTTGAATAATTTGCAAGCGTTGCTCCGGTGTGTGCTGCTCCATGATGATTTGCCAACTAAGTACGAGTGTTAACCTAAAAAAAATTGAAGAAATATGGCGTAGTTTCTTGTCCCTGTTGAAAGAAAGTTTGAGCGTCCCTATTGAAAAACCCTTTACATAATAGCACGTAAAACAAATTTTGTAATAAATATTTCCCACAACAGATTCATTTTCATAATGTAAAATTTTTTTTTTTTATCTCTTACAACTATTCATATATTAAGATACGTTTTCCTAGATTGCAGGTATATCTTTTCAAATACATACCTATATACCAAAAATGTTGATAAAAAACTGAAAAGAAGAAAATAGGTAATACTAAATATTTGAAAAATGAGATGAAGATTCGGTTGATACTGATACTGATATTTACACAACGCTATATTCGAGATATGATAAGGTTAGGGCTTCCAAACCGGTTTAAACTGAAACTAATTAACCGGTTTTTAGGTAAAATGAATTTGAAAAAATCACAGACAGAGACATCAAAATGTACCACATGTAGTAAAGATATCAAATGTAAGGGAGGTTCAACGTCGACCCTGACAAACCATTTAAAAACGAAACACGGCATCGACTTGAAAAATAATGACTCAATAGAAAATCCAGCAAAGAAGACAAACCTTCAAAAGAGATGATATGTTTGTAAAACGGGAGTTTACCAAAACTTTTAACTACGTGAGCTGCTACTATGTTTTTTTTAAATTATTCACAATTTATTTTGTACATCTATGTGCACTGAAAACAAAAATAAAATTTACATAATTTATATATCGTTTTTTGATTATTTTACCATGAATACTATATTTATAAGCAATGAAATTAGATTTTTTTTTTATAATTTTAAACAAATATTTTTTAGCATGTATATTTTTTTAAATAAAAATTTGAAACATGCGAAATTACTTAATTTTCCGAGGACTGTTAAAAACGTTTAACCGGTTTTTGAT
Organism: Eubasilissa regina; assembly: GCA_022840565.1. Taxonomy (NCBI): domain Eukaryota; kingdom Metazoa; phylum Arthropoda; class Insecta; order Trichoptera; family Phryganeidae; genus Eubasilissa; species Eubasilissa regina. The sequence continues at coordinate 26,507,392 of JAINEB010000025.1, forward strand.
CTGAAAAAAACCGATAACCGTTTTTTTAGACGGTTTTTTGGAAGCCTTGGATAGGGGCCTCGTTATCTGCTCGCTGTTTGTAGTTTCATTTGTCCCTGTGATGCGAATGCGAATGCCCGCGTCTCTCATTAATCTCAGTGTTGTGGCACAAGTGGTAGTGCAGCCATTCATATCGCTAATTCCGTTTCGGCAGTTGTAGTGAATAGTGTTTACAGTTTCTATTTCACGACAATCAATATTATTAAATTAAGACAAATATACACAAACTTGAAAAATAAGAAATCATGTTTTTACTCAATTCGACAGTATTTGTAAACTTTTTGATGTTTGTGTCATTTTCTTTGGGGTTGTTTTACTTATGGATAAGACATCGATTTGGTTATTGGAAGAGACAAGGATTCCACAGTCTACCAGCCACTTTTCCTATCGGAAACCTGGGACCAACCATCGCGCAAGATCTAAGTTTGGGGCAATTGTTCGAAAAAATCTACAAAGAAACCAAACAGCACGCGTGTACCGGCATATTTTTACTACACACAAAATCCCTCGTCATCAATGATCTGGAACTAATTAAGAAAGTGCTCTTAAAAGATCAACAATACTTCCAGGGGCACGGCTTCAAGTCTGACAAGGAAAGAGATCCTCTATCGCAGCATCTTTTTAATTTAGAGGGCGAAGCGTGGAAGAGAATGAGAGTAAAACTAACCCCGACTTTTACATCCAGTAAAATAAAGTACATGTTTGAGACAATATTTTCGTGCTCTGAGACTATGCTGGAATACGTTCAGCAGAGTGTGGGAACCGGTAATACAATCGAAATCACAGAAATCATCGCCAAATTTTCCACCGACGTCATAGGGTCCTGCGCTTTCGGTATAGAGATGAACAGCTTCAAGGACCCCGATGCTGAGTTCAGGAAAATGGGTAAAAAAATTTTCAGCACAAGTGTTTTGAAGACAGTCACCGACACACTGCGCTTCGTCGCTCCGTCTGTGATGACCACTTTGAGATTAAGCGTTAACTTTCCCGAAGTGACGAAGTTTTTCACCAGCCTTGTTCCCGAAACAATTAAACACAGAAAGGATAACAATGTTACCAGGAATGACTTTCTTCAATTGTTGATTGATATGAAGGATATGGATTCTAAAACAGGTAAATAATTGCATTTTAGTTCTAAAATTGTGTGCATTAAATTTGCCTAACAGTCGAAATAATATTGTAATTTAAAAATATTTTGCTTCAAACATATTACTTCTTTAATATTGGCAAAATTACTTTTTGGCTACATATTATATAAATAATGAGACAAAATACTTTGTTTAAACCACTGTTCATTTATAAATTAACATGTTTCGATACCTTGAATGTACCATGATGATATCTTCTTCAAGAAACAATGTATCATATTAGTATTAATAATATAAGCATAGATAAAAACAAAACTGTAAAAGTATAAGTGGTGGGTAACTATGAATAAGTAAGAACAACGATGAAAACAAATTTAAACATATTGCTATATTGTCATATGTAATACAGATAGCTGAGCAATTATTAATAATGAACTATTGATAATCATATCACAAAGCAATTGTTGTTGTTTCAAGAATATTACATTAGAGCTATTTATTTTAAGCAATGTATTTTGTTATACGTATATATACAAATTTATTTAATGTAATTAAGCAAGATATCACTCAGCAGTAACAACAATTAGCAAAACTTGGCAAGCGTATCCCTCCCATCTTCACTGCTGCCCCCTCATCGCCCACGTCACCCCACACCAAACCCCACGCTTCCCCAAATACACCACACAATTCCCCACACCATCACCACGCTAATTCCTGTACAAAGCCGAGCAGGGGTCGCTGGTATAATAATATAATCATCCTTATTGACTCATTTAGCTTAGTTCACGGAACCATTGAAATGAAAATAAAATATTTTTATTTATTATCTTAGTTTTATTAACCACAATTGAGTTTAAAAAACATCTACCGGTTTCGGAAAACACTTTTCCTTCTTCAGGATGTCATAACTAACTAAAAATATAGTATTGTTTCTTCGCCAGAACCTATTTTTAAATTTTTTAAAAAACAACAATTATTTAAAAAAATAAATTTAGTACCTAACTCAAATTACTGCTCAATACATATAGTTAGTTATGACATCCTGAAGAAGGAAAAGTGTTTTCCGAAACCGGTAGATGTTTTTTAAACTCAATTGTGGTTAATAAAACTAAGATAATAAATAAAAAATATGAATCTTAACCACCAAGTTAATATTGCTAATTTTAAATGTATGAAAATAAAATATCTAAATGTCTGCAAATATCTTAATTAATTATAATGTTTCGATATCTGCGTACTTTGTTTTGAAATTGTTGAATTTAGTATCGTTTGTTAACATACGTATCATATAAAACTGTAAAGGAGGTGCAATATTAAATACGATGATGGAAGTAAAACATTACAGTATTGCTTATTATGTTTTACTTTAGGACAGAGTCTGACCATGAATGAATTGGCCGCACAGGTGTTCGTCTTTTTCATCGCCGGCTTCGAGACTTCTTCCACCGCGGCCAGCTATGCCTTCCTGGAGCTGGCCAAGAACCCTGACGTCCAAGAGCTGGCGAGGGAAGAAATTGAAAGAGAGCTGGCAGAAACTGAGGGGAAAGTGACGTACGATGCGGTGGCTAAGATTACGTATCTGACGTACGTCGTGCAAGGTAACATGAACAATTCTTAGAACACCAATTTAGTATTTTAATGTACTGAAAAATGTTTGGTACCCAGTGGAACACTGCAGACATTCGTAATTGCTAACGCAGTCCTTAATTCTTGTAGACAAATATAAAAAGGCGACTTACTGCCCCATTGGAATTGCATTGGTGACCGCTTAATTGATTGCCCTTTATTTGGCGAACCTTAAATTTAATTAGATATTTCCCAACACTCTTGAAACCTCAACTTTAGTCGTGAGATTCTGTGGAGACAACTTTCAGCTATCGTAGTTCATCATGTTCGCCGTCTTCCGTCTCACTTTACGCTTGTTATACGTCAAACGATACTCAAATACCAGTTCATTGACCGTAGATGCCTCATTTGTCAGTTGGATAAATTTGTATCTGTACTTGTACTGTCAAATTGAATTTGGCGCAACAACAATATTTTTCTATAAAATTGATTTTATATGTATATCTTTCTAATTAATATTTTAAATATCACAGATCTATATTCTAAATAATTACAACTTCACAATAAGAATGTGTTTTTCATATATATATATTTGATATTTGTCCCACCGTATCTCATACCGTGAATACAGACCATTAAACGAACATTCAAATACTGGCTTTGTTATCAAATGGAACCTTTGAATAAAGATATTAAAAAGAATACAATTATTTTTTCACAGCTTTAAAGCACTTAAAAATCTAGAAATAACAGGTTATTTGTAAAAATTGTACATTGCATTACTGGAAATGTATGCTAATATCATACTGATAACTTTTTTATGTACATAGAAAATCAATAGCAACAGTCTACCAAAAAATGAAATACCTTAAATGTTCGTAAATTGAGAGTATAGACCATAGCATAAAAATTATCCGACATGAGAATATCTACAGAATGATGTAAATTACAGAATTTGTAATGCAGTGCAGCTCTAGTTATTTCTTTGAGAAATACATTTAAATTGTAATAAACTAGCACATCAGCGAAATCGTTTTGATAGTTTTTAGATATGCCATAGATTTAGAAGTAGAATATATATTACTTTATAGCAAACCTACATGGACCCTGGCGGTAAAATTCAACATGTAAAAAGGTCTATTGGATCCACTTGTCTAGACTAAATGATGCATACATCTTTACTCTTTTGGGCCTGTGCAAAACAAAGGTACTCCCATTCCCCCTTCCACCCGTAATCGCCACTAAACGTCGGACAACGCCGGGATCGAACCGCTAGTTATTTATAAAATTAAACGTGATAATTTAACATAGATTACTTGATGAAAAGAAGAAGAAGAAAGAAGGTTTAAAATATTAATGCATTTTTCTGTTTGATTTTCAGAAACATTGAGGAAATATCCCGTGATTCCGTTTCTGTCCAGAGGATGCACCACGAATTACCCCATCCCCGGGAGCAAGCTCGTCATAGAAAAGGGCACATTGGTCATAATCCCTCTTCTGGGTATTCAGAGAGATCCAGACTTCTATCCGGATCCAGAGAAGTTCGATCCGGAAAGATTTAATCCCGAAAACACGGCACAGAGACACCCATTTACACATTTACCTTTTGGAGAAGGACAGCGAGTGTGCATAGGTATGTTATTATTTATATATTATATGTACATATTATGTATGTCTATTCATCCTATAAATAACAAAGAAGAAACAAAGCCATATCCGTATGCATTGCATTGTTGCGACAAGCAGTTTTAGCAACACTGTAACCACGATTTAATTCATAAAAAATGATATTACGTTGCAGACGAACCATTATCAACCAGCACTTCCATTGATTTGAGGGTAAAACCTAATTAATTGTAAAGAACAATAAAAAACGTAAATAGGATTGCTGAAATATAAAGCAAGATCTAAAAAATGGAATATGATACTAGTAAATTTACAACCTTCGACCTCAAACATTATGACTGAAGGACTGATTGGGATAATCGTTGCACGCTTTTCCGCAATTTTATTAGGGTGTGGATCTCACGATGGGGAATGCTGGGATGACCGGTAGATTGAAATGAGATAGAGAACAGTGTGACTCAAATAAACTTTTATTGTCCTTTCTCCCGCTTAGGGAGTGTATCGCAAATTGTCACTCCTATGATTGCCCTATTATACTTTGTGTAATAACATCACTCATTTGTGCTTGTGGCAATTAATGTAATTATAATAAACTTTGTACTTAATCACAGTATTACAAATAACTATATACCAGTATCTCTCCAATGTATTGATAATTATAATTGTTATTCAAGTGTATCAACTGTACTTAACTTTATAAATGAATGTTGTTATCAACAAATAATACACATAGGGGCGTCGAATGGTGTAGTTTTTAAATTCACAAACAAACATCTCGCTTGTTTTTTTTGTATAATACATCCATAATAATATTATGCTTCGTCATATTTTATCTATGACTTATGGACTGTATAGGATTGTAGTGTCATTTTCCAGTAAAAAAAGTTTAACGTAAAAAGGTGTTTTTAATATCTCTAGGTTAAGATTACATAAATGTTTTGTGTAATCTTAACATATTATGTATTCAATAACAGTACGTAAATATATATTCAATTTGAATTTACTCTTTATTACGAGTAAGAAAAACCATTAATTAGCGTAAATACGCAATAGCCGCTCGCAGGAGCACAGTTATCAGCCAGCCTTAAATAATTGCATATAGATTCTCGGGAGTTAAACATTTCTTGCTTTTGTTGAGATGAACCGATACATGAGTGAACATTTTTTAAATACAACATAGACTGCAAATAAAACTGCACGAATTTAGTGGACAACCTATTATATCCGAAATCGTTTACAAAACGAAATAAGAAAGACAATTATTGTTCAAAAGAAATCATCAAATATTCAGAAAAGAAATAAGGTAAAACAGAGAAAACTAACGTGCAACCGAACATAATTTAATAAGCGTTTATTTATATTAAGTTCATATTTTTTGCAATGTAGCCACCGAGAGGAAAAAATGACTTATAAAATAATATTTTGAGTATGTCCAAATCTTTGTAGGATCCAATTACTGGGATTAATCCCCTGAGAGATTATCATCAAGATATAGATATCACACGGCATGGGTAAATAGGTGAACGTTGCATTATGTAAAGTGATCACTTAAGCCAGCCGATGACAGAACGTAAGCCCTGAAATTTTCAAGACTTCCATACTTCCCATGTAAATAAAAATAATAGCTTCGTCTCTGTGAGACATTTAAATCTTGACGACAATCCCTCAGAGGATAAATCTCAGTAATTGGTTCCTACAAAAATTTTAACTTACTCAAAATATTGTGATATACTAGTCTAAATATGAAGTTTAAAATTGAAAAATACTGCATTTTTAGACGTATTCTAGTATATATGTTAATAATTCAAATGAATTTCATACACATAAATAATATAGCCCCGTACTTCAGTAAAGAGTCTCAGCTTCTGTGACATCTATTCTGTTACATGAGAAAGAATATCAAATTTAAAAAAAAAAACATAGATGGCGACGGCATAGTTGATAATAAATAAACGAAATGTTCCAATATGATAACATATATACAACTTCAAAAAATTTGATAGAGTGGTAGCATGGGTGAACGTTATATTCTATAAAGAGATCATTTAAGCCAGTCGATGACAAGTTGTGAGCCCTGTAATACCCAAGACTTCCATATTTCCCATGTAAATAAAAATAAAAGCTTCGTCTCTGTGAGACATCCATATCTACTTAGAAAATGTTTGCGGATAAAATTTGTGCAACTTATATAATATAAATAATTGTAGTTTATTCGGTATAGCTGCCTAGGTCTAGCTATCTCGATGAAAAAAATTTGTTTATTTATTTAAATTTTCACTTTTCAGGAAGTCGTTTCGGTATGCTCCAGGTGAAGTTAGCGCTGATTACACTTCTGCTGCACTTTGACGTCTCCCTTTCTGATCTGACAAAGCTCCCCTTGGAATTCGATCCCAGGACCTTCTTTCTGCACACCAAAGGCGGATTATTCCTTAAATTGAGTCCCAGAAAATGAAATATGAATGTGAAACATTCAAGTTACTGTTTTTATATATATTTATTATCAAAAAGTATATTCTTTATGGACATTTTCAAGATTCAGTGTAATGTATATAAATATAAATATTTTTAAGGAGAACACATTCTTTGATTTTATATGTATATATTTATAACTAATACATTAAATTAGTATTTAAAAAAAACAAATATTTTTCATTTACAAAGGCATTTTTACTTTTTGTTGGTTGCTTTAATTTACTACATCTTTTTATAATAATTAGGGTTATTCATTTGAATTTTCTTTTAATAATAGATGATTCATTTAGCGTCTCATTTCATTTTTTTAAGTATTTATTGCAATTGTATTTTAATTTAAATTATTTAAAACTTTTTTTCAATCACTTTATGGGTTAAATTGAATACACCACCCGTTTTCGAAAAATAAAGCCAATTTCCAAAATTATCATTGTAAATATTTAAGTTAGGTGTTACATATATTTTAAATTATTATTATCTTTTAAATAGAATAGTTGCTAAGTCTACGTAATAAGTAAGGAACGACGCGTACAGTATTAATATTGTATTTTAATATATCTTCAACAATGGTTTAAAGACAAGCCCAATATGTTAAAAAATGCTAAATATACCATAAATAGCTACTGGATTTTTTTCTAGAATAATAAGAGAACCTATACAGCAGCCTTGATGATAAATATACTAAGATGAGGAAGAAATGTGTGATAAAAGGAATCATTAATAACTCCCCAACCCGCTGTAAAAGATTAACACTACTTCAGGGGTAGTCGAAGGGGTTACGGAAATTATTGTCCACAAAAATGTTCTGTAATGTGCCATCTATGGAGTTTGGTAATGGGAAATATTAATATATACATTAAAACAAATATAATACTTTGTTCCTTAGTATAAATTATTCGTGCAATAAAATAATAAAAATTTAGGAAAGTTGATTAGATTAGGTATTTTTTATTAAGTAGAGATATATTTGTCATTTTTTATTATTATTTTCATTATTAAATCACCCACAAGCTATTCGTTATATGGAAAAAAGTATTTATTTTAAAGATATGTGCATTTATAGTAGTAGTTACTATTTATAGTACCCGATAACTATGTGCATAAATAGCTTCATAAGAAAGTTATTTTTGGACTAGTCAAGAACTAGTTTTTAAATGTCAAATTATGTAGGCGTAATATATTTATTTTCAATTAATAAAGCTACTAACATATTTTATAAAAATATTTATTTCTCTTTGAATGTACTGTATGGTTTTTTTTTAACTTATCTCCCTATTTAATATGAACTTTAAGTCTCGATTTATGCGGATTTTAATTTTCTGGAACCTATCTTCCATTTTTTTTACGCGTTCTATGCCTCGATTTACGCCGAAATTCAAAAGCTACTAACATGTTTTCCTTTAATTCTGGTGCCATGGCCATGTTCAGAAGTAGACGTCTATTTAGTTGCTGGATCACGGGTAGTGTCCATCATAGCTTTGCCACAGATCCACGACAACTTCCAAATGTTCAACAACCAGGGCAGTTTCTCCAGTGGCGTAACTATAAAAATTGGTTTCCAATACAAAATGGAAAAGGAGGCCCCTTGCGCATTTATTCTGTGTAAGATGTAAGAATGTTAAGTAACACTCGTATATCCATTCAACATTACGAAAAAAATTGTTTCGTATAATATTCAAACTTTTATTTTTATGCACTTACAAATGAAAAAAATCCTTCATTTTACATCGACAGCCTGGTTTCAAACCCTACATATAAGGAGAACAACTCTTATACATACAGGGTGTAATAGATCTAGTCCACAATATTTTGTGGGTGGATACCTGACTAAATTATGAGTCGAAAATCGTATTATTATATTATTATGATTAATTGAAATATTTCATTAATTTCAAATTATATATTGAATACAAAAAATTATTCGCCATTGAATTTTGAGATGCCAGACTATTTTTTGTTAGATGTTACATAGGACTGAAGTAAAGGTATACATTAATAATGGATACATTTCGCTAATATTTATTTTTACGAACCGTAACGGTGCATAATTTGCAAATATTCCTTGAACATTTTTGACTTATAATTTTCGTACTCGTGTACTTTACGTTCAGGTTCACCGATGCGGTGAACGTGAACGTAAAGTACACGAGTAAATTGCATGTAGGCAAGAGTTCTATGTATACAACTCAGCGGTAAATATATTGTAACCAGGTCTGTATAATAAATCCACAAAAACAACTTGAGTTATTACTGAAGAAGTACAATCCTGAAATCGTAATAAATAACCTTTATGCGTGTCTCTACAAATCATTACCGTTCAGTTAAAATATCCAGAAGGTTAAATAAACTAGTTCTTGAGAATTAATATGAATACGAGTAAATACAGACTTTAAAAAGTAGGGTTTAAACCCCATTCTAGTCATCCCCCAAAAACAAAAAAAGAAGACTAGACCGTGGAGATAATTTTAAAGGTTTATATTTTAAAATTAGGGTTTAAACTCTATTTTAGTCGATATCACAAAAAAACTGTCTTTTAAATATATCCCAATATCTAATTCTGATTCTTTCTTTCGCTTATATTTCTATATTATGTCTCCCATCATGTTCTGTCTAACTATATATGTATTCTATCTTTCTTTTTCACACGTAAGTTTATATTCTATCTCCCTCTTTATATATATATATATATATAAATGCACTCTTTTTGTATTTATTGTTAGTCTTAAATACGCCCCGACGAAGCTTGAGCTAAGCGAAATCAGTTGGCGTATAGAAAAATTAATGGTTTTACACAATGTGATTGTATTTTATTTAATTATTTAAGTAATTATATATATACGTATCTTTTAAAACAAGGTAACATACTGATGTTATGTAATAAGTCTTTATAAAAAATAACAATATATGATACTGTCGTACAGACTATTTCTAATAATATCCGCAATAATTTAATAAATAATTAAGATTTCAATCAGCAGACTTGCAACTAAAAAAACACTGCATTATAAATCATCATAATAATAATATTTTTCTTCGCATCAAGTGTTTGCGCAATCTCCAGTAAATAATTATATTAATAACGCATACTAATTAAAAATGAAAAGTTTGAAAGAAAATTGAACACAAGATAAATCAAAATACAATACAATACCTACTAGATTAACACGAAACAAAATCAATAATAGATTTTGTGGATATGAAGCTTTTTACGAATTCTAATCTGATTTCAATAGAACATTTCTATTGATTGGTTGATTGATTGATTTTGATCTACACTTAGCTTGTTAACTAGCCGGATCTACTATCTTGTTAAAAATATGACAGGAAAATAAATTTTCTCATCCGAGCTGCATAATTTATCATAAATAATGCAACATGCAACACAAATTTTGTAATAAATATTTCCCACAGCAGATTCATTTTCATAATTTAGAAATATATATTTTTATTACTTACAACTCATTATATTCATATTTTTTTCTCTTAAGATATGTATTCCTAGATTACAGGTATATATTTTCAAATACATACCAAAATGTTGATGAAAAAATAATCAATTTAAAAATTTGGAAAATAAGATGAAGATTCGGTTGATACTGATATTAAGGGCTTCCAAACCGGTTAAAAACGAAACTAATTAACCGGTTTTTAGGTCATTTAAAAAAAAAACAATTTCCGGTTGTTTTGACGCGGTTCACCGGTTTTTTACGATTATTTTTTTATTAAATTAAAAATATTAATTTTTTCTCAAAATTTATAAAATCGATTCACAAATTCCTAAGCGATGCGACAGTTTCTCAGAAAAACCGTTTCAAAGAGTGTCTCTACAGGTCATCTTTTTTTGTGAAAGTCTCGGCCTATATTTTACAGCCACAAGTAGCCATCAAGATTTGATTATGAGATTTATTATGAGATTAGAAATAATGTATAATAGATATTTAAAAATACATTCAAATAATGTTACTCGTCTTTTTCTGAAAATGTAGTGTTTTTTATGCTCAAAAATTGAAGTTGTGTTATAAGTTGATTGGAAGAAATTACAAAACTTCATCAAATCAACAAGTCCATTAAATAATTAACCTATAATATAAATTATACGTATTATTTATAATATTTATTAATACATTATTAATAATCTCATTGTTCTTAATGTTTATGAAATATTTTGAATTTTTTTAAATTATTGATTTTTATTATATTTGTTTTAATAAAGTAATTAATTCACAGCATATAATAATAATAATTATACATTTTATTTGATTTATAGTACAGTGTTGTATTGTTATAATTGAATAACACTGTAGCAAAGTAAGACATATATTTGGGTACCCTGCCTGCTACACTAGTATTTTACTATATTATAGCAGACAGTGCTTTTCCGGTATAGTAGTAATATTCAATGTACAAATATATATAGGGTAAAATATGATGCAATTACATAACATATAAATACAACGTAAAACTTAAAGTAAATGCAACGATTAATGTATCAAAAATAAAAAAAGGGTAAGTAAAGTAATAGTAAAGAATAAACAAATATGAAGTAAAAGTTTGCAAAATAAGTAAATAACATACAGATATGAAGTAAACTTATGTAAAATTGAATTGTTTAATATAAAAAGATTGAAAAAAGTTCAGTCAAATAATACACTAACACAACTACAGAGAAAAGTGGAAAATACAATATTCAATATACTGATACTGATGTAGCACTTTTAATCTCAAGTTTGGACTTTTAAAAGTTTGTGGGCGTAATTTCTCCCCGTTTTGTGTAGCCAGAACTGCACTTTTCTTTTAAGATTCTGAATTTAGACTGTTATCATAATGTTTTTTTTTTAATTATTCGCAATTTATAATTTATTTTTTACATCTACAATGCAAACAAAAAAAAAAAAAATTAATGTTTGCACATTAATTAATTATATAATTCGTACTAATTCGTCCCTGTGATGCGAATGCCCGCGTCTCTCATTAATCTCAGTGTTGTGGCACAAGTGGTAGTGCAGCCATTCATATCGCTAATTCCATTTCGGCAGTTGTAGTGAATAGTGTTTATTTCTATTTCACGACAATCAAAATTATTAAATTGAGATAAATATACACAATCTTGAAAAATAAGAAATCATGTTTTTACTCAATTCGACAGTCTTTGTAAACTTTTTGATATTTGTGTCATTTTCTTTGGGGTTGTTTTACTTATGGATGAGACATCGATTTGGTTATTGGAAGAGACAAGGATTCCACAGTCTACCAGCCACTTTTCCTATCGGAAACCTGGGACCGACCATCGCGCAAGATCTAAGTTTGGGGCAATTTTTCGAAAAAATCTACAAAGAAACCAAACAGCACGCGTGTACCGGCATATTTTTACTACACAAAAAATCTCTCGTCATCAACGACCTTGAACTAATTAAGAAAGTGCTTTTAAAAGACCATCAATACTTCCAGGGTCACGGCTTCAAGTCTGACAAGGAAAGAGATCCTCTATCGCAGCATCTTTTTAATTTAGAGGGCGAAGCGTGGAAGAGAATGAGAGTAAAGCTGACCCCGACTTTTACATCCAGTAAAATAAAGTACATGTTTGAGACAATATTTTCGTGCTCTGAGACTATGCTGGAGTACGTTCAGCAGAGTGTGGGAACCGGTAATACAATCGAAATCAAGGAAATCATCGCCAAATTTTCCACTGACGTTATAGGGTCCTGCGCTTTCGGTATAGAGATGAACAGCTTCAAGGACCCCGATGCTGAGTTCAGGAAAATGGGTAAAAAATTTTTCAGCACAAGTTCTTTTTCGACAGTCACCGACACACTGCGCTTCATTGCTCCGTCTCTGATGGCCACTTTGCGATTAAGCATATATTTTCCCGAAGTGACGAAGTTCTTCACCAGCCTTGTTCCCGAAACAATTAAACACAGAAAGGATAACAATGTTACCAGGAATGATTTTCTTCAATTGCTGATTGATATGAAGGATACGGATTCCAAAACCGGTAAATAATTGAATTTCTTCATTTTTTAATTGTGTGCATTTTTATTCAGTAAATTTACCTAACAACAATTGAAAAAAGATTTTAATTAAAAAAATATTTTACTTCAAACATGTTACTTTTTCAGTGTTAGCAAAATTACTTTGTGGTCACATATTATATAAATAAACAGAAAAAACACCGTTTAAATCCACTATTTATTGATAAATCAACATGTTTCGATACCTTGTGTAGCCGTTAATACTTCAATAGCTAGTCCTGGGTTTTCTATAGGTAATAATGAATACAGTAATTCATTCATGCAAATCCAAAATACACAAATCTTTGTGAACCTGGGCTGGTAGACGCCGATGTCGCTCTCCTTGTAATCTGGTGGTCTTTAACTATGCTGGCCAGCCTCCGAAAACTTTCTCGCAGCCGATAATCCGAAAATATATAATACAAAATGTTTTTATATCGCCGCGGAAAATAAGTCCCTCCGAACCGAAAAACTGTCTCTTTCCAGTAACAGCTACGCTTTTGTTTTCTGTTTTAAAATCCACACAAAAAGAACATACATATTCAAAATTTTATATAAGTATAAAAGCGTACAAATACCTTGATTGTATCTTCTTCAGGAAACAATATATTAAAAATACAAGCATAGATAAAAACAAAACTATAAAAGTACGAGTGGTGGGTAACTAAGTAGGAACTACTTTGAAAACAAATTTAAAAAGTAACCATTTGCAAAAAGCATTTGGTTAATTATAATTTTTAGCTTGCTATTAACGCTTTTTCATATTTCTAAAATTTCAAATTTATCTATCTGTAAACACCTAGTATTTGTATGCATAATTTTTAAACCCTTGTTAATGTCAAAAGAATGGCTTGTTTCCAAAAGGTGATTTCTACATAGTTACCCACCACTTATATAAATAGAAGCAAGAATATTACATAAGAGCTATTAATTTTAAAACCTTGATATATTTATATATAAATATATATACATATATATATATATATATATATATATATATATATATATATATATAGACATTAAACAAGATATAATTATAAATAAACAAGATATCACACTGCAGCAACAACAATCAGCAAAACTCGGCAGGCATCCCTCCCCTCTCCACTACTACCCCCTCATCTCCCACGTAACTTCACACCCAACCCCACGCTTCCCCAAACATACCCCACAATCCCCCTCACCCACACCACGCTAATTCCTGAACAACGCCGGGCAAGGGTTTGATGGTATAATAATGTAATCATCCTTACTAATTCACTTCGATAGTTCACGGAACTATTAAAATGAAAATAAAATATTTAAATGTCAATCCCAAATATGCAAATATCTTAATTAATTTATTAATTATAATGTTTCGATATCTGCGTACTTTGTTTTGAAATTGTTGAATTTAGTATCGTTTGTTAACATACGTATCATATAAAACTGTAAAGGAGGTGCAATATTAAATACGATGATGGAAGTAAAACATTACAGTATTGCTTATTATGTTTTGTTTTAGGACAGAGTCTGACCATGAATGAATTGGCCGCACAGGTGTTCGTCTTTTTCATCGCCGGCTTCGAGACTTCTTCCACCGCGGCCAGCTATGCCTTCCTGGAGCTGGCCAAGAACCCTGACGTCCAAGAGCTGGCGAGGGAAGAAATTGAAAGAGAGTTGGCAGAAACTGAGGGGAAAGTGACGTACGATGCGGTGGCTAAGATGACGTATCTGACGTACGTCGTGCAAGGTAACATGAACAATTCTTAGAACACCAATTTAGTATTTTAATGTACTGAAAAATGTTTGGTACCCAGTGGAACACTGCAAACATTCGTAATTGCTAACGCAGTCCTTAATTCTTGTAGACAAATATAAAAAAGCGACTTACTGCCCGATTAAAATTGCGTTGGTGACCGCTTAATTGATTGCCGCGTATTTGGCAAACCTTAAATTTAATTAGATATTTCCCAACATTCTTGAAACGATAACTTTAGTCGTGAGATTCTGTGGAGACAACTCTCAGCTATCGTAGTTCATCATGTTCGCCGTCTTCCGTCTCACTTTACGCTTGTTATACGTCAAACGATACTCAAATACCAGTTCATTGACCATAGATGTTTCATTTGTCAGTTGGGTAAATTTGTATCTGTACTTGTATTGATTTCGTCTTTTTTCAATGGATTACAAACTTTTTGATATTTCCATAGTCTCACCCACGGTTTTAATGAGTGCACTTCGTGAAAAATATTTGGTAATTAGTGGAACATTACACACATTCGTAATGTTAATGCAGTCCTTAATTCTTGTAGACAAATATAAAAAGGCGACTCACTGCCCCATTAAAATTGCATTAGCGACCGCTTAATCGATTGCCCTGTATTTGGCAAACCTTAAATTTATTTAGATATTTCCCAGCATTCTTGAAAGGATAATTTTAGTCGTGAGATTCTGTGGAGACAACTCTCAGCTATCGTAGTTCACCATGCTCACACTGAGTCTCGCCATCTCGCGTCTCGCTTCACGTTTGTTATACGTCAAACGATAGTCAAATACCAGTTCATTGACCATAGATGTTTCATTCGTCAGCTGGTTAAATTTGAATCTCCGCAGCAGCCAAAATGAAACTAGTCAAATCGAATTTCATATATATGAGTTAGAGTTTTTGTCTCTCTATATCAATCTCAAACAGATTTATAAGTTTATATCATTATCTAGTATTGAGTCATAATGAGACTGGTACTAAGATTTATCTAAATTATGTATCTGATCCTTGTTCCATCGTGTCTCATATCGTGAATACAGGCCATTAAAATATCTTGAATAACATTGAAATATAACCTTCATCATTAAAAGGGAGAAATCTAGAAGTCACAGGTTATTTGTAAAAATTGTACTTTGCATTACTGCAAATGTCGTACTGATAACTATTTTATGTACATATAAAATATAACAACAGTCCTACGAAACTACGGAATACTTTAAATGTTCGTAAATTGAGAATATAGACTAAAAATGATCCAATATGAGAAGATCTACTGAATGATTTGAATTACAGAATCTGTAATGCAATGCAGCTCTAGTCATTTAAATAGTAATAAATTACCATAACGGCGAAATCGTTTTGACAGGTCTTAGATACGCCAAAGATTTAGGAGTAGAAAATATATTACTTTATAACAAACCTACATGGACCCTGGCGGTAAAATTCAACATGTAAGAAGGTCTACTGGACCCACTTGCCTAGACTAAATGTTTCATACATCGTCACTCTTTAGGGCCTGTGCAAAACAAAGGTACTCCCAACCCCCCTTCCATCCGTAATCGTCACTAAACGTCGGACAACGCCGGGATCGAACCGCTAGTTATTCATAAAATTAAACATAATAATTTAATATAGATTGATGAAAAGAAGAAGAAGAAAGAAGGTTTAAAATATCAATGCATTTTTCTGTTTGATTTTCAGAAACATTGAGGAAATATCCCGTGATTCCGTTTCTGTCCAGGGGATGCACCACGAATTACCCCATCCCCGGGAGCAAGCTCGTCATAGAAAAGGGCACATTGGTCATAATCCCTCTTCTGGGTATTCAGAGAGATCCAGACTTCTATCCGGATCCAGAGAAGTTCGATCCGGAGAGATTTAATCCCGAAAACACGGCACAGAGACACCCATTTACACATTTACCTTTTGGAGAAGGACCGCGAGTGTGCATAGGTATGTTATTATTTATATATTATATGTACATATTATATATGTCTATTCATCCTATAAATAACAAAGAAGAAACAAAGCCATATCCGTATGCATTGCATTGTTGCGACAAACAGTTTTACCAACACTGTAACCACGATTTAATTCATAAAAAAATATATTATGTTGCAGACGAACTCTTTTATCAACCAGCACTTCCATTGATTTGGGGGTAAAACCTAATTAATTGTAAAGAACAATAAAAAACCTAAATAGGATTGTTGAAATATAAAACAAGATCTACAAAATGGAATATGATATTAGAAAATTCACAACCTCTAATATTATGACTGAAGGACTGTTTGGGGTATATCGTTGTTCGTTTTTCCGCAATTTAATTAGGGTGTAAAATTTTTGCGGATAAAAATTGTGCGACTTATATAATATGAATAATTGTAGTTTATTCGGTATAACTGTCTAAGGTCTAGCTTTATTTGTTTATTTCATTTATATTTTCAGGAAGTCGTTTCGGTATGCTCCAGGTGAAGTTATCACTGATTACACTTCTCCTGCACTTTGACGTCTCCCTTTCTGATGAGACAAAGCTCCCCTTGGAGTACGATTCCAGGACCTTCTTTCTGCACACCAAAGGCGGATTATTCCTTAAATTGAATCCCAGGAAATGAAATATGAATATAAAATACTACCCAAGTTACTGTTTTAATGTATAATTATTATTATCAAAAAATGCATTATTATGTAAATATTTTTCATTTGAATTTGAAAGTTAGTCGCTTTAGTTTACTTCAAGTAATATGTTTTTTTTAAATACACATTATTCCATTTTTTTAAATATTTATTGCAATTACATTTTAATATAAATTATTTTTAACTTTTTTTCAATCACTTTATGAGTTAAATTTAAATATGAATTAAATATATTACTTAGAAAGATATACGTACAAAATCAATTTTATCAAAAAATACTGTTATTGCGCCATCGGGATTCGAACCTGAATCTTTTTCCAAACCGGGGAAGGTGCATTGTCCAACTACGCTACCATAATATTTTTAGCGACAAATTTTCGAACCTATATGTTACCTTTTTGATATTAATACATAATCGTTCCATTATTTGAAAGAGCCTTATTTTTACAGAATCTCAAATACCTTTGAGTAATCTGATAGCAGACGCCAGAATTATCAATTCATTTTTATTAAATTTTCGATTTGAAAAGAGATCCAGGTTCGAATCCCGGTGGCGCAAAAACGATATTTTTCAATAATTTAATAATTAAATTTCCTTTAATTAGGCCAATTTCCACATCTTTCATCATGGTAATTATTTATGTTAGGTGCTAGATATATTTTTTAAATAGAATTTAAAAAAGATTAATTTGACATATTTTCATAATTAGTTTTTTCACATCCTGATTCAGTAAATGATATTTTCCATAACCGGGTGGTGTATTAAATTTAACTCATAAAGTGACAAAACAATGTTTATAATAATATAAATTAAAATATTTCCTTTCAATGTTTGTGAACAATTTACAAATCGCCGAAAAATGGGTGCAGTTGTTAAGTGTAAGTAATAAAGTAATATGTAAAGAATGATGCGTATTCATTTTATAAAATAAATAAAAAATCTATTAACATCATTAACAATAGTATAAAGTGTCGTGAATGCAATAAATACTATTTGGATTTTTTTCCAGAATAATAAGAGAACCTCTACAGCAGCCTCGGTGATAAACGTACTAAGCTAAGGAAGAAATGTGAGATAAAATTAATCATCAATAACTCCTCAACCCTCCGTAGAGGCTCGACACTACTACAGAGGAGGGCGAAGAGGATATTATAAATCATTTTATTGTAATTATTGCCTACAAAAATGTTCGGTAATGTACCATCTATGGAATTATGGTAATTACAACAAATATACGTACATTAAAACAAATATAATATTTTGTTCGTTAGAACGAATTATTTTTACAATAAAATAATATAAATCTAGCAAGGTTAGGTCAGGTATATTAAACAAGGATATATTTGTCATTTTTTATTATTATATCGCACAAGCGACTCGTTTTATGGAAAAAAAGTATTTATTTCAATGCACATATCTCTTAAAATAACTCCCTGTTCAATCGTACCCGATAACTATGTGTATAAGTAGCTTCATAAGAAAGTTATTTTTTAAATTGCGAATTTTTACGGGTTTAAAAAAAATTTAACTTTTTCACAGATGATGCGAAATTTTGTTGTAACATTATCTATAACTAGTTTTTTAAACCCTATTTATTGATAATATCCTAGGTCGTCCTTAAAACATCGTTTGTCTAAATATTCTTCCATATTATTTAATATTATCAGAGAAATTAGGCACAGCGCTTACAAAAAATTCCCGGAAAACCAGATTTTTGTATGGACCTTGATATTATGGTTCTAAATAAAATGTCATACAAGCGCTGCTAAAAAATTTTCGTTGGATCAAAGGTCATCAAAAATTGTTTTTCGTGAATATCTCGTTAACGTTAACTTTTACAGAAAAATTCAAATTTTTCACATAGCGTAGAAATGAATCGATAATTGTTATTTGCATTCTCAAGGAATTTTTCTTGACTCATTGGAACAATCATAGATCCATCCACATGGCCTTAGAAGCATTTTCACACAGTATCAATAAATTTATAAGTATTTAATCAAAAATAAAAGACAATAATTAGTTATTGACTATTTAATCAGGATTAATATAGAAGAACCTGCTGCTGGATATGAATATGATGATAGTGGTGATATCGAGCCAATCCGAAAGAGAAAACGGTTTCAGTAGAATATAGCACCGAGGAAGAGGAATACAATTTTTATTTTGTGTTAAATTATGCACGCGTAATAAATTTATTTTCAATTAATAAAGCTACTAACATATTTTATAAAAATATTTTTTTCTCTTTGTATGTTGCGGTTTTTTGATCCAATTTCCCTATTTAATATGAACTTTAAGTTTTAAGATTTATGCGGATTTTAATTTTCTGGAACC
Organism: Eubasilissa regina; assembly: GCA_022840565.1. Classification (NCBI taxonomy): domain Eukaryota; kingdom Metazoa; phylum Arthropoda; class Insecta; order Trichoptera; family Phryganeidae; genus Eubasilissa; species Eubasilissa regina. The sequence goes on from JAINEB010000025.1 coordinate 26,526,910, forward strand.
CGTTTTTCATTTTTTCATGCGTTCTATGCCTCGATTTACGCAAATATTCAAAAGCTATTAACATGTTTTCTATTGATTCTGGTGCCGTGCACATGTTCAGACGTAGACGTCTATCTAGTTGCTGGACCACGGGCAGCGTCCATCATGACTTGGCCACAGATCCACGACAACTTCCAAATGTTCAACAACCAGGACATTTTCTCCAGTAGCGTAACTATAAAAATTGGTTCCCAATACAAAATAGAAAAGGGGGCCCCTTGCGCATTTATTCTGTGTAAGGCGTAAGAATATTAAGTAACACCCGTTTATCCATTACATATATTACGAAAAAAATTGTGTCGTATAATATTCAAACTTTTATTTTTATGCACTTACAAATGAAAAAAATCCTTCATTTTACATCGACAGCCTGGTTTCTAACCCTAGATATAAGGAGAACAACTCTTATACATACAGGGTGTAATAGATCTAGTCCACAATATTTTGTGGGTGGATACCTGACTAAATTATGAGTCGAAAATCGTAAATATTATATTATTATGATTAATTGAAATATTTCATTAATTTCAAATTATATATCGAATACAAAAAATTATTCGCCATTGAATTTCGAGATGCCAGACTATTTTTTGTTAGATGTTACATAGGACTGAAGTAAAGATATACATTAATAATAGATACATTTCGCTAATATTTATTTTTACGTACGTAGACTTAAAACTTAACATGATTTTACAAAAATTTCAGACCATAATATTTTGCGTAACGGTGCATAATTTGCACATATTCCTTGAACATTTTCGACTTACAATTTAGTCAGATATCCACCCGTAAAATATTGTGTATTAGGTCTGTTACAATGTTTTTCCGTAATTTAAATTTTCATTTTTTTCGATTTTATGTATTATTAGTCGTAATAGTAGAGTGGAAATAGTACCTAAAGTATGGATTAACACCGACCTTTTGAGTTCTTGTCTAACGTGGCTCCATTGACCGTATTGGCTGCATTGCCGTGGTTACGCAACTGAGTTTCTCTTTACCCGACCAGTGTTGGAGTTTTAGTTTCTCTTTAATAATTATTTGTTAGATACAATATATGGGTCTACAAAATATATAATTGTCTATATAGGTAGATACATAAAATAATAACATATTTGAATGTTACACCTTTCTGCGCTTCAGTCGTAAAAACATACCCCCTTTGGTATGTAAGAGAAAAGCTTTTGGTTCGTAAACGAATTTGAAATCTGTTTCATCGCATGCAGAGATTTCAAAATGGAGTAGCAGCTTCAGAATAGCCAACTTTACCTGCAGCATGCCAAAACGATTTCCTGAAACAAAAATAAGGCTAGGTTTAAGTTTGCAAAATTAATAATTGCTTATTTGTTTTATGTATTAAGTTATAAAGATGTTAAAATATTAGTATTATTACAATTTCTTAAATAAACATTTAGTCCAAAATCACACATTTAAAACGGTGATAATAATTTACTGCATCCATGAAAAGAGACACGATGAGATAATCTCAGAGATTTTGTTGAGGTACACCTCAATACTATGTACACGTACTGAGATTTTGATTTGGAGATAAACTCAGAGATCAGCTTGAGAATGGGCAGAAAGAGACAAAAACTTAAACCAGTACACGCGCCGTTCGATCTCACAGCGAGATTACTTAAAGTCACCATAGATCCCTACAACTATATATTTGGGAGTTAGATATAATTGATTAAACATTATCTGTCACTAACGTGAATAACAATATTATCCTAAAACCCATGTACGTGCATTTACTTAAAAATAAACGAATATATAATGCCTCATGAACGACAGTTCCTGTGCGTCGCATTTGACAGCAAAAAAGTACACCTGCAATGCATGCGACTAATTCTCACGTCTTTCGTGTGAAAAATACGTGTTCTTATATTAAATTTAAGGGCCTTTTATGTCACGTTCACCACATAGAGTACACGAGTAAATTGCACGTAGGCTAGAGTTCTATGTATACAAGACATCGATAAATATATTGTAACCAGGTCTATATAATAAATCCAACGTAAAACAACTTGAGTTATTACTGAAGAAGTACAATCTTGAAATTGTAATAAATAACCTTTATGCATGTCTCTAGAAATCATTACCAGTCATTTAAAATATCCTGAAGGTTAAATAAACTATTTCCTGAGAATTAACATGAAAACGAGTATATACAGACTTTATTTTGTGCGTAATATTATCATTAATATAAGGCATTAAATTATAAATATTAATTCAGTTTTAACTGCTGCTGTGAAGATTCAAAATTATTCAATTGACTAAAGACAATGGCATTTAACCTTTAACAACGAACCATAGATTTAGAAGACTAGACCGTGGAGATAATTTGAAAATATTTATATTTTAAAAGTACGATCTAAACCCCGTTCAAGTCATCCCCCATCGATATCACAAAAAAATGTATCCCAATATTTGATATATAATAGAATTAATATAACTCACCTATGCACACTCTTGGACCCTCTCCGAATGCGAGATGAGAGAACACGCTTCTTTTAGCCATATTTTCAGGGGTGAACCTTTCCGGATTAAACTTGGAGGGATCAGGGTAGATATTTGGATCTCTTTGGATCCCCATAATTGGGATGACCACCAAGGTGCCTTTCTCTACTACAGATTTGGTGCCAGGAATTGTGTAGTCTCTGGTGCAGTATCTGAAGAGGAATGGAAGAGGAGGGTACATTCTTAATGTCTCTGGAATAAAACAAAATAACACATTATTTTTTAACTAAAGTTTTAACCCCGTCATTGGACGGGCCCCAAAACCGTATTCGTAAATCTATGCACATCTTTTTTTCACGTGATGATTTACCATTATATCAACATTTTCCCTGCACAGTCTGTTTAATGTCGTTATTTTATCGAGCTCGTCATTTTTGTCTTTCTTTATATACGAGTATGTATCACTTTTTCTGAACTTAAACTGAATATCAGATGTCAAATGAAAATGAAATAATTATAACCTAGGTACTTATCTTATTATAAAGGTGTCCCAAAATTAACGCAAGATTTGAATTAAATAGAAAACAGTTTTTAGTCTTTAGATTTTTATTTTTTTATTGAATCATAAAATATATGGAATAGAGTTATTTATGGAATAACACATCGGGCAAATGGCCTCCACGGCTTTGCTGGCACATACGCACTCTTTTGTCGAAATTTTCCATGACCATTTTGCATAAACGTGACTGAATTTCATTGTTGCAGCGTTTAATTTCCTCCTGTAATGCACGGGTGGTTGTGGGCTTGTTGTTGTTGTTGTTGTGTGTTGTTGGACGACCAGTGTGTTTAGCGTCTCCAACTGATCCAGTCTCTCTAAATTTTTCAATTAATCTCTTCGCAGTTGATGAACTTAAAACACTATTCCGACCATATTTTGTATTAAATTTTTGAATTGCGGCCGCCAAACTGTTGTATCGTGTAACGCCCCATTTTTACTAATCATAAACTCTCAGCTGTCAATTTTTTTTTTCGGGGTTGCCAACAATTTACTGCAGAAATGGCAGCAAGTTCAAATCTTGCGTTAATTTTGGGACACCTTATATTAAATCCATATTATTTAAAAAAATATATTTCTCAGAATTGCGCATCTCTTTTTCTTGTATGCAGTGCACACCTCTGAAGTACATCAACGATTGCTTGATTATTTTTTTTAATTAATTAATGTTATAAAAATTATTAATTTCCTTGACATTATTAACTAGTCATATTTCTTCAAATACTAAAACATAAGACGATAAAATTCAATGTATTATAATTTATATAAAACTTCCTAATATCGCAAAAAAATGATTAATTAATTTAATTAAATTACATTTATTTCTTCAAATTGGTTATTTAAATTGATGTACAGGGTGCGGCAGAACCGAATGAGCGGTTAAGAGAGGCCAATGCCCGGGCGATAATGACGTCGCGATATGTTTGAACAAACTATGCAAAACTTCAGTGAATTGCTGAACATTATTTTCTATACTTAATGATTATAAATGGTATAAATTGCTAACCTCGAAAATATAAACATTTAATAATGATTTATTAAAACACTTTATGACTTGTTTTTCACTATTTATTATTTTACGACCAATACCAGTTTCAGTCTGTCACGGCCATCTTCATACTGGTACATTTTTCTCTTAAGCTAGGATATTTATACTATTCAATACAGGGGTGTTTTTCAGTTAGTCTTTATAATTTGGAAGTTAGTGGTAATTTGGCTCTAATGTTGGGATTTTCCCTTATGTGTTGTTCAGTAGGTACTACTACTGTAAAAATTCCGGCAATAGTACTTTACAACATATAATGGAAAATCATAACTATTGGTAATAATAAATAGTGAAAAAAAGTTAAAAGGTGTTTTAATAAATCATTAAGTAAGGAGTAGAAAAATTAGATATAATAAAAACATTTTTTTCTATATACTCCCATTACTTTTTTTATAACTCCTCAAAACTGCTTATTCGGTTCTGCCGCACCCCGTGTAATCAGCACATATTTTCCGGTAAAAAAAAATTGTATTAAAAAACAATTGAAATATATTACCTTCAATAACTTGTGTCAAATAAGTCATCTTGTTAACCACTTCGTATGTGATTTTCCCTCCATTTTCGGCAATTTCCCTGTCCACTTCCGCCCTCAGGGTCTCTTGAATGTCTGGATTCTTCGCCAGCTCCATAAGGGCGAAACTCGCCGTGGTTGATGTGGTTTCAAACCCAGCCAAAAAGAAGACAAATACTTGAGCCGTTATTTCGGCCATCGAAAGACCGTCTCCTAGAAGTCGTCGAAAAATTTTGAATTCATAAAAAATAGAAAGGCCTATAGCAAACACAAGAAAGGTGTCTTGTGATAATAATAAGGTGATTAATTTTGCGCCACCTTGTAGATAGTAAAGGTGAAGTGTTAGGGAATGTTAAGTTGTTATTTAATATTTTCTCCGAATTTAGAGTCTTTCGTATTTCAAAGATTTATAAAATGTTAATTATTAATCCTTTATAAGGTACCGAGTGGAGAAGTTTTAGTTTATGACTATCGAAAGAGTATTTATAACAAAATTTGTATATAAACTCACCACACTGTTCTATGTTTTATCAGTTTATAATAGCCTAGACAGTCGAAACGATCGTCCAATTATTTGGAAAATATAAATCGTGTTTGATTTATTGTGTGGATAAACAACGGAGTTCTATAAAATCAACACCGTCTGTATTAAAAAAAATAAAGAATATAAAGAGTGTTTTTATAGAGGTTTGTTTTTCGAATTGGCAACATATTTTCCAGCGACAACTGACATCTGATTTGTGTTTATTTTGGTTTGCCATTTCATCATAAATAGACTTACGCTTGCAAATTGTGCAAATTTATTTTTAAAATCGTGGTTCAATTCCAAAAACTTACCGTGCGTCGAAATAATCGTCCATCCGAGTAAGTAGTTCGAATAACCATGGATCGTTTTCGCAACACGCTTACTTTAATTAATAATACGCATTCGCAGGAATGTTTCGCGTCGTACAGAGCGCACTGAAGAAGCTGTTGCTGGAGTGGTGCGTTGTGTTGAAGAGGACCCGAGTGACTCGTGCACAGCACTAGATCCATGATTACTGACTTTTTCGTGCCCCAACTGAACGGCATTAACGTTGAAGGGCTATAGTTTCAACAAGACGGCGTAACATGCCACAGAGCGTGCGCCACAATCAATTTATTCATTCGATGAGCCCATAACTTCGCGTAATGGACATATGAATTGGCCTCCAAGATCGTGTGATTTAACACATTTTGATTATTTTTTTAAGGAACTATATGAAGTCGCTAGACTAAGCCGATAAACTAGAGACGATAGACGACTTAGAATCCAATATTCGTCGCATTATTGCCGATATACGTCCCCAGCTGCTTCAAAAAGTGGTTGAAAATTGGACTTCCAGATTGCGCTTCATTCGAGCCAACTGCGTCGTCCATATCGTTTAAATCATTTTTAAGCATTAATATCATAAAATTATTTTTACAATGAAGCTAATACCATGGCTATTACCGCGATTTTTATGTGCTTTATTTCATTTTAAAGTTCTATACCTCTAAAAAAAACACTCTTTATATATAGGCATTGAATAAATTGATTCCTATCGCTGAAGATACAAAGAAACATAGAGACGAATTTAAAATGAGACTGCAACACTTGTCAAAATGCCGATGAACTATGAATTGATAAAATAGCCCCACAGTGTCTAAGCAACGATTTTGAAAAGTTCTGGGATAGTACGAAACCCAAAATATCGGGCATCTAGTCATATTAATGATATATTGAACTAGCTAGCGACTAGTGATGAGCTCAAAATAACAAACCGTGAGTCAATCATCGATATCTTTGAGTCACACTCACCATCAGTGATCAAATATTTGGGAATATCGTGATTCGTGATTATTATTTTTATTCGCGATTCGACGCATGTGCATATGAAATGAAAATATTCACGAAGGATGACGTTGTAATTCGTGACGAGCGCCATCTAGTAGATTCCGCCAAAAACGTTTTACGCATTTGATCTGAGAATGCTGTAAATTTGACCCGAAAAATAAAGTTGCATTATTTAAAAGATTTTCAATATTTTTGTGATAATATTAAATTACATATGCTAGAATATGTTTTTACGAAAATGAAGTTTGAATAATATAAGTAAATACGCTCAAAATTATGTTTTTTTTAAATTTATTTCGTATATTGTGATATTAAATTAGTAATAAAACTGTGATCACAGTCACAGTATTCAATTGGTGTTATTATCGAATATCAATCACAATCACACCAGTGAGTCAAGAGTAGCATATTTTTTCTCATCACTACCAGCGACTATCCGATACAAAAATTGACGGGACGAATGCGAACCATATTAATTAACCCGATGACATGATTACACTGCCACCATTTATAAAAACGATAAGGAAAAAACATATGTCAGCAAACATAATATTTAATAAAATGCCAGTACTACAAATTCATACGCTGTTTGGGTTGAGGCGTTATTATAGCGCATCTGCAATATGTACCGAAAGCCGAGTGCATGAAGTCGTTCCGCTTTTGACATATCGAGATGCTTGTGTTAAGGTGCGGCCGGAGCTCAATACCAACTAGTGTAAACTCTTGAATTCCTGACCCAATTGCGAAGTAGCTACTACTATGATAATAACCATGACTGAACTATGACACAAATTATTATTACAAGCTGATAAATCGAGGTCTTCACCAGAAGACTTGTATCGATTTAGTAAAAGTTTGAAACATATAATATACAATATTTTAAATTTGAATGTATTTAATTTATTTTAACGTAAATATTATTTTGTGACTTTATTGTAATTTGTATTATTTATATGGCGAATCGGATCTACTACAAACAATCCGATTACGCTGTAATAATTTTATTTGTATTATATTTTAATAAGTATAAATAATTATTCAATAAACCATAATATCAAAAATAAATTTAAATCAATTGTTTAATCTAAACATTTTATTAATCGTGTTAGGGGCTAGAGTGTGTATTTACCATAATTGTGTTGTAAATATGAGTATCCTTTTAAAATGTAAACAATGGATGTGTAAACAAACACTAAACACTTTATTACATACTAATATTTTATAACAAATTCCGATCATCTATTTAAAATACTAATCAAAAATGCCGTAAAATAATGACCCAATTCTTAATAAACGTATAAATTAAATAATTCTTTTAAAATTAGCAATATTAACTTTGTGGTTAAAATTCATATTTTTTATTTATCTTTGTTTTATTAACCACTGAATTGAGTTTAAATACATCTACCGGTTGCGAAAAATACCATTTTTTTCTTCAAGATGTCATAACCAACTAAAAATATATATTATTGTTTCTTCGCCAGAATCTATTTTTAAAAAAACAACAATTATTTAAAAAATAGATTCTGGTGAAGAAACAATAATCTATGTTTTTAGTTAGTTATGATATCCTGAAGAAGAAAATGGTATTTTTGAAACCGGTAGATGTATTTAAACTCAATTCAGTGGTTAATTAAAACAAAGATAATAAATAAAAAATAAAATAAATAATTATAAAAAATGAAAAAAAAAATCCAAAAACCTCGCTTCCGAAAATGTTATTGATTCTTCTGCACTCTTTAATTTATATTTGAACTACTTTAAAATATTTTAATAATAAGAGATTAAACCATTTACTGTTGTACGGACTAGTGATCCCTTTTTTACTTTTATTCCTCTTACTGCCTCTCACAATTTCACAATTTAATGTATAATTTACACACGCAAGGATCTGTCGAGGATGTCAGTAAGCGGTCACAAATCTTAACATAAATTTGTAAAAATAATAAATAAATTTAAAATAATTTCAGATTGATTTCCAATTAATCTAACTTTACTTAAACTAAATTATTATATGAAATACCTGATTGCGAAAATATAAATAAATACATAATACAAAGTATATATCTTCGACTTACGCCTGCGAAATATAAAAATATAATAATATAATACCTGTCGCAGATTCCTTGTTCTTCAAATCAATCATCAATTGAAGGAAATCATTCCTGGTAATATTTTCATCCTCCCTGTACTTGATAGTTTCCGGCACGATCTTAGTGAAGAACTTTGTCACATCCGAAAAGTAAAAACTGATTCGAAGGTTTGTGAGTAACGTTGGCGCGACAAAAGACAATATTTCAACAGCCGACTTAATTATCCCATGACTGAATACTTTTTTGCCCATGGTTCTGAATTCGGCATCTGGATGTTTGAAGCTGTTCATCTGAATACCGAACGCGCAAGATCCGATTACATCAGTTCCGAATTTGGCCATGAGTTCTTTTATTTCCATCGAGTTGCCAGATATCGTATCCTGCTTGACGTGTTCCACCATTTCGTCAGCGCAATCTGATATGGTGCTGAACATGTATTTCATCTTGCTGGAGGTAAATGTGGGAGTCAACTTCACCCTGATTCTCTTCCAATCCTCGCCTTCTAAATTGAATAAGTGTTGCGATAAAGGATCATAGTCTTTGTGGGTCTTGAATCCATGTCCCTGGAAGTAGTTATAGTCCTTCAGAAGTACATTTTTAACCATTTCCAAGTCGTTTACCAGCAGAGTTTTATTGTGGAGCAAGAACAGGCCCACGCACGGGTGCTGCTTGGTTTCCGTGTACAACTGCGCCATGTGTATTCCAAATTGCACGTCCTGTTTGGCAACCGGTCCCATATGGCCGAATGGAAACCTCGCCGGTGGACTGAAGATTCCCCTTTTCTTCCAATAGCCATACCTGTGCTTCATCCACAGATATATTAGCACAAAAGAGGCCGCCAGACAACACGTCGATTTTATCCAGAATGTTAGCGAAAGAAGAAACATGATGATACAAATACGTGTTGCTTCGATCGGAGTGACACGAACTTTGCGAACTTTTGTTGACACTCAAACAGACATGCTTGCGATAGTTGACGTATTAAAAAAGGCATTAAGATAAATCGCCAAGACTTCAAAAGGAACCTGATCACAGTGTGGTTGTTGTGAAAGTTACCAGTGGTGGATTTATGGAGTCCGCATGACGCAATTTATTGCGAGGGACCCTACTTTCCAGAGGGCTATGAATCGTTGAGACGTAAAATTTGGAGCAACAGAGAGAGAGAAAGGATAAAAATGAAAGTGAAATTTTACTTCATTACTATTTATTTATTTATTTTGTTATAACAGAGGTGAATATATTATAACATAACATTGTAATATTTTTATTGTGTGGGATGGAGTAGACTCCACCTCTGATATATGCAGCCTTGTCCTGGCTACTTTGCTAGACTGAAGTCTGTGTTAAAGTGGCCAGTTTTTTTCGTGCTGTTATTTAAGATTTTCTTTTATTATATATATATATATATATATATATATATATATATATATATATATATATATATATATATATATATATATAATAAAAGAAAATGAAATGGGAGTGTTATAGAAATAGTGTATTATTAGTGTAGGCACTGTATAATGGTTATGTTAGAATGTTGGATAACTATGATTTTTTATTTTTTGTGTATACAATATTTACATAAAATTTTGTTTCAATTTCTAGAATATACAGAATAATCCGAATCAAATTTAATGAATCAAGATCCACTTAAATATGCTTCTGTAAATGTACGGTTCATTCTTCTTAACTGTGAATATGTAACATAAATCTAATTTTAATTTATCGTGATGTTCTTGTGTGATGTGTGTGTCAGAGCGCCCGCGCCGCCGGGATAGGATGTATATGTGTGCGTGTGTGTGTGTGAGCGGGGATAAAAGGATTACGCGCGCGAGGCGCGGTCTCTTATGCGTTACCGTTTGGCTCCGAGACTAGTTATATACCTTGTACCTCAACTGTATTATTCGTGTAATAAAGATTATAATTGTCACATAAGAGATTCTCTTGGACCACCGACAATCTACTACGAGGTGTATAACTTGAGACGTACTACCTATGCAAGTACGTAACATTTATTTTAGTGTTTTTAATGTCTTAGCCTTTTTTGTAACATATTATGGCATATATCGAGAATATGATTTTTTCTCCAATTTTTACAAAAAGTAAACCTTACTCTAAAATTGTGTCCTGATTTTAAAAATATCCGGTAGCAAATAGTAAATATATAGAAAATAAAATCGTAAAACTTTTAAAAGGACAGAGATTTGATTACATGTATTGTTGGAGACTAAGAATATATATTTTTAGACGATAAAATTTTTGCAAATTTTACTCTCAGTAGTAGTTAAATGAATTCGGGAACTCACTGTATTCAGCAATGTCGTTCTGCTAATGATCATTTGACAGAATTATACAGGTAGTTTACTGTAGATACACGTTTCTTGATTTTAATATTCTTACATAACTGAGGCACGTTAATGTGATTTACCATTTTACTTTATGCATTAATTATGTAATTTTAATGTTTAGTTGCATCTGGATGATATACAGAAAAATCTATGTATCGAAAAAAAAAATTTTTTTAAATGTATTGTATCAAAGAAATTCCAGATATAAACAATTAGATTTATGTACCCTAGCCTGTATCACTCAAAGGTTTTTGAATTATATACTCTAGGTGACGCTCGCTCGTTATAAAAATAAGATATGTCTGTGGTGGTACTGCTCGAACCCCAGACATGTCCGCATAAGGAATTAACTCTATAGCCATACAATCCGACCAGCGCACACTATACCAGACAGCAATACACCGCGCCGCAACCGGTCCGAGGAAAGCTAGAACCGACCGCTCTTCTCCTGGCCAACTCCTCTAATACATCAACTCGCACCTCGGCAACGCCTTCAATGTACCGCGTCTATAATACACTTTGTAATTTGTAATATAATTACCAGTGTAAATTCTATCTCTAAATAAACGCCAATCAGTAAGTATTTTTTCATTGCCATGACCTAACCGCTCTTGCTGTATACGCAAACACAAATCATTTCATACACATACGAAAGAAACGAGGAGATATAGGGGCCCTCTATTCTCATCATACATATCCTTCTGACAAATAATCCCTATTGGTGACTTCAACGGGTCTAATCAAACATTGACCACACAATAATACCACAAAGTGTGGCGACCCGTAAATGTCGTTTAAGTTAGGTAAATAACCTTTTTTAAAATACTTACTAGGTACCTACCAAAAAAATGAACTTTAAAAATAACACATTACTAGTACCTACCTACCAAAATGTATTTAAATTTTCTTCCTTCCTTCCATCTTAATCAATTGTATACATAAAATACAAACACACACGCGCACTAGTAATCATAAAAGTAAATACTTACTGTACTGTTGACTTTCTATTCATTATCCAATCTCTATCTAAACCTATAATTTCGTACATATATTATATAGTTATCAAATCAGTGAGAGTAACATGATGAGGATAGACAAAGTACAAAAGAGAATGGATCATTAGCGAGGCCTTCATTGAGCAGTGAATTAAAATAATAATTTTGAATCGCCCTGTGCATATTTTTGCGTTTAAGAACAACTCTAAACAACACTTTTTATGTTCTATCAAAAAATTATGTTTTTGTTTAAATAACTATGAGTCATCGTATATTTATCTAGCTTGAATTCATTTTAATTGCATAATTGTACAAATACACATACAATTATTTATGCCTGATAATATTATTATATTATTATCATTTTAATAGAATGACATGGCGACCCGCAGTTGTCCGTAATATGTATTTAAGTGGATATAAAATTAGCAAAGGCATCTATGACAATTCTATGTTTACTTATTTGATTACCAGGAATTATTGGCATCAATCATTATATTTATTTAGGCCACGATTTCCAGCTCTGGTCCGATATCCTCCAACAAAACTACTGTCATCAGTTCTTTACCAAACCATAGACGCCACAGCAGGATTTACATTTTACGTCACATTTACACCACTAAAGGACCACCATTTGTAATAGACGTATCTTAAATTTTTTTTGATAATTCTTCGAGAAGGAAAAACAGCTTGGAGAAGAAGAGGAAGAGAAAGATCCCCCACCCGTTGGACCGACCAAATGTAAAAGGCAACATGCATTTTTCTGAGATCTGCGGGTCTCTAAGATCTGCAGGTGCCGAGAAAAGAGGAAAAGCATAGTCAAGATCACGATCCTCGAGAAATCGATGTGAATGTGGGTTACCATTACCTACACTTTAATCGGCCAGTCTTGCTACGTGCCAGGCATGGTTCCATTTAGTTTCGCGACAGTTTGTCAACCTTGAAGTGATGAGAAAACTCATTTGAAAATATATCCAGCATTACTAACTCTCAGTTTAGGCACTAAGCATCCATGTATAACTGTACATGTAGATTTTTTGGTCATGGCACTTCAAGGATGTGTTGTGTACCGATACAAGTCAACATGTGCGTGAGCGCTATCTAAGCGAGAAAGAGACATACGTCATATGACCGCATCACGCTAGACAGTAATGCAACAACACACTTAATTAGTTGATGGTATCGGTTGTGTACACCGCGCGCGTGTTTTGTTTAATATAATAAAATATACAAACTGTTCACTTTTAACCAAAATTTATTTTCTTCACCTACTAGTTTCAGGTGATAAAGAGCATCGTCATTATTATTATTAAGATGTGATTAATATTATTTCATTTCCTATCTATAAAAGAAATAAGCAACAAACAAATGTATCTACTATACTATTATATTGTAATAAATAAAAAAATTATTATATAAATATACTTGTACAGTACCATGAGTAAACAATCGATCTATTTTTTTTTATTTATTTTTTTTATTTTTTGATAAGGGATTTTGACAGTGAAAACATATTGTAATAAACATAATAATTATTTAACATGCGATATTAATAAAGAAAATCCACAAAAAATATTTGGATACAAAGTATGTATAGATAAAAGAAGGAGAAGGGTGGAGAGGTTGCAACTAACGTTGCGGTAAAGGGAGAGCAACATGAGTTTTTATAGGTATAGTGAATGGCCAAAGTTTAGATTTTGGTGGTTCATAAGAAGAACCCTTTGAGCTTAGTAAGGCTAATGTTGAACAAGTCAATTTCTGTAAATTTCTCATTATGGTATTTGCATGACCGGTGAATGAATGAATTTTGTATGTAAGATGTTCTACTTTTGGAAATGTGGAAGAGTACGGATTGCCGGGTTGATCTAAATATATCTGATCTAGATCTATATCTGATCTGGATCTATATCTGCTGAATTGATACTGATAATATTATACATTGCTAAAATTATAACTCGGCAAAGAACTGGCCTCCCATCATACGATGACTTTTTATGCAAGTTAATTTAAAATATAATAATGGATAATATAAAATATAATAAAATTTATTTATTGTTTTATATATATTTTGACATCCATATTTTTGTACTAACAGAGGTGGATACATATTAAACATACATAATACATAGTTTATTGTGTGGGATGGAGTAGACTTCACCTCTGATATATACAGCGTTGTCCTGGCTACTTTGCTAGACTAAAGTCTGTGTTAAAGTAGCCAGTTTTTTTTTTTTTTTTTTCGTGCTGTTGTGGTGTTATTTGGAATAAAAAAATAAATCAAATATGAATAAAAAAGTAAGAATAAAATAAAAATATAATAAAAATATGTGGAGTGGGAGTGTTGCAGGACTAGTGAGTTATTAGTAAAAGAATTGTATACATTATAGTAAATTGTTGGATATCCATGCTTCTGATTCATCTCTACCTGATTGAATCATATATTGGGTCCATATTTGTGTAATCTTATAGTAATTGTACGATTTCCAGTTGGTACTGAGTGTATTGTATAGTTTCGGAGCTAGGAACATGTAGAATCTTTGATAAAATGTCGTTGTTGCTCTCGGAACTGGTGTGTAGATGTTTGTTGTTTGTCTAGTGTTGTGTCCATGATTTATTGCATGGGGAGAGTTGTTGTTAGTATGGAAATATTGAACGAGTCTCAATATAAAGATTTGTCTTATGTCAAGGACATAAATAAAATAAATTTAATATAATATAATAATGGATAATATAAGTAATAAAAAATAAATCAACATTAACGTATCAGTATTAGTATCGTGGGCAGATACATTTTATGCTATTCACAATATGTCATGAATGCTATTAATTGTGGCTGTATTTGTGCAGTTTTTTCTAGAATAATGACTAACTCTCAGTATCAGTCTTGGTGATAAACCATCCTAGAAGCGTAATATCACTTCAGTATATTAGACTGATAGGTTCATTTGAATTTGTAAATATTTTGTAAAGTGTCATCTATGAATTATAGTGGTCACTATGTGAAAAGCTTACTGTGGAAGTGTTCTTTGAAAATGTGAAAACATACAAAGAGAACTTTTTATTATTTTATTCATAGATGTTGCAATAACTTACAACGATATTAACGTAACATTATCGATAAAGTTAATAATTTTTCACACGACTTTAGAGGATGTTTGAGATTTCAATTGACACCGCTAGATGTACCTTTAGTATACTAAATTTAGTTTTCAGAAAAGTGGCAGGAAAAAATTAACAAAAGATCTAATTTAAAAAAACGATTTCAAATCATCAATCTTATTAAATATTAACAAAATTACTTTATGGTCACATATCATGCAAATAATAAAATAAAAAACACTTTGTTTAAACCTCTATTTATTGATAAATCAATGTTTCGATACCTATGGTATCTTCTTCAGGAAACAACGTGTATTAAAATTAAAAATACAAATAACCAAATCTATTTTACAAATAATCACCTTTTAAACCACTTATACTATAACAGTTTTATTTTTATCTGTGCTTGTATTTTAAATTTTTGTATAGTATATATTGTTTACTGAAGAATATTAACGAAACGTGTTAATTTATCAATAATAAATAATGCTTTAAAGAATGTGGTTTATGTTATTTTTTTATTTATTATCTTTGTTTTATTAACCACTTGAGTTTAAATACATCTACTAGTTTCGAAAAATACCATTTTCTTCTTCAGGATGTCATAACTAACTAAAAACGTATATTATTGCTTCTTTACCAGAAACTATTAAAAAAAAAAAAATTTAGAATGGGACTCGTAGTTAAATTTAGTTGGTTGTTTATAATTTTTTGATTAGTTTTACACGCTTTATTTATCTCTAACGATTCCAAATTATTTAATTTGTGACCAACACCGTTTATGTGCAAAATTGGCAAAACCAATTTTTTATCAAAACCATAACCATTTTCTATCAAATGATTAGAAAATTCTGAAAACCCACTATTGTTCAAACATCTCAAATTCTCCCCTACTCTTATATTAAAATTTCTACCCGTTTTACCAATATAAAATGCAGCACAATCCTTGCAACTAAGTTTATAGACACCAGAATTGTTAAATTTATCATCTTTGTCTTTAGAATTCATGAGTAAATTTCCTATACTATTATTTGTATAAAATGCCGGTCTAATGTTTCGTGGTAGGTGTTTAGACATTTGATTCAAAAAGTTATTTATAATAAATAAAAAAATATGAATTTTAACCACAAAGTTAATATTGCTAATTTTAAAAGTTTATGTTATTATTTATATAATTTTGTTCCAGCAACACAAAAACATTAATTGTCAATGACGTTCTGTTTGCTAACGAGAATGTTTTATTCATTGCTGGATTGACATACTTTCATTGTCAGCAATGTAATGTTTACTAATGAGCATATACATTTTTTTTTTGTTTTAGTTGTATGTATATTTAGTTGTATTTAGTTGTATACGAACGCGATACTCGTATCTCGGTTTTGAGGTACAATGATGGTGTAGCAACTCTTATCGCTTAGTAGATTATCGGCAGTCGTAGTGAAAAGTGTTACTGTTTTCATTTCACTATGAACAAAATAATTAATTAAATCGGTTATAAAACAAACCCGATTAAACATAAATCATGTTCTTACTCACTTCGTCAGTTTTTGTAAATTTTTTGTTATTTGTGTCGTTTTCTTCGGGGTTGTTTTATCTATGGATGAAACACAGATTCGGTTATTGGAAGAGACGAGGATTCCACAGCCTGCCATCTACTTTTCCTTTCGGAAATTTGGGACCAACCATCTCGCGAGATCTAAGTTTGGGTCAATTTTTCGGAAAAGTTTATAAAGAAACCAAGCGGCACGCGTGCACCGGCATATTTTTATTGCACGCAAAATCTCTCGTCATCAACGACCTTGAACTAATTAAGAATGTGCTCTCAAAAGACCAGCAATACTTCCAGGGTCACGGTTTCAAGTCTGACAAGGAAAGAGATCCTCTATCGCAGCATCTTTTTAACATAGAAGGTGAGGCGTGGAAGAGGATGAGAGTGAAACTGACCCCGACGTTCACGTCCAGTAAAATCAAGTACATGTTTGAGACCATATCTTCTTGCTCTGAGACCATGCTGCAGTACGTCAAGCAAAATGTGGGAACAGGTAATACGGTCGAAATCAAGGAAATCATCGCCAAATTTTCCACCGATGTAATAGGGTCCTGCGCCTTCGGTATAGAGATGAACAGCTTCGAGGATCCCGATGCTGAGTTCAGAAAAATGGGGAAAAAAGTTTTCAGCACCGGTGTTTTGAAGACAGTCACCGACACGCTGCGTTTCGTCGCCCCTTCTGTGATGACCACTTTTCGATTAAGTGGCATATTTTCCGATGTGACTAAATTCTTCACCAGAATTGTTCCCGAAACAATTAAATACAGAAAGGATAACAATGTTACCAGGAATGATTTTCTTCAATTGTTGATTGATATGAAGGATTTGGATTCCAAAACAGGTAAATAATCAAGTAATTGTACGAATATGTTTAATTATTAGACTTTGTGCATTTCAATTCATTAAAATTACCAAACGACATCCGAAATAATATTGCTATTCTGGAAGTATTTTAAAAAGTGAGTGAATATTGATACGAAGGTTATCATTCCACAAAGCGATAATTGGTGTTCATTGAATACTATTTTAAAATTTAAATGATTATTTGTTTTTTTAAATATACACTTATGAAAACGTGTATGTTATTATTATATATATATATATATATATATATATATATATATATATATATATATACTGTATAATATAAAATGTATAAACTGTCAAAATTATTTTATTACAACTACAGAGTGAATATTATGTTCCAGGCCGATGTTGCTTTTAAATATTTCGGAAATGAAATATCATTTTTTATTTCCGTTTTTATTTATCGATTATTTGATTTATTATAAATTTGTATTAAATATGACACAGGCCAAGTAGTCGCCTCTGGCAGCGACACAAATTTTTGATAACATTCTCGCATACTTCGCGTGTTACTTGTTACGCATCGGAATTGCTGATTTATCTTTCTAAAAATAGTCTGGAGCCGTCAAATCAAGTTATCGAGGAGGCCAGTCGATATCATCATTTTTTGGTGAGGTAGCACCGTTCTGTTGACATCACATATGTTGAGGTCCAATCGACCACCGAGAAGTTTTCCAATATGTTACGACAGCGGTCACAATTAATACTTGCAACATTGCTATTACTATTTAGATAATATGTTATAATGATTTAAAGATATTTTTAAAACGTTAATGATTTATAATAAATTGTAATCAACTACTCTTTATGACTACCAAATATAATTTGACAAATATTTGCCAAATCAAAATGGCGGCCAAACAAAATAGGCTTGGAACATAATATTCACCGTGTACCACTCGTAAGCTTTTGTTATGTGAACTAATCGTACCGATTAACAAGCTCAGCACGTATTAATATGACGGGACAAAAATTAATTTATTTTTAAATAAGCTAACAATACTCGGCAAGCATTACGCAAGATCATTATTATTACATTGATATGTCCAGTGCTGCAGGGATGGTGCCCTCCCCCAACACACCTGTCACTCCTCGTCCGTTACTCTTATTTGTTACTCTTTCTACTGTACAAAACATAGGAACCACCCCTTAAGCCCACCACCTCCTCCCTATGATATAAATGTGTTTTATATTAAATGCCACCGATTTCAACTTTTGCTTAATTGATCCTAAGGTCCTAAGGAAAATATACTCATACCACCCTAGATATCCAAACCTCCCACTAATAAAGTTTGCATACATCGTTACTGTTTAGGATCTGCGCAACACAATGGCAACCCCCTATCAATTACACCAATTATGCTACTATATATAAGATATATATACACAGACTGATATTGCATTTAAGATCACGGAACCATACAAAGGAAAATAAAATAATTGATCCTTTTTTGCACAATATATGGTACCTTCAAATTTAAATTTTCTGTTTTTTTTACTTAGTAGGGATACTTTGCTTTTATATTTTTTATTGATGTTTTGTGGAGCCAGCTATATTCCGCCGCGCCAGTAGTTATAAGCTATTAGTACTATCTGCGTTAGAAGATGTGGAGCGAAAGAGACCGATCTCCCGCGGTCCGTCATACTTAAACATTCTCCCTGACGTAGACTGGACGTTTCATAACTTTGCACTCTAGCTCTAGGGTGACCATTATGTAATATATACATATAATTTTTGATTCCGTTACTTGTATATGTCGGCAAACGTTACTCCGCTACATTACTCATAATTAAAGAGACTTTCTCGTTGACCAACCTTTTGACCGAATTCAATGTCTTATCAGAATTCATGAAACTCACACATCTCTTAATACTAGACCAAACTTTTTCTATCGGGTTAAGGTCTGTATGGTACGGTAGAAGTCGTCAAACATCATGAAATAATTTATCAATAGCGTATTCCTTAAACACACCTTTGTGCATTATTTGCTATTATTTTTGCATTTTTTTTTATTTACATAGACACATGTAATATATGTTTACTGTACAGCCAACAAATGGTTGGTTACACAAATTTTTAAAACGGATTTTTTTAATGCATTACCCATCTTGGCAAGCCTGTTTTATGGCGAATCAATCAACAAATCATATTTCAAAAAACCAAATAAACCAATGAATTCGAGGCAAAACACAATTAAATAAAAAATGAAACATACCAGGCGAGTAAACTTGAAAATATATAAAACGAGAGTATAAAAATACTATATGTATAAATAGAATGTAAGCATATACAAGCTATAGGAAAATATATTAGCCGATATAATAGTACATATTGCGTAATGCACAAAGGTGTGTTCAAGGAATACGCTATTGATAAGTTATTTCAAGATTATGGACACCACGTTTTACGACATTGAAAAGGGAATTATAGCCATCCTATTTTTACATACTGAACCGCGCTGTCTATCAGTGCAGTGGTAGCTTCTAATACACTGATACACTGTGTGTTATACACAATAGTATTAAAAAGTGCAAACTTATGAAACACGTACTCTACCACTCCGTACGCGCACATACACAGAGACCATTTTGTCCCGTACGCGCGTGCGCCTGTCATTCGTCCTCATTCCATAGACATCACATTCATAGACATATCTTCCAAAACTGTAAAAGAAGTATTATATTTTACATGATGAATTATTTAAATGTCTTTTATTTTAGGACAGAGTCTGACCATGAATGAATTGACTGCACATGTGTTCGTCTTCTTCGTCGCCGGGTTCGAGACCTCTTCCACCGCAGCCAGCTACGCCTTACTGGAGTTGGCCAAGAATCCTGATATCCAACAGATCGCGAGAGACGAAATTGAGAGAGAGCTGGCAGAAACTAAAGGAAAAGTGACGTACGATACGGTGGCCAAGATGACGTATCTGACGTACGTAGTGCAAGGTAACAGATTTCAGTTCATTTAAGTATGCAGCTTATATTCTATAATGCATTTTTTCATCTCGTTTCACTCGTATTACCATAGACTCGCGCCCGCCATTATAATAAGTGTACTTCCCGAATGTTCCAAAAACTATTTAGTGCTTAGTAAAATACTCCAAACATTCATAATTGCTAAGGTAGTCCACAATTATTGAAATAATTCACAAAAATGTAGTGTCTAATTCCAAAACTCCATAAAACGGATTTCGGATAATTTGAGTTAAATATGCAGTTTTGTAGATTGTTTTGTCAGATACACGCAAAACACATTATTTCCCGCAAAAGCCACTTAAATCCATTGTCACCAAAATCAGGGTTAGTTCCAAAATACCGCAAAGCAGACAGAGTATATGTTGCTATTTGCCAATCACAACGCTTTTTGATGATCACATGATCTAAAATCCAGTATGGCTGCCAGAACGATATATATAGAAAAACGTAATAGAGTTAAAAGTAAAAGTAAAGAAATTACAGAATTGTTTTTTTAACCTTTACCATACCATGCTAAAAATATCCTATGTAGCCATGTTGTCAACTCGCGTTACTGCAAAAAATTTGAGTTTTTTAAGCACTTTAAATGGGAAATAAATGCTTTTACAAGTTTAATGACTTTAAAATAGTTAATATAAATATAATAAGAAATGATTATAATAATTTTAATACATTCATTTTATTCTCAAACGTTATTCTTATGATGAATTCGCATAAAAAACCCATCTAACATGATCTGTCTTCATTCAAATTAATTTGTATTATTTTTCACGTGGTACAAGTGGTATTTTTAACGCAGATAGCATGCAACACATCAATTTTATAAATTAATTTTAAAAAAAATATATATATATATATATATATATATTATGATTCGCTTTACATAATTGATTTTTCACTCGTCATTTTTAAGCGAAAATAATTGTGTTAGGACTAGGTAAAATGTAAGTTTTACAATGTGAATATTTATAAAAGTACGATTTAATTGGTTCGGTAGACCTATGTTACTGAGTGGCTAGGGAAAGGTTAAAAAATTCTGATCTAAAAACAAACATTTAGTACATTTAAAATGAGGCGCTACAAACATGAAAAGGTGACTCAATGTTTATGATTGCATCGAATTATGGCCAGAAATTTTTCTTTCGACGAGTGTTAAAGTAGTATTGGCGGCCGCTTAATTGTTTACCTTGTATTCGCCAAACCTTCAATTTATTTCAGAATTTTTTCAGCAAAGCAATACTCACAATTTTATATCAAACGCTCCGCTAAAAGTGTTATTTAGTTGCTAAATAGTTTTCTCTGACCTTGTTAATAATGTCGACATTGCGGAAGTTCATACTTATTATTATAAAAGTTATTATTTATAGAAGTCTTCATAATCAGCGATGGAATCACGGATGTAGCGAGAAACTGTTATAACGAGGTAATTTTGGTTGTTCCTTTGGGCCTCGTTTTATCCGAGTTCAACATTATTATATTGCATTGTACCTACTTATAATTCCGAGAAAATTTCTCCATATAATAAACATTTATAGTTTATTACTATTGTTTTAAATCAACGTGCAATATTTTAGGTGGGGGGGGAGCTAAAATCATGTTACATTAATATTTTTACGGCCCGTATCCACGGATGAGATTATAGACTCGAGATAATCTCTGAGGTAAGATATTATGCCTCCATGAGATTCTTCGGATTAAACCTTCGGCTTATATGTACACACTATGTCAGAGATGCGTCATTTCGCGCCTAACTTCACGCATGTTGTACAGCCCACTGACCATTGATGTTTCGTTCATCAGTTGGGTAAATTTGAATCTGCGAATGAAATAAATGTATGATATTTGATGACTTATGATTGTTTAATTTTACAGAATAATTATTTGTAGGTGAAGTCTCGCTGTTTTTATATATACGGGTTTGAGTTTTTATCTCTTTCTATCAATCTTGAGCTGATTTACGGTATAAATCTATCTCAAGATCAACATTTCAGCCCGTGGTCATGGTACTGAGATTTATCTCTATCTGATGTTTATCGCGTCGTGTCTCATATCGTCGATACGAGCCATTAAATTGCCTACAATGGCATTCATGCTTTTGTTAACAAAATAAACATTTTAATAAAGATATTAAATAGGAAGCCTGGTATTCTAACATATTTCGTCGTTATTTTAAAAATCTAGAAATCACAGGTTATTTGTAATTATACGTCGCATTACCGAGAATTTAGGCTAATACCATAACTTCTTCGAACAAACTACGAAATACTTTCACTATTCGGAAATTGAGTGTTTAAATTAGACTTGTGGCGTACTAATGAGGTGATATGAGAAGATCTACAGAATGTGATAAATTACAAAATTTTAAAAACAATGCATGTAGTTATTTCTCTTGAATAATACATATGAATAATTCATGATATTGCATTAGAATTAGGAATAGAATAGAATTGGGACCAAAATTAAATTCAAAATGTAAGTATACGTAGATCTACTAAACTCCTCTGCCTGGACCAAATTTTGCATCTTTACACTATACGCTACTCCTGCGCAAAACAAAGGCATCCCAATTCGCCGATCACAAATGCTGGGTGATGATGGAATCGGACGGGACAGAATTGAAAGAGAAAACAGTGGATGGTTAGTTGGAAGGAGTTGGCGAACGGAATAGAGAATTGTGAATGCGGGAATGATGGGATGATGGTAAGGGAATCCTTCGATAGCGGACCAGGACAGCTCGACTCACCCGATGATGACGCTCCCTGGTTTATCCTGATGTTCACCCCAAAACTTCACCCAACTCAGCGGCGATTCTAAAGAATCCATCATAAAGAATCGGTTCATTCACTGAATTTCACATACACAAATCTTATGTTATTCCAGTGGATCCAACGAATGACTCGGCGAAAACACAACATGTTTCGCAATCTCGACAAATTTCACACATACGAAAACGAACTAGCCGAGCTGAGGAACAGGTATAGACTGAATTTGGAATGAGCTAAGGGGTAGAAATTATCTAAAAACTGGTGACATTAGCAATACTGTTTATGCAGTATGCTACTGTTTTCAATAAGTACCTATTTATAGCGATCAGCATGTTTACTATTTTCTTCAGTATTAAACAGCTGTTCTGCGCTTCCCACAGATGGACTTGTAAAATAAACTCGGGAGGCAATTTTTCACAAAACTTAAAAAAATTAAACGAGTTTAAAAATATTCGTGTTTGGTCTTCAATTTTTATCTGTTAAAATATTTGCTTATTTAATCATTTCGGTTCATGCGCGGAAGTGTATGTGCTCACGTCATAAAAAAATAATAATTACGAATACATAACATCACGTATGAGCATTCAGTTATTGATATAATAAATTACGTATTTGTTGATCTAGTGGATAAGATAGTCACCTGGGGACCCAGTGGTCGAGATGTCGAACCTCACTCCAGAAGTAATAAGAAAACCAGCAAATTAATCTTATCATCATAGCACAAGCACTTTATTTGAAAATAGTATGAATATTGATGAGACAAGTATTCTGTGTATTATTTAATATAATAAAAAAGCGACAATTTTTTATCAAATATAATAAATATCACAGACTAACAAATATATAGACATGAAATAATGGAAAATCCTTGTTTAAATATACTCGTACCACGTACTTACACAATCAAATAGCTCCTCGGCTTTTTAAAAATATATGACTCGATTGGAAGGAAAATTTAAACGCTCACAATATAATATGCATTCATGCAAAAAATACGTCCTGTTTACACAAAAATTTAATTTTCGAAGAGTAAATACTTTTACTGTTCCATAAATAAACTGACGGATTTTTGTTTCCACAAATAATGTGTGTAGAATACCCCTCGTCCCACAACTAATGTTCCGAACCCTTCTTTTATATCTACTCTTTATTTCATGTCTATTACTTTACTGGTCTGTGAAAAATATCAATTTTGTTGCTTTTTAGAAACTCTGAGGATTTATCCCGTAATTCCGCTTCTATCCAGAGGGTGCACCAAGGATTACCCGATTCCCGGGAGCAAGCTTGTCATAGAAAAAGGAACATTGGTCATAATCCCTCTTCTGGGTATTCAGAGAGATCCAGACTTCTATCCGGATCCAGAGAAGTTTGATCCGGAGAGATTTAATCCCGAAAACACGGCACAGAGACCCTCGTTTGCACATTTACCTTTTGGAGAAGGACCGCGAGTTTGCATAGGTATGTTATTCTTTATATATATATATATATATATATATATATATATAACTAGCGAGTACCCGGCACGCGTTACAATGCCACTCAAAGAAATAAAATGTTTGTATTTGATAAATATACAATATAAGATTCACAGTGATACAAGATACGTCTGATCTGTCATCGGAGAAGTGTCTGTTGCCCACCCCACCATAATAATACCATAATTTCGGGCAAGGGAATATTTTTTCAACAGTTCACTTACACACACACTTACACACATCTCTCGTACTTCACGGCCCGTTGCCTTGTACACACACACACACACACACATACATATTTGCATGCAACTCACGGAAACAAAAATATAGATACTGTAGTCAAAAATATGATTACTTTCAAAGATAAAATATAAATTTCTTACTTAGAATCGCATGCAAATGAAATTTGGCGACTTGTGTACATGTCATTGTAACTTAATCGGTAAAGCAGTCTAGAGTATTCCGATTATGACAATATTTTTTGGATAGTAAGATTTTTTCTGTATCTTCGATTTATCTAAATTTATTACAATTTTATTTATATATTCACTTTTCAGGAAGTCGATTCGGTATGCTGCAGGTGAAGTTGGCGCTGGTAACTATTCTCCTGCATTTTAACGTCTCCCTTTCTGATGAAACAAAACTCCCCTTGGAATACGACCCCAAAGCCTTCTTTCTACACACTAAGGGCGGATTATTTTTTAAACTGTCTCCCAGGAACTGAATTATGAATATGAAACAAGACCCAAATTACTGTTTTGTTTTTCATATTTATTAAAGTTTAGGGATATTTTTGAAAATCAGTGTACAAAATATCTAACTTGTTTTGAAAAATGTACCTTCAGAACAAATAGGTCGCGTATCCACCTTCCATTGTCATTCTTCACTAGAGATTATGTATCGAGACAACGCGAGAATTCTATGTTTTTTTACTATCTCGAGTACCGAGACTTAAAAAAAAATACCCAAGACTCTCATTTTTCTTGATATTATTCATTTTAATCAAGTTGAGTTAATTCCTTCTGACCATTGTTATATAGCAGATAGTGACCCAGCGACGAACGGTGCAATGCAAAAAAAAAATTTGAGTTTCCAAAGTTTACATGGTTAGTCGTAAAGATTTGTATGGAGAAATTAGTTCTCAAATATTTACTACTAACAAAAAATATCTGAAGTGAATGGTTTTGTCGGTTTGTTCAAACAGATTATTATTTTTCTTTGTAAAATGGGATCATTTATCTTTTAGATAAATGTATGTCATCTTTTGAAACAAAATTTGGATGGGATGAAATTATTTGAAAAATTGTATTAGGAGACTTTAATTGACTCTGACATAATGTATTTATTAATTGTTCTTATAGATTTTAAACTGTTTGTGTCAATAAATATTTCATCAAACAATTTTTTTTTTTTTTTAGTAAGAGGCTGTTTTTTACATAGATAACAATATATTCTTAATAACTACTGAACATCATATATATGAATATTTATTAAACTATATTTTCTTTTTAATTAAATAAATTCCGGGACTCGAAAATTTTGACTACGACTCCCGAGATATGAAAAAAGTTAGAAACACAGAATTCCTATTCCTAACCCATCCGTTTTCATTCAAATTTGCCTGCGTGACAATACAGCAGAACATTGGAACATTATATAATATCAAGGAGAACACATTCTTTTGTGAAGTTGTAATGATTCAGAACATAAGTCTGTGATGTTTTAAATACTAATTTAATGTAATAATTATAAATATATACATATAATAATATCCCGGTTGGCCAAAAACAATATTTTTCGATAAAATTGATTTTATATGTATACATTTATAATTAATACATCAAATTAGTAATATGTAATATATTATATCGCATCAGTTTTAAATTGAAATATAGCATCATCATGAAATCTATATATGTAAAAATTAATAAATAATCTCTTTTTAATTTTTTTTTTCGAAAATATTTTAGGCTTATTTCCAGTATGTCTAAAATAGTACTCGAGAAGTATAAAAATCTTAATCTTGATGGTAATATCTTTATTTTGTAAATAATATGTCCCAGTCAATGATATTTCTTATTATTAAGGAAAACACATTCTTATTGTGAAGTTGTAATTATTCAGAACATAGATCTGTGATATTTTAAATACTAAATTAATGTATTAATTATAAATATATACTTATAAAATCAATTTTGTCGAAAAATATTGTTTTAGCGAATTGATAATTCTGGCGTCTGCAAATCGGTTTACTCAAAGGTATTAGAGATTCTGTAAAAATAATTAAGATGGCTTTCAAATAATGGAACGACAGGTGTATTAATTTGAAAAATGTAACATATAGGTTCGAAAATTTGTCAAGAAAAATACTGGCGTTATAGCACAAAGGTAGTGCACTTCCCCGAATTGGAAATGAAGATCCAGGTTCGAATCCCGGTGACGCTAAAACAATATTTTTCGACAAAATTGATTTTATATGTATATATTTATAATTAATACATTAATTTAGTATTTAAAATGATACTTCTAATTTCGGATCACGGTGGGGGTATAAAAACTATTTTGAGCAGTTTAAAGGACCTTTGCTGTATTTGCGCTCTGGAGGTAATAATAAGAAAAACATTACAAAACCAGTATAAGGCTTCAGGTAGAGCCTAATTAATATGTATTGAGACGTATAAACAAGTAAACAGAACTACTGGTGGTTCAATGTTCAAAATGGTCGTGATATAAGGTAATTCAGTATACTGAGACAAGTCACCAACTCTCGATAAAAGGCGCCACACGAAGAAGAAGAAGTCTTGATGGAATTATTGTGTGCGCTATGGTGCGTATAAAGCGTGCGCGTGCGCAACATTGGTCCCAGCGGTACACAAACCGGAAAGTGTTGACTACGAATACGAAAGAGCTAAATGTGTAGCCGATGACGAATTCAGCCTTGTCATGGTTGATATCGTTTGAGGGGCCGTGCATTATTACAGAAAGTTAACACGAATTTGTATTCATTAGCGACTACAAAAGAAAAGAATTCAAATGTACGTTTTATGATTTTTTTTGGAATTGTATATGATATAATTTAGTTAGGTGAGAGTAATGCAATTTATTTTATTCAATTCGGACTTACAGATAGCGAAGTTATTTGTGATGAAACGTTTAGCGTTTTTGCTCTGTCGGACAAACGTGTGATCGGCGTAAGCAAAAAGCGCCGTGCAGCGCTGTACCATTAGTGAAGTACGTTATGTGTAGCGCAATTGATGAGAGGTGTGATGTCACTTCTATATCGTTTTATTTGTCGGTTTTCAATGATTTATTCTACCTATTGATTCATCCCGGTACCACCTAGCGAAATTACTTAAAGCTTTATTGGATTCATTTCAAATGTAAAGTTGATACCTATTTAAAAATAGAATAACAGATCTATCGTTTATATAATACTGCATTTATAAGTTTCAAATTTTTCAGAATCAGTGATTATTGGTGTCGCAGTTCCAGATAAGGTAATGTTCAGGGTCACCTGTATTTTTTATAAAGCAATTTACATTTAAAACCAATTCGAAAAGTTACATTTTTAACGCCTTATCAAAAATTAATGTTGTTTTTTACTTAACGATGAGTCATCACATCTTTATCTCACATGACCTGAATACACTTTAATTACATAATTTTGCAAAATATTAATACCTGGTAACATTCTTGATTATCATTAAAATATAATGACATTGCCACCTGCGTCGTATGTAATACGTTTTTAAGTGGTTGTGAAATTAACAATGGCATCTGTGTTAATTCTCTCCAAGCTTATTTGATTTACAGAATACCAAGAATTATTGGCAATTATTATATTAGATATTTCTTCAACGAAAGTGATCAATATTAATTACATCAGCTTTACATTCTACATGACTTTTTAACTTCAATCGTTCAACTACCCAAAACAAATTACCAATGTTGAAATGAATTTAAATAAGAAAACAATTCAAGTGTTACTAATACATTTGTGACTATTTGTTCAGTGTATTTTGAAAGTGTCTTAAAAACTCGAACGAGTCGAATGTGATTTAGTAAGTTTCGTTTCAGCAGTTTATCACTGGAAGACGAGCCCCGCGCTGGACGCCCCTTCGAAGTTGATCACGAGCAACTCCGGGTCATGGTGAACATGTAGTTGCATCTAATATTAGAAATTATGTAATTGACTAAATCGACAATTTTTATTTAAAATTATTAAAATTATGTATTATTTCATATCAACCTATTATATATATATAAATGTATTCGAGGAGACTATTCTCGGTTAGGATTTGTCCAATATTGTATTAAGAAGAGTCTCGATAATATGTCATTAATTTATTTTAGAATTTAAATAATAACAATATACAATTTGGTCATATGAAACGAATGAATGAGGAGAGAATGGTAAGAAAGATATATGACGCAAGTGTTGATGGCACCGGAAATAGAGGACGTCCGCGAAAGACGCACAATCAGGTAAACCATATAATAGAGGATGGTTCTGTTAGAAGCCTAAACAATCGGCGAGCTTGTATGAGAAGATGAATGAATGTGAATGAGGCGAGAATTGTGTGTCAGGATAGAAGAGACAGAAGGACTCTCTGCCTACACCCCGCGGGGAAACGGCGTGATGGTAAGTAAGTAAGTAAGTGACAACAGATAAATAGAACTGACCTCCCATCAAAACATTATAATATAACTTATTTTCTTTAACCTTTACCATACCATGATATAAAATACCCGAATGCAGCCATGCTGTCAACTCGTGTTACTGTAAATAACTGTTAGAAAATATGTTTTTATTAACTTTAGTGGGACGAATTTACTCTAAATATTGAGCATTCAATTTTGAAAAAATGATTAATAACATAATTTAGAGCATTCATTAAGTCCTATACAATGTGTCCTCCCTTTTTATCTCTCTTCATTTAATTAGTGAAAAAGAGACAATTATATTTGTATGTTTGTTGTTCTTTTCACTGTGCAAATAGTGTTTGTTCTCTGTCTTTCATATCACAAATTGTATTTTTACTAGCGTATTAATTTTATAACGGATTGAATGGAAAAAATAATAGTGTTTGTAAGATTCCCTTTTCATAATTGGTTTTTCACTAGTCATTCCTAAGCGCTAATATTTTCTTTAAGATTATCTAAAATATGAATTTTATGTTGCATGTATTTACCGAAATATTACAGGTTTAATTATAATGGTAGACCTGTGTTACTGCATGGTTTGGGAAGGGTTAAAAAGATAATTTAATTTTTAGCAATGCTGGATGTCTTCGAGATGTGGTGCGGGAGGTGAATGAAGAATATACCATCATCAACATTAACAATTGTATAAAGACGTGTGTTATCGTAGGCAGATGAATTTTTTTCTTGTTAAAAAGCTTGTTAAAAAAATACGGAAAAAATGCCATTTACAATATCTCATGAACGCTGTTAACAGTGCCTGGATTTGTGAAAAATTTCTAGAATAATAACATGAATAATATGTAATGTTCAGCTATGAGCATATACATTTTTTTTTTGTTTTAGTTGTATTTTAGTTGTATACGAACGCGATACTCGTATCTCAGTTTTGAGGTACAAATGATGGTGTAGCAACTCTTATCACTTAGTAGATTATCGGCAGTCGTAGTGAAAAGTGTTACTGTTTTTATTGCACTATGAATAAAATAATTAATTGAATCGGTTATAAAACAAACCCGATTAAACATAAATCATGTTCTTACTCACTTCGTCAGTTTTTGTAAATTTTTTGTTATTTGTGTCGTTTTCTTCGGGGTTGTTTTATCTATGGATGAAACACAGATTCGGTTATTGGAAGAGACGAGGATTCCACAGCCTGCCATCTACTTTTCCTTTCGGAAATTTGGGACCAACCATCTCGCGAGATCTAAGTTTGGGTCAATTTTTCGGAAAAGTTTATAAAGAAACCAAGCGGCACGCGTGCACCGGCATATTTTTATTGCACGCAAAATCTCTCGTCATCAACGACCTTGAACTAATTAAGAATGTGCTCTCAAAAGACCAGCAATACTTCCAGGGTCACGGTTTCAAGTCTGACAAGGAAAGAGATCCTCTATCGCAGCATCTTTTTAACATAGAAGGTAAGGCGTGGAAGAGGATGAGAGTGAAACTGAGCCCGACGTTCACGTCCAGTAAAATCAAGTACATGTTTGAGACTATATCTTCGTGCTCTGAAACCATGCTGCAGTACGTCAAGCAAAATGTGGAAACAGGTAATACGGTCGAAATCAAGGAAATCATCGCCAAATTTTCCACCGATGTAATAGGGTCCTGCGCCTTCGGTATAGAGATGAACAGCTTCGAGGATCCCGATGCTGAGTTCAGAAAAATGGGGAAAAAAGCTCTCAGCACCGGTGTTTTGAAGACAGTCACCGACACGCTGCGTTTCGTCGCCCCTTCCGTGATGACCACTTTTCGATTAAGTGGCACATTTTCCGAAGTGACTAAATTCTTCACCAGAATTGTTCCCGAAACAATTAAATACAGAAAGGATAACAATGTTACCAGGAATGATTTTCTTCAATTGTTGATTGATATGAAGGATTTGGATTCCAAAACAGGTAAATAATCGAATAATTGTACGAATATGTTTAATTATTAGGCTTTGTGCATTTCAATTCATTAAAATTATCAAACGACATCCGAAATAATATTGCTATTCTGGAAGTATTTTAAAAAGTGAGTGAATATTGATACGAAGGTTATCATTCCACAAAGCGATAATTGTTGTTCATTGAATAATATTTTAAAATTTAAATGATTATTTGTTTTTTTAAATATATACTTATGTAAACGTATATGTTATTATTATTATATATATACTGTATAATATAAAATGTATAAACTGTCAAAATTATTTTATTACAACTACAGAGTGAATATTATGTTCCAGGCCGATGTTGCTTTTGAATACTCGGAAATGAAACACCATTTTTTAATTTGGTTTTTATTTATCGATTATTTTTTATTATTATAAATATGTGTGGAATATGATACAGGCCAAGTGGTCGCCTCTGGTCTTTTTTTCCGCCGTCCAGTATGGGTCGGCAGAACTGACATTTGTCTTACATTTCTTATTGTTACAATTTTATTTGACATTTCCCAGGCATCGCGAGTACTTTTTATTACAAACATTAATCTGCCTCGCGATGCCTGGCATACTATAATGCGGGCGACAGCCCGGAGAATTTGTTAACGCACCTCAAACCTTAAAATCCATTTTTTATTAGTACAACGATTTTTGAAGTGCGTCAAACTTTCTCCGGGCGATCGCCCTGTCAAAACTCTATTTATTCCAATATTAATTCCTATTCTAGTAATTTTTTACAAGCAGTTATTACTAAAAAACTAAAATCATATTTCCGCGCGGCGCCGGGGCGTGGCCTCGTCCGCGGCCCGGCTCCCCCCTCTCCTCGGCCGCGCGGTCGGTTCAGTGGCGGCGATTTCTCAAAGGCGTGGGGTGGCGGACGCGATGACTTTGCACTCTAGCTCTAGGGTGACCATGATGTAATATATATATAATTTTTGATTCCGTTACTTGTATATGTCGGCAAACGTTACTCCGCTACATTACTCATTATTAAAGAGACTTTCTCGTTGACCAACCTTTTGACTGAATTCAATGTCTTATCAGAATTCATGAAACTCACACATCTCTTAATACTAGACCAAACTTTTTCTATCGGGTTAAGGTCTGTATGGTACGGTAGAAGTCGTCAAACATCATGAAATAATTTATCAATAGCGTATTCCTTAAACACACCTTTGTGCATTATTTGCTATTATTTTTGCATTTTTTTTATTTATATAGACACATATAATATATGTATACTGTACAGCTAACAAATGGTTTGTTACACAAATTTTTAAAACGGATTTTTTTAATGCATTACCCATCTTGGCAAGCCTGTTTTATGGCGAATCAATCAACAAATCATATTTCAAAAAACCAAATAAACCAATGAATTCGAGGCGAAACATGATTAAAAGGAAAATGAAATATACCAGACGAGTAAACTTGAAAATATATGAAATGAGAGTATAAAAATACTAATGTGCAATACTGTATGTATAAATAGAATGTAAGCACATACAAGGTATAGGAAAATATATTAGCCGATATAATGGTACAAATTACGTAATGCACAAAGGTGTATTCAAGAAATACGCTATTGATAAGTTATTTCAAGATTACGGACACCACGTTTTACGACATTGAAAAGAGAATGATTGCCATCATATTTTTGTATACTGAACTACTACTTGTAGCTACTAATACACTGATACACTGTGTGTTATACACAATCGTATTAAAAAGTGCAAACTTATGAAACGCGGACTCTACCACTCCGTACGCGCACATACGCACATACCATTTTGTCCCGTACGCGCGTGCGCCTGTCATTCGTCCTCATTCCATAGACATCACATTCATAAACATATCTTCCGACACTGTAAAGGAAGTATTATATTTTACATGATGAATTATTTAAATGTCTTTTATTTTAGGACAGAGTCTGACCATGAATGAATTGACTGCACAGGTGTTCGTCTTCTTCGTCGCCGGGTTCGAGACCTCTTCCACCGCAGCCAGCTACGCCTTACTGGAGTTGGCCAAGAATCCTGATATCCAACAGATCGCGAGAGACGAAATTGAGAGAGAGCTGGGAGAAACTAAAGGAAAAGTGACGTACGATACGGTGGCCAAGATGACGTATCTGACGTACGTAGTGCAAGGTAACAGATTTCAGTTCATTTAAGTATGCAGCTTATATTCTATAATGCATTTTTTCATCTCGTTTCACTCGTATTACCATAGATTCGCGCCCGCCATTATAATAAGTGTACTTCCCGAATGTTCCAAAAACTATTTAGTGCTTAGTAAAATACTCCAAACATTCATAATTGCTAAGGTAGTCCACAATTATTGAAATAATTCACAAAAATGTAGCGTTTAATTCCAAAACTCCATAAAACGGATTTCGGATAATTTGAGTTAAATATGCAGTTTTGTAGATTGTTTTATCAGATACACGCAAAACACATTATTTCCCGCAAAAGCCACTTAAATCCATTGTCACCAAAATCAGGGTTAGTTCCAAAATACCGCAAAGCAGACAGAGTATATGTTGCTATTTGCCAATCACAACGCTTTTTGATGATCACATGATCTAAAATCCAGTATGGCTGCCAGAACGATATATATAGAAAAACTTAATAGAGTTAAAAGTAAAAGTAAAGAAATTACAGAATTGTTTTTTTAACCTTTACCATACCATGCTAAAAATATCCTATGTAGCCATGTTGTCAACTCGCGTTACTGCAAAAAATTTGAGTTTTTTAAGCACTTTAAATGGGAAATAAATGCTTTTACAAGTTTAATGACTTTAAAATAGTTAATATAAATATAATAAGAAATGATTATTATAATTTTAATACATTCATTTTATTCTCAAACGTTATTCTTATGATGAATTCGCATAAAAAACCCATCTAACATGATCTGTCTTCATTCAAATTAATTTGTATTCTTTTTCACGTGGTACAAGTGGTATTTTTAACGCAGATAGCATGCAACACATCAATTTTATAAATTAATTTAAAAATATATATATATATATATATATTATGATTCGCTTTACATAATTGATTTTTCACTCGTCATTTTTAAGCGAAAATGATTGTGTTAGGACTAGGTAAAATGTAAGTTTTACAATGTGAATATTTATAAAAGTACGATTTAATTGGTTCGGTAGACCTATATTACTGAGTGGCTAGGGAAAGGTTAAAAAATTCTGATCTAAAATCAAACATTTAGTACATTTAAAATGAGGCGCTACAAACATGAAAAGGTGACTCAATGTTTATGATTGCATCGAATTATGGCCAGAAATTTTTCTTTCGACGAGTGTTAAAGTAGTATTGGCGGCCGCTTAATTGTTTACCTTGTATTCGCCAAACCTTCAATTTATTTCAGAATTTTTTCAGCAAAGCAATACTCACAATTTTATATCAAACGCTCCGCTAAAAGTGTTATTTAGTTGCTAAATAGTTTTCTCTGACCTTGTTAATAATGTCGACATTGCGGAAGTTCATACTTATTATTATAAAAGTTATTATTTATAGAAGTCTTCATAATCAGCGATGGAATCACGGATGTAGCGAGAAACTGTTATAACGAGGTAATTTTGGTTGTTCCTTTGGGCCTCGTTTTATCCGAGTTCAACATTATTATATTGCATTGTACCTACTTATAATTCCGAGAAAATTTCTCCATATAATAAACATTTATAGTTTATTACTATTGTTTTAAATCAACGTGCAATATTTTAGGTGGGGGGGGAGCTAAAATCATGTTACATTAATATTTTTACGGCCCGTATCCACGGATGAGATTATAGACTCGAGATAATCTCTGAGGTAAGATATTATGCCTCCATGAGATTCTTCGGATTAAACCTTCGGCTTATATGTACACACTATGTCAGAGATGCGTCATTTCGCGCCTAACTTCACGCATGTTGTACAGCCCACTGACCATTGATGTTTCGTTCATCAGTTGGGTAAATTTGAATCTGCGAATGAAATAAATGTATGATATTTGATGACTTATGATTGTTTAATTTTACAGAATAATTATTTGTAGGTGAAGTCTCGCTGTTTTTATATATACGGGTTTGAGTTTTTATCTCTTTCTATCAATCTTGAGCTGATTTACGGTATAAATCTATCTCAAGATCAACATTTCAGCCCGTGGTCATGGTACTGAGATTTATCTCTATCTGATGTTTATCGCGTCGTGTCTCATATCGTCGATACGAGCCATTAAATTGCCTACAATGACATTCATGGTTCTGTTAACAAAATAAACATTTTAATAAAGATATTAAATAGGAAGCCTGGTATTCTAACATATTTCGTCGTAATTTTAAAAATCTAGAAATCACAAGTTATTTGTAATTATTCGTCGCATTACCGAGAATTTAGGCTAATACCATAACTTCTTCGAACAAACTACAAAATACTTTCACTATTCGGAAATTGAGTGTTTAAATTAGACTTGTGGCGTACCAATGAGGTGATATGAGAAGATCTACAGAATGTGATAAATTACAAAATTTGAAAAACAATACATGTAGTTATTTCTCTTGAAAAATACATATGAATAATTCATGATATTGCATTAGAATTAGGAATAGAATAGAATTGGGACCAAAATTAAATTCAAAATGTAAGTATACGTAGATCTACTAAACTCCTCTGCCTGGACCAAATTTTGCATCTTTACACTATACGCTACTCCTGCGCAAAACAAAGGCATCCCAATTCGCCGATCACAAATGCTGGGTGATGATGGAATCGGACGGGACAGAATTGAAAGAGAAAACAGTGGATGGTTAGTTGGAAGGAGTTGGCGAACGGAATAGAGAATTGTGAATGCGGAAATGATGGGATGATGGTAAGGAAATCCTTCGATAGCGGACCAGGACAGCTCGACTCACCCGATGATGACGCTCCCTGGCTTATCCTGATGTTCACCCCAAAACTTAAACAACTCAGCGGCGATTCTAAAGAATCCATCATAAAGAATCGGTTCATTCACTGAATTTCACATACACAAATCTTATGTTATTCCAGTGGATCCAACGAATGACTCGGCGAAAACACAACATGTTTCGCAATCTCGACAACTTTCACACATACAAAAACGAACTAGCCGAGCTGGGGAACAGGTATAGACTGAATTTGGAATGAGCTAAGGGGTAGAAATTATCTAAAAACTGGTGACATTAGCAATACTGTTTATGCAGTATGCTACTGTTTTCAATAAGTACCTATTTATAGCGATCAGCATGTTTACTATTTTCTTCAGTATTAAACAGCTGTTCTGCACTTCCCACAGATGGACTTGTAAAATAAACTCGGGAGGCAATTTTTCACAAAACTTAAAAAAATTAAACGAGTTTAAAAATATTCGTGATTTGGTCTTCAATTTTTATCTGTTAAAATATTTGCTTATTTAATCATTTCGGTTCATGCGCGGAAGTGTATGTGCTCACGTCATAAAAAAATAATAATTACGAATACATAACATCACGTATGAGCATTCAGTTATTGATATAATAAATTACGAATTTGTTGATCTAGTGGATAAGATAGTAGCCTGGGGACCCAGTGGTCGAGGTGTCCAATTTCACTCCAGAAGTAATAAGAAAACCAGCAAATTAATCTTATCATCATAGCACAAGCACTTTATTTGAAAATAGTATGAATATTCCGTGTATTCTTTAATAAAATAAAAAAGCGACAATGTTTTATCAAATATAATAGATATCATAGACTACATATGACTCGATTTGAATGAAAATTTAAACGCTCACAATATAATATGTATTCATGCAAAAAATACGTCCTGTTTACACAAAGATTTAATTTTCGAAGAGTAAATACTTTTACTGTTCCATAAATGTGTCATAAACTGTCGGATTTTTGTTTCCACAAATAATGTGTGTAGAATACCCCTCGTCCCACAACTAATGTTCCGAACCCTTCTTCTATATCTACTCTTTATTTCATGTCTATTAATTTACTGGTCTGTGAAAAATACCAATTTTGTTGCTTTTTAGAAACTCTGAGGATTTATCCCGTAATTCCGCTTCTATCCAGAGGGTGCACCAAAGATTACCCGATTCCTGGGAGCAAGCTTGTCATAGAAAAAGGAACATTGGTCATAATCCCTCTTCTGGGTATTCAGAGAGATCCAGACTTCTATCCGGATCCAGAGAAGTTTGATCCGGAGAGATTTAATCCCGAAAACACGGCACAGAGACCCTCGTTTGCACATTTACCTTTTGGAGAAGGACCGCGAGTTTGCATAGGTATGTTATTCTTTATATATATATATAACTAGCGAGTACCCGGCACGCGTTACAATGCCACTCAAAGAAATAAAATGTTTGTATTTGATAAATATACAATATAAGATTCACAGTGATACAAGACATGATCTCAACTATGTCGCAACTGAGCAGGAAGAGGCCCGCCTACGTCGCGCGTTCACTTCAACAGTTCACTTCAACACTATATATGAACAATATAATCATAAAATAAAAATATGTGTTAGGCAAAAAAAAAAATAATGTTTTGAGATAATTAACTGTGTAGTACTGTTTTCAACAAATTTATCATTTTTACCATGAGCTGATTAAATTAACTTCCACGTTGGTCCCTCATGGCATGATCTACACGAATTCCTGCCCACTTCACTATGCTTCTCCACTTTTCTCGACATCCTGTACGTCTGATCTGTCATCGGAGAAGTGTCTGTTGCCCACACCACCATAATAATACCATAATTTCGGGCAAGGGAATATTTTTTCAACAGTTCACTTACACACACACTTACACACATCTCTCGTACTTCACGGCCCGTTGCCTTGTACACACACACACACACACATACATTTTTGCATGCAACTCACGGAAACAAAAATATAGATACTGTAGTCAAAAATATGATTACTTTCAAAGATAAAATATAAATTTCTTACTTAGAATCGCATGCAAATGAAATTTGGCGACTTGTGTACATGTCATTGTAACTTAATCGGTAAAGCAGTCTAGAGTACTCCGATTATGACAATATTTTTTGGATAGTAAGATTTTTTCTGTATCTTCGATTTATCTAAATTTATTACAATTTTATTTATATATTCACTTTTCAGGAAGTCGATTCGGTATGCTGCAGGTGAAGTTGGCGCTGGTAACTATTCTCCTGCATTTTAACGTCTCCCTTTCTGATGAAACAAAACTCCCCTTGGAATACGACCCCAAAGCCTTCTTTCTACACACTAAGGGCGGATTATTCCTTAAACTGTCTCCCAGGAACTGAATTATGAATATGAAACAAGACCCAAATTACTGTTTTGTTTTTCATATTTATTAAAGTTTAGGGATATTTTTGAAAATCAGTGTACAAAATATCTAACTTGTTTTGAAAAATGTACCTTCAGAACAAATAGGTCGCGTATCCACCTTCCATTGTCATTCTTCACTAGAGATTATGTAACGAGACAACGCGAGAATTCTATGTTTTTTTACTATCTCGAGTACCGAGACTTAAAAAAAAATACCCAAGACTCTCATTTTTCTTGATATTATTCATTTTAATCAAGTTGAGTTAATTCCTTCTGACCATTGTTATATAGCAGATAGTGACCCAGCGACGAACGGTGCAATGCAAAAAAAAAATTTGAGTTTCCATAGTTTACATGGTTAGTCGTAAAGATTTGTATGGAGAAATTAGTTTTCAAATATTTACTACTAACAAAAATATCTGAAGTGAATGGTTTTGTCGGTTTGTTCAAACAGATTATTATTTTTCTTTGTAAAATGGGATCATTTATCTTTTAGATAAATGTATGTCATCTTTTGAAACAAAATTTGGATGGGATGAAATTATTCGAAAAACTTTATTAGGCTTTAATTGACTCTGACATAATGTATTTATTAATTGTTCTCATTTGTATGTTTTTTATAGTTTTTAAACTGTTTGTGTCAATAAATATTTCGTCAACAATTTTTTTTTTTTAATAAGAGGCTGTTTTTTACATAGATAACAATATATCCTTAATAACTACTGAACATCATATGTGTGAATATTTATTAAACTATATTTTCTTTTTAATTAAATAAATTCCGGGACTCGAAAATTTTGACTACGACTCCTGAGATATGAAAAAAGTTAGAAATACAGAATTCCTATTCCTAACCCATCAGTTTTCTTTCAAATTTGCCTGCGTGATAATACAGCAGAACATTGGAACATTATATAATATCAAGGAGAACACATTCTTATTGTGAAGTTGTAATTATTCAGAACATAGGTCTGTGATGTTTTAAATACTAATTTAATGTAATAATTATAAATATATACATATAATAATATCCCGGTTGGCCAAAAACAATATTTTTCGACAAAATTGATTTTATATGTGTACATTTATAATTAATACATCAAATTAGTAATATGTAATATATTAGATCGCATCAGTTTTAAATTGAAATATAGCATCATCATGAAATCTATATATGTAAAAATTAATAAATAATCTATTTTAAATTTTTTTTTTTCGAAAATATTTTAGGCTTATTTCCAATATGTCTAAAATAGTACTCGAGAAGTATAAAAATCTTAATCTTGATGGTAATATCTTTATTTTGTAAATAATATGTCCCAGTCAATGATACTTCTAATTTCGGATCACGGTGGGGGTATAAAAACTATTTTGAGCAGTTTTAAGGACCTTTGCTGTATTTGTGCTCTGGGGATAATAATAAGAAAAACATTACAAAACCAGTATAAGGCTTCAGGTAGAGCCTAATTAATATGTATTGAGACGTATAAACAAGTAAACAGAACTACTGGTGGTTCAATGTTCAAAATGGTCGTGATATTAGGTAATTCAGTATACTGAGACAAGTCACCAACTCTCGATAAAAGGCGTCACACGAAGAAGAAGTCTTGATGAAATTATTGTGTGCGCTATGGTGCGTATAAAGCGTGCGCGCGCACAACATTGGTCCCAGCGGTACACAAACCGGAGAGTGTTGTCTACGAATACGAAAGAGCTAAATGTGTAGCCGATGACGAATTCAGCCTTGTCATGGTTGATATCGTTTGAGGGGCCGTGCATTAAAGAAGAGAATCCAAATGTACGTTTTATGATTTTTTTTGGAATTGTATATGATAGAATTTAGTTAGGTGAGTGTAATGTAATTTATTTTATTCAATTCGGACTACAGATAGCGAAGTTATTTGTGATGAAACGTTTAGCGTTATCGCTCTGTCGGACAAACGTGTGATCGGCGTAAGCAAAAAGCGCCGTACAGCGCTGTACCATTAGTGAAGTATGTTATATGTAGCGCAATTGATGAGAGGTGTGATGTCACTTCTATAAGAATATATCGTTTTATTTGTCGGTTTTCAATGATTTATTCTACCTATTGATTCATCCCGGTACCACCTAGCGAAATTACTTAAAGCTTTATTGGATTCATTTCAAATGTAAAGTTGATACCTATTTAAAAATAGAATAACAGATCTATCGTTTATATAATACTGCATTTATAAGTTTCAAATTTTTCAGAATCAGTGATTATTGGTGTCGCAGTTCCAGATAAGGTAATGTTCAGGGTCACCTGTATTTTTTATAAAGCAATTTACATTTAAAACCAATTCGAAAAGTTACATTTTAACGCCTTATCAAAAATTAATGTTGTTTTTTTACTTAACGATGAGTCATCACATCTTTATCTCACATGACCTGAATACACTTTAATTACATAATTTTGCAAAATATTAATACCTGGTAACATTCTTGATTATCATTAAAATATAATGATATTGCCACCTGCGTCGTATGTAATACGTTTTTAAGTGGTTGTGAAATTAACAATGACATCTGTGTTAATTCTCTCCAAGCTTATTTGATTTACAGAATACCAAGAATTATTGGCAATTAATATATTAGATGTTTCTTCAACGAAAGTGATCAATATTAATTACATCAGCTTTACATTCTACATGACTTTTTAACTTCAATCGTTCAACTACCCAAAACAAATTACCAATGTTGAAATGAATTTAAATAAGAAAACAATTCAAGTGTTACTAATACATTTGTGACTATTTGTTCAGTGTATTGTGAAAGTGTCTTAAAACTCGAACGAGTCGAATGTGATTTAGTAAGTTTCGTTTCAGCAGTTTATCACTGGAAGACGAGCCCCGCGCTGGACGCCCCTTCGAAGTTGATCACGAGCAACTCCGGGTCATGGTGAACATGTAGTTGCATCTAATAATAGAAATTATGTAATTGACTAAATAGACAATATTTATTTAAAATTATTGAAATTGTGTATTATTTCACATCAACCTATTATATATATAAATGTATTTGAGGAGACTATTCTCGGTTAGAATTTGTCCAATATTGTATTAGGAAGAGTCTTGATAATATGTCATTAATTTATTTTAGAATTTAAATAATAACAATATACAATTTGGTCATATGAAACGGATGAATGAGGAGAGAATGGTAAGAAAGATATATGACGCAAGTGTTGATGGCACCGGAAATAGAGGACGTCCGCGAAAGACGCACAACCGGGTAAACCATATAATAGAGGATGGTTCTGTTAGAAGCCTCAACAATCGGCGAGCTTGTATGAGAAGATGGATGAATGTGGATGAGGCGAGAATTGTGTGTCAGGACAGAAGAGACAGAAGGACTATCTGCCTACCCCCGCGGGGAAACGGCGTGATGGTAAGTAAGTAAGTAAGTGACAACAGATAAATAGAACTGACCTCCCATCAAAACATTATAATATAACTTATTTTCTTTAACCTTTACCATACCATGATATAAAATACCCGAATGCAGCCATGCTGTCAACTCGTGTTACTGTAAATAACTGTTAGAAAAAATGTTTTTATTACCTTTAATGGGACGAATTTACTCTAAATATTGAGCATTCAATTTTGAAAAAATGATTAATAACATAATTTAGAGCATTCATTAAGTCCTATACAATGTGTCCTCCCTTTTAATCTCTCTTCATTTAATTAGTGAAACAGAGACAATTATATTTGTATGCTTGTCCTTTTCACTGTGAAAATAGTGTTTGATCTCTGTCTTTCATATCACAAATTGTATTTTTACTAGCGTATTAATTTTAAAACAGATTGAACGGAAAAAATAATTGTGTTTGTAAGATTCCCTTTTCATGATTGGTTTTTCACTAGTCATTCCTAAGCGCTAATATTTTCTTTAAGATTATCTAAAATATGAATTTTATGTTGCATGTATTTACCGAAATATTACAGGTTTAATTATGATGGTAGACCTGTGTTACTGCATGGTTTGGGAAGGGTTAAAAAGATAATTATTTTTTTTAGCAATGCTGGATGTCTTCGAGATGTGG
Organism: Eubasilissa regina; assembly: GCA_022840565.1. Classification (NCBI taxonomy): domain Eukaryota; kingdom Metazoa; phylum Arthropoda; class Insecta; order Trichoptera; family Phryganeidae; genus Eubasilissa; species Eubasilissa regina. The sequence continues at coordinate 26,569,573 of JAINEB010000025.1, forward strand.
TGCTGGAGGTGAATGAAGAAGATACCATCATCAACATTAACAATTGTATAAAGACGTGTGTTATCGTAGGCAGATGCATTTTTTTCAGCTTGTTAAAAAAATACGGAAAAAATGACATTTACAATATCTCATGAACGCTGTCAACAGTGCCTGGATTTGTGAAAAATTTCTAGAATAATAACCACCTCCCGGAAATAAATACGTAATAAAAGAAATCATTAACCTTACAGAAGCGTAAAATCACTTCAGATATTAGTTCGATAGAGTACCTAGCCGTGTATTAAAACGCGTTTATTTTAATTTGTAAAGTGTCATCTATGGAATTATGGCGGCAACTATGTGAAAATGTTTTTTGAAATTGGGTAAACTTCTTCAAGTTTTCCAAGAGAACAATTTTTTACTTATTCATAGATGTTGCAAAATTTTATCACAATATTAAAATGTAAAATTATCAATAATGTTAATAATTCACGCGACTCCAGAGAAAATGTGATTTCAATATTTCTGCATATGTAATTTTCCGTATGCTTTATTTGCTTTTAGAAAAGTGATGGAAAAGGAATTGTAAAGAGATTTCATTTAAGAAAATATTGATTTCATGTCCACAACTATGCATTTAGCGGTGCATGTTGTTTGAAATGCATAATACTCAAGTTTAACAATCAAAAAATTATCGTACATTTTTACTTTTTTCAATCCCATTTCTGAAATAATATAAATTTAATACCTGACTCAATAATTAAATATATATAACAGATAACAAATCAACAAATACGTCCTAACAAGAAACATTCAGAACCATACAATATCAAAATTATTTTTTATACAATATAATAGTTAAACTCGATATACGTATTAAGATACACATTTAAAATTGTTTGGAAACCAAATAAAAAATTATTTAAAATAAACCATTCATCGTAGATGGGAAAGGATCTCATGTTCTGAATATTTTGGAAGTAGGATACGTGTGAACGTCCGTCAAAAATTCTACTTCTTAAAAAATAATTATCAAGAAAAAGTTAAGATAAAACAAAATATTGCAATATAATGAAAAAATTGTTTGTCTGTAAAGTCGGTTTACGGACGATAGTTTAACGTGACAACGTCATAAGAAAACATTGATGAAATGATTGCATACTTTTATGAATAAAATGGAATCATTTTTATTGAATTATCATTATTTTGTATGGATACGAAGGAGTGTAATGAAATCTACAATTTTTTATTGATATATTTTATTCGCACTCATTAATTCAAATATGTTTATTACTTTGATGAACAGTTTATTTACAAGTAACAATGTGCTTTTAGCAATTTATTTACAACTTTTATACATGTGTGATATTTAACGTCTTCCAATCTGTGTTATTCTGTTAAAGATAGATCGGTGATAGGAAAAGTAGGAACGAGAAGAGGATGCAGTATTCGACTCTAATGAACCACTGGCAAGAGCCAAGTTAGCAGCTGTGCGTAGTCTGCTCTTTTGTCGTCTTTCGGTATTCAATTTCCTCGCAGCTGTAGCTTGTGCAGAAGTTCTGGATGCTGCAATACGCTGTCTGTAGTCACGTTGTCTCTGCGCGTTCGATTTTGGAGCAGCGATTGTTAGCCCAGCGAATGGCGTTGCAGACGTGGATGCGGTAGCATCTTGCACCTCCATGGGTACATTACTCCTTGACGATAGTGGCAGATCCGTGAGATTCACAGGTTCGTCAGGTTGGTCTGCCATGGTGTGACTTTAGGCGGTTCTGCGAAAGAAATCGTTGATAATTTATTGTTAAAAGTATATTTGTTATACGTTAATCAGATTTTTAATATGCAAGAATTAATTACCTTTATTGCCGCAATTGTTGTTGTAATATAAACAATGAAAACCACATTAACATTTCACTTCACTTTATAAACAGTTGTAAACAGATCACGTGTAGGTACTGTAGGTGTATAAGTTGTGTGCTGCCGCTGTCTCTTTTCTACTCAGACGCATCGACCAATCGAGTGGAAGAGAGATAGATGCGGCACAATCCGAACGGTAGGCCGATCGTGCCTCTCTATCGCTTATCCGCGCTCTCGCTCGCACGCTTGCCTTCGGCGTAACGCGACAAACGGGACAATGAGTCATGTTTTTTCGTGCGTGCAGCAGGCGTTCATCGATTTATAAGACGTTGTCACGTCAAAAATAATACTTCTCGTGATAGGAAGCTTATTAAATTTAATTTTAATGTTATTACTAAGTGCTCTCAAAAATTGGACCCCAATAATATTAACTCATCTAGGAATTTAAAAATCTTCTATTAACTATTTAAATCTTTTTTTAGAATCCTAGATTAGATGCGTGTTTCAAATATTGAAAATGATATTGAATAGAGAAATATGTATACCTCATTAAATTATGAGTCGAAAATGTTCTAGACGTTTCTAGATATTGCGTTTCTCCGCCGTGGAATTAAATTTTCATATACGAGTAAGTAAACAATACTGATTTTTGTTTGTTATACGAGTAACTCAATGCGTTGATTTCGGATATATTGTATTATTTATTCATTCAATTAAGAGAGAGCTTAATAAAGAGGTGAAGATATTTGTAAATGTTACATTTGTACCCTCGATACTGCAGCGGTTAGTATACCTGTAGTCACTTGAAGGACCAGGGATTGGAGATTTATATTTTAATTATATTTATTCAATAGAATTTATTAGTTCATTTTTCTAACCTAAAAAAAATATTTTTTTTATTTATTATCTTTGTTTTATTAACCACTGAATTGAGTTTAAATACATCTACCGGTTTCAAAAAATCCCATTTTCTTCTTCAGGATGTCATAACTAACTAAAAACATATATTATTGTTTCTTCACCAGAATCTATTTTAAATTTTTTAAATATATTTACAATAATATTTCTTTTTAGTTAGTTATGACATCCTGAAGAAGAAAATTGTATTTTTCGAAACCGGTAGATGAATTTAAACTCAATTCAGTGGTTTATAAAACAAAGATAATAAATAAAAAATATGAATTTTAACCACAAAGTTAATATTGCTAATTTTAAAAGTATAAAAAATATATTCTCTGCAAAAGTGGAATGGTGCATGATGAATTTATGTATATATATCCCAAAGATACGATATTGCCTTTCATATTGTAGTCTTTCCATTTATTTTTTGTTTTATTTGTCGCAGTATATAGACTTGATTACTTGTACCTCAGTTTTGTAATATAAATGTTGGTATAGCGACTCTTATCATTTGTCAACTTTCGGTAGGCGTAGTAAAATGTTTACTGTTTTGTTTCACGATGGTAAAATAATTCAAATAAATCAGTTATAAACAAATCCAAGAAAATATTAATCATGTGTTTACACAGTTCGTCAGTTTTTGTACACTTTTTATTATTAGGGTAGTTTTCTTTGGGGCTGTTTTGTCTATGGATGAAACACAGATTTGGATTCAGGAAGAGGCAACGTTTTCACAGCTTACCGTCCAATTTTCTTCCGGAAATTTGGGACAAGTCGTTTCGCAAGATCAAAGTATGGGACAATTTTCCGCATCAATCTACAAAGAAACCAATGTGTGTACCGGCATATTCTTAATACACACAAAATCTTTCGTCGTTAATTATCTAGAACTAATTAAGAATGCACTCTTAAAAAACGAGCATTACTTCCAAGATCACGGTTTCAAGTCTGTCAAAAAGAGGAATCCTCTGGCACAGCATCTGTTTAATTTAGAGGGCGAAGAGTGGAAGAGAATGAGAGTGAAATTAACCCCGACGTTTAAATCCAGTAAAATAATGTACATGTTTGAGATCATGTCTTCGTGCTCTGACACCATGCTGGAGTACCTCAAGCAGGACGTGGGAACCGGAAACACAATATAAATAAAAGAAATCATACTTAAAATTCATATTTTTATTTGTCATCTTTGTTTTCCCTAAAAATTATCGACTAAATTTATATTAAGTAACAATTTGAGTTAGGTACTAAATTTATTTTTTAAATAATTGTTGTTTTTTTTTTTAAAATAGATTCTGGTCAAGGAACAATAATATATGTTTTGAGTTAGTATTGACATCCTGAAGAAGAAAATGGTATTTTCAAAATCGCTAGATGTATTTAAACTCAATTAAGTGGTTAATAAAACAACGATAACAAATATAAAAAAAAAGGAAAATATCGTCAAATTTTCCGCTGATGAAATAGAGTCCTGCACCTCGGCATCGGGGTCCTTGAACAGCTTCAAGAACCCCGATACCGAGTTCAGAAAAATGAACAAAAAAAATTTCAGCACTAGTATTTTGAAGACAGTTACCGACACGATGTGCTTAATCACTCCTGTGATGACCTTAAATTTCTTTGAAGTGACGAAGTTCTTCAACAAAATTGTTCCAAAAAGGATAACAATATTACCAGAAATGATTTTCTTTAATTCTTGATTGATATGAAGGATTTGAACCTAATAAGAAATTTTTAAATACTTACTAAACTCAATATACGCATTTATACGTATATATATATATATTTTTATCAATACTTGAATATGTTCAAGAACACACAATTACTGAATTTTCACCTACAAAGACACTGTTATCAAACAAATAATAGATATCTCACAGGGGCAAAGCTATTTCTTTATTATATTTAATGTAAAATATGGAATTTTGGGCTATAATTACAAGGCTAACGACCTGTCTTCGGCTGGTTTAAGTGATCACTTGATACAAATATAACGTTCAACATTCTCACCCATTAATCAATCTCCATATCCATACTTCCATATGTTTCCTTAAATATATCTTTGTCTCTTTGAGATATCTATTATTTGTTTATATATTTTTAGTTTACGAATGCAATATCAAATCAAATGTTTAAAATTTACAAGAAAGTAAATAAAAATTTGATATAAATAAACTATTCACCATAGATGGGAAAGGATCGCATGGATTGTGTGGAAGCAGAATACGTTTGAACGTCCACGAGGAATAGGGCCTACAATGCATATTATTATATGTTAACGATTTTGTACAAAATGACAAATATTCATCGAAAGTAGATAAAATTATAATTTGAAGAAATAAATATTGACTTAAGTTCCAAAAGTCTTTCAATTCCAATAATAAAATTCAAGCACAGACATGCAGGGTGAATATTATTTTCCAGTCCGATGTTATTTTTGAATAACTTAAAAATGAAATACATTTTTTAAATTTAATTTTTATTTATCAATTATTTGCTTTATTACAATATAATATTGCCTAAGAGAAGCGACCCAAATGCGTGCTCTTTTAACCATATTTTTCATAACATTCTCGCAACACTGCAATGTCATTTCACATATTGTCTTATAGCATCTGTATTGTTATTGGCTTATTGGCGTACACTATTCCTTACAAGTACTTTTACATAAAATAGTCCGGAGCCGTCAAACCAGGTAATCGAGGAGGCCAGTCACTTTTTGACATAATGTGGCCGGGAAAATTTTCTAGCAAAGTTTTAAGCGTAGCTCAGGTTGTGTATGAGGTGGCACCGTCATGTTGAAGGCCTAATTTATCCGATTCGACTACCAAGAAGTTTTACAACATGTGTTCTTGCATCCTGAAAGAAATAGGCACAAATACAGTCGCTCTGAGTGGGTGTAAAGGTCGTTGGAGTATAATTTCCCAATAACAAAATGAGCTTCGTCGTACATGACGATTTTTTTTAACTGAACTTTCCAACTTTCAAATGTTTCAAATGTTGAAAAGTAGTATTATATAGGTATTCCAATCAATACTTGTCCGTTGGATACCATTGCTTTAAAAAGGCATGCCAATAAAAAAACGTTATATGACTTTTTTTCACATTAATTTGACAGTTTATTTAGACCTAAACAATATATTTTTTATAAAGGAAAACACATTTTTATTGTGAAGTTGTAATTATTCAGAACAGACGATCTGTGATATTTTAAATACTAAATTAATTAATTAATTATAAATATATACATATAAAATCAATTTTGTCGAAAAATATTATTTTTGCGTTAGACCTACAGAATAATTACAACTTCACGATAAGAATGTGTTTTCCTTAATAATATATGTTGTATCAATGTGTCCAAAATTTAATAAAAATGAATTGTTAATTTTGGCGTCTGCAGTCGGTTTACTCAAAGGTGTTTGAGATTCTGTAAAAATAATGTAGATGGCTTTCAAGTAATGGAACGACAGGTGTATTAATTTGAAAAAATGTAACAGCTTCGAAAATTTGTCATGAAAAATACTGGCGTTATAACACAATTGGTAGTGTACTTCCTCGGATTGGAAATAGAGATCCAGGTTCGTATCCCGGTGACGCAAAAACAATATTTTTCGACAAAATTGATTTTATATTTACATTAATTTAGTATTTTAATGTATTTTTTATTGTTATAAGACAGAGTCAAATGTTATTAAACTATATCCGCGAATTTACTCACCATCTGCGTATACCTACAACAGATGCACTATGTATAAATATATATTATGTTTACCGCGCTAATGACCAAATTGGAAACACGTGTACGATGTATATAACATATTGCAAAGTACTCGCGTCCGAGTTCACACGTTTAAATAACACCTGGACATATTTAGTATGTATTACACCCCCTTTATATCACGCCCGCTCCATAAGAGTAAACAACACATAGCCCGTAAATCTGCCTACATGAGGTTCACTAAATATATTTTTAAGCCAGTTCTCTTCGATAATTCGGTCGTATAACAATGCGAGTTTTTATTCATTGACTGAGTACATCTTAATACATAACCTACACGTATATCTCTTCTGCGTTTATTAACAGTTGAGTCTACAAAATCGTGCGGATATTAACAAAAACCAACGCCTGTAAAACAATATGACAGTCGGAAAAAATATTTGTCAAAATACAGTCCAAAAAGAATTGCTCCAAAAAAATGTTGTAGTAATCGTCTACTGACAAAAATTATATAGTATAGTGGAACTTCGAATTACAAATGACTCTGATTACGAACAATTCGAGTTACGAACAAAATCGCCGCCAAAAAAATGCCAACAGAATTTCGCTTTACTATCAGGCAATTACGTGGCTCCAGGCGGTCGGAAAATGAAAGAAGTCATTAGTTTTGCGGTAGCGTTCACTTGGAGCGGACTGCTGTTCAAGTGCGTTTTATTTATCAGACTCCTGCCAGACTCACTAGGGTCCTCCTCAATAGTACACTCCGCTGCAGCAATAGCTTCTTCGGTGCGCACTGTACGACGTCTCTGCGGATACGAATTAATTGTGGTGTGAAAACGATCCATGGTTATTCGAATTACTTTCTCAGATGAACGATTATGTCGACCGTAAAATGGATGTAGCGCACGGTAAGTTTCGCTAACTGAAAATTGAACAATTTTCAAGCGTTGTTCTGGCGTAAGTCTATTCATAGTGAAATGGCAAACCAAACTGAGCACAAATCAGCTGTCACAAACTTCTAAAAAAATCAACCTTTATTTTTATCGGGCTGCAAATCGAACGGGTCTTTTTTTTTGTACATGTATTGTTAGTGTTTCAAAAGATGTCATCCAAATAAAATGTTATCAAGTCGCATTATAAATCTGATCAATGATAATGCCATGTCTCATTTCCGCAACAATAATATTGCAGTTTATAGGTTTTTTGTTTTTAGACAGAAAACTTATGGACCTCAAGCGCCTGATATTTTTATGGAAGGGGAGTCCCCTTCCAAAGAATAACACAGAATATATTGAAAAAAAGTTTGTTTTTAACGTTTATTTTTTTTTTTATATTTCTTCCAATTCCTTTTAAGTAAAGATTATTTATTATTTTCGTCGTATTGTATAGAGTTTCAAATGAATTTCTGTTTTGGAGGTCTAAAACGAATTAATTCACGTTACATGTATCCGTATGGAAATTACTCGTAACTCGTATCGGTTTACGAACAGTCTTACGTAACGAATTAAGTTCGTAACCATTCTAAATTATAGAAACTATTCCTACATTACACAAATCTGGAATCTAAAATGAATTAATTAATAATCTTACATTTGTGACGAAAGCATTAATAAATGTATTACAAATTAAATGTATATGTACAGAAAAAACTGCAACTTCACAATAATAATGCGTGTTCTTAAAAATAAATTCATTGTTTCAGGTTGAAAACAAATTAAAAATCAAGCTTACCGAAGTACACGCAAACGAACATGCCATTTTATGCCTTACGTACCGTTTAATCATTAAAATAGTTTTATGGAATTAGCATAATATAGTCACATGTTATGTAGGTACTTATATCGATCCCATTGCGAAAACTTCATTTAAGTCGTATTTCATACTAAATGGCGCGTGCGCGCATTATATAGTATGCGTACGGCAAATACGTTACAGTGATTGTGTATTACCAGTCATGTTCAATTTTCACTGGTGAAGGGTGTTCATTTTAGAGCTTTGTTTTTCGAATTGGCAACGCTTTTTCCAGCGACAACCAATTTGACAGCCGATTTGTGCTCAGTTTGGTTTGCCATTTCACCATGAACGCCAGAACAACGCTTGCAAATTTGTGTTCGCGAAATTTACCGTGCATGATAACTGACTTTTTCATTCCTCATTTCAATGGCATTAATATGGAAAAGCTGTGATTTCAACAAGACGACGCAACATGCCATTCAGCGCGTGCTACAACGTGACGGAAACATTCGATGAGCGCATAAATTCTCGTAATGGACCTGTGAATTGGCCTCCAAGATCTTGTGATTTAACACCTTTGGATCGTTTTCTGTGGGTATATGTGAAGTGGCTAGTCTACGCTGATAAACCAGAGACGATAGACGACTTGGAAGCCAACGTTAGTCACGTTATTGCCGATATACGACTCCAGCTGCTTCAAAAAGTGGTCGAAAATTGGACTACCAAATTGCGCTTTATTCGAACCAGCAGCGACGCCCATATGCGCGAAATCATGTTTAAACACTAATGGCAGAAAATTATCTTTCCAATAAGGTTAATACCACGATGTTTATGTTTTATTTCATTTTAAAGTTTTATACCTCTAAAAAAAACTATCAAACAATTGATTCACAATTTCACTTCTGAATATCACTGAAACTCTATTAGTTCACGAACGTACGAGCCAGTATACGCTCCGCATGTGTGTCTGTGTCATTGATGCCACCTGACGTCGGAACACTTTAGTCTTAACTGTGTTGTGAGAATTATTAAGACAATTATTGTTATATGTTAGTTTCAGTACATTCATTTTAAATCATACCGGCAAAATTTTACTGTTCATGTATTGGCCCGAAAAAAATAAAAACATTTTTATCGAAAATAACTTCATAATAAAACATCTCTGATTACATATTTTTCGTATTTTAATCGACGTAAACAAGAATTTTATGCAAAAACAAAGATATACAAATATACGTTTCAACTCGTCAAATTGACAGATTAGAGCGGCATATAACTTCACAAACACCTATTAGTTGAATTATATTTTCACTAATATAAATATACATCTACCAGTGAAAATGTATTCAGATATGATTTCACTAAAACGTCAGTGAAAATATAACTTAAATATATTAATTAGAAAGATATACATATAAAATCAATTTTTTCGAAAAACTTGTTGCGCCACCAGGATTCGACCCTGGATCTCTCTCCAAACCGGGGAAGGTACATTATCCAAATATGCTATAGTAATGTATTTAATGACGACAAATTTTCGAACCTATATGTTACCTTTTTAAATTAATAGATTTTAATAGTTTAATAGTAATAATTATATTTGGATAATGCACATTTCCCGTTTTGGAAAGAGATCCAGGTTCAAATTCCGGTGATTTTTTCAATAAAATTGATTTTATATATATGTATATCTTTCTAATTAATATATTTAATTCATATTTAAAATATCACAGACCGTCTGTTCTGAATAATTACAACTTCACAATAATAATGTGTTCTCCTAATAAATTATAACTTCACTGGTAATACACATTCAATGTAAAATAGCCGCAACAATAATACATAAAACTAATATCTGTATAATACTGCCATGCCCAAGGGTTTGCGTGGGTGTGTCGGTCCGCGGACCGCGGGCGAAGTAGGAGATATATTTCTGTGTGTGTGTTGTGGGTGAGGCATTATGAGGAGCGTGAGCTTTCTTATTTTTCTGCTCCATCGCAATTTATTAACCATCCTATCTTGTATAATAATAATAATAATAATGCATTTATTCCAGAGTGATCGTGTTTTTTTTAAGAAGACCTGATTCGCCATAAAGATAATACAGATAATATTTATGTTATGAAAAGAAAAGCCAAAAAATATATATATTATAATAAAATTTAAATACTAAATTATTGCATCTGTACCACCATTCTCTGGTCAGGGAACCAGCTTTCCATGAGAACACCGCTTGTACAAGAGAGTTGGTGCTGAGCTCCTGCTGTAGCTTTACGCCCGCAACTCGATGTCTCTGAAGCGGAACGAATCCATTGTAGATGCGCTACCAATCACGCGCCAATCTGAACAGTGTTCTGTACGAGTTGTTGTACTGAATTCGGAGACGGTTTTACGTTACTTGCTTGCATTTCGACCAGAGCTCGCAACGCATGCTGGTGAAGAACGATTTAAATAGGATCCTCTTCACTTCCTTGCTGCATCGGTAGAAACGCCGTGACAACATAGTTTCACGAACGCTTAACTGTCTTCTCTGTCATTCTATGTCATCATCAGTTATAAATAATGTTGTATTCTTGGAGAAAAAAATCATTGTTAATAATTGTAATTGTTTTGATTATCGCCACACACGCGTAATAAGGGGATCTGTCAGGAGACACATCTCTAGAGGTATTTACAATCGTCACTAAAATAAAATTACCAATACTAATTCATTCATAATAAATAATAAATTCCAGGGCACCTTCTGCTCGCAATTTTGCCTTGAATTATGAGATGCAAGGTAAGGTACTTTTCTGTATGTCTCACGACACGGACAAAATATTTTAATAATTTATTTTTCTTATCGCATCTGAGCCATCACAATATTATTTGTAACCCTATCAATCCAGCTTATTTTTAGAAGCGATCTGTAGATCCACGTCTCAAATGCTTCAAGTCGTCTTAGCATAATTTCTGTAAGTGTTCATGATTTCATTCCATGTAAAACTATACGGAACATTGTATCATTCTCAGTCGCAAATTTATAATTAGGTCAGGACTTTTATTCTTGAAAATATTCGATCAATACTTGGACTGCTTTCCATTATTCTGTGTTGGCATAAATAAATAAAAAGGCCTCGGCCCATTCTTTGCATCCAGTCCTGTAATTTCCGAGTCGGCTCTGGACTCGTGTAGCGTAGACCCATAGATATTATGTATGACGAACAAAAGGTCTCATCTCATAGCGGTCAGCGTTCACGTTTTAACGGTTCTCATCTACGGATGAGATTTTTATGAGTTTTCGACTCGAGACAATCTCAGATATTTGGATTATGCTTCTGTTAGATTCATTGAAGACAACTCTTGACTTTCATATTTTACAGTATACACCACACTCGTTTATGCACCTTTTGCTCTTTCGACTGGCACTCCTGAAATTTCTTGTTGGTTGGTATTGGTCATTTTATGTTGTGTGAATGTTGCCACTTTTCGGAGATTAAAGGATCGCGGTCAAACGGAAAACGGTCAAACCAGCCACAATGCTAGAAAACCAGCACTGTCAATCAAGGTTAGTGATAGTGTTCATTCTGCAATATTATCAATAGGAAACCCGTAAACAACAGTTGTTTGAAGGCATTCAAACACACAGGAACAAAACTATTATTATATATATATGTGCTATCTCGTGCCTCACACCGCGCTTGTTGTCCGTTAAATCTCAACTGTCAATCCATTGTGTCAGTCATTTAATATGTTTGTGTAAATATCATATTTTTTGGTTTTCTTTTCATAATATTTATTTATAATTAATAATATGACGTTTCTCCGTTTGCATCTGTGACTTTCTGAATGCTGGCTTCGGTTTCGGTAGTGTCATTATTGAACACTTGCCGATTGTACACTTTACATAAGCAATCCGATCAGGCTGGAATAAACACAATATTATTATTATTATTGATGTTCCATTCTTCAATAGGATGAATTTGAATCTCACCAGTAACAGTTAAAGCTCTGTTCTGTTTATTTAACTTTAAGAATAAATAATTGTCATATAATAAAAAATAAATCTATGATTCTATGAGACATTTACGCGTCTCGCAATCAGATTGAACATCGTGTATTCAGGTTTGCATTTTTGTCTATTTCTGTCAATCTCAAGCTGATCTCTGAGTTTGTCTGCAAAATAAAATCTCAACACGTGCACATGATACGGAGATTTAACTCAACTAAATTTCTGAGATTATCTCTCTGGTATAATATTATATTATACCAGAGAGTTGGTGCTGAGCTCCAGCCGCCGCTTTATACCAGCAACTCGATGTTTTAGAAGCGGAACGAATCCATGTATACGGCCTTCGTTAAACATTGTAAATGCGCTACAATAACGCGCCAATCCGATCAGTATTCTGTATGAGTTGTTGTACTGAATTCGGAGACGGTTATACGTCACTTGCTTGTATTTCGACCAGAGCTCGCAGGTATACGTGCTGGTGAAGAACGATTTAAACAAGATGCTCTTCACCTCCTTACTGCATCGGTAGAAACGCCGTGATAGCATATTCGCACGAAGGCTATGCTATCCGCATCCTAAGGTCCCTAGAAAAATATCACAATAGGTACTTGAGAATGTTTTCAGGTATAAGAAGAAGAAACTTGAGTGTCTTGGAAGTGGTAAACACTCCCAGTGTCGAAATTACGATCCTGAAGCACAAACTACGATGGGCAGATCATTATGTGCATCTGGATGATGTACAGCTTCCCAAACAAGTTATACGGCAAAAAAATACAGGGTGGGCCGAGGAAAAAACTCAAAGACATCCTGAAGGCGAATTAGAGCAGATATGGCATAGATTTTGAGTACTGGGAAACCGCGACCATTGATCGAGGATAATTGCGTCAAAAATTACATTGTGCAGGAAGAACTTGCGAAGGGAAGAGAACTGACACAATTACCGAAAAAAAGAGAAAGATCCATCTCTCAGAACCTCCTGTCCAACGAAAGCACCTGCACAATATGTGAAAGGGTGTACGGTTTGAGAATTGTACTCTTCAGCCGCACTTAGACTCACAATCAATAACCATGATAGACGCCAGAAAAAGCAGAGCTATAGATTACACCAAACCACTTAAGTAGATGACTTAATATCTGATCCCCTTCTTATATCGTTAGGAGTACCACAAGGGTCAGTTCTTAGGCCTATCCTTTTCATTATCTATATAAACGACATTGTAAAAATGCTAAAACATTGAAAAATAAGATTATTTGCAGACGATACACTCATATATATCGCGAGAGACTATTACGTAACTATACTGAATGAATTAAAATATGACTTAAATATTAAAGCAATATGGCTGAAGAAAAATAAACCAAAACTAAATGTAAAAAAAACTAAATTCATGAATATTGTAAATAAAAGAATACTAATCACACCAACAATTATCATAGAGGTGAAAGTCTGAAGGAAGTGACTGAAATAAAATATAATAGATTCAAAATTTAATTTATCGTAAAATACAAGATACGTGACTAAAAAGATTTCTAATAAAATCTCATTTATTAGTACTGAGTCGTGTAAAATAGTGTACAATTCTGTTATTATTCCTCACATCAACTACTGCAGCAGTATTTTGTTTTTGGCTAACGAATAGGAAATGCAACAATTATCAGTGTTGCAAAATAAAGCTTTGAGAATAATACTCAAAAAAAATAGATATACTCGGATCAGTGCAATGTTGAAAGATCTGAATATGATGAACTTTAAGCAGAAAATATATTATAATATAATGGTATTTATTTACAAAATCTACAATAAGAAAATATCAGCGGAATTTACACGAAAAATTGATGCAAATCAACATGAGCACGAGGATCGTACAAGAGGAAGGGATAGACTGAGACTGCAATTCAGAAAGAAGGCCAAATCTCAGAAATCGATGATGTATAGTGCGACAAAATTTTTTAATGAAATGCCAGTAAACGTAAGAAAGAAGGAGAAATTGAATAGATTTAAAATAAAACAGACCAAATATGTAAAAGAAAATACTTTAATCTTGTTTGTATTAGAGCATATATAGGAGTGCTTATGTATGCACTATGATAAGAATTAAATAAATAAATGGTAAACTTATCACGTGACCGCTGGTTGGCGTTCAATGTCCGTTTCTCCATAGTGACTTACTTAATAATTTATCAAATGCAGTTAGTAGAAAATCAATATACAGACGTGTGCCATTATAATAATGATTTTCGTACAATTATAAAATAAACTTTTCATTTAAAGGTACGCACGACAAACAGGTGTATTGTGTTAATAATTTACTGCATCCATTAGAGGTAAGATTTATGAGGGTACCGCCGGAGACCACAGGGGTGGAAGGCAAAGCTGCGAGGTAAATTTTGGAGAGTTCAAATGAAAAGTTCACAAAAACGTTGGACGATATTTTTTTTAAATATTATTGGTTTTTTTTTGTGGCTTTAAATTAACTCTGTTAATTAAAACATTGTTAAAATGTAATGATTGGAATTTTTTTTAATATCGTATAGATAAAATCCTAAAATCCTTCAGTTCGCCACAAATATAAATTGTATGGGAAATCATACAAATGTACGAGTTACAATTAGTGTAATAAATGTGAAAATTTGTTAATAATAACAGTAAGTCATAATTTATGTGGGGATTGGTTAATATCACAGACTACCAAATATATAGACACGTGATTGTTTTGATACTAATTTAACGATCAAAAAACTCCGTGACTTTTTTTAAATATATGACTCAATTGGAACGATACCTTAAACACTGACAATATAATATGCATTAATGTAAAAAATACGTCTTGTTCACTTAATTTAATTAATTTTCAAAGAGTAGATACTTTTACAATTGCATAAATGTGTCATAAACTATCGGATTTATGTTTCCACAATTAATGTTTGTAGAATGCTCTTCATTCCGTAACTAATGTTCTAAACTCTTATCCTATATGTACACTTTATTTCGTATCTATAGTAAATATAATAAATACCTTACTAAAAATAACAAAAATTAACGAAACAAACGAATTAAAAGCTCGAAGAATAAATTTTGTAAATACTAAATTAATGTATTAATTATAAATAAATACATATAAAATCAATTTTGTCGAAAAATATTGTTTTGCGTCACCGGGATTCGAACCTGGATCTCTATTTCCAATCCGGGGAAATGCACTCCCGATGACGCAAAAACAATATTTTTCGACAAAATTGATTTTATATGTATATATTTATAATTAATACATTAATTTAGTATTTAAAATATCACAGACCGTCTGTTCTGAATAATTACAACTTCACAATAAGAATGTGTTTTCCTTAATAATAATTTTTTTTTTTAATTTTACATAGGTCATAAGAGAGCATCTCCGGCCTCTCTCATGGATCATGAACGCAATATAAATTATACCTACGTACATAATAAAACTAAATTAAAAATATAAAATTATTATTTACAAAAAAATGTTAGATGCCGAATCATTAAATTGTTTGTTTATTACTGAAGCGCTTTAATAAATCATTTATTTTAATGTATTATAATCGATAATAAATACAAATGAGCATTACTTAGGGCAAGTTGACTAATCAGTAGTAACTTTTTACTGCAGCAAAGAAAGTTACTAAAGTTAAATCTTTTGCGAAAACGGGTTGTTTGATCGTTAGTAAAAAATATTTAATTCTTAAAAGTATATTCCGTAGTAAACTCATTTTACTTTGTGATATCCGATAGTGTAAAAACGAGAATCGATAGTTAAATTTGGGGGGCCTTTCACAGTTGTTCCAAAAGTCATGTGATGAATTGATACTTTGAAAGTTACAGTATACGACAATTAATCATTTAATATCCCACTATTTTAGTGATGAGAATTTGTCCGATGACTATTTCGTTGTATAATATACATTAACACATTAATTCGAAAAAATTTCACCACCAAAGTGATATATTTTGAACGACTAAGCGAAAAAATCCATAGATAATGCATAAAATAAAGAATATTTCATGATTATTCGTCGCGTAAATAAATATCTCCATCTATGCTTAGACTGTAGTTCATTTGATTAACCTTTAATACTGTTTACGCACCTTTTGTTCCTTCGACTGGCACCCCTGGTTTTGTTGTTGATTGGTATAAGTAATTTATGTTGTGTGAATGTTGTCGCTTTCAGAGACTGAAGGTTTTCTTTCAAACCACGGTCAGTGCATGATTCGGTATAGATCGCTCAATAATCGAAGCTTCGGGAATAAGACCCAGAGATAAGAAGAACAATACATCGGACCAACCTACGACGACAGAGAAACAACAACTGTCAATCAAGGTTAGTGGTAATTTTCATTCCGCACACGTGACCATATTATCAATATAAATCACGGAATTAATAGCTGTTGAAGGCATTCACGGTAACAGGTACAGTATCCAAAAAGGAATGAAAAAATATAATATTTCTAGAATAAAAAACAAAATAATACATATTTATTTTAATAATAAGTTTTGATACACCCATTTACCAATATTTATGAATATATCCAAATTGTCAGTTTTTTTCATACTGTGATACATAAAAATCATTTGAAACACCTGTGTACCGACTAAAAAGAATTAAAAAATAGAGTGACGCACATAAGTATAACACACACACAGATCAGTAAATGAATAGACACGAAATAAAGTGTACATATAGGAGAGAGGTTTGGAACATTATCTGCGGGACGAGGGGCATTCTACACGCATTCTTGGTAGAAACATAAATTATGACACATTTATCCAACAGTAAAAGTATTTACTCTTCGAAAATTAAATATCATTAAACAAGACGATCCAAAAGAAGGTTGGGTTCAATCGAAACTAGTTGGCATTAATGTATTTATAAAATAAAGTGGTTTAAAACTAAATATTGTATTATTTAATAATGTCAAATCATAGCGTGTTTGCTGTCTGTAAAAATGAAATATTGCAGAGTATAAGTTCAAAATTTGTCTAAAATATATTCGATTGCTTTAGCGAAAATGGAGAATGCGCTTCCCCGGATAGGAAGAGGTCCAGGTTCAAATTCCGGTAACAATTAATTTTTTTCTGTTTATCTTACTAGTTGATTAATTTAATTTGTATTAGAACATAGATAAATGCAGTTTAATTATAATTTATTTATTTAAAACTTTATAATGCCCAAATTTATGTTATTTCGTTAAATCAACCATTCAGTTTTTATCTGAAATTAAAAAAAATTGATATATTACCGTTCATAACTAGCGGCAAGTACGCCATCTTATTTATTACCTCATAAGTAATTTTCATTTTCGGAAAATTCTGCCCTCAGGGTATCTTGGACGTCTGGATTCTATGCCAGCTCCGTAAGGGCGAAACTCGCCACGGTGATGTGGTTTCAAAACCAGCCAAAAGAATAGAAATACTTGAGCTGTTATTTCGGGAAATGAAAACTGTCGAATGTCGTAATAAAATAATTAACTATTTTAATTCATAAAAAAAAATTAACAACTATAATTTATGATAAACGCACAAGACCTTTTATAATAAATAATGTAATATAATCTAAAAAATATTTTTTAAATTTATAGTTTTCCGAACACTGTTCTGAAGCAAAGCTCTATACAACTAGGCAGATACAGGAAAATAATTATTTTTGAACATTTTGAACGTGTTACTTGTAAATATGGAGACAGCTTGGTTGACAGATTGGTAATTGTCCCAATATTTTCATTTTGATGTCACACACGTGACCATTTATGCAATCAAATAGCTCCGCGACTTTTTTTGAAAATATGACTCGATAGGAATGAAAATTTAAACGCTGACAGTATAATACGTATTAAAAATTTACACAAAGATTTAATTTTTGAAGAGTAAATACTTTTACCGTTGCATAAATGTGTCATAATTATATTTATATTTCCACCAAGAATGTGTGTAGAATTCCCCTCCTGCAACTAATGTTCAGAACCTCTCTCCTATATGTACACTTCATTTCATGTATATCCATTTACTGGTCTGTGGTAATTACTGAAAATATAGAATGAAAACGACAGGTCCATCTCTAATAACCAGTGGCGTACAGAAGGCATAAACATATAGTAAAGTTAAAAAAATTACAAAAATTGGTTGTTCGATCGTTGGTAAAAAATGTTTATTTCTCACATTACTTTCCGATATTCAATGGTAAAATCTTCAATCGTTAGTTAAAAATGGCGAACTCTTCACATCTATTTCAAAAGTCATTTGTCACAATGTTGCAATATACGATAATGAATCATTCAATATCCCGCTATTTTAATGATGAGAGTTAGTTGATAGTCTTGCTGTTTAATTTATATTACCGAAGATTTTTCGCCAGCAAAGTGTCAGTTTTTTAATCCAGTGGTAAATAAAACAATAAAGTATAAAATTGTAATGAAATAAAACACATAAAAATCGCGGATTATAGACATGATATTGGCTTTATTGGAAATAGTGTTTAAATGTGATTCCTTGCATATAGGCTCCGAGCGCAATCAAAGTAAAGCGCAATCTGGAAGTCCAATTTTGAACTACTTCTTGGAACAGCTGGGCTGGGGACGTACATCGGCAATAACGCGACGAATGTTGGCCTCCAAGTCCTCTATCATCTCTGGTTTGTTGAAGTAGACTAGCCACTTGGAGGCCAATTCACGGATGCATTACGCTAAATTGTGCGCTCATCGAATGTTTCCTTCAATAAATTGATTGTGGCGCGTGCTGTGTGGCATGTTGCGCCGTCTTACTAAAACCACAGCTCTTCTACATTAATGCCGTTCAATTAGGGAACGAAAAAGTCAGTAATATGCTTAGTTTGGTTTACCATTTCACCACGAATAGACTTACGGCAGAACTACGCTTCAGCTGTCTAATTTGCTGTCACTAGAAAAACGTCGCCTATTCGAAAAACAAACCTCTAAAAAAAACATTATTTATTTGATGACTGTTCGCATTGTTGCACTATTAGGTGGGATTGACTTTGACAGTAATAAATTTAACGTACCAACAACCCGCAAACGTTTTTTTACTATGGGCGATGGTAAAAAGTTACTAAAGCAAAAATTTACCTCTGTCAAAATCGAGTACTAGGTATAAAAAAAAATTTAAGAATAATAATTCCAACACTAAGAAAATTTAATTTAAAATTTAGAACATAATTTCGAATTCATTATTTTTTTTAAATGTATGTTCTTTTATTGTTCCATACCGTTCTATGTTCTTTATTTCGCTTAAAATATTATGTACGATTTTTTTTACAACCAATGTTTAAAATATTTCATTAACACAGTAGTCAAAAACTGACTACAATAAATAAACTTGCAAATTAACTAATTTACCATCGCGCAGAAATCCATTGGTAGAGATGATAGAGTTCCACACTCTACTGTCCTGACACACGATTCTCGCTTTATCCATATGCATACATCTTATCATACAAGCTCGCCGATTACTGAGGCATCTAACAAGGCCATCATCTGGTATCTAGTTTATCTGGTCGTGGCAAGTCTTCCGCGGATGTCCTCTACTTCTGGTGTCATCAAATTACGATACAATTAAATACGTTTATTAAATTTATTTATTTTTCAATTTTATTTATAATAATAATCCACTATAAAAATGCGAACTCGTTCGCTTGACACGTAAATGACGAACACCATACAACCAACGAAATAACGTTGGAATATACCATGAAAACAAAACGAAATATACTTTTATAATCAGTTTTCAGTCAACATAATCCATTTTATAAAAACTGAGTACAATAAGAAAAAAATACTTAAAAACCGCAGTAAATCAGCGGACATAAATAACGTGTGAAAATAAATTGTTTTGCGAATTAAACAAATATATTATTGCTAGCGCACATTCTTTTCGTGTTATCTTTCTATTGAATTTAATTACCATCTTTATTTTATTTGATTTTTTTGTTTTTTACCATTTAATTTAATTTGTTACCTAATTTCCAACTTATATACTGGCTCATGGAACCTTGTAACGGCCAACAGGCTTGCATGTAAATGAAATATAGTATTAATAGTAGTACTTTCTGATGTGTTGGTTACTTTAAGGATTTTTATATTGATGCAAGCCATAAAGGAATGTTGTTTTAAAAATAAACGCCGATTTATCGGCACTGAAATTAAATTATTGTATTATTTTAAAAAAAACTTATTTTTAACACGCCACCTAATGAATCATAATTAAACTGTGATAATGAATTGTTATGTTTTTATTCAATACGTTTTATTAGTTGTTAGGGGCTGATTATTTGTTATGTTTAAAATACTGATAAATTGTTGTGTTCAATGTAGATAATACTTTACTAACCAGTGTTCAATGTAGATAATACTTTACTAACCAGTGTTCAATACAGGTAATACTTTACTTACCAGTGTTCAATGTAGGTAATACTTTACTAACCAGTGTTCAATGTAGGTAATACTTTACTAATCAGTGTTCAATTCAGGTAATACTTTACTTACCAGTGTTCAATGTAGGTAATACTTTACTAACCAGTGTTCAATGCAGGTAACACTTTACTTACCAGTGGTTAATGTAGGTAATACTTTAATAATCAGTGTTCAATGTAGGTAATACTTTACTAACCAGTATTCAATGTAGGTAATACTTTACTAACCATTTTATTAGGTTTTTTGACCAAATAAAATATATCTTCATTCATATCTTATTCAATATTAACCGAAACCGGAAAGACAGCGAGAGCAAACCCTAGAATATTCATAATCTTACTCGCGATCCGTTACAAACTGAAAATCCTCCTCCGCTTTCAAAAACCGTCGCCAGATGGCGTCGCGCCGCGCAAAACAAACATCTCGCAAACAGCGCAGAAAACAGTAACATCACAAAGTAAAAAGGCACACCGTTACAACATTTTTTGCGATCGTTTATCACATTTGCAGATGCGGTTTTTCAACTGCGTGCCCTAATTTTACGAGGTGTGCGCTGCGCCCTCGCGGACCCGCCGCCGCCGTTGCCGTTTCAGTCGAGCCGCGGCAGTTAGTCCCGCCGCCGTGCGGCGCAGCGCGCGCCCGGCCGTGCACAGGTCACCACAGGCAACGTCGCCGCGCAGAGCCCGCATTTAACCGTCATGAATTGAAAACTATAAGTTGTGCTGCATTTTTCAAACTGTCATGTCCGCCGACAAGCGTCATTACAGAGTGTCGCCCGGCCGGTCGGGGAAGGCGCCGCAGTATGGATACATCCCTTGCCCCAGGTCGGAGGAAGTTGGCACGGAGATCCTGGCGATGATGACGCTGGCGGCGCAGGATGGTGAGTTTTCCCGCTCTTTATTCTGTCATACGAATGGCGCCAAATCATTCGAAAGCTCGTGCCGCTGCGAAATTTGCGAAATTTTAAGTTATCGTTCGCATTTACGAGATATTGTTTGGCTAAAAACTTTTTTATTCACATGCTTTTGACGCACGGACATGCTTCATTCTGCACGAGAAAGCTTTTCGTGGATAATGATTAACTTTAATAGATAATTGTCTGTTATACGGTCCCTGTGATACTTTACTGTGTCACTCCATCAGAAATAATGCCATTATTACCAACATTATTTTGTAGTTACTTATTGATTTTACAGATAATTTACTCATTATAATTATACAGAAATATTTTTTACATTGGGAATAGTTTCTTCTGTAGAATAAACAAATATTATACCTAAATGTAATTTTTTTTGAAGCAATTAAAAAACATTTTTTAAATGCATTTATATTTTGGCTAATATCTCATAAGTTTATATTGAATATGATAAAATAAAACAATTAGATGCTTGCGTATGTGTAGCGGACATAAGATAAGACAGAACACTTCAATATTTTAACTTTGTCTAAGCCACTTTAAATAATTTAATGTCGGCCGGTTTCGATACCGCTGCATCTTCGTCAGGACGTACACTAACATCCTTACGAAGATATAATTGTATCATAGTATCAATTTAAACAAAAAAAAATTATGTCTAATATCAAAGTTAATAAACACCGAATACACAAATTATTTTGTTATTTATATCTCAAATAATTAATATCAAAGTATTTTTGTTTGTGTGTGATAGGAGCATTTTTAACGCTTTTCTGTAGGTACCAAATTGCAGAAAATCGAAACATTTCAAATATTACAGACCCGCCAATGTATCCGATTATTTATTTCCCGTGCCAAAGTAATTAAAATTCAATCCACTTATTTTTGATTTAGTGCGTAGTAAACTTCTAATTTGCGTGTGGAAAACTAATGAGAGAGTGAATGAAAGTAGTAATGATATACAGCAACATTTGCCAAAAATGTGAGCATGTAATTGGTGCGTAATTAAAGAAACCCACTGCGGATAAATACTGGTATTTTCATAATAATATTAAATTCTTGACTAGAAATTGTGCAAGGTATCTTCTACAGGGTGAATCCAAACGGTAATTCTTCATTCGATTATTTTATAATTTTATAAGAAGAAATAAGGAGAGAATGTAAAACTGATCTTAGTATAGTAAGTAAGATGAAGAAAGAATCACTTGTGTGGTTTGGTGACTGTGGAGAGAATAGTAAGAATGGGACCAGAAGTAGAGGACGTCCGCGGAAGACTTGACACGACCAGATAAACCGGATACTGGAGGATGGTCTTGTTAGAAGCCTCAATAATCGGCGAGCTTGTATGAGAAGATGTATGCATGCGAATGAGGCGAGAATTGTGTGTCAAGACGGAATTGTGCGATGCTCTATCCTCTTTGCCTACGCCCGCGGAGAAACGGCGCGATGGTAAGTAAGTAAGTAAATTGTGATGTCCCATTAAAAAATGATATATAAAAATATATTATTAATTTTTTATGCTGATTAAAAGTAAAATTTTCTACAGGGACCTAGGAGATTGAAAAGGTGCGACAATTGCGAGCGAGATTGAAAAAAATATTAATACCGTCACGAAGTAGAGATCACTGAAGGAAAATACCTACCAAGGATTGTAGACCCGATAAGGATGGTACCTTAAAAATATTTCCACAGTGAAAATATCAAATGGGCAGATTTTTGTTGCTGCATTTAAATTAATAAAAGAATCGCAAGAAGAACACACAATTACTTGATTTTCACTTACAAAGGCATTATTATTAAATAAATAATAGATATCTTGTAGAGAGGAAGCTATTTTTTATTAAAATTAATGGAAATATATTGAAGTATGGGTAATTACAGAGTAATTATAAAAAATAATAATAATAATTAGATTTTCATTTTGACATATATGCTATTTCAGGAAAATGATTTATCAAATTTAGTCCATAGATGGCGATAGTGTGGTGATACTCGAAATGTTTCCACATATTAACATATATACAACTTTCAAAAATTTGATAGATATGGAGATTGATTATTGGGTAAGAATGATATACGTTATATTTATGTAAAGTGAACACTTAAGCCAGCTGAAGACAGGTCGTAAGCCCTGTAATTAACCATATTATATTTTTGATTAACTCCAAAATTAAATAGTAGATAGAATGCTTCGTGCACTTACCAAAGGTATCGAAAAATTCGAATTTCTACGCTGTCATATATATGATATTTTGAGGAGAAAATTCTGTGACAACCCACACACAATTAAAGCTCGTTTTTGAAACATATTACGTCACACACATCCGCCGCTGACACCGTTTAGTCGATTCAAAAGCTGGTTCAAAATGATGATGATGATGATTAAACATTCAAAATTATATTATATTATTAAAATCGTAAATATTTTCTGAACAACCGACAAGTTTAATAATAAAAATTTCAGTATTAAGAACTACACATTTTTCTTGTGAAGTTACATTTTCAGAACTTGCTATTTTAAAGTGAATTATATTAATCAACTACAAAGATATGTAGAAAAAAACTATCTGTCAATCGAATACATAAAATTTTTTAATATAAGTTCAAAATGTATTCGATTGCTATAGCGAAAATGGAGAACGCGCTTCCTAGAATAGGGGGTCTGGATTCGAATCACGGCAACAACTAAATATTTTTTCGATTTTTCCAGAGATGTTGATTCGTTTAATTTATATTAAAATTTCACATTCAACCGAAAAACATATTTGTCAATGTGTTTATTTCTAGAAAAAATTATTTAAGCATTTTTTATATACATATGTATATGCTTAATATAACAATAAAAAAGCAACATATTTTCTATCTAATGACTTCTGAAAGATTAGATTAAATCTATTACATAAATAAGAATTCAATCGCGGTGGCAACTTTTCGTGGGAAGTTAAAATTTGTATTTTGTAATTTTACTAAAAATCAAATTACGTGAGTCGAGGTAAGTGCATCTATGGGGTAAGTGCATCTAAGTCTCCTACTTACGTTTGAAATTGGATTCCAGTGCCGCAATCTATTAAAAAATGTTATACATCAATATTTGAAGAGACAGTCCAGAGATGGTGCAAATCCATACATTTGTTTGCTCGTAATACCATTTCAAATAATGACAGTTGTTTGGGTGACAGTTGTTTTGTACCAGAACGCTGATATTAGGTAAGAACCTTTATTTTGAGTTGTAATTTTGTGATTATTTCCAAGTATTACAACGTATAAGACCAAATACATTTACGCCATAAATTTTTCACCATGGAAGTATTGCATCTACTCAGTGGTTGGTATGGTATCCTATATATTTTGTATGGAAACTTTCTCAACTAGTCGTGTGTAGACGATTTCTTTTTTTTTTTAAATAATTTACCAATTTCAAAAACAATCACTATTATGTGTCGCACTTTCCCCGTCTTAGCAATTTTACTAGATTTTTTTTGTAACACACCACGTTTTACCCATCATTAAGGACCAAAATAACTTATTGATATTTTTATAACGCAGATCAGTAAAGACATTTTAATTATTTTAACCATTTGTCATAAGTAATACAACTAGATGCACTTACCCCAAATTTGGGGTAAGTGCATCTACTCGTTCAGTTTTCATAAAATGCTTTCATTATCAACTGTCTTTAAAGGTTGTATTCTGATTTTTAAAGACCTAAATTAGGAAATAGTTAATGATCTTTCTATCAAAGTTTCAAAGTCTCAGTCTTAAGAAGTTTGAGAACAGTTCAAAGTTTATGTCGATGATTTATATCTCGCACTTACCCCGAGTCACCTCAAGCACATAAAATTCTCGTTGAATATACGTATCATTACTATTCATGTCGTACTGAGGGAAAAATCGTCGGAACAATCAAACTTGAGAACATTTTTATTAGTAGCTAGATATCAGTGGCGTGCAGTAGGCACAAACTTATATGTTATTACCGATAATGTTAACTATGTACTACATGCAATAGGTATACTAATATGTAAAAAAAAATGTTAAGAAAAAGTACTTTTGATTGCGCTATAACGATTTGTTCTTCGAACAACGGATTTAAAATGTTTCATTAACAGTGCTCAAAAACATATATATATATATATAAATAAATTCATTTCAACATTTCATTTAATATTGGTGATTAATCTAACTTAATAGTATTCCAAAAGATTCAAACTCGCTCGCTTGACAGATAATAAATATAATTTATAATGTTTATCTATGCAAGCACCATACGAAATCAAGAATGACGTTGGAATACACTATGAAAACAAAACGTTAAGTCTATTTGCAAATCAAATATGTAAAAAGAGTCATTGCACACAGTTTTTAGTAAGGATTAATACTTTTCGAAGACAACAGAAGTATGCACAATTTGTTTGGAAAATTGGCAGGCATGAAGATGCCAACAAAACATTAACACAGGTTCAGTAAAAAATATTTGGTTCGGTAAATAATTTTTATACGGATCGAACAAATTAGATCCGTACGTACTAACAAATCGCTTGACAGCATTACCATGACGTTGTGCACAAATGATTCGAAATTTTTCTGAATAACCCACGGTTAGATAAAAGTCTAGCCGTGGGTTACGTCAATCCGGGTAATAACGACTAGCATTTTACAGGGCCTTTTCCATAAACAAGAATTATTTAATAAGGAAAACACATTATTATTATGAAGTTGTAATTATTCACAACATAGGTCTGTGTAATTAAATGTATTAATTAAAAATATATACACCTAAATTCAATTTTATCGAAAAATATTGTTGTTGCTCAAATCTTTCTAAGAATTATTTAATTTATTTTGATTTACCAGAATCTTTCGTAATACACAGCTTGTTTGCTTGTATGCAATGCACGCCACTGTTATATATTATGATTACGTCGTTGAACATAAATTGAAATAGTAGAAATTAGTACCTAACTCCTATGAATTTTGATATTCAATCATCATCATACTAAGAGTATGTAAATGGGTGTTAATAGCAAATATCTATTTACATAGTATAATGACGCTCAAAACGTTCCCCAGTTAAAATTATACTGCACCAGCCGCATCGGTACCAATAGTGGCAGATGCGCGGCCGGTGTTTCCATCAAATCTACAATTAAAAAAGAACTTACTGTCAAAATAAGAAAATATTATATATAACTTCTATCACAATACAACCTAATGTAAGCAATTAATACAAATAAATACCCAATCAAACATATTCTTAAAATTTGTAATGTACCGTTCCGGCGATGACGCAATTCAACTTACTTAAATACCGTGTGTGCCGGTTTGCCGATGCCGTACAACACAGAGTGTGCAAAATCACCACATCTGGCGTTTCTAACGAAACATACTTGAGGATTGTAAAAAATTCGAAATCTGCTTCTGTTTAAAATTATTTATTTAATATGTAGTGCATCGGTGTGTTCTGATATGTTTGTTTCATAATTACGTAGTATTTTTCTGTTTTGTAAAATAAAGGTTGTCCCAATAAAGGTTGTTGTATCATATTGTCGCTATGCGGACGATTATATATGGATAATTATTCAAATTCATTTTTGAGGGTTTCGCCTCTACAGAAACCTAAATAAATATCTGAAATCTGAGGATCCGACACAAAGTCAGAGGAACAGACGTCGCGATTTTATAGATATCTATGCAAACAGATGTATCTAAACAACAGATCGTAAGTGATTTTTTATACTTCTAATATCGAGTGTCGTTTCTAAACATCCTGTGTTTGAATGCGCAAGCCGGGGGTGGAATTCTGCAGAGACACATAAATACCGCAGCAAATGCTTTCCCGACTACACATTTATTCTGGACCAAATGTTACACAAAGGCCACCCTTAATACCAAAAATCATGTTACCTTTTGCGCGACACATAAAAATTAAACTTTTGATTGGGGTGCTGTTTCACTCGTACAAGTATAGGGGAAGGGTAATAGTCGAATTACTGAGCTTGTTTTTCCCGCAAAGCTGTTTTATTAAGAGTTTAGTTATGTACTTAGGGTATGATCATAAGTAATTTTATTGGTAATTAAGTCATAAAGAATAAAATTAAGTTTTTTTTTTTTTTATATATACGACGCGTTGGTATACGGAAGACGTGTTATATCAATATCATTACTATTTCCAAACTAAACTAAACGCTTGTGCTACAAAAGAAGGGGTAACTTGCTGGTCTCCTGGAACGAGGTTCTAACTCCCGATAACTAAATCACTATTAGATCAACAACCTACTTAATTATTTATTTGTAGCAGAAAGTTACAAGTTTTCATACTTTCCAAATATAAAATATGTGTGTGTGAAATCTTATATATATTTTAGGTGTCTCTTCTAGATTAAAACTCGCTTTTTATAGATAGTTTCTTGGGGAAACCTAGGCCGATGTTTCGGCACAGAAGCACGCGCCATTGTTAAGGCATTGCCTAAACAAATTACGGTACAACCGTACGTTTCCACAGGAGATTTATATCTTTTTTTACATTCGAGACAATTTTACGTGTTATCATACTGAAACGTCGGCCAAGGAAACCATCTACAAAAAACGCGATCTCACCTAGAAAAGACGCTAGTTCGCACGGAAACCTTAAATCTAACATATATGTACCACATAGGTATGTACATAAATACTCATTATCACTGTGAATGGGACCCACCACTTACCCAGGACCGTTCTATGAGCAAAAGCTCCCATATCGGTCCTTCTCATTCACTGCCAGGTTGGCATTGTTTTAATACTACAAAGGCGACCTTGCTACGCCTCAGAGCTGCACAGCAAGACGGTGACGTGGCACGGACACCATTCGCTGTCCATTCAGCGCTCATATCCAAAATAATTTATTAACATAGTACATATTTAGTTATTACACATATAGAAGATTGAAACACTGTCACTGTTTCACTGCCTTTCCCCTTTCTCTGTCCGTTGATATTCTATATATTTCTACAGCCTGTTAGCCTTTTGATCTCCCTCAAGTACCATTAGATGTCTGCATTTGACCAACGATTGTCCATCCTTCAAGCTATGTGGCCTGCCCATTTCTATTTCTTTTATCTGCGATCCCCGTCAAGAGCCATCGTACTCTAAATGTCCAGCGCATCTGTTGTCGGCCTTTTGTTCAATCATGAACGTCACTGCAGGATTGGTGCAGCCATGGACACCATTTCATTCCATCAGTTAGTCTCGACGCGTGTCCGGCATAGCCCTACTTCAATTTCGCGACAGTTCGCCAAACTTAAATTTTTCTCTCACCCACTCGTTGGTTTTCTTACCTCTCGAGGAGATACCCAGCTTTACTTTTTTCATGGCTCTTTGCGTTATTGCAAATTTCAACACAATTTGTTCTGCAGAATACTCTGGTACGACTCGAAAATAAAGTTGTAATAAAATAAAATATAGTCACGAGTTTTAAGATGCCAAGGGCACAGTAAAGGGCTTGCTAGGGGTGTCTTTACATGACAATGGCCAATCGTCGGTGCGGATCCGAAGTGAACATACAATAATATATTACAATTATTAATTTACTTTGTGGGATGTAGTAGGTACCTCTGATACATAAAACATTATACTGGCAACTTTTTTAGACTACCATCTGTGTTAGTAAAAAAGTAGACAGTTTTTTCCGTATTGTTGTGGTGTTATTTAATTAAAATTAAAAAGAAAGAGTAAGATTCGACAGAGATATATAAAAAAAAATAGAGATAAAAAAATGTGTAGTGAATGTAAAGTGAATCATTAGTAATTAAGCTAAAATGTTAAACAGAGATGCTTTTGATTGATCTCTACCCAATTGAATCATGTATTGAATCCAATTGGATCATATATTTGCTTAATTTGTATGTAAGTGTACGATTTCCAGTCAGTGTTAAATGTGTTGTACAGTTTCGGAGCTAAAAACATATAGAAACGTTGGAAGAATGTCGTTGTTGCTCTCGGAACAGGTGTGTAGATGTTTATTCGTTGTCTTGTGTTGTTACCATGATTTATTGCTAATTGTACTATGTAGTATGTTAAAAGACAATTGAATTAGACAAATAAAATACAGTAAGAATTCCGAATAAAATAAAATAACTTGGTAATGGTTCAATAGGTGCTATAAGGAGAATGTGATAAACAAGGAGTAGAACGGATAGAAGTGACACAGTTTTTTGGTACTTATGAGTCATTTGATCTAATGATACATTCATACATGCTTTCATTAATCATCTTGCCATATTTATGGCAAGATGATTATATTTAGCCATGGATTTTTTTATAATTGTCAATTATATAAGTGTTTTGACAAAAAGAGCACCGCTATTCATTTTAGGAAAACTTGTTTTAAATATTTTAAATTAAACAAAAAATATGTGAGTTAATTAATGAGAATTAAATTTAACAAAAAAAGAAAGTTTTTTTATTTATTTGACATTTTTACAATTTTTTATAACATGAATTAAGTATTTAACATTTTTTAAATTACATATTTGAGAGGGAGTTACACTATAATAATTTTATATAATGTTTTATTTATTGTCTATTTGTGTGCTTCTGAAGTATTCTGTAATATTGTTTATATTCTAATTATGTGTTTTTGAAGTGTTCATTTAATTTTTTTCTAAACCCTTTTATATCTTTTATTTCTTTAATTTGTGTAGGGAGGCTATTGAAATTTTTTATCCCTAAATATATAAAATTTTATTGATAGTGTTTGGTGTTACATTTGGGGATTTTAAAGTTATTTTTAAACCTTGTTTCAAATTGTACAGTATTATTTTCTTTAATTAAGATTTTTTTGTAAAAGTTATACAAATAACTATGACCGACAACACGGCACAAAAAAATTATGATATTATTGTGAATACTTTACAATTTATAAAAATCAAATACACTTAGAAAACCACATTATTACCACGAAATTATCATCGCTATGGCTGGTATAGACCTGTAGCGCCTGGAAACATTACTATTCCAAACTAAACCCGAGCCCAGCACATCATAACTCACAAGGTGTAACATTGTTCAATGAGCTGCCTGCTGGCGTATAAATGTAAGATAGTTAACCCTTCCCAAACCATGCAGTAACACAGGTCTACCGCTCTGATAAAATCTGTAATGTTTCCATAAATATACGCAATATACACTTCATATTTTAGTTAATTTGAAAAAATATATTTACGCTTAGAAATAACTAGTGAAAAATCAATTATTTAAGGCGAATCCTACAAAAATAATTATTTTTAATTCATTTAAAATTAATAAGTTGACAAAAATACCATTTGTGGCAAGACAGAAAGAAATCACACATTAATTTCACAGTGTAAACAATAACAAACATATGAATATAATTAATTTTCGCTAATTAAATGAAGATAGATAAAAAAAGGTGGTATTACACAATGCAACCTCACATACAAAACTTGATGAATGCTACGAATTATAATATTACGTATTTTTTTATATTTAATGCCCAATATTTAAAGTAAATTTATTGCATTAATCATTTTTTCACATTTTAAAGGCTAATATAACTCTAATTTCTTACGGTAACATGAGTTGACAGCATGGCTGTGTGCGAGTATTTTATATCACGGTATGGTAAAGGTTAATAACCCTAATATGCAGTCCTATAATCTACTACACTCCTCTTTTTGTATTGTAATATTTTGTTATATTTATGTTACATTTCGAATTTTTATTTTTTCGTTTTTTACGCTTATGTTTTTAGATTCGCATATACGATTTAAAAATATGTCCTATATAAATATACGAGTAATACTAGATGCAGGCCGTGTATACGCATCATGTCTAAGACGTTTAAGAGCACAAAACTAAATAAACATGAAAACTAAAACTAAAGATTTTATATGTCGTATATTAATTTTATTTTATTTTTGCTCATTTAAATAAAAATCTTTTTCTTAAGGAGAACACATTCTTATTGTGAAGTTGTAATTATTCAGAACAGACGGTCTGTGATATTTTAAATATTAATTTAATGTAGTAATGTTTCCCGGTAGCGCAAAAACAACATTTTTCGGCAAAATTGATTTTATATGTATATATTTATAATTAATACATTAAATTAGTATTTAAAAAAATCTTTAATTTTTGCCATTTTTCGTTTTAATATTGTTATACATTTTTTATTGTTCGCTTATAACTTTAATGCATGCATCATGTGTTGTGTATCTTCTAGGGCATAGAATGGTATATTAAACAACCGTATAAAATAAATAAAAATACTATCGCACACAATTTCTAAGTGATCTTACCTGCAACAACACTGTAAATCAATCAATCTTTATTGTATCAAGTAACTACCCATATTGTAATTTCAGAGAAATGTTCAAATGTAATTGATTCAATTTTTTGCTATACTTATTTTGTTTTTTGTTAATATATATTAACTGTTTGTTTTCAAAATAAAATAAAATTTAATTTAAAAAAAAAATATATATATATATATATATATATATAATGTATCAATTCAAAATATGTACCTACCCGTAGATAGTTTTCATTTTTCTGCATTTAAATATTATACATTCGTATATAAACTTGTACGTATTGTTTTACGTATTTATGGTATAATAATTAATATTGTGTAAAAAAATGTGAAAATTAATATAAATAAACATGACTGCTTATGATTTTGTATGTTTTTTTCTATTGCAGTACTTTTTTGAAATTGAATTGCTTTATTATGTTATGTTATATTACTTCATAAGGATAATTGGCTTAAAATAATTCTAAGATCTTTTTCCCGCACCCCCTGGTTCTCCAAAAGGATTCTCCGATATCAAATATCTCTAGAAAGAGAATTGGACATTGCCAGGTTGCCTCACATTTATTCAGATTGAACTTAATAGATTCCCCAATGTGTGAGTGCGGTGCCGAGGAGGAAACCCTTGACCATATCTTTTTTGCCTGTCCATTGCGGATCACAGGTTTTTTTTACAGTAATCTCATCTATGGTAATTTTCAACTCCCGGTTAACTTGTGTCATCTTCTTTCCTTTAACTCGCCACATTTAATCTATATAATAGCAAATTTTTTAAAGGACAATGGTATGGACCTATTCTATAATATTATTGTACTTTTTTCTATAAAATAAAGTTTTAATGGCACAAATCACTCTTGAAGGGTGGATTGCCTATTTAAAAGAAGAATACGAAGTTTTACAACTTTATCTTTATTTTACATTTAGTATATGCGTATATTTAAAAAAATTAAAAATACGTTGTTAATAATGTAGAATTACAAATCAATCTTGAAGGGTGGAATGCCTGTTTAAAAGAAGAAATGTAGAATTACGAATATTGAACATTATTATCGTGTACGATATTTCAATTCTAAACACGAGAAATCTCTTCTTTAGAACCGAGTGATATTTTTATTACTACTATTTATCTACTATCTTTGATTTAATTATAAAAAAAAATAAATAAATATTAAATCATAACCCAGAAGGAGAGTGAAAATTATTCTTTCACAAAAATTCCCTAAACAACAATAATTAAATCGATTCGTTTTGCGCATATTAGTTTCAATTTTGTTTTGCGCTGCCGATACCTACGGGGTCTATTTTTAGCAAACCCCTATTCACATATCACGCAGCGGCCAATACACGTGTCGTCAACCCTCATTATGTATATTTAAACATGCGATATTACTGAATCAATGATTTCGGCAACAGCGTGACCAATTTGAACACTGCTAAAAGTAGCAAATCACTTATTAGTTATTTGACAACGGATTTGATCCCGTTCAAAGAGATGGGATGTACTTATAATGAGAGAGGCATTATCTACATGGTCAGATGTTACGTATTCTCGGTACTGCATGTTGGGTTTAAAGTCTCGACATATATATTTTCACAGCTTATTTTTAAAATTTAATTAATATCTAAATTATTAAATTTAACTAGGAGTCCTATTCTAAAATTTTTTCCTGAAAATTATTCGACTAAATTTGTATTGAGAAGCAATTTGAGTTAGGTACTAAATTTATTTTTTAAATAATTGTTTTTTTTTTTAATTTTTTTTAAAAAATAGATTCTGATGAAGAAACAATGCTATATATTTTTGGTTAGTTATGACATCCTGAAGAAGAAAATGGTATTTTTCGAAACCGGTAGATGTATTTAAACTCAATTCAAGTGGTTAATAAAACAAAGATAATAAATAAAAAATAATAAATAAATTAGTGCATTAATTATAAATATATTATAAAATCAATTTTGTCGAAAAATACTGTTTTTGCGTCATCTAACGCCAGTATTTTTCATGACAAATTTTCGAACCTATTATATGTTACACTTTTTCAAATTAATACACCTGACTTTCCATTATTTGAAAGTCATCTACATTATTTTTACAGAATCTCAAATGCCTTTGAGTAAACCGACTGCAGACGCCAGAATTATCAATTCATTTTTATTAAATTTTGGACACATTGATACAACTTCACAATAAGAATGTGTTTTCCTTAATAATTAATTAATAATATTTCCTGTTTCACAATTGTTTTCGGCCATCATTTTATCCTACCGCCATTAGTCGACAATAGTCAGATGACTAACAGAGGTGGGTCGAGGGCATTCGGAGATATTCTTGGCCCATATTATGAGGTGACTGGTGGATATTTTTTTACGCCGTGTAGATACATTCTTATTGTTTGAGTTTTTGTAATTAATGTGTCCATGTATTTACAGCCGTAGGTAATGATCTAGTTATTGTAAACTAACTAACTAACTACCTAAATTAACATCACGCCGTTTCCCCTCGGGTGTAGGCAGAGAGGATAGTGTGCCACATTCTTCTGTTCCGACACACAATTCTCGCCTTATCCACATTCATACATCTTTTCATACAATCTCGTCGATTATTGAGGCTTCTAACAGGACCGTCTTCCAGTATCTGGTTCTTCTACGGACGTCATTTACTTCCGATACCATCAACACTTGCATCATATATATTTCTTACCATTCTCTCCTCATTCGTCAGTTCCATATGACTAGATCACCTAAGGGTCATTCCATACGAAGTGGTCCAAAAATTAAATAAATGGTTGCTCGATCATTTTTAAAAATTCTCATATATTTTGTGCAACCCCCCCTAACTTATTTGCAGTTAACCCTTTACATTGCAAAATATGCTACTCCCCGTAACACAAATATGGCCGCAACGCAAAAATCAAAAACAATTAAATTAAAAATTTGGTCATTTTGAACTACCGATAAGTTGGGGTGATGTTTCATATGGAATGATCCCTAAGTTATATTTTCTTAATCTTACTCACTATACTAAGATCACCTTTACATTTTTCTTGATTTCTTCATTCTTTATTCTCTCATAAATAGATCTGTCAAATGATCTCATTTTTACTGCATTCAGTCTACTTTCGTTTCTCTTCTGCCAGCTCCAGTCATTGTAACTTTTGTATTTACTCTATTTTCCGATTAGTTTTATTTATTTACCATGTTCCATAGTGTGCATGTGTATGTACCCATATTGCTTGAACAGAAATGTAAATAATACCTAGAAAATGGTGCCTTTTCGATACGGACTCTAATCTAGTGAAATATTTAATATATTGAAGTTATAAAATTAAATAAAAAAATTATTTCTGGAAAATTATTCGCCGAACGAAAATTTAAGCTCCGACAGTGTAATATGCATTAATGTAAAAAATACGTCTTGTTTACACAAAGATTTAATTTTCAAAGAGTAAATGCTTTTACTGTTGCATAAATGTGTCATAAACTATAGG
Organism: Eubasilissa regina; assembly: GCA_022840565.1. Taxonomy (NCBI): domain Eukaryota; kingdom Metazoa; phylum Arthropoda; class Insecta; order Trichoptera; family Phryganeidae; genus Eubasilissa; species Eubasilissa regina. The sequence continues at coordinate 26,604,905 of JAINEB010000025.1, forward strand.
ATTTATGTTTCCACAAGTAATGTTTGTAAAATGCTCCTCGTTCCGCAACTAATGTTCCAAATCCCTCTCCTATATGCACACTTTATTTCATGTCTATTCATTTACTGGCCTGTGGTTGTTTTATTTTAGAACGAATTGTGTTAGAGATATGAGTATCTACGACTTTCTGTCGTACATCAGCATATTTCCATAGTTCTCGCAATTACGACAGAATTGTCGTACTACAAAAAGTCGTCGGTGTGCGCTATATATTACTGCGATGATCTTGAGATCGAATATATGCCTGTGTGTCAGAGCGCCCGCGCCGCCGGGGTGAGATGTATAAAGGGTTACGCGCGCGAGGCGCGGTTCTTTTATCGTTAGCGTTTGGCTCCGAGACTAGTTATGCACCTTGTACCATAACTGTGTTATTCGTGTAATAAAGATTATAATTGTCACATAAGAGTTTCTCGTGGACCACCTATGAGGTGTATAGCTTTAGATGTACTTATTACGCAAGTGCGTAATAATTATAAGTGTTTTATTTCATATTTAACATTTTTCCAGGTGAAAATTTGTGGGGTGGCAATTGTCAATAGCAAATAATTGTGGGCGAATAATGTTTCTTCAATAACAAAGTACGTGTTGACGCATTATGCGAAATTGACAAAAACACGGTGCAATAATGCAGTACCTCTGTCGACTCCAGCAAATTCGTGTGTGATACGTTGCTTCACATGATTAATACAATGTGTCCCAAAAGTATTTTTCATTTTGATTAATTTGCTGCACCAACGCAACGAGCGGTAGAGGAGCGAGGGGTATTCCGAACGCTACCCGCGTCCTTGAGAATTCAGTCGCTATGGAGCATGTCCTTACCAGTTTTTCGTGAAATAAATTGATATCCCGACGAGGTGACATAAACTGGCCTCCACGTAGCCGCGACTTGACGCCAATGGACACTTTTTCCTAAGGGGCTACCTTAAATGAAAGGTATATGGTATAGTAAGGGTCACTGGGAACTACTTCTCTATTTTAAATTTGCTTGGGATCGACTTCTAATAAGATTCTTATGGATGATTTAATTGGTATTTTATAACATTCTTCCAAGTTTAAATGTACACTTTAAAGACGAAATGTCGTTATATGTATATTAAAATCCAATATTATTATTTCTGTCTTAACGTTTTAGGGAGCAAAACAAAAAAAATCATACAACATTTTATTGTTTTATAATAATACAAAAATCTAATCTAAAATCTTTTCTTGATGGGTTTCGGGATCGTTCAAAATTTGGCTCGGTCGATCGATTGGACACCCATGTGGTACAGTAACAATCTTCCATCTCAGGACCAATTATGCAATTATGGCAGCGATCACGGACTGGTTCTCGGAAATTTTGTCTCCCGTTTAGAAGAGTGACAGCGAAATAATTTTTAAATAATTACATTTAGGAAACATAATTTTTAAGGAATCAATTCTCAGGGACTGTAATCAAATGCAAAATATATTTTTTTTTATTAAACCCACCCATTATTTTATTACAGATTTATTTTATGAAAAAGACTTTTTGGACATCTTGTACCTTTGATTCTCACTGAATAGACCTTATCCATGCCGTATCCTAATGAAATTGAAGCACGGACACTTACCGATAAAAATATATGACGACATCAGAACGAAATGTGCACCAACAGAAGAATACTCAATCAGAATAAGAAGAATCAGAAAACATATGTATTTATGTATTTATGTATTACGATTATGTATTTTTATTTTATTTATTAATAATTTTTATATAATTACGAAACACCCGACAACATTTTCCACTAGTCATGTTGAAATGTTGAAGTTGCTGATAAGTGAATTTGGGGCCAATATCGTAGTCCACCTTACAAACACACGAATAAAAATATAAATATATATATACTGATACCTCAAGGTATTGTATTATAACAGCCCTTAAAATTAGCAAAACGGCCGATACACAATTTAGCCACAGTATGTGCGTGATTATATGAAACATCGATTAAATTTGAAACCCTTGAATATTATATTTTCACAAGTTTCACATTTTTTGAGCTAGGTACCTATAACTTAAATAATGAATAGTAGTTTTTTTTTTGTATTTTCAATATTCATGTACATTTAAGTATTACTGTAGTTATAAGCAGATAATATAATAAATTATAAAATGAGAAATGTTTAAGATTTATAAATTATTACAATTGTTACATAACACCTGCAAATTATACGTGTAACGGCCCGTGTCCACGGAATGAAACACGATGAGATAAATATCAACACTACATATACGTTGTTCCGTATTCGTAATTAATTAAATTAATTAGTATTTTTTATTGGTGAACACATATACTTTCATGCTTGGCCCTGAATAATGATTGTTAACTGAAATATATTATCACCAATTTTTAGTTTATCCCTACCCCTTAGCCTATTCCCAAACCAATACACATTGTTCCTTTGGCTCGACTGGTTGTCCTTTTGTATTCAAGGAGAGGAAGTGTATTATGTGATTATTTGTATTGGATCACTACTTTGGACACATCGCTGTGATTTTGTTGTTTTATGTGCGTGGAACTCATCAGAGTTTTGTGCTGTGTCAATTTTTGCATTGGGTGAACGTGACAGTGTCATCAATTAGATCAGTTGAGCTGTCATTTGGTTCCGTGAGTCCGTCCTGGACCGCTATCGAAGGTCCTCCCCCATCCCCTCATATCTCCATCATTCTCCTATTTCCTACTTCCTATCTAACCATCCATCCATAGGTCGCTGGTTCAAATCCGCCTCGAAGGACTACCTGGTTTGCTATTTAAGCTGTCTTTTAGTTCCGTGAGTTCATCCTAGTTCGCTCTCGAAAGTCCTCCCCCATCCCCTCATATCTCCATCATTCCTCAATTCCCTACTTCCTATCTAACCATCCATCCATAGGTCACTGGTTCAAATCCGGCTTGAAGGACCACTATTTGAGCTGTCCTTTGATTCCGTGAGTTCATCCTGGTCCGCTATCAAAGTCCCCCTCCATCTCCTCCAATCCCTCATCCCTCTCCCCGATTCCCTATTTCCTAACTAACCTATCTCTTCCGATTCCATCATCACCCACCACTTAGTGACCTGCGACTTGCGTCGGTCACATACATGTTAAGATTTTGCTCTAGAAATATACTCAGATATCACCTTCGAAGTGGTTGAAAGAGATAAAAGCTGAAACCCGTGCACAAGATTGTAAACGCGAATATAAATGCTGTCTAGAACCATGGATGAAAAATTCTGAAAGTTTTACAAACAGAAGACACTGAATTACATACATCTATTCCATGTTAACTACTGCCGAACATCAAAGGTCAATGGAGTGGCATTTTATTTTTGGCATATAATAGGCGTGAAGTGAGGTGCGTACCGGCTATTCTCTTGATGGATACACGGTTGAACCACGAAAGCCAAGAGTTGTCTCCAAAGAATCTCATGGGAGCATAATCCCTGTATGAAAGATTATCCTGAGTCGAAAATCTCATCCGTGGATTTGGGGAATAAGAATGGGGAATGGATCAAACAGTTATACTCGTATTTTTTATATTACCCCTGCATATGATATGTTTAATGGCTGTCTGTAAAAAATGACACGATGTACTCGTACATTAATGTTCACCAGATCAAACCTAAAACTACTTAAAAAAAAAAACTTAACTTCACATTCATGATCCGATTCAAATGAAACTGTGGGCAAAACCTTAGGATACTTCTTAGTGCCAAAAATGGATACCATATTTGGTCAATGATCTTTCTTGTTTTGTGCACCGCGTATATTTAATAAATTCCCACTAGATCTTAAAGAGCCTAAAGTGATTTTAAACCGAAAATAACAAAATAGTTGTTTGATGTGGGTAGAATACAAAATTTGTCAGTTGTGCTAATTTGACTACCTACACATTTTGTCTCCATCTATATTATAGACGAAAATCTATTTTATAACTTTTGATTGTACCTCAAAAATATACAACTTGTAAAAACTGTACAGGTACAGACCACGTCTAGTAAAGTAATTACCTTTGTTTTCAAATGTATTATTTTATGCTAAAAAATAAGTATGTAAAAAAAAAATATATATATACATATATACATATTTATTTATTTTATTGATTTTAACTTTATTTCATATTGCATGTCATTTCATTCCTTTCATACTAGCAAAACCATACAATTTATACGACAACACATATAATTTTAGATTTGTTTCTACGATTCTAATATGATAAGCAAATTTAACACATGCACGTGACGAATTTCTACAGAATGTCAGCCATTAGAAATAGAAAAGCTGAGAAAGACTTCGACTGAAGGATGACTGCAGGGAATAAAGTAAAAAATTCTTTGAATGCAATAATATTTAATAGGAACTTGTCAACCGAGACAAGGCTAGCGGTACACAATGCAGTCCTGGGACCGAAGAGGAACGAAATTAGACTTAATGTAGTAGAAATGAGATCACTTAGGCACATATGTAACAAATCCATTTATGACAGAGTAAAAAATGAAGAAATTAGCAGAGAGTATAAAGCTAATTTGTTCATATGGAACGAATTAACAAGGAGGTAATGGTAAGAAAGATATATAGGCAAGTGTTGATGGCACCAGAAGTAAAAGACGTTTTCAGAAGACTTAGGCGCGACCAGGTAAACCAGGTAATGGAGGATAGTCCCATTAAAAGCCTCAATATTCGACGAGTTTGTGTGAGAGAACTGCGTGTCAGAACATAAGAATGTGGCACTCCATCTTCTTCGCCTACCCCCGTGGGAAAACAGCGTGATGCTAAGTTAATTAGTCATTAAACATATTCTATGTTAATTTAGATTATTTAAAACTTTGTGGAAATTGACTTGAGTCAATACTCACATTGACTCGTTATCGTAACAATTTAAGTTAAGTACTAGATTTTTTTTAAAGCAGAACTTTAAAAACAGAATAATTTGACATATAGGTTTTAGTTAGTTTATTTAGAAAACCTGATGAAGGAAATTGTATTTTCCAAAACCGATTGGTGTATTAAAAATAAGGTAGATGGCTCTTTCAAATAATGGAACGATTAAATGTATTAATATCAAAAAGGTAACATATAGATTCGAAAATTTTTCGCTAAAAATATTGTCGCTGTAGCATAGTAAAAACGACAACTTAAAATTTGCGAAAAATATTACACAATACATTCTATATTTATATATGAATTAACAATATGCGTTATGTTATTTTATTTTTCATTAGTTTTGTATCCCGGGATAATAATAATATTGGTTTATATTTGTTTGTGAGAGCCTTTACTGTAAACCCCTAACAGTCTATTAAAAAATTCGAATTGTTTCCGAAACTTTAGGAACGTACAGAAAAGTTTAACTAAAAATTCAATTTATCTTAGTTAAACAATGCCATTGTATTAAAATAAAACGTCGATAAATTATTTAACAATATTAGAAATGGGAAAGTTTTTGAAAAGAGCTTCTTCTTAAATACCAACAGCAGAATTCTCATTCTATAAAACAATTACAAAACAAGATATATATTTTTTAATTTTATTAGTGAAGTATTGTAGTAGCTATTTCGATTTTCAGACGCCATTAAGGCCTGTATTCACGGAATGAGACATGATGAGATAATCTTAGAGATTTTGCTGAGACACATCTCAACACCGTGTACTCGTGATGAGATTATGATCTGAAGATCAAAAATCAGCTTGAAATTGGTAGAAAGAGACAATAACTCAAAACAGTATAAACGTCACCTAAAACCACTCTAAATCTCTATAACTATCTATTTTGAAAGTTAGATATAAGTCATTTAATATTAATTATTAGGTATTAAATTACTAACATTTATTCCGAGCTGCTGGGGAGATTCAAAATTATCCAACTGACGAACGAAAATGATATTTGACGTACGACAAGCGTAAAGTGAGGGGCGAGACGGCGAATCTCTGAGACACGGTGTGTACACCGGGGATGAAAAAGTTGTCTCTTAAAAAGCTCATGAGTACATTATCCGTATCTCAGAGATTGTTTCAAGTCAAAAACCTCATTCGCAGTCACAGGCCATTAGGTATGAATAGCGTGTTGCTATGCGTGCTATTATAGCATGTTACTATGTGATTTTATTATATTATTTTCAATGCTATACACACCGTGTTCTTACTAGTGACCGCTTAAGTAATTTTTTAAAAACCGTGCGTTTCCCGAATTCGCGCGTTCTTCTTATGTTTGTACTTTCACTCTGAACAAACATTTATATCTTTTAGTTTATCAACCTTAACCTTTCAGTAATTATAAATGTTTTGAGGAAGGTTACGCGTTGGAACCATTTTTTATATTGGTTTTATCTAATCATGAATTATTTCTATGTTAATCATTTACAATTTGCCCAAGCTATTTTATCTTACTAATTTATGTTATTTGTAAACGAATACGCATTGAAACAACACTTACTTGATATTATTCCATTTATTACTCTGTTTATCTGGTACACAACCCAGAATTGTGCTTATCTACCGCATTATATAATCATTCCCAGAGGAACATTATCTCAACAATTATGCTTATAAGCTGTAGTAAGACCCTTCAGCGGTTAGATCGTATCTAAAGTTCAAATGAGAAAGAACTGAAAGTCTGCTTGTTTAGATACATTTACGTGAACATGTTATTTTGAATATTTAATTCGTAAAATATACAATTTATTAGTAAATACAAAAATCATAATAAAAGGTAAACAATAAATAAACCAGTTACATATTTTCTCAGAAGATACAATATACTTTATACAGTGAGTATAATTTAAATTTAAAATTAACTATAATGCAGAAAAAAAATGAGAGAAGTTAAGAATAAAAATATAAACAGAGAGATAAAAGTTATAAAAAAATATATATTCCAGAGGAACGGGAAGGTGAGGGCAAAGGAAAATGAAAATGGGATCGGGAATAAAATCTGTGTGATAAAAATAAAATGAAGCCCATTAATGTTTATATATTGAATTTAGATTTAATTGAGGTAACTGATGTATTGAAAATTTCTAGTTCGTTTAGGTGTGAATTGAAATAAAGGGGTGCTTGGTAGAAAAATTAGTTCTGTTCGGCATTGGTGTTGCAATGTGGAAGGTTAAATGTAAGATTAGTTCTGGTTGACCTGACTGACACTCGAATGGATATGCGTCTAAATAAATCATGACAGTCGTCTGCTATAGAGTTGGTTATTTTGTGTAGGAGAATGACATCGGTCATGTCTCTTCTAGCTTCAATAAAACAAACTCTACATAAGAATCGAGGTATCGTTTCAAAATCTCCCTTATTGAAACATAAAATTCTTTGCATTTTTTCAAAAGATTTTTGATAAGAACGTGCATACAAAATAATTTTAGTTTACGTAAATATATTAGCAAAAATGTAGGTAATGGTGGTAGGATGTTGCCAGAAGCAGTGCATAATCGGAATCCAAGGAGCACAGCTAAATCAAGTCGACATATTCAAACACCTCGGGGTGGAATTCTCCTGCGACGGGAGGCAGAATGGTGAAATAGTAAGTGGCTGCTGGTAGAGTTTTACATCCCCTTTATAGTGTGGCAATAAAGTTAAGTGGCAAGACAAAACTGACTGTTTTAAAAGCTGTGTAAATGAAGGCTCATTTTAATAAACAGAGTGTTTTGTAAATAGTGTTCGAAATGAAAACCATCGATAGCTGAGACCATGCCCTGTCAGAATAATCCATTATGTGTCTAATAAATGTCACGCGGTTTTTGACATATTTAAACTTTTATGATTTTTTAAATAATTGGTACCCTTTGTTACTTATTTAATGTCATTTCTAAAACTTAAAATTCTGTAAAATGTGTGTCACTGTTTTAAAAACAGAAACAGTTTTGCCAGGAAAAATGTGAATTTGGACCATTTAACATTTTTCAACAAAGCATCAAGTAAAAAGTATCATCAATTTAGGAAATAACATTTAAAAAAATAACAAAGGGTACCAATTATTCAAAAATTCATAAAAGTTGAAATATTTCGAAAACCGTGTGTCATTCATTAGACCTATGATTGATTATTCTGATAGTGCATAGTCTCAGCTATCGATGGTTTTCGTTTGGACCACTATTTACAGGACACCCTATATATATATCTATATATGTCATTATGTGGACAGTAAGATAAATCAATCCGGGCTGCTAGTAGCAGTATCATTATTGGACCGAGTGAAAACTACCAAAACATAGAAGATATACCCGCTACCTCAGAGTGAAGCTCGTACTTTTACGTACGAAAAAATATTCACGTAAGGTAGCTTCCTGAACACGCCTTGAGGATACCAGAGAAACTACTAGCGTATTTTCTTATCATCTCCGGAGAAAAGGCGGTCCAGACTAACCTGGATTAAACGTCAACAAAGACTGATTAAATCTTTATTTTTCAACACAGGCGAGGGATGGAAACGCCAAACTTTGGGCTAGGAACCCTCTTAGAATAAGGGGATAAAATGATGATGATTATATTTACAATATAATATGCCAATAACATGCACCACATTATATCACAGTAACGTATAATAAAATAAACATAATATAATAACCTTTTGCGCCGGTTGTGAAATCGGTTACTAATAATACCTTCATGTACACGGGTTACAGATTCGTCTCCTGACAAATCCTTATAGTATTCCAAGTTGTTGGTCGGCAATCAAATTCTTTAGTCATGTGACAATCAGTAGTTTGTTGAGTACTCGAATGCAATACAATATAATACAATGTACAAGCTACTCGATTCGCATCGGAGTAGTATGAGCGCGCTCCGACAGAAACGACTCACTTATATGACATTCTCTGCACACACGCACACGCACACCTATCACTTCCCACGTCGGACACGCACACACATATATTTTTGTATTTTTTATTTGAATGGGTTTTGGTGAAGTATTATGGATACAAAAAAATAATTAATTTAACAGTCAAAGGTGACCGTTATATGAACTGCAGCTCCCACATCGGTCCTTCTCATTCGCCGCCAGATTTGCACATGCATGACAACTGTGTCCCTGATGCAATAAGCAACAAGGGAGCGATGCACGGCTGCTAGACAAAATACCCCCTCACTGTCCCCCAATGAGAAATTTCTTTATTATTCATGTAATTTAATAATTTATTACAACACACAACAAGTGAAAAATACAAAATTTAAAATTAGTAGGTACTCGTCCATCATTATATACAGCGAATAGAGAAAGTATTTTAAAAAATTGTTAGCACTGTAAGAAATTGTAAAAAAACATCTAAAAGTACATTAGTAAATTTTTCCAAAATTGATTTGAGCTGGCTACGCCACTGTTTATAGAGGAATTTACAAAGATATTTGACAGTGACGGGCAGTCAGTATTTTTAAATAAGCTATGCTTAACCAGAATTTCTGCGAAATAAATTCAAATTAAATTTGTACCTCGTCATATTCCTATCACAATTACTATCACATTATTATAATATATCGTAATATTCTGTCAGATAAATATTTAATTTCGCTTTAATCTCAAAATATATATTAAGGAGAACAAATTGATTTTATATGTGTATATTTATAATTAATACATTAAATTAGTATTAAAAACATCTCAGACCTATGTACTGAATAATTACAACTTCACTTGTTCTCCTTAATAATATAAGTTGTATCAATGTGTCCAAAATTTAATAAAAATGAATTGATAATTCTGGCGTCTGTAGTCGGTTTACTCAAAGGTATTTGAGATTCCTTAAAAACAATGTAGATGGCTTTCAAATAATGGAACGACAGATGTATTAGTTTGAAAAAGTGTAACATGTAGGTTCGAAAATTTGTCATGAAAAATACTGGCGCTATAACACAATTGGTAATGTACTTCCCCGGATTGGAAATGAAGATCCAAGTTCGAATCTCGGTGACGCAAAAACAATATTTTACGACAAAATTGATTTTATATGTATATATTTATAATTAATACATTAAATTAGTATTCAAAGTATATAGTTTAATACAGCTTATTTCAATGTAATGACTGCACGCGCATTGCCATGTGTTGAATTTGTCTTTAGACAGTATTAACGAGGATTTTTTTCCTGCATTTTTATGCGTTATTCTTATTCAATTCGACAAAAGATTAAAACTAGCAGATTTTTCAAATCGGTTCGCTAAAATTTTGGAGATGACAACGCGTCACGTGATCCAGTATTCACCACCCGGCACAGCGTTTTGAATGACGTAATAACTTCCGTTGAATCAGCTGCGTGAAAATTTAACACGCGTGCCGACAAACGAGTTATACCTTAATAGTTAAAAATAAATACCGTATTTATTTAAAAATCATTAAAACTCCGCGTCCAGCAGTCACGCTACGCGTATCGATACATCAATCACTGAAATAATGAGATGTCACGATAACGAGTGACGAGGCATTTAATATATCAGATGAATCGGCGATTCTGTTCGGCCCAATATAGTCGGTCATCCAAATTGCATTCTATAATAAGACTGGATTTAATAATGTTGGCAGCGGACGTGGGCGCAATCGGTGAAATGGAATAACAGGTGTGATCACCGTCTTCCGCAGACGCGTAGCACTGAAACGCATTCCATTTAGTACAATGCAGATAAACCAGTGTTTATTGGTAAAATAACACTTTACTAGATCACATTCGCAGAAAAAATACAGCCGTCATCGGAACTCGCACCCGGAACGTTTAAATTTAATCCATCTATATTAAAATCGCCAAACTTCATATACCCACACTTGATAAGTGAGACATATATCTTTCAAAGCGATTTATCTAAATTTGTTTTGATTGTAAAAAAATATCAAAAGTCTTAACACACAGCCCCATATAAAAATTACTCTCCGTAACGACAACTGTAACAGAATTACCTGTAACGACTCATGTACAAACTTAAGCCCAAAAAAAGAAATCAAATATCTCGGTGTAAAATGTTGATCAACATTTAAAATGGCACAGTCACATTAGCGAATTAGTGAAAATTATTATATATTCATAAGAATAAGAAACATTTTAAGTATACATAATTTTTAAAAGGTATATTTTGCTATTGTACACTCACTACTACAGTATGGAATAATTGGGTGGGGAAGAGCATACAATAATAAAATGAACTCGGTAAAAATAATACAGTGAACAATCATCAAAGTAATATTTTTTTTAAATATCAACTTTTTCAACACAAACACTTTTTGCAAAATTCCCAGTTCCCAAAATAGAAAAAATTTGCAAAAAATCTCAATTAATCAATTAATTAAAGAAAATAACACTGTCAAATTTGAAACAAGCACATCATTAAGGTTTAAAAATAACTTTAAAATCCCTAAATGTAACACCAAACACTATCAGTGAAATTTAATATACTTAGGGATAAAAAATTTCAATAGCCTCCCTACACAAATTAAATAAATAATAGATATAAAAGAGTTTAGAAAGAAATTAAATGAACACTTCATAAGCACACAACTAGACAATAAATAATTTTAAATAATTATATAAATTTATAACTCTCTATATAAAATTATTATAGTGTAACTCCCTCTCCAAGCACAAGAGCTAGTCTCTTTTTTGGAGCGGTAAGTGAAAAAAAAAACCTTGTAATTTTAAAAATATAAAATACTTAATTCATATTATAAAAAAATTTTTAAAATGTCAAATAAAAAATAATAATATTTTGAAATTTGTCACTCCACAAATAAAATGTGATTTTTATCAAAATTAATATTTCTTATCTTAAGTACTTATTACAATACATCTTGAATATTTTCATTTTTAAGGAAAACACATTAAATAGTTTCTATGCACAGACCACCAAATAAATACACATGAACAAACGCAAATTCCTTGTTTCAAAATGTTCATTTTGGTGGCAGCCACGTGATCGCTTTGGTGCCACTCACGCAATCGGAGATCTCCGCGACTTTTTTTAAAAATATGACTCGATTGGAACGAAAATTTAAACGGTAACAATGTAATGTAAAAAATACGACTTGTTTACACAAATATTTTATTTTCGGAGAGTAAATATTATTACTGTTGCATATATGTGTTGTAAACTATCGCATTTATGTCGTAAACTATCGCATATATACTTCATATAATGTCTATTCATTTACTAGTCTATGGTATTTTAATATAAATTTATTATACCTTTCTTATTGATACATTTAATTTGTATTTGAATATTTTAAGTTTAAAAAACAGACGTATAACATTTGACACCTTAAACTTGTATAAAATCTATAGAAACCAGTTTAATTTTCTATCACCTTTGTCATTAATTAATTTCTATGTCCCATCGCGATTATCACGATCGCAACCTCATCGAACAAGTACAAGTCGAACCAATTCTGGATTACGCTCTCCTCTAGTAATTTTTTCACAGACATTAATATATTTTCTATATCTTTATCTATCGGCATTCAAAAACCTAATTACCAATATTCTTAAATGATTTTTCCTTGTTTTTATTTTTGTATATAGTCGTAAGGCTTTTATGTTCGTGTAGTTTTCTTGTTCGCGTGAAATATGTTAGGATAGGAGTTATCTGTCACCATTTATTTTTTCTATGTCCAACAAATAAATTGTCACAAGCGCATGCCGCCTATTAAAGAGTATTAAATATATAATATATAGTTTAATCGCGTCACTATTATTATTCAAATCAATATTTATAAAAGTACAGTATTGTACAAAGCGCTTCAAATAAATGAAAATATGGAAATCACTCGGCACCAAATCAGGACAAAATAGGACACACTTGGCTCTGAATATCAGCTGATTTCGTGTGTCGTGCATCCAATAGACGAATCACGGACCGTATCTCACAGTTGGCGGGCTGATCTATTGTCTTGAACATTTCAACCACTCACTGCAAGATGGCCGCACAACGTGAATATCTCTAACGTTGCATGCGGTTAGTCAACAGATGAAGGAAACCGTTGCGCATGCGCAACATTGTATTGAATATCAGGCAACGGTTCATACGTAAATAAAATCAAACTATCGACAATATTAATTTCAAGTAGTTTTTCAGTGCAATTTTCAAACCCAATAGACGCCTTTGAGATCCTTATAAACACGGTGCTCGTAATATATCGCATTGTGCACTACAGATAGAGGGTATCGAAATTAAGCTACCCATATATCTTTTAAAAGGCGCTAAAATTTAGCACAGCCGACGAACCTTGTCTTCATTACCTAGTTGATTTTATACTCACCACAAGATATATATTTTTAAACATTATTTCGGAGGCTTATCGGGTTAAATATGTCACAATACTGCTTTAAAAATGGCGTTATATTTTATTAAATAATATTCAATGAATGAAATAAAATATATACGTTTTTTTATCTTCCACAAAAGAGAGGTACACCATCTGAACTTGAAATAAAATTTTGTCGATTTTGAAGAGACCAATACATTGATCCGTTTACGAGGTAAGGCATAGCGAACTAGAAAAACATTATATGCAGGGGTGATAAACAGTTAGTTTTTGGGACATATAATACATTTTATTAATACAATATATGTTATTTTTAAAAAAAACATAAGTATCAAAGTGTGACATCTCCATTTTTTTAAACAAAACGAGTTATGAATGTAGTTTTGTAGATAATTCTGTTAAATCTATAAAACCACTTCTCATTAATATATATACATTATCATATTTATCTAAATTTGCGGAGATTTTCTAGGTCTGTGATGCTGCTAATGACATTTCTTCATCATTATCAACCATTTTGGATGAAGGTCTCCCCAAGTTTCTCCTACTTTTCTCTTTGGTGATTTCGTCAGTTAAGCTGATTTTAGGACGACGCCTCTATTACTACCCATGTACCCAGTACCAGCGATACGGCCTGTTCATTACCGTTTTATTATCTTGTCATATTTAATTATATAATATTAAAAATTCTCGTCGGTCCATTTCGATTAATAAATAATACAAAATTGGAATGCTTTGAAATTCTAAAAGTATTCCTTGATATAACATAAAAAAAATTCTCACGATAATTTGACAATGAAAATAATGGCCTAGCCGAAACTTTGACGAGGCGGGACCCAGTTTCACAAATGACCCTAATCACACGGTGTAATCATAGTTTATCGTTCTTTTGAAAACTTTGTGATGATCTTTTTTAAACATATTTTTCTTTTCTATTTTGCCATTCAGTCGCATGCCCCTAATGACAGAAATAATAATTATTGAATTGTTTTAATAATGAAGATTTTCTTATGAAAAATATCATGTAACCAAACAGATGTAGGGTAGAATAATTTAAAAAATTATATCGCACCACCCGGAGTACGCGAGCTTGTTATTTATTTGTGTTTACGTATTTAATTTATGAAATACAATACAAATAGTTCACAATTTTATCCATAAAACCTCTCGCCAGACTTGTCGCCAATATAATTTACATTACATTACATCTCAAAGTATTATATTACACAGTGTTAAGGGTGACAATAATTACACGTATAATTTCTATACAAAAAAAAAGAAATATACGAAAATACCACTTCTAAATATAATGTTTTTTTTTTCTACTTACCATAATAAGACGCATATTTTTTTTTAGAAATATCAACTTAAAGTTGGGGTCCATGTGTGATATTACACTACACATAATATATGATATTTTTTATTCATTCCTTTTACTTTTTTTCATATTCTTTCTAAACCTTTTGAATGTTTCCACATTAATTCGACAGTTTATTTAGCGCGAAAAATAAATATAGACGTCACACACCACCGATAAATCGGCGTACATTGGTGCTCGGTGGCTTTCTCGTGAATTAAAAAAAAAAAAATTTTTTTTAATAAAATTGTCTCATATATTTGGGGTACGTCTTATCATTCTAAAATTATAGTATTTTTCTTCATATTTTCAAATATATTAAATGCCACATATGTGTAAATAAAACACTCGTTTTTTTTATTCTACTCGTTTAATTTACTCGAGACTTTTCTACAAATTATTCATGACATTGAAATATAATTAGTTTTGAGAATGAATGGTTACTTTGAATAATTAGAAGCATTCAAAGTGTATGGAAATTCTCTGAATTCCAATGTTATCTATTCATGTTGTCTATTCATCTCATAGAAATAAAATTATATAGCTCTCTCCCATTATAAATACAAGTTAGAAGGTATTTTTGATAGAGATCTTTAGAATAATTTAGAGTTGTGTATGATAGAAAATGGTATATGACAAGAAAGATTAACAATTTTGTTTAAGGAGCCTAATTACACAAGTAAAAGTGGCTCACATATGACTATTTGAAGAAGAATGGTTTATAGGTTACGGTGTATCATCAATATGGGATAGAGGATTTGCGTATCATGCGTTTTACCTGTTTGAGATTGAGTTTTTTATGTTAATGAGATGTATCATAAGGATTGGTTTAAAGGTGAGGCTGGGGGCCCCAATCTCCCCAGGATTCACTGTGTTCCTGTGTATGATGTTACAGAGTGTGTAAGTATGGATGTGGCTAGAGCAGACAGATTTAATAAAATACTGACTTATAATTGATGGAGTTTATTGAATATTGATACACACAAGTTGAGGTTAAAATACAGACAATGTTTATGACGTGAAGTGTTCATTGGAGGTGCGTTCGGGAAGGCAACCGAGAGAGAAGTGGTTGCTTAAAGGCTGGCTACGTTATTAAAATATTAAATTGATAATGCTCTTACAAGGCGAAACGCGTCTCAAGTAAATTAAGTGAGTAGAATCAAATAACGTATATTTTATTTTCAAATATGTGATTATAGAGTTCTACAAACTTACCTCAGAAACAGTGCCCGTCTCGACACAGAATTTCTCTAGTGAGACGGGCACAGTCCAAACAGATTTTTACATTGTATTATTAGTTACTAATAAAATAAATCAAGTAAATATAATAAATCTCCTAACAAAATTCTTGTGTATTAAATTCACCTGCAAATCTCCTTCCTATAAAGTGTTCCGAAAATTTCTATACTTATTTCAGACATATTTCTAAATAATAGAATAATTTCTATTCCTATTTAACGTTATGGAAACATGTTATATTTTTAGATAAATTTATTTAAAAAAAAAATCTATCTGAATCATTTTTATTGTTTTTCGATATAATAATCACGGAAGATTTATTGCGAAATATGGGAAAAATAAATTGTAACTCTGTATTTATAGGAAATGAAATTGTCAGTATTTGAATGAATTATATGGGATATGAAAGACGAAATGTACTGGAAAGGATTGAATTTCACTGATGTGTAGATCTCATTACGAGGCTGCTGAAGGTCCAGATTCAGGATAGAAGGACACTACTCTGCAAGAAGATCCATTCAAGTCTTTTAAACTTTGAGAAAAACTTTTGAGAACGGTAAAACTACTTAAACGACCCGACCGACTGCCGTACACTGCCGACTAAGCTTTCAAGTACATTTAACACTGGGTGATAACTGATGTGCGCCATCTAACTTTTAAAACTAGATGACACTGTAAAATGGTGTATGTTCATGTATTTTTCTCAGAAATTCAATTTGAAAGTAGGTGAATTTCTTATTCATAAAAATAGATGGTATAACGTTGTAGTTACGTCCCAATAAGCACTGTTAATAAATCTCTATGTAATGACAACTGAAAAACGAGAACACCCTTTTAATCCTTATCTATGGAATACCTCAATCGTAACTCAAAACAGGTAGATGGACTCACGGTGTCATCCCATGGCGTACCATAATTATATCACAATAATATTCTACCAGCATGGAAGGAACCTCCAGGGGTCCTGAAATGTTGTTATACTGACAGTTATTCAAACTAAAGACAGGGCATGTGAATCCAATATCTCACGTTACTTACCCTTCCCTTAAATCGACAACGTTTCACGACTACATCTTAAGTTTTCACGATACCGACACGCTGCACTCTCCCGGTATTCCATAGATAAGGATTAAAAGGGTGTTCTCGTTTTTCAGTTTCCATTACATAGAGATTTATTAATAGTGCTTACTGAAGCGTAACTATAACATTACAATATATAATACCCGTTTTTAATTGGCCGTATATCGATACATAAAATCAAACTGAGATTTGTGACTCAAGGCAACCTATGAGGCAGCGATTACGCACCTATGAGATTCTTTTGAGATAACTCTCGGCATTCATGGTTCACCATGTACACTATCTCTCGCTTCACTTCACACTTGTAGTATTGTTATTAAAATGTGACATCTAACACGAATGGGTTATGAATATATAACATTATTAAGGAAAACATATTCTTATTGTGAAGTTGTAATTATTCAGAACAGACGGTCTGTGATATTTTAAATACTAAATTAATGTATTAATTATAAATATATACATATAAAATCAATTTTGTCGAAAAATATTGTTTTTGCGTCCCGGATTGGAAATAGAGATCCAGGTTCGAATCCCGGTGACGGAAAAACAATATTTTTCGACAAAATTGATTTTATATGTATATATTTATAATTAATACATTAATTTAGTATTTAATATATAACAATTGCTGCTAATATTGTACGAGTTGTAAGAATATTATTGTATGTTAATAAAATTAAATGTTATACTGAAATATAAATGACTGCCAAATTGAGATAAAATTTTTGCCAATATTTTATAGAATACGCGCTTTTTATCAGATTAGTAGATTGCAAGGGTCACCAGTTTGGTTAGTATTGTAAAGAAAAATTACAACTACACCTTGGGTTTTGTTCTAAAATGAAATACAGTTGACTATTGGATAATAATGAATATCCTTGAAATTTAAATTCGGTAAAAACATTAATAGACAATATCATATTTTCAAATCCTTAGCCGCTTTTATTAATATTTCCTAGATACAATAAAGCCACTCCCACCCTTGCGTGCCCCACCGCCCCAATAGCCAACTGTATTTAATTTTAGTTCAATTTATACCTGTAGATAGGAAGGACTCCTCTTCCCGAAACTAGTCGTGATACAACTCAAAAAATTATGTATGTGTAGTACAAAGTGAAAATAAAAAATATATATTTTTAAAAATTTAAAATAAATATTAGCCTATCATAATGGGAAGAATTTAGTCTACAAACAATTATCATTCCTTTGGCGCGGTATTCCTTGCACATGTTAATTTACATAGTATATTGTAAACACAAGGATGCACGAAACTTCAAAACTTTGGCTCGATTCATATCCTTCAGGCCAGAACTTTAACTCCAACTATGCATATATAGTTAATATTATGCATACATAGTTATACATAATTACAGGCGTATTCAATTTGAGACATTAATTATTTTAAAATTATAATTTTCATGTTGAGCTGATTTAAAATTTATCAAATGTATGCTAGCTTATAGAAACATATGATGAGTATTACTCAGGGTCAGCTATACGTCGCAACGCGTAGGGGTAGGGCAGAACGCAACTAGCGGCACCACGCGCATTGCGTGACACTTAGGATTTATTCAAGTTCTATCGCTGAGCCGTGCCACTTTTATTTATTTATTTAATTAATTATATAAAGGAGATTTCAACAGTGTCATAATCATCATAATACAACTAACTATTTTATTTATTTTACATTTTTTTATAACATGAATTAAGTATTTAACATTTTTTAAATTACGTGGTTTTTCTTTCGCTTACCTCTCCGAAAAAGAGACCAGCTCTTGTTCTTGGAGAGGGAGTTACACTACAATAATTATATATAATACCTTACACATTCTATTCATTGTCCATTTGTGTGCTTCTGAAGTGTTCTATAATATTGTTTATTTTACAATTGTGTGTTTTTGAAGTGTTCATTTAGTTTCTTTCTAAACTCTTTTATATCTTTTATTTCTTTAATTTGTGTAGGGAGGCTATTTAAATTTTTTATCCCTAAATATATAAAATTTTGCTGATAGTTTTTGGTGTTACATTTAAGGATTTTAAAGTTATTTTTAAACCTTAATGATGTGCTTGTTTCAAATTTTACAGTGTTTAATTTATTGATTAATTGAGATTTTTTTGTAAATGATTTTATTTTGGGAACTGGTAATTTTGCAAAAAGTGTTTGTGTTAAAAAAGTTGATATTTTTTTAAATATTACTTTGATGATTGTTCTCTGTATTATTTTTACCGAGTTCATTATATTATTGTGTGCTCCTCCACACCCATATATATAGCATATGAAACTAATCTGTTTAGACAAAGTAATAATGAAGTATAGTATATAAGGTAATATAGCAGTTTACAATATAAGATAATATAATATAGAAGAAGATAAAAGCTGGTGGTAAAAAGAGTAGGGAGGTTGAAACTTTTGTTGTGGTAAAGAAAGAGCAAGATGTGTTTGTAGGTAGAATGATTGGTTAAAATTGAAAATGTAGTGGTTCATAAAAAAAATCTTTTTTAATATTATAAGGCTGATGTGGAAAAAGTAAATTTCAGTTAACTTCTTATTATGGTATTTGCATGAATGTTGAACGAATGAGTTTTGTGTGTAAGATGTCCTACTTCTAGGAATGTGGAAGAGTGCGGACTGCCGGGTCGATCCAGATGGTATGTGGAAGTATATCAATTCTAATTGGCTGGGACAGTCAATATGGCCTTGCAGCAGTTTAAATATAAGTATTTGGTCAGCACGTGTTCTTCAACCAGTATATTTTAATAACTCTTTATAACCTTGCTTCAATATTTTTAATGTGAACAGTAAGTAGGTGCGCGTTTCTGTTTACATGACCTTTACTATCTGACTACCTATTTATCTCATACGTGATCAAGTTAAACTTAGCAACGTACATGAGCACGAGTTTGGAGGCACTGACATATCTAATCATTTTGGTAGACTTCAATCATCTCACATGATAAACAAACGTACAACATATTTATTTATTTATATATATATTTACATACATGTTTTTGTTCTAATAGAGGTGAATACATAATAAACATAATTATGCTCATAGTTTATTGTGTGGAATAAAATAGACTTCACCTCTGAAATATATACAGCGTTATCTTGGCTACTTTGCTAGACTGAAGTCTGTGTTAAAGTAGCCAGCTTTTTTTTTCGTGCTGTTGTGGTGTTAATTAAATCATCGACAGGAATAAAAAGAGAATTACAAATGTGTATAAAAAAAAGTAAAAATATATGTAGTGGGAATGTTGTAGGACTAGTGAATTATTAGTGAAGGTACTGTATAAATTATATTAGAATCTTGGATAGCCATGCTTCTGATTCATCTCTACCTGATAGAATTGTATATTGGGTCCATATTTGTGTAATCCTATTGGAATTAAATGATTTCCAGTTGGTACTGAGTGTTGTATAGTTTCGGAGCTAAGAACATGTAGAATCTTTGATAAAACGTCGTTGTTGCTCTTGGAACTGGTGTGTAGATGTTTGTTATTTGTCTTGTGTTGCTTCATATCAGCAACAATCTGATGTCATCATCATCGGCTATCTCTCATATCCGAGGAAAACTATTCTTCACGATGATGGATCCTCAAATGGTTAAATATTACAATTTTGAATGAACGAGTTCTGGAACATCTTGGGCGGGAACAGAGCGGTTGGGGGCTGATTTCTGTGCTCTACTTGCTTTTTTTTACGTTTTATCACGCGATTACAGCAAGCTATTTACGTTCTTTATCGAAGTATTGAATATACAAATGCCCTCTGGTTACTCCCGCACTTAATTTTGAGATATCAAATTTCAATTGGCATCCTTAGTTTATTGTTGATTGGTATGAGTCATTTATGTTATGTGAATGTTGCCGTTTTCGGATACCAGGATCGGTGTCAAACCACGGTTGGAGCTCAATTGTGGTAAGTACATTGTCTGGTAAAGATCTCTCAATAATGCGCAATTCGATCGGTTGATAAGAAGAACAATACATTGGACCAATCCACGATGACAGAAAAACAGCTACTTCCAATCAAGGTTAGTGGTAATTTTCATTCTGCATACAGAAAACCCGGAACAAGGCGTTCACGGGAACACTCTATTGGTCTTTGGAAGGTTACCTTTCAGGGAGTCTTTAAAGCGTTTTTTGTGCTCCCCATATAAGGGTTTTGCCTGGATAGCTGGGATAGCTGAAATGGTAGGTATTCTGACCACGTAATCAACATGGGTTGATGGCGAAGTGGTTTCTGAATGATAGTGTATTTGATACTCATTATATATTTTCGCGGTGCTATATAAGAAACGGAATCGCTACATTCTGAAACTATTCATGCATAAAGTAAAAAACTTAACTGCCTTACTATATATTAAAATACATTTTATTAAAGTTGTCATTTGTATGGCGATTAAATAATAGTTACAGGGATTAATACAAAGTCACTAAATAAATTAAAACTGTTTTTGGAAAAAAATGTTACAAAGTTCGTTTTCTGGTTCAATCGTTTTGATCAAACATTTGAACCAGACGGGAAATAATATAACTTTTGAGATCGATCGTTTTAACGAATTTCAACAATATTAAATGTGTATTACATGGCAGGTATCAATTTTGACTGTCTGTAGGTGGTACTATATATTGAATAACCGGCTTTATAGCCAATTTTATTTTTTACAATTCAAGAATTTCTCCATACAATACGGGAATATATAAAATGTACAGAGAGATCCAAAAAATAATTTGTTTGGCTTTCAATAAAGACGAATTGAGAATACGTAAGTTATTTTTCTTTGTAAAAATGAGTTGTAAGCACGTGACGTCGTACGCCATATACAGAAACAAATAAATCATGTCATAGTTTGCGAACTTGCTGCAAAAATGTATTATTATCCAGAAAATATTGTAGAAAATATAAGAAACTAAAACAGAGGTCTTTTATTAAATGTTATATTTAATTGTTCACCTACCGAAATTCTTTGTACATATACTGGTTTGTAGATAAAGAAATTCTGACATTTACTTTCTTGAATCATGACCAGGAGCCCCCTTAACCACCATCCGTTAAAAATTTATCCTTAGCTGAATTTCGTTGATATTTTTCGTTACAGAAATCACCTAAATTGAACAAATATTTCTACTCGAATAATACCTAGTTTTTAAACTGTTATATTAAAAAAAAATTTAATTGTGTAAAAGTCCTTAAATTGGAAATAAATAAATTATAATAGATTTTGAGAAATCGACCGAGTAATATTTCGGCTGACTTCGATAGCCAGCTTGATCTTGCTTTTAAATTACGGCTGTTCACATATCAGCAGTTAAAAATCGCAAGTAAAATTTCATATTTATAATTTTTTACATTCAATAAAATATCTTTTAATTATATATTTCTTATCATACAAAAATAGCTTATAATATTTAGATAATTTAAATTATTTTGTCTAACTTATTAGAATAAATATTTTTATCGTATCGAGTCTCGCTGATCAAATTTTTATCTTTCTCTCGAGTTTATCTCCAGTTCAAAATCTTAACACTTGTACATGGTACTGACATTAATCTCAACTAAATCTCTGATATTTATCTCGTCTAAATCTTTCTTAACTTAATTAAAATAATTAAGTTCATTATAAAACTAGTTAAAGCACCAATAATCTACCTGCAAATTTATAACTCCACATTTTAATTCTGTTAAATCGATATAAATGACCACAGACAAGATGATCACATACAATGGAAATGAGGAGACAGTCGTTCTGTATCCTAGCTCCCGACTAGTGAGATAACTGGCGGGTAAGAGTAGCTACCCACTATTATTATACTGCACTGCGACAGCGATACCGGAAGCCCGCTCCTCCGATTTCCGCTCTCTCCAGCCTCGGGAGGGCTAATTCGGCAAACCCGCGTGAAAAATTTACAACGGAAGAAAAATTGAAATCTTGCAATTTTGTAAAATCTCTTTTCACCAAGGAAATGGATTTATATTCGTGGAAATGAATTTCTGCGAGCGATCCGACGATAAATTTACAAGTTCATTCAGAAATAATTTACTTGAATTTCCATGCCTTACACACACAGATTAATTTATTAATAAATCTTAATGAATTTTTAATAATTTATGAGAAAAATTGAGATTGTTGCGATGAAGATGTTCAATGAAATGCGAAATGACATAAGAAAGAAAAAATTTTATGTTACGAACTTTCGTGTTCAGCACTATCAGTAGATTGTTGGTGGACCAATGAGAAACTCTTTATGTGCCAATTATAATCCTTATTACAATAATTATACTGTTATGTACTATTCAGGGAGATAAACGGTAGAGAAAAGAGGCCGCGCTCGGCGCGCGTCATCCTTTTAAGTCCGTCACACACATATACATCTAGAATCGGCGGTGCTGGCGCGCTGACATACGCATTCTCACAATCTCAAGAACATCACATTAAACTAAATAAATATGTGTGAGATAAGAAGCTATAGTTAAATTTTTCAAAAGGGAAGTACTGATGTTTAAATTTTTGCATATGTATGCATTAGATTAAGAATAATTATTTTTCAAGTTTTCAACGTATTATTTATCATCAAGTTCTTGACATACTTGTTTGGTTTAATGGAAAGACTCTCACCTGTTACGTATAAGTAATCCTAATAATACTACATATTATATAATACTACGTATTATATAATACTATAATAATAATACGTATTATATTATATTATATAACGGGCGAGTAAATATGAGTACTATTATTCGTAGCACCAGCGCTTAGATTAGTTCTAAAAAAAATACAATATTGAAATGTTATATACGAAGCACGTTTTTTAAGTAAGTAACGTTGTCGGATATTCCCGGTGTAGCGCCGCGGTTGTGATGTTGCGCATGCGCAATGATTTCCATCATCTATTGACTCACCACATGCAACGTTCACGAGAAATTCACATAGTTTGGCGATCTTGTAGTGAGTGGTTGAAATGTTCAAGACAATAGATAAGCCCGCCGACTGTGAGATACGGTCCGTGATTCGTTTCTTGAATGCACAAAACATGAAACCAGCTGACATTTATCGCCAAGTGTGTCCTAATTTGGCGCCATGTGATTTGCATATTTTCGTTCATCTGAAGCGGCTCCTTGGTGACAAGCATTTTGATGAACATAATGAACTCGAATACTGAGTACAGACATGGTTTTCGTCCCAGGTGGCATCGTTGTATGACGAAGGTATATAGAAATTGGTTCCTCGTTATGACAAGTGCCTTAATAATGGTGGCGACTATGCTGAGAAGTAGTTTAAGGTGTGTAGCGTCCGAAGAAAGTAAAAAGTTGTAAAAATGTGTTTCTTTAAAAAAAATTCCGGTACTTATAAAAATGCGCCTCGTACCTACACGTACTTGTAGTTTTTTTCCGTACGTAGTTGTAGTTACGTTCCGTACCAGTGCCGTTAAGGGAATCGTGTCGTTTTTTCACTTGTCAGGAATATAATAAATGATAGTATAAAACATTTTATATTATATAGGATAAATAAATGTTTAAGTTTGAATACACACCAGATAAGAGGTGCGAAAATTCTATATGTAAATGTACTCAGCAGGAGATCATAAAGGCGCCGAATAATTGCGCAGGATTGCGCGCTCCAATCGAGTAACGCGATGTTCGCCGCAGCGTCAACTCTGCGCCGTGAGAGAATAATAATTATGAATTAAAAAGCGTCGTAAAACGGACCTACTCCATAATACTTCTTTCCCTCTTCACCTATATTTTAGATTTCTTCTTAGTTTTCATTTATTATATGTAGACATGTAATTTATTTTATTACATGTCATGTAGCCATGTAGTTATTTAATTTATTTTATTACATATCGACATGTAGATGTGTAATTTATTTTATTACATGTAGATAAGTAATTTATTTTATTACATGTAGACATGTAGATAGTAATTTATTTTATTACATGTAGACATGTAGATAGTAATTTATTTTACTACATAGAACATATAGATATATAAAACTCGTGCATTTATTGTTTGAGCTAATATTGAGAATATGGATATTTCTCGGATTTATATAAAAAAAAATTTACTTGTAGAATTGAGTGCTCTGATTTAAAAAATTATCCAGTCGCAAGTATTTAAAAAGTTATTTTATTGTAAATTTTTAATTTTTCACTATATGGATGTGGATATGACAAATTCACTCATATCATAAACAAGTCAGAAACATGATGAATACATACTAAATTCAGATTTTTTTTACAAAATGCATATTTTTGATAAAGTTAAATTTTTATACTTAAATTTGAGTTAATTTGGTTTGTTCGGTTCGGTTAGTTGCAGTAATTTTACAATGCCTACACATATTACTGATGGTGTGTGATTTTTGGATCTTATCTTTGACCACGGTATGGTATTATTATTTAATATTTAGCTATAACACGAAGAGCCCTTGATGAGCTGACGTCGTCAAGTGGTCAATAATGGTCCAGCGACTTCGGTAAGCTGAGCATTTATCAGACCGTTAGGTCTGGATCTTCTTGGCTAGACGGAGGCGAAGCACGGCTCTGAACAGAAGAGAATGGAGGGAATTTATTCGAACCAAGGGTTCATCCGTACTACACTGTCATGATTATTTGCGAGCAACTCTGAAAAATAGAAAATAGATTTTTTTCTATCAATTACAGATTAATATAAACTATTTATATATTTATTTTTATCCACTTTTATGAGTTTATTTTGTATCATGATGAAGAAAATAGTATTTTCCGAAACCGATTGGTAACTGATTAAATTTAACTCATAAATGCTGTTAAAAATAAAGAATGTAAAGTTTGTAATAAATATTAAAAATAAACGACTTATTATCTAATGATTAAGTTCTCAATTAAAACATTTCGTTTGTTAAATTCTTTATCTGTTTTCCTTGTGAATGATTCACACGGAAACAGGCAGTAAATCAATAAAACAAGCCTCCGCTGAGGTGTAAAACGTGTTAACCCATGATTTAAGGCAGTTTCAACGGAGATTTTCTGACACTGAAATAAAAATCTTTGACGATGTTTTCAAATTTAGAATTCTGTAAGGGTTTGTCTAGACCTTGTTTTTCAGGAGTCCACGCGTACAGGCGTGGGGAGGGCTCTAAATCAGTGGCCATTAGGGGCCAAGCTTCCGTATTTTTTTGTTTTTATTGTTGCGTATTATTCCTGCACAGGGATACATTTTTCACATGATTACATGCTTATGGTGGGTGGAGTGTGAAAAGGTTGTGGGGATGATTGCAAGGGTTTAAAAAAATTATTAATTAAATCGTCACATTTAGAATACAATGGTGATATATCTAAGATATACCTAAAATGAATAATTGTGCAACTTTGGTCATATTTAAATATTCTCTCAGACCACCCACTTACTAATGTCAATTTTTTTTAATTGTGCATAATATAAAAGTTATATGGCAAATAAAAATAAAAAACATATGTTAAAAAAATAAACAAATAGACTGTCTATCCCTGTAATTTCGTTTTTATATAAATTTAGCAAATATAATAAATAATATTTGAATATGTCCAAGGACACACAATTACTGGATTTTCACCCACAAAGGCACTGTTATTAAACAAGTAATAAATATCTCATAGAGACGAAGCTATGTTTTTATTATATTTAATGAAAATATATGAAAGTATGGCTTAAATCATCATTTTATATAAATGTAACGTTCACCATTCTCACCCATCAATCTCCATATCTTTCAAATTTTAGAAAGTTGTATATATGTTAATATGTGGACGCACTTTGTTACCAATGCACTATAATTACCCCTACTTCCATATGTGTTCCATTAAATATAATAAAAATAGCTTCGTCTCTATGAGATATCTATTATTTGTTTAATATAATAAGTGTTCCCCTGAAAAATTAGGTATTTGTACATATCACATTAGTGATCTCTATAGTAAAATCATTGAAAGTGTCATAAATAAAAATATATCATAGTTGGATAACGCACCTTCCCCGGTTTGCAAAGTGATCCAGGTTCGAATCCCGGTGGCGCAACAACAATATTTTTCGATAAAATTGATTTTGTATGTAATATATTTAATTCATATTTTTTTAAATATCAAATTTTGCCTCTGTATCTACTTTATGCTCACCTTTGTAATTAATCTGCTACTGATTTTACTTTTTAACAATATATGATAAATAAAATAATGCAACGGATTTAATAAACAACCATGGACCGCATTGAAATAGTCTAGATTATCTGAAACAAGGTATTTTAATGATGCAAGACAGTTATTTCACAAATTATTTCCGGCGAAAATGGGATAAAATCAAACTAAAATTACGAGTTAAATTCTATACCATTACAGTTACAAACAATCGTCATAAATCTAACGTCAAAGAAAGAATCTTTACATCGTATATAAGTATCGTATGCCGGTACCGACAGTCACGAACGCACACATCAACTATGTATATAGTTTTGTATCTAAATATATACGTAAATAGACAGTTCAAGAAGTCCCAAGTTTCATGGCTGTCTGTCGAAATGAATTTCACAATAAATTTCAGATTCAGAATAGAATTCAGCACGGCAGAAAGGCAAACTCAGTATTATCAGCGTTAAAATTATTAACAGTTTTATCAGAATTAAATCGATGAATGACATGTCAGTAACATATCTGGAATGCTTTTAATTAATATTAAATTAATTATTAATTATTAATAGATTTAAAAAAAACACAATATTTTTTTTGTATGTTTCCATTTAAATCAATTTAATATCCATCAACATTGTACATTCCCCTCCTTTAACGTTATGTCTAAGTATTCTGTCTCCCTCTTTATGTATATATAGGGTGTCCCAAAATTAACGCAAGATTTGAATTAAATAGAAAACACAGTTTTTAGTCCTTAGATTTTTTTATTAAATCATAAAGTACATGGAATAGAGTTATTTATGGAATAACACATTGGGCAAATGGCCTCTACGGCTTTGCTGGCACATACGCCATGACCACTTGCTGACTGGCTTGTTTTTGGACGACCAGTGTGTTTAGCGTCTCTAACTGATCCAGTCTCTCTAAATTTTTCAATTAATCTCTTCGTATTTGATGAACTTAAAACTCTATTCCGACCATATTTTGTATTAAATTTTTGAATTGCGGCCGCCAAACTTTCATTATTTTTGAGATACTGTTCAATGGTGAAAACAATGATTCGCCTCAGTCAAATGGTTGAGAGTCTGTTCTTGATGTTCGTCATTTGTGCGTTCCACCGTTCATGGTATGCGCAAGATCTGGCACCACATCTAAAAAGCATCATTATGTATATACTCAAATGTGAATAAAACGATTCAAGCATAATTCGTGGATATTGCGTGAATGTAACACATAATATAACGCGGGAACTAACTAATATTTTATTTTTACGTTACACATGAAATATAATGAATTGTATACTTAATGTCTCACAATACTATGTTCAACTGTATTCGTTTGCAAAAAAGTTTATCCAGAGGATTTAGTCCTCCGAGACAGTTTGTCGTAATGTAACACAGCACATTTTTTGGTTCTCATGTATGATTGTTGACATTTTTCATTTTTGCTTGAATACTTCTCACGTGTTTATAGCGTATGTAGTCGTATAACTTACGTGCCTTATAGCAGCGCTGGCCAACTGACGGGTCGCGGTTCTTATCCTTAAAAAATATTGTTATCACTGTGTATTATAAAGTTTTCTAAATGCAGTAGAAATTAAATAACTTAGTCATCTGCATGGCAAATCCATAATATTAAATTAAAATTGTAGTAATATCTTCTTATGCATAAAGAAAAATCAAAAATTTTGTAGACGTTTTTAGAATTTTTTCATGATGGAACGTGATTGTTTGGAAACTTTTCATGTACCAACTGAAGAAAATTATTATTTTTATTAAAAACTAAATATTAAATACGTTTTAACATAATAAAAATGCTGTAACTCTTGCGAATAAACCTTGTAGACTGCATGTTAAATAAGTATTAACTAAGTATAACGTCGTCAAATGTCACACCTACTATACATCGTCTTCGAATACAAATAATGCTCTTGAAAACACGTTAACATAGTAAAATTCACGAATTAGTAAAAGAGGAAGTTGATATTTCTATGATTCGCGCACAGTTGAAAATCTTTCAAATGTTATTCTGTTAAGAAACAGATTCCGAATGACTTGTGTCCGCCGAATGGAATTTACATTTCAGTAGGCAGTAATTGTATGGCTTGAGTAAAACGAAAAATTAAAAACAGTAGCTAGCAATTATAGTAGCAATAAATGAAGAATAATCCAGCGCGCAACCGCAGCGGTAGGTATCAGATCTAGTCTACTACTACGGAATTGTAATAAATCGTCATGGATTAGTTCATTTATATCTGTTTCCTAGAACCTAGTAATGTACATTTTTTTAGCTTATATACCTACAGTGCATGACCCTGTTTAATATTGACAGATACATGTATATTATTATAAAACATCGTTCCCTTTTCAGCGTGACATTTAATGTAATTGTAAAGGTTCTGGTCCGCCAACCCGTCACTTGGCTCGGCGGGCTCGAGGGGTCGGCTCCAGCTCCACTTTGTGGCATTGAATGACGTCACAAAAACTTTATTCATTAAAAAGAAGAACTCTTGCACTATATTATTATTTGGTATTATACAATGTATCATTTGTAAGTCTGCAAGACTAACGGTCGCAGCCTAACCACATCATTGTATACATTCAAAACATGTTGATGAAATACGAATGTGACAATTTAATTCCTGTCTCACTCATCTGTCTCACGTTCTGTTGGATATAAGTTAGTAATTAGAAAATATTACTAACTTTGACCAGCGCAACTTTTAATTTTATAAATAGTCAGTAATAACAGGGAGCTAAGTCATATGAATACCCAGGATGATCTAATTCAGTACTCCGCAACCGGTGTGCCGCGGTCAAATTCAATATAGTTGACATTTTACAATTTTATAGATATATTCAAGCATTTGAACAAACTTAACAAAAAAATGCAAGGTCGAAATGAGAATATATCGACGTGCTCTGACAAATTACAAGCGTTGAAAAAAAAAATTATTGTAAAATTTGCGTATCAATTTAATACCTATATATTTTAGCTTTCGGTGTGCCTCGGAATTCTAGGAAGAATTTTGGTGTGTCGTAGGTGAGAAAAGGTTGCGGAGCACTAATCTTATTGAGTAATCGCTTTTTTGGCCGAAAAGTCTCCCGCACATTTCGATCGCCCACTTTTACGCCAATGTGCACCGTGTATTAGTTCAAACATTGTGATTTCG
Organism: Eubasilissa regina; assembly: GCA_022840565.1. Lineage (NCBI taxonomy): Eukaryota > Metazoa > Arthropoda > Insecta > Trichoptera > Phryganeidae > Eubasilissa > Eubasilissa regina. The sequence goes on from JAINEB010000025.1 coordinate 26,635,179, forward strand.
ATACAATTTCGTCACGGGCGAGTACGCTACCATCACAGGAATTAAGCTGACACTCCTCGTACACCACGTCCTGAGAAACGATGGCGTATTCTATGCGGGCTGGTATAAACAATCGAACCAAAGCCATTCTCATGCAACAGTTCGATTCTTAATGGTGTTCTTACACAAGTGCGATATCGAATTATACACCAGTCAATGAAAGAGCGACTGGCTTATCAGAGAATAATTTGTCATACATTCATAAATATCTATTTAAGATAAAATGCTACAATTTTGTAAGAGAGATGGCGCTTTACTTAGCTTTTGGTAAAAAGGGACTGTTTATATTTTTTAAATATAAGATATAAGATTTCTCATTTACAAGTTTAATTGAAATACTCATTGTACATCATTGACTTTTAAATGTTATTCTGTTAAGAAATAGAATAACTAAGGGCTTATTATAACGTAGATCTGCTTCAATTCAATAGATGGCAATTGTATGGCTTGAGCAGAACGAAAGATGAATAATAGACGCTAGTAATTGCTGTATTAATACATGAATAATAACCTAGAATCCTTGAAATAAGTACCTACATTGTTTTTATTGTGTTTCGTTATAAAGGACGTACAATTAATTTTCCATCGTTATTGATGTATTACATTCAGTAAATTAATATAATAAATCACTGGTAAGAATTGGTCTCCTCAAGAAATCCTCCATAGATCTCTGTTTTGCGAGTTTTCGCTCCAGTTTTAGATCTGTAAGGCAGTTGTGACTTTAGGGGGGGAGTTATCCGGAACATTGATTGAAAAAATACATTAGATATTTTTATTTATAACGGTATTTTTTCTGTTTTAATTTAGTAGAAATTGTTTTACACTTTTCCAAAGCTACACTGTGTGTATATATTTTTTATAATGGTTAGGTTATATTATTTTAACGTGTATTTCATTAAAAATACCTTACCGTTGTGCTACTTACTTTTAAACATTCATATGATATAGAAAAAATAATTATATATGTATTAAAATACGTTAATTTCAACATATGAATGAAATTTTTCAATATTGTTAATAAAAAATTTAAGTACGTACGGGGGTCGAACCCCCGACCTTTGATTCCACGGGGAAGTAACTTTTTTTAAATGTGTTTTTAATGGTGAGGTACTTTGTAAAGCTCGCCCTTTTGTTCGAACAAACCGTTTTCATTTTACCATGCCAACCGACATTCCGTACCCCAGCATAGAATGTATTGTTGCCGCAGACGCTAACAATAGAAGCCTCGCGTACTTGGTTTCCAAAGAAAGTTGAAATGCCTTAGTATTATATGACTCGTCAGTCATCAATCAATATTTTCGTACTAGTTATGTATAACAATAAAAATATTTTTAATTTAAATCATGTATATTATATTACCTGTTGAAATTATATGTAACATTTTTCAGTCTCGTCTATTTCTTATGCCTTTCTTTGTGAGAGCTTTTTCTAATTTTTTTAATTCTATCTGTTAAGTTCTATCTGTCTGATCTTCTTTTTCTTCTTGATGCTACAACCCAGATCCTTGGCCTCCTCAATCAGGATATTTGGTCTTCTGCTTCCAATGGCTGCAAATGGTACGACTATATAAACCAGATACTGGAAGATAGTCCTGTAAGAAGCCTCAATAGTCGACGAGCTTGTATTAATATGGATGAGGCGATAATTGTGTATCAGGACAGAAAAGTGTGGCGCTCTCTCTTCTGTGCCTACCCTCGCGGAGAAACGGCGTGATGGTGTATTAATTTGTTAACTTATTTGCAGTAGAAACATATTACCCCTTCATTATTTTTTCATCTTCTTCTGAGAAGAATAATGAGAATTCTCATTTATCTACTTCTTAATATATATTATTTTTCATATTGTAAATAAGTAAATACTTAATTATAGTTAAATAACGTAAAAAATATTTTATTATAGTTATACGGTAAAGAAAAAGAAACACGAAGAAAGTCAAATCTACTTTGTCGGCCGGGTGACGAAATTGCAATGAGCGCGTCACCGCGTTGTTCTTCAACTTTGCTCACCCCTGACCGATGAGACGAGACCTCTATTGGACGCCTCTAGAACAGCCACACATCTATGTATTTATTCATTTATCAATACACATGTTATATGTATTTTATTAGCCCGTATATGATATGTACGTCTATAATGAAAAATACGTAAACCCATAATACAGAATGGATGTTACTTTTTCAGTGCCTGAAATGGGTATAAATAATAATTACATTTATGTATGTAATAACATTTCCCATATTTTATTAGGTTATTCCGTAAATAATGGCCGATTTTAATATTAGACATATCGATTTGAACGTTTTTTACTAGGGAACATTTGTTCATTTATTTTCATTTGATAGTTGGAAATCTGCTACATTTGCAAAACTGTAATTCTTCAAATTAAAAAAAAGAGAATTGAGTTCATTTTTTTTCATGAATTAATCTTTGGTATTGTGGTAATGGTGGTATTGTGAATTCGTTAGTAGCGAATAACCGAAATGGGCCTATTTTACTTCATGACAATTCTCATCTTTTCAAGCACCTCGTTAACTATTTACGGCAAAAAATTCAATCACTGTAGAAAATGTTTATAATTACTGCAGTTCATTTCCTCTAAAGATAGTTTTAATTAAATTTGAAGGTTAAAATCGGCTATTTTTTGAACAACTTAAACATAATTAGCAATATTTAAGTATGTCAAAGAACACTCAATTGCTGAATTTTCACCTACAAAGGCACTGTTATTAAACAAATAATAGATATCTCACAGAGACAAAGCTATTTTTAATTATATTTCATGGAAAGGTGGGTAATTATAGGACTTAAGTGCTCACTTTAAACAAATATAAAGTTCATCAATCTCACTCATTAATCAATCTCCATATCTGTAAAAAAAAATAAAGTTGTATATATGTTAATATGTGGAAACACTTCGAGTACAACTACACTATCGCCATCTATGGACTAAATTTGATATTCATTTCTCTGAAACAGCGTAGATGTCACAAACAAGTATGTTTAAACATAATTCATTAAGTAATATTTAACACTAAGCATAAGGATATATATATTTATTTAAAAAATGATTTTTTAGCAATTCATTAGTACCTTTTGGATCCATCATCAGCTGGTTACATTTTACCATAAATTATTTTGAGACACCAGAAGCCCGATCCGTTTTATCACAAAACTATTTTCCAATGAACTACGTGCGTCGTTTGACAATTTTCTCTTACAAGATTTTAGTAACGCCGTTGTTGAAAACCATTTATCTTAAAAACATTATAATAATTAACCATTTCATTGGATTATGTTAAACGAAAAGATAATTTTCAAAACTAAAAATAGCTCTCCAACCTAATGGAGAAAATATCTGCCATAAATTACAGAACATTTCTAATTCAATGAATCGAGACTAACACGTTCCAGATGAGGTTTTTCTGGAATATGCTTTCGGCGCTCTTTTTAATCAACGCTTTTCTTTGTAAAATATTTTATTCCTTGTGCCATGCATTTTCAGGAAAAAAATTTACGTTTACTGTTCTTCTACGGCATACATTAATTAGATAAAATGTCTCTGTTAACTGAATTTTTTTTTAGATTTTTGTTAGTATCATCATCATCTGTTTTTTATCTACTGGTAGATGAAAGCCTTCCCGAGTATCTCTCAAGTTCATTGTTATTGCCACCAACTATAAGTTGTGAACCATTATTACACATGCACGACTGAAAAACATTTCAAGACACAAAATCCAAGTTAATATACGCAACTTCTATTATTATGTATGTTTAAAAATAATAATATTTTAATAATAAATAATATGAAGAAGTAAATAAAAATTAATTAATTAATTTGCATCAGATTCTATATATTCGTAAAATACAACAGTTCTAAATTTATTGTACGGAAAATTAAAAGAAGTGGTACTGACTACCAGTCACCTTATAATTTGGGTCAAGAGCAGCTCCGACCTCTCTCGACCCGCCTCTATTAGCCACCTGACTGACGGTCCTTTCCGAGGATTTGGCAATGCTTTCTCCTTTTCATGTTTGATTTCGTTAATGATATATATTACCAATAAAATAATAATAAATACTAATTAATTAATTAATATTAACAGTACGTGAACTTAGATGAACGAAATCGGATCAGAGAATCATATATGAGTATTATAGTATATTTTCAAGTCGGCTTACCATTCGTGCTCGTGTGTTTTGACATTCTGGCAGTAGTAGAGCAAGTGAAACAATCGATTCTTGCGTACAAGGAGTTTATTGTATTGTATTTTACAATAATTAATAATACTACGAATGCTAATACAGAGTTCGGAGTGTAACAATGTTGCCCGGTACTGTGGTGACAGCGGAGTGCGTTCAGTACTGTACGTTACTCACACAGTATTACTTACTGTGTGACATTTACTGGCGGGTGCGTTCAGTACTGTGTACTGTGAAAAAAAATATCCTTCAGGATGCTTTCCTTTGCTGAGTGAAATGAGTATGGGAGCACCAATATTTTAAATGGTTTCGAGGAATTTACACTAAATTTAAATATTTCGTCAGTACAGCGTATTTAGTGGTGGCTTTTCAGCCTCTTGATTCCCCTTGGGCACCTACCACTGAATGGCTGTGTTTGTTTAACGATTTTCCGTCTTCCGAGCGAGTAGTCTGTTTATTACCCTAGTGACGTATCCAATTATAGACCGATTTCTCTTCTTAACGCTTTCTAAAAATGGTTCTTAAACGGAGATTACTCTGATTTACTATACTATTATTATATCTCTTCAACAGTTTGGTTTCCAATCAAAATATAATTCAGAAGATGCTTTCATGTCTGTCGTGAAATATATGGTTTTGAATTTGGACTAGAGAAATAAATACGTGGGGATTTTTCTTGATTTTACAAAAGCATTTGACACTGCACCTCGTTTACTTTTGCTATAAAAAACTTGAAATAATAGGCGTTAGAAGTACAGCGTATAAGTGGTTCGAGTAAAAAATACAGTAATATACGGTGTTCCACATGGAAGCATTTTAGACCCAATCTTTTTTCTATAAATAATATTAACGGATTTTTCAATACGATCTTGAATAATGGGATTATAATTACTTTCTCTGATGATATTTAGATATGTTCGAGAGTCCTGGGAAGAAACTAACGCTCGTATACAGAAAGATCGAACAAAGTAAAAGAGTGGTTCGATTCGAATCTTTGAAAAAAAATATATCTATAAAAAATATAAAAATAAATATTCTTTTGTATTAACGAAAGATCATCGGCATAATAAAATCCTATACTTACAGTACATAACTGCAAAATAAATGAGAAAATTGACACGAATTAAAACTATTTGACATTTGGAAGTGCGACCATTTTAACTGGAAAAAACGTCTAAAAAACCTCGCCGAATACATAAGAAAACGTATTTAGATTTTTAAAGAAATACAAAGAACAATTTAATCTCGACAATAAAGATCGGTATACTTTTTGCTCTCCTACTCTTTTATTAACTATGCGATGTTAATGTGGAGAAGAGAAAAGAGCACAAAATTATTAGAATTATGGTCACCCTTTTAGGTGTTCATCGGATTCCCTTTTTATAGATGTTTTTGTTTGTTCTAGATGGAAGACAAATCTATATGCTGAGATTTGTTTAATATTTCCATTCACTCAACTAACGATTCTCACCCAGTAATAAATTATGGTCACGAGTCACGAGTGAACGATTTTACAACAGTACCGAGAGCAACAACGACATTTTATCAACGTTTCTACTTGTTCTCATCTCCGAAACATACAACACACTTCACACTAACTAAAAATCATTTACTAATAGAAAAATAATTAGAAAAAAAAATACTTTCTTACTGTGAAGTTGTAATTATTCAGGACAGAGGTCTGTGATATTTTAAATATGAATTAAATATACTTTTAAAATTATCAATATTATGACATCTTGAAGAAGAAAATGGTATTTTTCGAAACCGGTAGATGTATTTAAACTCAATTCAGTGGTTAATAAAACAAAGTTAATAAATAAAAAATATGAATTAAATATACTAATTAAGTTGTATCAATGTGTCCAAAATTTAATAAAAATTAATTGATAATTCTGTCGTCTACTATAAGAGTACTCAAAGGTATTTGAGATTCTGTAAAAATAAGGTAGATAACTCTTTCAAATAATGGAACCATTAAATGTATTAATATCAAAAAGGTAACATATAGGTTCGAAAATTTGTCGCTAAAAATATTGTCGCTGTAGCATAATTGGATAACGCACCTTCTCCGGTTAGGAAAGAGATCCAGGTTCGAATCCCGGTAGCGCAGCAACAATATTTTTCGATAAAATTTATTTTATATTTATATCTTTCTAATTAAAAATAATTAATGTATGGACCAAATATATGAGTCAATTGGATATGTATCAGTCGGAAGTAATCCTGTTTAATTTTCTTACTTAAATTCAACATAAATACATACTTTAGCACATAAATAATCAATTTCTAGATTTTCAACTCATTCAATTTATATTTTGTTATTTTAATACAATGACATCTCAACAGTAAGTAAAAAAAAATGGCTACTTTAACACACATTAAAGTGTAGCAAAGTAGCCAGGACAAATCTGAATCTATCAGAAGTGACACCTACTGAACGCCACTTAAAAAATAATATATTAGTAAATCTAATAGCAATTTATTTGTATCAAGTATATTATATTATTGTGTTCACCACTGATTTTAAAAAAAATGTATTTTCATTCAATTTTCTTGCATCGATAACTTTTGCTCGTGTCTGTAAAATGAAAGGTGTTCAACCAATGCATTCTACCAGTTTTCACGTATGGCTGCGAAACATGAAATCTCAACAAAAGAGAAATCCAACAATGTAATGCAATAGAGAAGCGCACAGGGGTATAAAAAAATATATATTCAACAACTCACAGAGAGACAGGAATAGAAACATGTGATCTGTTAAATAGACGTGAGAGAAATATTTTTCACGATAGAAGAAATATGAATGTAGGAGCAAAAAAGGGCGATTTGATTGTATGCTGTTTATTATACGCCGATGATGCTGTACCAATGCCGAATAATCAACAAGAACTACAGAATCTGATGAGTAGAATGTATTATGTAGGCAAGGAAAGCGACCTCATGATGAATGTTAACAAGTCGAAAGCAATGGTATCCGAGAAGGAGGAACGCAAGAAACCGTGCTAAATAATTGTAGGTAATGAATGTTTAAAACAAGTAGATGAGTTTGTGTATTTAGGAAGTATGTTTGATAGAAATGGAAAAGCTGAGAATGATATCGAAAGGAGGGTGACTGCATGGAATAAAGTGAACGGCGCTTTGAGTGGAATTATACCTTACGGGAATTTGTCAACCGAGGCGAGACTAACGGTGCACAATGAAATCCTGGTACCGACACTGAAATATGGAAGTGAGGCCTGGAGCTGGCAGAAAAGGAACGAAAGTAGACTGAATGCAGTGGAAATGAGATCGCTTAGGCGCATTTGTGGCAAATCTATTTATGACAGAGTAAAGAATGAAAAAATAAGGAAGGAATTTAAAGCTGATGTTAGTATAGTGAGTAAAATTAAGAAAGGATCACTTAGATGGTTTGGTCTTTTGGAACGGGTGAATGAGGAGAGAATAGTAAGAAAGATATTTGACGCAAGTGTTGATAGCATCAGAAAAAGAGGACGTCCGCGAAAGATTTGGCACGACCAGGTAAACCAGATAATGATGGATGGTTCTGTTAGAAGCCTCAACAATCGGTTGACTGAGATGTGTGATTGTATGTATGAATGTGGATGAGGCGAGAATTGTGTTAGGACAGAAGAGTGTGGCGCTCTATTCTCTCTGCATACCCCCGCGGGGAAACGGCGTGATAGTAAGTAAGTAAGAAAGAAATATGAATAAAAATGAGAAAAAAATAAAAATTCAACTGACACGTGGAATTATGTTGAATGAAATTTTGCGCTTGAGATACGTCAGGTAGTCAGTCTACTTTTCATACAAAATATAATAGACAATGAATTAAATTTCATCCGTGGAGCACACATATGAATTTATTCAAATTTCGAGTTTCTCTCTCGTGGAGAGCCTTTCTTTAGTGCGGAGTTCCTGAAAACTGGAGACGTTCAGTCGTTTTGCAGTTGATAGGTAAACGCAGCATACAACGCCAATACTACATCTCGAAGGTATCGACCGTGATCCTTTCTTTATTTTTCTTTGTTCATGTTTCGGCTCCATACAGAACTATGGAGAATACCACCAATTGTATTTTTACATTTATTTATATTTATTTTAAATATGAATTAAATATATTAATTAGAAAGATATACATAAAAATCAATTTTATCAAAAAATATTGTTGTTCCGCCGCCGGAATTCGAATCTAGATCTCTTTCCAAACCGGGAAAGGTGCATTATCCAACTATGCTACAGCGATGATATGTTACCTTTTTGATATTAATACATTTCATAGTTCCATTATTTTAAAGAACCATCTACCATGTTTATTTATAGGCTCGAAAATTTGTCGCTAAAAATATAGTCACTGTAGCATAGTTGGATAATGCATCTTCCCCGGTATGGACAGAGTTCCAGGTTCGAATCTCGATGGCGCAACAACAATATTTTTCGATGAAATTGATTTTATATGTATATCTTTCTAATTAATATATTTAATTCATATTTAAAACATCACAGACCGTCTGTTCTGAATAATTACAACTTCACAATAATAATGTGTACTCATAATTATATTTATTTAAATTGAGAAAAGTTTGTTAATTTTGGGAAATAACTAATATTATATCTAACGTAACACTAACTTATTGTGGTTAATTTACTTTACGAGTATTTAGCGCTTGTCCGTCTTGACGAAGATTCAGTGGTATTGAAACCGGTTAACTTCAAAGTTATCGACGAGGTTAATACAAAGTTAGTTATTTGCAATTCATAACAATGTCATGTCGAAAATGTAACACTTCAAATTAAACATTAATCCAAAATAATAGTTGACTTTCATATTATATTATTTTAAGTATTCTTTGCTAGAAAGTTTGAGTGGAACATAGTTCTGTGGTATTTAATATAAATTAAATTAATGAACTAGAAAGATATACAGAAAACAAACTGTTGTATCGCAAAAATATTTTTATTTGCTACCGAGATTCGAACCTGGACCTCTTCCTTTTCGCTATAGTAATAGACTACATTTTCGATAAATTTTTGAATTTATATTCTGTAATCCTTCCAATTGATACATTTGTTATTAATGTAGCAACTAAATATTTTTTCAATATATAGATTTTTTTCTTATATTTTTCTACGTGATTATTAATTTAATTTGTATTAAAATACCACAGAACTTTATTCTCCTTAAAAAATATATTATTTAGTTAAATATGAGTTGTCTCGAGGAGTTTAAAACCATTTTCACTCAAATGAGTACATACTGAAACATAATTTCCGTCTATCCTTTAAAAATATTTTATTCAGCATTTCGTTATACTCCTGTGAAATGTTAATTAACCATTCGTCTTACTTTACTTTTTGAATAAAGGTAAAGTAATTATTTAACCTTTTAAAGATAAAACGTTGTGCGAATTTTAAATCTAGTAAAATGAGAGTTTTTATATTTTGATATTAAAAAATTTATACCACGATGCTGGTTATATATTTGCGAGTATTTTATATAACTATTAGTTCTCTGATCATGTGTCCTTATGTTTTGTACGTGTAATTATATTTGGCGTCATATTTTTAAAATATATCATTTCGTTATTATTAGCAGCACCTGACAGATATTTAAAAAAAGCGGTTTGTGTCTATGTTAAATGTAGAGAGAATACACCACCATTAATGGTACCGTGGTGTAGCGTGATATGTATAATAATTTTCGCAATGAATTCCTTCGATAGCTAGCTCTAGTTTTCTATTAGTTATATTTCTTGAACATGCCATCCATCACAATTAGAAATAGAAATACCAACATACCATCACAAAAAGAATACCAACATACCATCACGATTAGAAAAATTACGGACTATCATAAATTTGTAACTGAAGTAAAAAAAATATGTACACAGACTAACTGAAACATAAATCAACTCGAATATACTTCTTCTCTATACACGAGTCTTACTCTCATAGAGAAGAAACAAATGTTAAAATATATATGTATGTATATAAATCCACTGATTATTGAAATTGTATTATATTTTTAATATTAATAAAAAAAGAAAATAAATAAATAAATAAACTTGCCTTATCTGCTGTAATATCCGGTAATTGGTTACATATTGGTTTTTTTCTTTAGTTTCTGCGGACTGCTGGTCAACCCTCCAGAATTTAATCAGATCCGATGAAAGTCGAAAATAATCGGTAACCCTTATTCCGCCTGTACTGCTCTACAGTAGATGTTTTACCGAGTCCTTTGCAAATGATTCTAGTGACGGCAGAAATTTGTAGTTTTACCTAAATAAAAATAAGGTTTACATACTCATGTTCTTAAAAACAGAGTTAACAACCAAAGCATGTATAGTGCCTAAATAATAATAGAAAATATTTAGTGTTTTAAAAAATCTTAACTAGTAGAATACAAATCTACGCTTCCAGAGAGAAACTGATTTCTAATTATACTACGTATTATGATTTTGCATTATACTAAAATAATAAAATTCGTATTATAATAATTATTTTCAAAGCCGTGCCAATGTGAAATGAATGAAAGTTGAAAAGGAATTCTACTGATCAAGACTGTGGCATCATTAAATATTTAAAGATTAGAAATAAGAAACGAAAAGGATACTCGATGAAAATCCGAGGGAGAAAAGACTGACCGGAGATTTACCGTAAGGGGAAGTGAATAATTGAAAATTTCCCGTAGAATACCGATAGTAAATACTGTCATCATCATCATATCACGAAGGCATGTGAAGCACGCCTCGATTTTGACGTCATGTAAAGAAGAAACCGTTTCTGCGGTGAATTCAAATCAAGGGGTGAATTGAGGAGGTCTGTAAACAAATGGTTTCACGAGTACTTGAAATCCAGAAAGTTTGCAGTAAAGCTACTAAATAAACAAAGTACCTTAAAATACAAAATACGGTGTGCCAATTGGAACTATATCGGGACTTATATACTTATTATGCATGTAAATAGCCTGGTCAATGTTATAAAACATAGTTAAAAGTATATGTTTACCGATGATACTTGTAAATTATATATTTTTATTTATTAACCACTTAATTGAGTTTAAATACATCTACCGGTTTCGAAAAATACCATTTCCTTCTTCAGGATGTCATAACTAACTAAAAACATATATTATTGTTTCTTTATTAGAATCTATTTTTAAAAAAATAATTATTTAAAAAATAAATTTAGCACCTAACTCAAATTGTTACTTAATACAAATTTACTCGAAGAATTCTTAGGAAAATTTTTTAGAATGAGACTCGTAGTTAAATTTAGTTGGTTGTTTGTAATTTTTTGATTAGTTTTACAGGCTTTATTTATCTCCAACGATTCCAAATTATTTCATTTGTGACCAACACCGTTTATATGCAAAATTGACAATCCCAATTTTTTATCAAAACCATGACCATTTTCGTTCAAATGATTAGAAAATTCTGAAAACCCACTATTGTTCAAACATTTCATTATTGAATTTAAACCACAAAATTAATATTGCTAATTTTAAAAGTACTTGTAAATTATATTCCGAATACTGTGTACAAACTATACAATACAACATACAAATATCCTTAAATGGGCTCATGACAACGGAATAATTTTAAATGTAAATAAATAAAACTAAATATTTACACATCCGATCACAAGGTAAACAAAAAATAATTAAAATTAATCTTGTTGGACATGATTACGAATTCTTACAAAAAATCAAATAAATTTCTATTGTGACAAAATTGGAGCAATATAAATATTTAGGTTTAATAATTGACGAAATGTTTTGCTAGAAATCTTACGTATAATAATAATAATATATCTAAGAAACAGATCCATTTTAAGTGTTCTTTATATGATGCTTATGCACCTCTCGGGCCACACTGTACTCGCTCTACTTTACGATGGTCATCTCGATTATCAGTTATGGAGTGAGTAGCTATGGACTAATAAATAAAACATATACTGATAAAATTAAACAGTTACAATTAATATTTTTAAAACTTATAGTAACAACAGAATAACAGTAATAACAGCAGTATAATAACAACAACAATAATAACAGCAGTATAATAACAACAACAATAATAACAACAGTAATAACAGAAAAAAGTGTTTGTATAAAGATGATTATTACAAATTATTTACATAATGCAAAATCTTAGCAGTTGACAAAAAAGTAACAAATAATGTAATTTTAAAAGAGATGATAAACAATATAAATATGAATACCAGGGGCGTGTAGTGCATACAAGCAAAAAAATCAGTGTATTACTAAAAATTCTGGGAAACAAATATAAATTAAATAATTGGATTAACATAAACGAAAACATTATTTTACAATTAGCGCCATGTATGTACCAGTAGAGACTTTAATTGCTTAGTTCTAAAAACTACCACAACAACTCACCGCTGTACCCATAGCGCTCTTTTGTATTCGCCACATCGAGCTATTTACATTACTCTGTTATGTCTTTAAGCTAGTGAATTACACAAGTCATATAAATGGCTATTTACTCAATTGATATTTCCTTTCGGTTGATCCGTTTTGTATGGAGTCGTTACTTATTAGAAATTAGACAAGGCTCACAACTGCGTGCAAATCATTGAAGTGTCTACTTACTCTTTTACTAATTCGCGAATATTACTATATACTGTTTTTAACGTGTTGATTTCATGATTGTTTTTTAATTTTGGTGCATGGATTGGTTTTTGATTTAGGAAAAACAAAAGGCAATTGGCAGAACTATTTCCCACGTTAACCTTTAATAAAAATAATTACTTCCTTTAGTTATTACCTGAAACATTTTCAAACAATAAATTAATCATGTTCAGTCATAAAGAGTGTTCTAAAAAAACGTCCATACATTTTTTATATGGGTAAAAAGGTATTATTTTACCTTAAAACATAAACTTTAAAAACACTTTTAATAGTACTCTAAAATTATAAATAAATACATGGTAGAGTCGTACAACAGCATAACCCAAATCTAAATGTACTTACTGCACGCTACTGATGAATACTGACCCTCACCATAGCCACTCAACCAGATCGTCGGATCGAACCATGAGAGTACCGATCGCGAATAATGTGTACGGATGCGAAAACGAGAAAATGTGTTGTGCCAAGAATTTTTAATAAAATCATTATGAAAAATAAAGAGACATCTGTGAACACATTCAAATGTAAATTCAAACACATTCTTATCTAATTATTAGATTTTTCTATTATGTAACTTTTTTTTTTTAAATGGTAGCTGATAGTATTTTATATTACTTAATTATTTACTCGTTTTTGACAACAAATAAAATTTGTAATGTAATAAGTGTGAAATGATAAATATTGGAATAAAAAAATATATATAATTTAATAACGTCACCGAAAGTTTATTTGATAAAATATATTATTAAGAAAAACACATTCTTATTGTGAAGTTGTAATTATTCAGAACATAGGTCTGTGATATTTAAAATACTAAATTAATGTATTAATTATAAATATATACATATAAAATCAATTTTGTCGAAAAATATTGTATCCCGGTGACGCAAAAACAATATTTTTCGACAAAATTGATTTTATATGTATATATTTATAATTAATACATTAATTTAGTATTTAAAATATCACAGACCTGAATAATTACAACTTCACAATAAGAATGTGTTTTCCTTAATAATATATGTTGTATCAATGTGTCCAAAATTTAATAAAAATGAATTGATAATTCTGGCGTCTGCAGTCGGTTTACTCAAAGGTATTTGAGATTCTGTAAAAAATAATGTAGATGGCTTTCAAATAATGGAACGACAGGTGTATTAATTTGAAAAATGTAACATATAGGTTCGAAAATTTGTCAAGAAAAATACTGGCGTTATAGCACAAAGGTAGTGCACTTCCCCGGATTGGAAATAGAGATCCAGGTTCGTATCCCGGTGACGCAAAAACAATATTTTTCGATAAAATTGATTTTATATGTATATATTTATAATTAATACATTAATTTAGTATTTAAGGTAAAATATATATATATATATATATATATTGTATATTTTACACAACATAATGTATAAATTCTGTTTCTATACCAGATTACGAGCATACTCTGAAATACTTCCAGGCGTACGATATCTTTAGAATTGATTAATTGCTCAATAATAGCTTTGTTGTAAAACACAGATTTTTTTTGACTTTCTTGAATTAATCCCATTTCTCTCTTTCAGCATAGCTCTACTTACATAAGAAATAGATGGCGTCTCGCAAGTGAAATTAGTGAAATATTAAGTCGTATTTTTGTAAATGTTGGTTAGAAGTCACATTAGATTTACTTTAACGACGCAATGAAACTTAACCGGCACCATTTTAGCATTTCCGCTGTTTACCGCAACATTTTTTACGAGCGCCTTACCTTCCTGCAGTCGGTCGTTTCACATTACGACAGGGCCGCACTACAGAGTATGAAATTAAAAATGACCAATTAATTTTAGCTCGCGCCTCTCCCCAAAAAACATTTCGTACCAAACAAATTGCCATGGTTACTACATATTTTATTCAGTATCCATAAATGCAAAACTTATACATGCACACCACAGTACGTAGACAAATAACTTATTTGTAAATCAATTATATATATATTTTTTTAAATAAAACACAATTACTTTGTATAAAACCACGAATTTTATTAAACGCCAACCGTATTCGCTTAGCTCAAGCTTCGTCAGAGGGTATTTATAACTAACCATAAATGCAAAAAAAGTGCACTTATATATACATAAAGAGGGAGACAGAATATAAAATTGCATGCATGCGAAAGAGAGAGACAGAATACATATACACTTAGACAGAACATCAAGGGAGGGGAAAGTACAGTACTGATGGATATTAAATCGATTTATCATCCATTAATTCGTAAAAATTTCAGATCAAGGGCGCTTTACATATAAACTATTTAGACTTATACCAGGTATTTAAAATTGTCAACTTATGGATTTGATTTTGAGGTAAAGTGCGTTTTTAGTATTTTTTAAGTAAAATCTCAGACGCAATATCTACTATTGCGTCTGCAACTAAGGGTAAACAGTTCTACGCTTTTGAGCCTACCTCCGCAGGGTTGATTGGTTCTACAAGTTCTGAGGCTGTAGAAGAGGCTAATTTGAGAGTTTGACGCCTACCATTCAAGCTGTCTGGTATACAGAGCTTTTGAAGATGCAGAGATGCCATGTTATGTACCACCTAGTATGTACATCACCGAAATAATCTAAATTCTATTCTTTCATGGAAACACTCCACGTAAAAGGTATATAACTCGTATATAAGAGAATTTTGAGGTTCTATATACATATTATCCAAGCTGCCGCATTCAGAATTTATATTATTTTATCCAACTGAAACATCGGCAGGCCAGCATATATACTATTACAATAATCCCCAAGTAGCATTGTATATATATATATATATATATATATATATATATATATATATAAATATGTATATGTAACACACTTCATCCACAGTGTGTCTACTATTTAAATTTAAAACAAAACTGTCTTAAATTATTATTATTTATTATAGTATATTAGCAATGTCAGCCATTTTAAAATAAATCCATTTAAAAATTTTAGCAAGGACTCCAGCAAATTAATCCTAATTTCATAGCACAAGCGCTTAGCTTGGTTTGAAAATAGTAAGAATATTGATGTGACATATACTCCGTGTACGCATCTCTATTTAAAAATATATATATATATATATATATGAATATGTCCAAGAACACAATTACTGGATTTTTACCTACAAAGGCACTGTTATTACCCATATTTTCATATTTTTCCATTAATAAAAAATAGCTTCGTCTCTACGAAATATCTATTATTTTTTTAATAACAGTGATTTTATAACAGTTTTTTTATATCATCTGACAGTAATTTGTTCGTATGACATTTTTTTCCCTTTTTCTTGTACTCTTTGTTATATTTTATGTTAATATTATTTTCATGTATCTGTTACTACAACAAATAAAGACAGTACTTAAAGGACATAATTTTGCTCCGTAACTTTGCTTTAATTCGTGACTTATAAACTAATCATTGGTCTCGGTTTTGCTCTTCTATTAAAATAGTTTAAAATTGCATTAGTATAGCATTGTAGTGTGGAACCGATAAAGGGAATTTCAAACTCTTACAACTGTTCCAGGAAAGGGTGGGCCCATAATGGCTCTTTAAAAAAAAAGGTAGCGAGTAAGAAGAATCACGATAAAGGAGACCCTAGGCATTAGTGATGAGCTCAAAATCACGAACCGTGAGTCTCACTCACTATCAGTGATTGAATATCTGAAAATATCGTGGTTCGTGATTTTTTAAAATTTATTTATGTTTGGTTGTGAATCGTGATTCGGCGCACGCATATGACACGAAAATATTCATGGAGTAATGACGTTATAATTCGTGATGAGCGGCAGCTAGTAGATTCTTCCAAAAAGTTTTGAAATGCTGAGAATTTGACCCCGAAAAATAGGTTATGAGTTTTCATTATCTTTGTGATGATATTAAATTATATATGCTAGTATGTTTTTTTGTTTTATGAAACTGTCATCACAGTCACAGTTTTTATTCACTGATACTATCGAATAACAATCACAATCACACCAGTGACTCTAGAGTAGCATTTTTTCTCATCACTACTAGGCATGTTGACTTAACATATAAAGATTTATATTAAGATGGTTTGGATACGTTTATCGAATGCCAGACGAACAATTACCGAGAAATATTTTCTTGGCAACTTCGGATGAAATTCGTCCTGTGGGTAGTCCCTGACTATGTTGGGATAAACTGCAAGATGATGATAAGGATGGTTTTCTTATTTGACTACATAAATGTAATGTGTATGTGAAAATCCATTCGTGCATCATATACCTGTGTTGTTTTATAATGTTTCAGGTGATTAAATGAATTTACCGCTTTAGTTGGCCATTTTTAACTACAACCCAGTTTTGGTTAGAAAATTTTAAGGGCATAGTGATGTTTTATTGTGTCATTTATCTTTTTTAATAATGACTGGTTTTAAAAGCTTTCCGCAACAGAGAGCAAAATTCAGAATATTTTCACTTAAAATATAACATTACATAGCTGCATAACGGAATGTTAAAACAGAAAAATGATGAAATTTAAGAACTTAAATACCCTTCACCCTTCCTTCTATGAATTGAAATTTATCAAAAGTGTTATCTTAAAGAGAACACATTATTATTTGTGAAGTTGTAATTTTTTCAGAACATAGTTCTGTGATATTTTAATACAAATTGAATGCATCAATTATAAAGATATACATACAGATAAACTCAATTTATCGAATAAATATTTTAGCTGCCACCAGGATTTGAATCAGGATCTCTTCCTATCCGTAAAAATCTCCGGCCTCTCCTAGCGATTATTTCTCATTCGCTATAAAAATGTGATAGCTTTCAAATAAATGGAACGTAAGATGTATCAATTTGAAATAACTACTACACATGCGTTCAAAAATTTGTCGACTATTTACTAAGCTGATGTAGTGTAATTGGATATCGCAATATATCGTCGTTCGTCTTTCAAAAATATGTATCTCGTTCTTTGTTGAAGTTGAGTTACGACTGGAGTTAAATTTCCAAAACACATCCCCATAATTCATTCAAACAGTCATATCTGAATTTCATTCCAATGAAGTAATATTACATCAAAACATTTTGAATAAACCACTATTATGTCGGTATAGATATCATTCTTACAAATGAAAGTTATATATAAGTAATAAATACACTTTACACTGTCTTTAAATCAAAAAATATCTTTATTAAGGAAAACACATTCTTATTGTGAAGTTGTAATTATTCATAACATAGGTCTGTGATATTTTAAATACTAAATTAATGTATTTATTGGCTTTCAAATAATGGAACGACAGGTGTATTAATTTGAAAAATGTAACATATAGGTTCGAAAATTTGTCAAGAAAAATACTGGCGTTATAGCACAAAGGTAGTGCACTTCCCCGGATTGGAAATAGAGATCCAGGTTCGAATCCCGGTGACGCAAAAACAATATTTTTCGTCAAAATTGATTTTATATGTATATATTTATAATTAATACATTAATTTAGTATTCAAAAAATATCCGGAAAGTTCCACATTAACCAATTTATAGACAGAGGCAGAGAAGATAGAACGTTAAGCACACTCTTCTGTCCTGACACAGTTCTCGCCTCATCCAAATTCATACATATAATCATAAAAACTCGCCGATTATTGAAGCTTCCAACAAAACCATCCTCCAGTATCTGGTTTACCAGGTCGTGCAAAATTTTCTGCAGATGTCCTTTATTTCTGGTGCCATCAACACTTGCGTCATATAACTTTCTTATCATTCTCTACTCATTCATTCGTTCCATATGATCAAACCACTTCAATGATCCTTTCTTAATCTTACTCATCAGCTTTACATTCTTTCATTCTTTACACCCAAGGATCTCATTTCCACTACATTTTTTTTTTGTTTTTTGTTTAAACCACTATTTATCGATTATTCAACATGTTTCGATACCTATGGTATCTTCTTCAGGAAACAATGTGTACTGAAATTACATAATACAAGCATAGATAAATAAAACTATAAAATGGTGAATAAGTAAGAACAAATGTAAAAGGTGACCATTTGCAAAGAGGATTTGGTTATTTATAATATTTAGCTTGCAATTTCCCTGTAATCCAAGAGATGGAGAATGGAAGAGATCCATGTTCGAATCCTGGTAGCAACAACAATATTTTCCGATAAAATAGATTTTATATGTGTATATTTCTAATCTAATGAATACATTTTATTACTATTTAAAATATTGCAGACTTACGTTCTTAATAATTACAACCATTGTACCAGGACTCCATTGTGTACCGCTAGTTTTGCCTCGGTTGACAAGTTCCCATTAGTTATAATTCCATTCCCTGCAGTCACCCTTCTTTCGATATCTTTCTCAGCCTTTCCGTTTCTATCAAACGTACTTCCCAAATACACAAACCCATCCACTTGATCTTACCATTCATTACCTACAAGTATTTTGCACAATTTGTTAAAATATCGTATGTTGTAAAACCAACAAGTTCGAGATACGCATTTTTGACAGATGAACGTCAATATCACCCATGAAATTAGTGACGTCTACCAGAGAACACGTGACACAAAACTCTGATGTAAGTAGAAAAAAACAAAAATCAGCAAAAATTCCACATTCAAGCCGTAGTGCACATTAATGATTCAGTAGAAAGATTTGTCCACATGTGACTGCTTTAGCTTTTAGCTGGCGGTCGCCATGCTTCCCAACGACAAGCCGGAGCAGTGTAAATTATTAAGGAGGTATTACTATTGTTTTACTTCATATAAGCGGGACCCGTACCGCCGGAACTGCGTGTCAATATTCTCAAACTTTAAGGGTAGATTGCATGCAATAGATATAAACTTTGGTTATATTATATTTTGAGTGTGTCCAAATCTTTGTAGGAACCGTTTACTGGTGTCTATCTCCTGAAGGATTGTCATCAAGATATAGATGTCTCACAGCGACTAATCTATGTTAGATGTGGTAGCCGGGTAAATTGGTGAACGTTACATTGTGTAGAGTGATCATTTAAGCCAGCCGATGACAAGATACCCTCAGACTTCCATAATTCCCATGTTAATAAAAATAATAGCTTCATCTCTGTGAGACATCTATATTTTAGTTATGCTGTTACCGATGATGCTAACTAGGTATACACAGGTATACTATGTAAGTGAAAAAAAATGTGATAATTTTGAAAACAATTCATTCAATTTAAATTTAATATTTGCAAATTCAATTTTGTAGTTAATGTTTACTTTTATATAGATTATTTAACTTTGTTTTATTAACCACTTAATTAATTAATACACCAACCGGTTACGAAAATATTCAACTAACTAACCAAAACCATGTATAGCACGTTATTCTAATGTTTTTAAAAAAAACTACTTAAAAAATATATATATTTAAGATAATGAATATTTAAAAATAATCTAGTAGTTAGCTTAAATTGATCTTAAATCGATGACGAAAGAAATATATTTTTCGAAATGTTTAAATTTGAGAAAATAATTGGTTATTTTATTGCTTCGTTCTTTATTCGTTATTTTATTGCTCTGCTCTTAATTTATCTTTAAATCTACGATTTTTTCTTCGGATAACAAATATTTAAAATTTTTCATTAAAATAGTGTTCAAAAAATTTTATTTAAATAACATACTTTACAAATTATCATAAAAGAAAGAAATGTACATATTTCTAATAATCGACCCGAAATATACAAACTCGGTCATTTAACGAACTGTGAAATGATGTTGGATTACACCATGAAAAAAAAAACGATTAGTGGGTAAAATTTGTAAAAGTGCCATTGCGCGCAGTTTTCAAAAAAAAATATCTCTTTTGAAAAAACAGAGAACAGTTGTAAAATATTGCTTGAAAATTGGCAGACGTAAAGATGCCCACAGCTTCAGTACGGAATTATTCAGTTCAATGTGTTACGCGGATTGAACAAATAAATTGAAACAAATTATCTCACAGCATGTATAATCTCTTTTGAAAAAACAGAGAACAGTTGTAAAATATTGCTTGAAAATTGGCAGATGTAAAGGTGCCCACAGCTTCAGTACGGAATTATTCAGTTCAATGTGTTACGCGGATTGAACAAATAAATTGAAACAAATTATCTCACAGCATGTATAATCTCTTTTGAAAAAACAGAGAACAGTTGTAAAATATTGCTTGAAAATTGGCAGATATAAAGATGCCCACAGCTTCAGTACGGAATTATTCAGTTCAATGTGTTACGCGGATTGAACAAATAAATTAAAACAATTTATCTGGCAGCGTGGATAATCAATGTCTTTTGAAAAAACAGAGAACAATAGTAAAATATTGCTTGAAAATTGGCAGACGTAAAAATGCCCACAGTTTCAGTACGGAATTATTTAATTCAATATGTTACGCGGATTGAACAAATAAATTGAAACAAATTATCTCACAGCATGGAACATGGACATTGTATCGGAAGTATCGGAGTTAGATTATTATTTGGTCTTTTCGGAAGATATTCAATTTAATTTTATTTAAGCACAATTTTTTTGCTTGTATACAATACACGCCCTCGATTGATGTAGTACTTACCTAATAATTATATGTATATGTTTCAAAAACGACACATCAAATTTCGTATTTAAAAAAAATGCAACTTTTATTATAGCACCACTTTACAGATGTTCCTCTATACACGTCATCGCAAGTCTTAAATTAAGCTATCAGCAAAACGTTGAATAACCCTCTCTCCGTAATCGGAGAGAATTAATTTATCATGCTTATAGTTCAATGACGTTTGTTTTGAATGGATATCGTTCAGGTAAAATTAAATGTTAATCAGATTGGCACTTCATCGTCGGGAATATTCATTTAATAAGAATCGCGCAAAAATCAACCAAAACATAGCGATCCTTTTTATAAAATTAGATATCTCCGTTCGATTTTTTGTCGGCCTCGATAGTACAGCAGTAACGTAACTCGTTTTAAAATGCGCGATTCAGTAGAAGGGGTTAATGCGTTTTCTTTGGACTTAAATCGAGGGAATAGGAGTAAAAGTGACTCGGTACTAGATGCCGACCTGCTGAATATTGTATTGATTGCGGCAGAATGGAATGCCGCAACGCGGAATGCACGAAATTAGACCGTATTTTTTATTTTGTAGGGGATGGAACGATCCCTTGGGAATATTTTATTGGTTTGTTTCCCGACAGGGGGTGGTCCCAGTACGAGGTGGATTTGGTCTACGAACACAAATCAACTAAATTAATTAACGAAAAAGAGTTTATGACCTCACCTTTCAGAAACCATGCTTAATCAAATCTAATGGCCAGTGCCCACGAATGAGATTTTTAAGAGATTTTTCGACTCGAGACAATCTTTAAGGCATAAATTTTACTCCCATGAAATTTTCAACATTTTTAGTCCCGGTGAACATACTATGTCTCAAAATATTACTATCTAGCGCCTAACTTTATCATTGTACGTCGTCGGTTGGTTAATTATGAATATTAAGGAAAACACATTCTTATTGTGAAGTTGTAATTATTCAGAACATAGGTCTGTGGTATTTTAAATACTAAATTAATGTATTAATTATAAATATATACATATAAAATCAATTTTGTCGAAAAATATTGTTTTTGCGTCACCGGGATTCGAACCTGTATTAATTTGAAAAATGTAACATATAGGTTCGAAAATTTGTCAAGAAAAATACTGGCGTTATAGCACAATTGGTAGTGTACTTCCCCGGATTGGAAATAGAGATCCAGGTTCGAATCCCGGTGACGCAAAACAATATTTTTCGACAAAATTTATTTTATATGTATATATTTATAATTAATACATTAATTTAGTATTTAAATTATGAATATCTCCAGCAGCAGTTAAAAATGAAAAAATATTTGAAATTTAACGTCTTATGTCAATAAACTTATTACTTACCTTCCAGAATAGATCTTGGTGGTTTTAGGTGTTGCAGGATGTCCACCGAAAAATTTTCGATTTTTCAAATTAAAATAAAAACGAACAAATAAGTATATTAAATTTATTTTATTATTAAAGGGAACACATTATTATGAATATTTCAAAATTTTCTTAATTAATTTTGTAGAAGTCCGTTGTAATTAACTTTTTAAAAATCTTAGTCTTTGAAAAAATTAATTAATTATTAAAATAAAACAACGTTGTCTACTTCACACAACACTTTAATTAAATGTTAATTAAAACGTTTCCGACGCTCACTGCGTCATCATCAGTAATAAACTAAAGATTGAAAAATTAAAATTTCAAATATTTATTTTTAACAGGTAAAAAAGATTTGCGGATTTTACTTTTTAAAGATAATGTCACCTAAGTGACGTCCACTTCTTGCAACGCACTATTTTAACCGAACCCTCACGTTGGCAAATACACGTCAAAAAAATGCTGAATTAATTCTTGTAGGGCCTGTATTGTTTATGGATTATTACTAAACACTTAAGATTTCAAGTATCTCTACAAGAAAAAATCACAAAGCGTTAAATCTGGCAACCAGGGTGGCCAGGGTGTCTCCGTACGTGCTTATTAATTTTCTTGGGAATGTTGCCCTCTGCTTCTCCATCGAGACCCTAGCGATGCGTGGACTTGTTCCATATTGTTGAAACTGTATTCTGTTGTATCTGGGAAACATTTGCAATTGGGGAACCAAAAACTCATCAATCATACCGCAATAAACTTCAGAAATGACAGTTTGTCTCTCGTTAAAAAATATATGAAAATTCTCACTGTACACTCTGTACTTGTATTCACGTATTCTGAACGTCGTGTACACTGATTTGAGTTTTTGTCTCACTCTATCAATCTAAAGCTGATCCAGAGATTTATTTGCGATCTGAACACGTTTACATGGTATTGAGATGTTTCTCAATTGAACTCTGAGATTATCTCAACTCATTCCGTAGTGATGAATGAAATTGAAGTCGCTCAGGTGTAATAAATCTAATTACAATAGTGTTCTGCTTTGTTGAACAGATAATCATTCGTGTAAATGGAACCCAACTTGAACAAGCCGATAATTATATCTATCTAAGACAACAAATTTCCATAACAGGAGACATATCCGAAGAAATTGTTCGCAACACAAAGCTGGATTGGAGTGTACTCAGAAGTTTGAAAATTATTTTCAAAAGTGATCTCCTGTATTTAATACAAATTTGTTCAATACCTTCAGTTCTTGAACTCTCAAAAAATTCAGTAACATAAAAGAGCACGGATAGATGTGTTCCCGTGAATATCTTCGACATCTTGTTGTTCCCGAGTTTCTTATTGATAATATGATCGCGTATTCAGAATGAAAAATCACCACTAACCTGAGTTAATAGGAGCTATTTCTCTGTCCGTGGAGGGTTGGTTTGGTGGATTGTTCTTCTTGTGCCCCGATCTCCGGGTGTCATTCCGACCGACCGAAATACGCACTCCCAGTGAAACTTATTAGGAGATGTTTACTTGACGAGGTACCAACTGCAATTGTGGTCCAACCATGATTTTACAGCGATCCTTCGGTCGCCGAAAGCTGCAACATTCATACTACATAAATTAATCATACCAACAATAAGAAAAACAAGGGATGCCAGTCGAAGGAATAAAAAATGCGTAAACAGGAACCATTCTATTTTTAGAGAGCCTATCTCTTTCTCAAATAGAATTTCGGGACGCCAAAATGTTCCATTTTTATAAATAATACGCATGCGCAATACGTCTCACACAGACATACGTAAGTCGGTCAGAATCCTGCTAGCTCGCTCGCTCCTCGGTTGCGACTACATGTAAACAGCTCGCGCATCTTTCTTGACAATTGATTATTGTTTTTTTTTATCGACGTATACAATCAATTTAAATTTCTTGTACGTGATCCCTTCATTTCAACAATGCCTAAACGCAAGTGTACCTTTAATGTTTTACCCGTTTATAAAGCAAAAAAGTACTCCATCAAACGTCAGATGTGAAAAATGTCTAACAGAATTTAGCTTAGCCCACGGAGTAGATGTCCCGTTTTGAGAAAATAATAAATGGTCACATTATTTACGTCGGGCATTACACAATGGAACTTGTGGACAAGAGAACAGACAAGAGTAGTTCTTGTAATTGAATACGACAAGAAAAATAAATCAAAATTGGCAATCATTGGACGCTCGAAAGACGGACAATTATTGGACAAATGCATTCATCCAGTGATACCAGAGAGGAATCAGGATGCCGACAGGTCGCCCAAATTCTGCGGAAATACGAGGCAATAACGTTGGACGAAGAAGGATAAGAGACACTTGGGGAGGTCTTCATCCAACAATGATAAAACAGTTGATAATGATGACGACTAATTCAAAAAAAAAAAAAAAAATGACTATCCAAGTGTCCTCACAAAATTCAAAGTACCAAGAATATTAGCAATATACAAAAAATATTCATTTATCCAATTTTTTAAAATTAAATATTAGAACCAATTTGCGATCTACAAAATTTAGAGACCAAATTGATTTTCCAAAACTTAAATACACCGCAACCAAAAAACAATAATCTCCTCCTTTCAATTATAAAAATGACAGACTATCATAAATTAGTATTTGAAATCAAAAAATATGTATACAGACAAACGGACACCTAAATTATGTACTATATACTTCTTGTTCTATTCAGTTTCGACTCTCACAGCGAATAAAAAAATGTATATATCTCATTTATATCTTCTAACATAAAATAAAAAAAATAATAATAAATGACTATGGAGTGTTATTATCATCAGTCATGAGACAGGATCTCCGTGAACTCCAGCCTACTTGACTATACTCCTCCATTATTCTCTTCTTAGGGCTGTCACCAGAGTTACCTTTTCGGTCTAACGGATGCAGAATCTTCCTCTTCGTCCTTCTCCGTGACCCACCCCAACAAGCTTCTCCAAGCTATCTTCCCTTCTCGCAAGATGTCCAAAAAATTGAAGAATTCGTCTCAGATAAATGGTTGAGAGTGTTCTAATTAAAAAATTAATAAATTTGAATTAAATATATTAATTAGAAATATATACATATAAAATCAATTTTATCGAAAAATATTGTTGTTGCGCCACAGGAATTCGAACCGGGATCTCTTTCCTAACCGGATAAGGTGCATTATCCAACTATGCTACAGCGACAATAATTTTAGCGACAAATTTTCGAACCTATATGTTACCTTTTTAATATTAATACATTTAATCGTTCCATTATTTGAAAGAGTCATTTACCTTATATGTTCTGAATAATTACAACTTCACAATAAGAATGTGTTCTCCTAATAAAAAAATAATTCTTTATAATTTTTAAATGAAATCACATTTTATTTGTGAAGTCGCGATTTTCCAGATCATAGTTCCTGAATAACTTTAATTAAATGTGTCACTTATAAAGATCATCATCATCATTACAACCCACTACAACCCTTAGTGGGTTGGCCTCCTCATGAACTTTCATCCATTGTTCCCCATCACTAGTCATTTTTCTCTAGTCGTGAATATCTAAGACAGACATATCATTGAAAACGTTGTCGCTCCATCTTTGCTTTGACCTTCCCAAACTATGAGCCCTATTGGTCTTGTATTCAGTAATGATTACTATTCAGTCATCCCCTTCACATGACCCAAATCACAAAAGTCTTCATATTTTATTAAACTTTGAGAATCTTATATCATTAAATATTAAACAAAATATGAAATTTTTGGTTGTAATAACGCTCATATTACGTATTTATCTATCTGAGATTCCTCTAGTACAGTGGTACAGTCAAAGGTGACACGCCACAGCATTTTGGGCGACACGCCAGCGTTCACTAATATCAGAATTATCATAAAACACGTGTCCCGCCACCAGACGTCTACCCGACAGCAACGTTGGAATTCATTACTACGTACATATTACATACGTATCTCTTTTGGCTCTTACTTTGTGAAAAAAATAATTAATTGAAATAAGCAATTAATTAATTGACATCAAATCAAATACTATGGATTCGATATTAAGGGGGGAGAGGGTGACACGCCAGCAAAGTTAAGTTAGATTTTCTGCAATTTTGACACGCTGAGCCCAAAAGGTTCGCCATCACTGCTCTAGTTTGAAATGTTTTAGAGAGGGAGCGCGAGCTTAGATTTACACATCAAAAATATTAACAATACGTTTTCAGTTTTTAGAAAAGTACACAGATGTTAATAATTTTTATCAACCCATATTGACCCATTTTAAACTACCCTAGATGGGTAGTTTAAACTACCGCATCCCCTGACAATGTGAGATTTATCCTTTTAACAGAGTAATTGAGCGTGCGCCGCAATGCCTCGTGTTGATCGATCAGGGTTGTAATACGACCGGTCATACATAGGCTTTAATTATTTTATTAAGGAGAACACATTCTTATTGTAAACTTGTAATTATTCAGAACATAGGTCTGTGATATTTTTTTAAATACAAATCAAATATATTAATTAGAAAGATGTACATATGAAATCAATTTTATCGAAAAATATTGTTATTGCTACCGGGATTCGAACCTGCATTAACCGATTATGCTATACCAACACAGTGCATTGACGACAAATTTCTAACAACTATTTAAAATCAAGTTTTATATCAAAAACATAATAATTTCTTACTTAATAATATTTATATGGATCCTATTAATGTGTGATTTTATTGGGTTTTTTCATTTCATCTAACAATCAACTCATTTTGTAGTCTAGTTGCCAAGTTTTCTCTCAGAGTATTTTCGAACAGATTTGTTTGCTGTGTTCGTCAAAAATAGGCCATAGAATTATTAAAATTATCACGACTACCCTATCCAAGGCACTAAACGAATCCCTGCGATACTACTGCATTAATAAAATGCAACGATGCAAGAACACTTGTAATACACCGGCTACTTTATTGATACTTAGCTTAGTAAATTAGACAAATTCGATGAATCCTCATTGTGTTTGTTTTTTTGTTTAGATTAACCAGTCAGGTCAAGGAATACATTTTTAACATTTAGTCCTTTTGGGATAAATAGATCCTAAGCAACGCGAAAAATTGTTTAAATTAGCCTTAAACTATAGAATGTTTAAATTAACTCCTAGATAAATTATTTAAGATATAAAAATTCTGAAGCGGCAGTATTGGATATCAATTGTAAAAAGTTATACTTAAATTAATTCATTCTCTTGCATAGTGCTTAGGAAAAATAATTATTTAAATATTACTCCACCCATGTGCGAAAAATATAACTCGCGTACCGACAAATATATTATCACTTGTTGAAAAATTATTATATATTAACTGTTCGATGAGAGAAATTTATGACGAATTTACCAATGCCTGACCCTAAATATCGATGGTAAATTCTGGCACAATCCAAGGTTCTGCGGTAACCAAGTTAAGTCGAGTAAATTTAGCTTAGCTTAAATCGGTAGGCATTAATTAGCACTGAACAATGCGAGCTTAAAACTGGGCTTTATCCTTTAACGGTGTCAGCCCCGTAATTGGGTTTTGTGTGATGTTCGCATGGCTCTTTAAATGCCAATTTGTATGAATAATTAGCGAGAATATGTTTGCACTCTGTATGAAAAGTACGGAAATGTTATAATTTTTACCCAATCCAAAGTGCACCGTTTTTTACACAAAATATTCAAAGTTAATTTTGTAAATTTCCATCAATAAGATTTAATAATAATAATAAAATGTGTTATAGCATTACGTCTAGACCAGAAGTTTACAAACTTATTTTGCCCATGTCTGTACTTTACGACCAACCCTCGTGTACTCATTATTTTAATAATACATTAAATAAATTAAATCAAAAATTTTATATTACACGTCTTAGACACGTATAACATACCACCCCTACATTTTTATTGATTGCTAATTATTATATTACATGTTATGTATTATGCAAGAACAATGTAGATGGCTTTCAAATAATGGAACGACAGATGTATTAATTTGAAAATGTGTAACATATAGGTTCGAAAATTTGTCATGAAAAATACTGGCGCTATAACACAATTGGTAATGTACTTTCCCGGATTAGAAATAGAGATCCAGGTTCGAATCCCGGTAGTGCAAAAACAATATTTTTCTACAAAATTGATTTTATATATATACATTTATAATTAATACATTAAATTAGTATTTAAAAAACATCACAGACCTATCTTCTGAATAATTACAACTTCACAATAAGAATATGTTCGCCTTAATAATTAATATTATTCTCGAAAGTCTTTTTCAAAATAAAAATTCTGTAACAGAATAATTGAAGGATTTAATTAATAAAAAAATTTTTTGCATTTAAGTACAGTCCCTGGGAATTTATTTCTTAAAAATTATGTTTTCTAAATGTGATCCGCTGTATCGCTGGCACTCTTCTAAACGGGAGGCAAAATTTCTGTGAACTGTTCGGCACGTATTCTCCGTGATCGTTCCCATTTATTCGCGGATATTTTCTTTTAATTGGTCCAGAGAGGGAGGATTGTTACTGTATACCTTTGATTCAAGATAACCCTATAGGAAAAAGTTCATTGGTATCAATTAGCATACCCCTCGCCCCACCTCCGCTCGTTGTGTGCAGCGAATGAACCAAAATGAAAAATTCTTTTAGGACACACTGTATAATGCAATTTTTAACGTAGTTTCGTGACACGCTTTACTCTGAAAGTTTCCAAAAAAAACATATCCTATGTTATAATAACTATGTTTGTTGATTGTTAATAAATTATTTTGAATATTCTGAATGCCGCCTTAAATTAAATATTTTTTCATTAAATTTTACCTTACACCTATAGACTGGAAGTACTTCTTCTCTTCCCGTAACTAAATAGTAGTGATATTATCTTAAAAATTGTGTGTATATAGTAAAAAATCAATATATAAATTATATATTTTTTTGAACACATTCTCATCTAATTATGTTTCCTTTCCGTATATTGTATTTCATATAAAAAATATATATTCTTGATTAAAACACCGTTCATTACTATGTGAAATGTAATTCTTACCGTAAAACTTTTCTGCAATTCGGCAAATATTAAAAATATATATGTACGTAATAAATACAGTTGGAATAAAATTTTTAAATACTACTCGGCTCGCTACCATCTATTATACTTTATAGAACTGTTTTAACTTATATTTTTGTTTAACAATTTGGATTCCCATGATAAAGAAAAACGATATACAAAAGAGCACGCTTTCTCTTAATTTAGAAGAAATTATTAAAAAATGATAATGATATGTAATATATAAACAGTGACTGATTAATTGATATATTTTTGAATTTATTAAATGTAACAAATGGATATAAATGTACCTGCAGACAAACGTCTATCAAGACGTTTTGTGGGTCTAGTGTTAATTTTTAAAAAATAAAAATTAATATAAAAAAATAAACTTAAAACAGTGTACACTCTTATTGCACCCATGTCTTCAAATATATATATTATAAATACTAATTTAATGTATTAATTATAAATAAATATAATAATATATATAATATTGTTTTTGCGCTACCAGGATTTGAACCTGGATCTCTATTTCCAATCCGGGAAAGTACACTACCAATTGTGTTATAGCGCCAGTATTTTTCATGATAAATTTTCGAACCTATGTGTAACACTTTTTCAAATTAATACATCTGTCGTTCCATTTTTTGAAAGTCATCCACATTATTTTTACGGATTATTTAAAACATCACATTTATAATTAATACATTTAATTAGTATTTAAAACATAACAGACCTATGTTCTGAATAATTACAACTTCACAATAAGATGTGTTCTCCTTAATAATATATATTATAAGTATATTATTTTTACAAATTCGCCAAAGAACCAAGGTCGAAAAGATATTGCTCAAAAGATCTGCATACTCGATTGGCAATGGGTTGTACATATTTGTCGAAGAGATGATAGAACGTAGAGAAGAAACTGGAATAGAGGTCTCGCACAGGTAGAACAAGTATAGATCATCCATAAACTCTGTGACGACATCAGAAAGGTGACGGGCGACATATTAATGGGTAGGACTGACGACAGATGAAACTGGCAGTCCTTTTGGAGGCCTATATCCAGGATCAGGCTAATAATGATGATATTTTTTTTCTTGTCATTCATTGTTGCCGTAATTATCTTCGATAGCTAGTCCTAGGTTTTCCAATTGGTTTGTTGAATATATTCGTTCAACCTATGTAAATGAACAGACACCAACCTTTGCGAAACTGGGCTGTTAGTCGCCGATTCTTCTACCGATGGTCGCTCTCCTTGCAGTCTTAAATCTTTCGATCCTACATTCATACATTCCAGTCTTTTACACAATTATCCATTTTGTTGAACAGTCATGGAGACATTTCATAACCCTGTTTGACACCCTTTTTAATATCAAACCATGGTGTGAATGATTCATTGATTCTTACACACACAGAATTTCCTTCATATAAGGAGTCGATTGCGTGTATAAGATTAATATTCATCCTATAAGACAAGACTAACGGTACACAATAAAGTCCTAGTACTTGACTGAATGTAGTAGAAATAAGATTACTTAAGCGTATATGCCGAAAGAATATATAGCTGATATTAGTATCGTAAGTAAGATTAAGAAAGGATCACTTAGGTGGTTTGATCATATGGAACGGATGAATGAGGAGAGAATAGTAAAAAAGATATATGACGCAAGTGTTGACGGCACCAGAAATAGAGGACATCTGCAGAAGACTTGGCACGACCAGATAAACCAGATACTAGAGATAGTCTTGTCAGAAGCCTCAATAATTGGTTAGCTAATATGAGAAGTTGTATGAATGCGGACGAGGCGAGAATTGTGTGCCAGGACAGAAAAAAGTGGCGCTTTATCCTCTCTGCCTATCCCGCGAGTTAAATGAATTTTTTTTGTTATAAATTAAAGTATTGTGTTTTATTCAAGTCACGTTTAAAAAGAGCTCACCTATACATTAAATTATAATTATATATTTTTTGTTATAAATTAAAGTATTGTGTTTTATTCAAGTCACGTTTAAAAAGAGCTCACCTATACATTAAATTATAATTATATATTTTTTGTTATAAATTAAAGTATTGTGTTTTATTCAAGTCACGTTTAAAAAGAGCTCACCTATACATTAAATTATAATTATATATTTTTTTCCATTAATACAGGTCTGATTTTCACTTAAGCTTTTCTATTTTATTCCTCCTTTAAGACCATTAATCAGTCATATTCAGCACGAAAGCCTCCAGACTGACGGATGTCTACCATTAGGGAGGCGAGGGCATAAAGGAATCTTTTTAAATTAGTCAAAATAAAAGATTTATGTGTAAGGATCTGCAATGTCTGTAAATTTTTCATCTGTTTGCCGTAAAAATATTATGTCACTAATATTTTTAGATGGTTGGTCTGCGTCTGCAGAAATATATCCCCAATAAATCGAGAGAAAAAATCGTGTTTAATACTTACCTACGTATATTTCCACTCGCTACATGATCTGACCAAGAACAAATATCCTAAATCGAAATGAATATTATGTTCCAGGCCGATGTTGTTTTTAAATAACTAAGTATTGAATTACATTTTTTTATATATCTATTATATAATTTATTACAATTATATATAGGATATGACATTAGCCAAGTAGCTGTCTTTGGTAATGGCACAAATGCATATTCTTTTAACCATATTTTTATGAATTCTAGCTACTTCGCGAGTTATTTCAGCAATTTTATTTCGAGTATTATCCTGTAGCATCGAAATTGTTGTTCACTAATTAGCGTAAATCTATTCTTTCAAGTATCTCTACAGGAAATAATCGAGAGCTGTCAAATCAGGTGATCGAGGAGACCAGTCGATATCACTACATTTCGACAAAAATTTCTCGCAAAATTTTAGGCGTAGCTCAGGCCGTGTGTGAGGTGGCACCATCTTATTAAAATCACTTGTGTGCCTAATCGACCCAATTCGAGCACCAAGAAGTTTTTCAACATGTGAGAATAGCGATCAACATTAGTGGTTACTGAAATGCTTCTTGCATCCTAAAAGAAATAAGCACATATGCCACATGGCACACCATAGAGTAACTTTTCATGGGTATATTAATTGAGAATTTTTAGTACCCCAATAACGGCTGTTTTGCCAAGTCGAATCGAGCTTCATCGCACATGATGATTTCTTTCAAAAAATGGGTACGTATTTGTTTTAATGTTTCAATAACTTCAATACATTGTTGAAACGTTATATGCTTTAAAATAAATTGTAATCAACTATTCTCTATGACTATTGAATTCAAACTGACAAGTATTTACCAAAAAAAAAATTGCGGTCAAACAAAATCGGCCTGGAACGTAATATTCACCCTGTATGATACTGAAAAATACAAGTACAAATTTTTCTTTGAGCTTTCTATTGGCGGTAGAAGTCTCTTTCAGTTGAGCTATATTAGTCTTGTTAATCTCGTAAGATTTGTAGCAGGAATCTTATTTCAGTGACATAAATATTTTTCTAGCAGAGAGCAACTAATCTTTATTATTAATTCAATTGTAAACGCAAGGGAATTTGGGTGTAGGGCGGATAGAAGGAATTAGAATCAGGAACAAGAAAGACTCACAGGACCGACCAGAAACAAGGAAGAACACGACCTACCTGCTAATAGTACTCCTCTTGTCTGAATTTCTCTCGCTTGACCACAAGCCTTTTCGTCGAGATTTTGTTGCAATGCATGAAATACGTACCACTGTAACATATTTCAATGCTACGCACGAAATACCACTATAACACATTTCAATGCTACGCAAGAAATATCACTATAACACATTTCAGTGCTACGCACGAAATACCACTATAATACACTTCAGTGCTACGCACGAAATACCATTATAACACACTTCAGTGCTACGCACGAAATACCATTATAACACATTTCAGTGCTACGCACGAAATACCACTGTAACACTCTTCGCCGATACGCGCCAAGTCGAAGGGTCAATACACACAAAAGCAATGATATAATTCATAGAGAACACACACACACCGTATAAAAGGTCACGGTCTAAGGTATAAGGGTCATAATAGGCAGGTACGTGGCAGGAACTATGATGTATATAAGAGTGCGTTAGTTTCCGAAAAAATATTTATTCTTTGTATTTTCTTAAAATAACTTTGGTTTTTTATCAAGAAATAATACATTCTAAAGGATAGTATCTTCACAAATAATTTATCATTTAATTCGTGCTTGTGTTCTAATGGTTACGATACGATACGAACTAGTGGTTCAAGGTTCGAGCCCTTGTTCCAGGAGGCCATCAAATTAGTCCTACTTTCATAGCACAACTATCTATCTTAGATTCAAAATAGTAAGAGTATCAATGTGACACGTATTCCGTGTACACATCTCTATTTTTTTTTAATGAGTACACATTATTATTTTTGTTACTGTGTTATTTTTGTTTTCAATTTGAAAGATATACAGATAAAACCAATTTATCGAAAAAATACTTCGTTGCCACCGGGAAATATATAAAGTGGATTGCTTTAAGGATGTTCCCAAAGAGTAGTCATACTCAATCTTCAAGAAGATTCCTCCGTATGTAAACTACCATGAACTACTATGAATAGAATAAAAAATAGTTGAGGTACAGTGTACTTTTTCGCTTCCGTTCAGAAGCGGAAGTTTAAAAATCTCTCACTATTCAAATTATAAAAGGAAACGTCAGAACCATTCTAAAGTAGCTCACTTTTAACATTTTTTATAACAAAACGAATACCGCTTGATTTAGTTATTTTTACAGAAAGATATTTGTTAAATTTTCAATTAATGATTCTCAGTTTTCCAAAATAACCGTAAGAAAATTTCTAGTGCTATTCAATTAAACGTGCGCTACAACATCGATCGGGGTATGGTTCGTATGTTAAATATGCATATTTTAATAGTCAATATTTACAAATTTACTACCGTAAGGACTATTGAAAAATATTTCTACGTATAAAAGACACTCATAAGTATGTGTATTCAATGTTTCAAAAGGATTATAAGAAAGGTGATTTTTTTTGGGAACGTCCTTAAAAGAAATGAAATAACAGATGCATCAATTTGAAAGTGAAACATATAGTTCGAATATTTGATGTTAATTTACTATGTTGCATAACGTAATGGTTAGCGCACTTTCACGAATAGAAAGGGTTCCTGGTTCGAATCCCGATGGCAACAAATATTTTTTCAAATGATTGATTTTATCCGTATATCTCTATTTCTCTAAATTAAAAAAAATTAAAATATACATTTTGTATTCATAAATATAATATAATAATATTTTGTCGCATTCATAATCAATCTCTATTGTATTAAATATTAGAAATATTTTTAACCGCTTTTTTTAATATAACCGAATCTAACTTATTTGCCGAAACCTACGTAATTTTTTATATCAGAAAAACTTATTAATAAAATATATCCCAAATTCTATACAACCAGCTTTTTACACTAATAACAAATTAAAAAATTATAAACTAAATAACAAGGAAAAGGACGATATTTTAAAAAAATCGGGGGTTTACAAATTAATTTGCAATAATTGCAATTATTTTTATTACTTGCAGAAATTTTGATATAGAATTAAGAAGCACTTGAGATGCCTAAATAGCAACAACTATTCAGAATTTTCCAATCATCTTTTGGAAACAAATCATTATTTTGATATTAACAAATCATTATTTTGATATTAACAAGGGTTTAAAAATTATACATACAAATACTAGGGGTTTACGGTTAAATAAATTTGAAATTTTAGAAACAAGAAAAATGTTAATAGCAAGCTAAATATTATAAATAACCATATTCTCTTTGCAAATAGTCACCTTTTCAATTTGTTTTCATATTAGTTCTTACTTATTCACCACTTTATAGTTTTGTTTTTATCTATGCTTATATTATTAATTTCAGCATACATTGTTTCCTGAAGAAGATACCATAAGTATCGAAACATGTTGAATAATCAATAAATAGTGATTTAAATAAAGTATTTTTTCTAATTATTTATATAAAATTTTGCTAATATTCAAGAACTTCTTAATGGAGACAAGAATTTTATTACGCCATCCACACCCACAGCCGGCTCTGTTCCCACCCTTGTACCAGTCTGTGCCAGGCGCTTGTCGTCTCCGACGCTGTATTTAGAGTACTAACGAATCGCTTTGAAAAATTCATCATTTCAATTTTAATCAAATAAAAAATAATTATAAAACGCAAAGAAGTTTCGCTTAGAATGCGCGTGCTTGACACACATTTTTAAAATTTGTCTCTTTAATGATAATAAATATAACTGAAATGCCGTGCACTAGATGTCCTGTAGAATCATGTCCGATTGGCATGCTAGCGTGCTTTCTCGCAGGGCCAACAGGGTGGCATAATTTAGCGACAGCACAACATCCCCTTTGCTGGTTCACCAGGAGGGTACAAAACATGACTTTTGACAGATAAACTTATGTAAATTAAATGCTGTAAATACAACCTATTTACATATGCCCGAAGGCCTGAAGCAGGGCTGTATACTGGGTGCCGGTAATAAAGAATCGTGTCACTATTAAACGCTTGTCATTAAAGAGGTTATTTGAAAACAATTTAACAATTTTCGTTCGAACAATTAAGTAATTTCCTTCATAATAGGACCACGTTTGTAAAAAAGGTTTTTTGTTTTATTAATGAAGAGCTAGATTATACATTATGCAGATTTTATATGAGTAAACACATGATTATAGATGAGTAAAAAAACCCAGAGGTCGTAAATCATGTTAGACGAATAGATCTGAACGACAAGGTCGCGTCGCAAATTTTTGTATATTTTCATCATCTCTTCTTTCGTATAGCATCTTAATAGATGAAAATGATCGCTTTTTGATATCGTAACATAACATTTCCTGCGTGGGTTAGTTAGCATAGAAAAATCGGTAAAATTACTGGTTCTTTATTACTAAATTTAAAATTACTAATTCTTAGTTTATAATTTCAATTAATTAATATTTATGGTGTAGTTTAATATAGATTTTTTTTAACCACTTTACGAATTATATACATCAACCGGATTCGAAAAATGCTATTTCCTTCATCAGGATGTCAAATAAACTAACTAAAACTATATGTCAAATTATTCTAATAAAAATATATATTATTTAAAATATAAATCTAATACCCAACTTAAATTGTTACGATGATGAAAGGTGTAAAAATTCACTTAATAATATAATAATCTATAGTAAAATGAATAAAAACCACAATGTAAAATTTGAAACAAATTGTATTTAAAAAATGGTGCACTTAGTTAAAAAAAATTTTTTTGACAAAATTTAACTTTCTCTTTAAAAACCTTGTTCATTATTTTAGTTAGTTAAGATTTTCCGTGAATATGCTTGTTTACACATTCTTACTGTCTGATTTTTCGTGTATATGCTTGTTATTCATTCTTACTGACTGATTTTTCGTGAACATACTTGTTTATTCATTCTTACAGACTTATTTTTTGTGTATATATTTGTTATTCATTCTTACTTACTGA
Source organism: Eubasilissa regina (assembly GCA_022840565.1). NCBI lineage: Eukaryota > Metazoa > Arthropoda > Insecta > Trichoptera > Phryganeidae > Eubasilissa > Eubasilissa regina. The sequence goes on from JAINEB010000025.1 coordinate 26,672,601, forward strand.
TTTTTCGTATATATACTTGTTTATTCATTCTTACCGACTTATTTTTCGTGTTTATGCTTGTTATTCATTCTGACTGACTAAGTTTTCGTGAATATGCTTGTTATTCATTCATTCTTACTGACTGATTTTTCGTGTATATGCTTGTTTATTTATTCTTATTGACTGATTTTTCGTGTATATGCTTGTTTATTCATTCTTACTGATTCATTTTTCGTGTGTATGCTATTTATTTATTCTTACTGGCTAATTTTCTGTACATATCGTTCCGTACATCGCATTCATTGTTTCTCATTTCTGTCTGTTTTTTCATGTATTCCGTTCCATATTTACGGATATAGCGATGTCACCGACCACTTGAAACCGCTCACTAAACATCCTTGTCGATTTTTGACGCTACTTGAAGGCAATGACGTGTAGGTGTGCGAACCGCATAGCCAACATTTTTCTAGAATGGATTTACTAGATCTAATTACTGGCATTTTCGCTAATGACTCATGGTTCTCTTTCGGTACATTAATGATATTTAAGCTTTAATGTTTCTAAACCTACAATAAAATCAAACACAAAACAGTGATTCTACGAATACAAAGAGTTTTAATAAATTTTGTTGTAAAGTTGCAATTTAAAATGGAATAATAGATGTACCACATATAAAAACCACATTTCATGTCTCTAATGATTCTGAAACATACACATTTCCCCAGATGGAAAAAGTTTCGGGTTTGTATCCCGGTGGTGACCGAATATTTTTTCGCTAGATAGATTTTCCTATATATCTTACTAATTAATAAATTAATCAAATTTGTTTTAGTACTTTAGATCGCTAAGCTCTCAAACATGAAAATTGAATATTACTTGTCACGAAAAAATAATCATTTTCAAATCTGTCAATACAAAAATGTACGCCCACTATAAATTATAAAAAAATGTATTTTATTTGTTCATTTAAAAGATTGCATGTCTGATAACTTTAACATTAAATGTATATAATGTGGATCATCAAAATAGGTCAAGACAATTATTAAACATTATATACTGAGCCAATCCGCCCCGGCGAGAGTTTTCCATTTCTCTACTAACCGAGAAAATTATAAAAACCATATATTTAAACGTGCAAAAGCATGTACTATAAATGTATCAAGTTTTGTGTGTTTTGCACCAATGTTAACCTTTCCTTTATGCTAAAATAAAAAAACGCGTTCCAGTGCTGTAAACTCAATATATGTAGACTTTCTATGTAAACAATATATACGTAGACTTTTGCGATTTTAAAGTCGGATAAATATGAATACATCTATTAAATTATTATAGTGGATCAAATATGAATTATATATATTAATTAGAAAGATACACACATAAAATCAATTTTATCGAAAAATATTGTTGTTGCTCCACCGAAATTTGAACCTGGATCTCTTTCCAAACTGGGGAAGATGCATTATCCAACTATGCTACAGCGACGATATTTTTAGCAACAAATTTTCGAACTTATATGTTAGCTTTTTGATATTAACACATTTAATCGTTCCATTATTTGAAAGAGCCGTCTACCTTATTTTTACGGAATCTCAAATACCTTTGAGTAATCTGATAGCAGACGCCAGAATTATCAATTCATTTTTATTAAATTTTAAACACATTGACACAACTTTATTATTAGGAGAACATATATTTTTAATTAATATATTTAATTACTATTTAAAATATCACAGACCTATGTTCTGAATAATTAAAACTTCATAATAAGAAGATGTTATCATAATGATATATATATATATAATTGTGTAAAAGTGCTATAAATGAGAAAAAATATTTATTATTACGAACGACAACATAAAGACGCATAAGACAGGTGTAACTCGGCCAGCGCATGCTCTGCCATTAAAGTGACTATCGGCATCTAGCACCACTCCACGTACACATACATATGCTTCGAGAAAACATTTTTTATTATTGCGTATGGTAAATACTGATGTATTGTAATTATTTTATCCAATAGATAAAATATATTACGGCGGAATACCTAAAATATTAACTCTGTATTTAGTATATTTACAGAGATATTCACATAATTAGAGGCAATGTCAACTCAGTTTACAACATCGGAGAAGAGAGGTTAAATGAAATCACATTATATATGCGGTGTTGCGATTTTTCAGAATATATTATTGGAGACCACCCTTGCAACAACACTGTATATCGGTTTTGGGCAGATCTGAATTATGAATGCCACTAAGTTGTATATCTTCTTTGGCATCAAATGGTATAATATAAGCATTTAAAATAATTAAAAATACTGTTAAATACAATTTTTAAGTAATTCTATCTGCAATAACAATGTGTATTATCCAAGATGACCGACGATCGTTTTATCTATCATCTAGTAAAAATGATATACAATGTTTTTGCATGAAGTGTGTAGTCGACACGCCCTATTTATTAGAACAAATAATATAATCTTTTTTATTTTTTATTTGAATATTCCATCATTTGTTAAAACAGAAAAAATGTTGACTTAACCTTTCATAACCATTGGCCCCGAAACATGTAGAGTTATCATTGTATTCTGTAAGTTCCATGGCTGGTGGAATCTTCAAAAATGATGCCGTCCAGAACGTTACAGTCAATGGAGAGCGCTATAGATCCACGATTACTGTCTATTTCGTTCTCCGATTTAATGGCGTTAATGTGGAAGAGCTGCGGTTTCAACAAGACGGCGCAGCACGCGCCACAATCAATTTATTGAAGGAACATTCGATGAGCGTAATGGACCTGTGAATTGGCCCCCTGTGATTTAACATTTTGGATTAGTTTCTGTGGAGATTTGTAAAGTCGCTAGTCTACGCCGACAAACAAGAAAGCCAGCATTCGTCGCGTCATTGCCGATATACGGTGCCAGCTGCTTCAAAAAGTGGTCGAAAATTGGACTAACAAATTACGCCATCATATTTAAATACTAATGGTATAAAATTATCTTTCCAATAAAGCCAATATCATATCATTTTCAAGTTTTATACCTCTAAAAAAAAAACCTTTACTACGTTTCGCAACCATAAGTAACCAATATACCTTATATGTACGTATAATAATTAATCGTATCTGACTTTTAATAAGTGACTTTTCTAGGGGTCACTTTTAGACCAACGGACGGGTCTTTGAAAGTTCTGAGAATGAGGCAGATGACGCTTGGAAAGTGGCAAGAGAGGTGGAACGGCAATGCAGGGAAGTTGGACTCATTCCTTCCTTCCTTCTTAACGTCACAGTCAAGTTGAAAAACATAATGAAACCTCCAGACCTGAATGATTTTGAATGGCAGATGATTACGGGGCATGGACAACTTCGGAGTAAACTGTTCGAGTTTAGACTTGTGGATGCCCCGTGGTGTACACGTGGGAGAGTGAAACAGACGCCTGACCATATTTTGTGGACTTGTGAGATACTTAGAGACTTGACTAGATTTAGACATGGCCCGCCCAGGAGTTCAGGCTTAATTAGTAATGGGACGAATCTTGTTGTATATAAGGTATTTATTCGGGTATGGGTGACTCGTTGGAGCTGTATAGGTGGGTAGTCAGACCGGCCTGTATAGGTGGGACTCCACCTATGCACCTACCTCTCACTCTCCATGCCTCATGTTTTTGCAACTCTGTTAGTCTGTCCGTGTAAGTGTGACTCAGTCATTTTGTGTCTCGTCCACTGTCCCTTTTTTGAGAGTGTTTTTGATGAGTTGATCCCTGAGTGTCTGCCTTGAACAACTGCACCTTTATTTTCCATTAATTTTCCATCTGTAGGTAATACTATGTTTTTTTATGGATTTATGTAATATGAATTGTTATGAATAAAGACAGTACTGAGACGCTGGAGGGTTAAAAAAAATTAATTACTAATAACCATCTTGAATTTCTTCTCCTTTTTCGTTTTGTAATTGTTAAAATGTAATTGAATTAAAGTCGCATATTTTTTATTAGCCTTGATGAGTAGGACCGACAAGGAGGCCCTAGCTTCTAAACCGGTCCCAGGAAAGTGTGCCCCCACCCCCTCCAGCTGTTCTTTTAAAAAATAATAATAATATCTTACGATACGTAGGATTATTCCAACAAATTAATTTCTACCTTCAGTTAGGATCTAGTAAGGCGGACATCTATGTTGAATAAATTACTAATCTAAAGAAAATTAATAATCTTCAAAATTAAGGCTCAAGTTGTATAACTAAAATAAAATAAAATTCATCACTTAATAAATTACGCATGATCAACATAACAACATGTAACAAATTACAGTTTAGTTTCTTTCCTGCTACGATAAATGTCACTCAAAACACCAGCCATATCGATCCAAGAGCCTAAAATGTTGCCCTTTTGGGTAATGTATTTATAGAAAGCCGGGCAAGTCTAGCTAGCTGAAGGAGTCGCCATCCTTGTGTGTTTATCCTGTGACGTAGGCCAGGGCAGATCAACTACTGCTTGGCCAAGAGTCATAAAAAAAATTAAATTTGCAAAAATCCGGTAGATTACATATATATATAATGCTACATATAAATTAAATAGAAATATATACATATAAAATCAATTATCCAACTATGCTACAGCGACATTATTTTTAACGACAAATTTTCGAACCTACATGTTAAAATATCACAGACCGTCTATTCTGAATAATTACAACTTCACAATAAGAATGTGTTCTCTTAATAAGATATTTTTATTTACGTAAGTAACGAATCTTTGAAAAAAAAATATAAATTAAAGACTAATTCAAGATTGACAAATAAATTTAATGTGAAACCATTTTATAATTATGAATAATGTGCCTGAAGTAAAGAATTGAGTAAATATGAATTAAATATATTAATTGGAAAGATATACATATAAAATCAATTTTATCGAAAAATATTATTGCAGCGCCACCAGGATTCGAACCTGGATCTCTTTCCAAACCGGGGAAGGTGCATTATCCAACTATACTACAGCGACAGTATTTTTAGCGACAAATTTTCGAACCCATATGTTACCTTTTTGATATTAATACATTTAATCGTTCCATTATTGATCTAAAAATATTGTCGCTGTAGCATAGTTGGATAGTGCACCTTCCCCAGTTTGGAAAGATCCAGGTTCGAATCCCGGTGAAAAAAAAACTGGCTACTTTAACACAGACTTCAGTCTAGTAAAGTAGCCAGGACAACGCTGTATATATCAGAAGTGAAGTCTACTCCATCCCACACAATAAACTATGAGTATTAATTATGTCTTATATTTATTATGTATAATATATTCACCTCTGTTAGAACAAAAATATATATGTCATCTAATAAATAAATTTTCTCTGTTCTCTCTTGATTATTATTCACTATCATACATTTTCGCAGAGTTAGATGATTTCATCAGTTCAGCAGGACTTGGGGCAGTACGTCGGCGTCTTGATTCTCTTCTGGTACCACTGAATGACTGCGTAGGTCCAATGTTCTAAAACTAAATAATACAATAAAGTCGTAACAGTTTTTTGCGATTTCTGTAAAAGTACTATTTTCGAGATGACCATTATACAACACAATTATTAATAAAGTGACTGCTAAACTAATACATTTTGTTATTCGTTGGATAGTTTATTAATATAACTCCAGGATATTTTAACATGCAGATTTATTTTATAAACCTGTTTTACAATACAGTTCACGCGAAAGACCATAGATGCACACGCTTTGTAGAAGCGTCATCGCATTTGCTTTTTTTACATAGATAAGTACATGAGCAACTCACTGATCTATCAACACATTCATTTCAAAGTCTAGGCAATAAATTGTCTGAAGAACTTACATGCGTTCTATCGTACACCTTTCTGAACACTTAACTGAAATAAATTATTGATTAGAATAATTATTATTGAAGGGGCCGCCAGTTGACTAGGTCTGACGCGAGTTGTGTGAACTTTCAGAATGATAGTCTCTATTTTATTCATTCTTTGTCTTTTTCGCACATGTAAAGAACACTTCTAACAAATTTACATGTTATTCACTGTCAGAAAAGACACATTTATGATAGAGTAAAGAATGAAGAAATACGAGTAAGGAAAGAACATAAAGATAGGATCACTTAGGTGGTTTGGTCGTATTTATTTATTCTGTTCATGTTCTTAATATACGTACATATTATACAATATAAATATGCAAAAAAAAGCGAACAAGCTTCATAATGTAAGAGATGTTCACTATCTCCTTAACTAGACCGAAGTCTGTACTAAAGAAGACAGGTTCATCCGTTGTCTATTATATAAATATGAAAACCATTATTATTATTATTAATATTATTAATTTTTTTTTTTTTTTTATATAATCCAAAAATATTAGGAATGAGGTAAACAGGGTTCTAAAATAATTCTAATAACATGATAAATAAGTAAAATACTCTCGCTATCCCATGATTGAAACCCTATGTAAAACAGAAAAATGAATATAAAAAAATGATGTTCTATTTGTGTGATCATTTCTATGAATCTTTGCTCAGTTTCCTTTCTGCCAATGCCTGATAACCATCTCTAATGGTGTTTGAGTTTGTCCATCGAGAATTGTTTCATACTGCTCGGCAAAATGTTATAGGCTCTGGGGGCCAGAAACATGGAAGTATTGACCAAAGCTTTTTTTCATTTTAGGCTTCACGATGATCTTTTTTGCTCTCATAGTATAATTATGAGATGGATATTGATCAAGTTCTTTGTTGGAATAAAAATATAGGATCATACATAGAGTTGTCGAATATCAAGAACAGTGAGTCAGTGGTTTTCTGTAGATGATAGAACGGATGGATGAGTTGAAAATGATAAGAAAGATATATGACGCAAAGTTTATGACACCAAAAATAGAGGACGTCCGCGGAAGACTTGGCACGACCAGGTAAACTAGATGGATAGTCCTGTTAGAAGTCTCAATAATCTGCGAATATGTATGAATGTAAAAGAGGCGAGAATTGTGTATCAGGACAGTGGAGTGCGGCTCTTTATCTTCTCTGCCTACCCCAGGGGCGAAACGACGTGATGATAAATTAGTAAAAAAAATATTTTTTAATTCGACTGCGTCTTACTAGACGTGAAAAAAAGATGTGACCTGGAGTTTAAATATTTCTCAAATCTTCTATCGCGTCTCTGCTAGGGGATTTCATTACAATTGTACATTTTACTCTTTCCTTAGTCGCGGAGGCTGTGCACCAGATGATGAACTTGAATCCATGGTTGTTCATATCTTCAATTCAAACCAGGTGCGTTTTAATTATTGCCTTTAAAATTTGTGATATTTATACGTATGTTTAAATGAATCGATTTAAAAGATTAAAATATTATTTTTTAAATTTGCAATTTGCACTTTGTGGTTAAAATTCATATTTTTATTTGTTAACTTTGTTTTATTAACCACTTATTGAGTTTAAATACATCAACCGGTTTCTAAAAATACCATTTTCTTCTTCAGGATGTCAATACTAACTAAAAACATGTATTATTGTCCCTTTACCAGAATCTATTTTTTAAAAAACAACAATTATTTAAAAATAAATTTAATACCTAACTCAAATTGTTACTCAATACAAATTTAATAGAATAATTTTTAGGAAAAAATTTTAGAATGGGACTTTAGTTGGTTGTTTATAATTTTTTGATTAGTTTTACACGCTTTGTTTATCTCCAACGATTCCAAATTAATTAATTTGTGACCAACACCGTTTACATGCAAAATTGACAATCCCAATTTTTTATCAAAACCATGACCATTTTCTATCAAATGATTAGAAAATTCTGAAAACCCACTATTGTTCAAACATCTCAAATGCTCCTTTACTCCTATATTAAAATTTCTACCCGTTTTACCAATACAAAATGCAGCACAATCCTTGCAACTAAGTTTATAGACACCAGAATTGTTAAATGTATGTTTAGAATTTAATCTTAAACTACTTTTCAATATAATCTCCCTTGACGTCCAAGCACTTTCGAAACCGGGAGACGAGCTTACAATCCCCTCCTTGAAGAAATCTTCTGCCTGTTCTTTGAGCCAGTTTCGTGGTGTCATCCGTCGGCATGCGTTTTCGGCCAAAAAATCTATTTAATTACTGAAAAATATTCTTGAAATGTCGATGGCACCAGATACTGGCTATATGGAGGACGATCCAATGGCTCCCATCCACACTTCCGCAGTTCTTCTGCCGTGTTTCGAGCAACGTGAATATTTAAAAAACGGATCACCGATCGCACCCAGCAATCAGCGCGATAAATAACAATCTTTTCTGTTTTTTTTTTCTTTTTTTATTAATATTAAAAATATAATACAATTTCAATAATCAGTGGATATATAAATATATATATTTTAACATTTGTTTCTTCTCTATGAGAGTAAGACTCGTGTATAGAGAAGGAGTGTATTCGAGTTAATTTATGTTTCAGTTCGTCTGTGTACATATTTTTTTTACTTCAGTTACAAATTTATGATAGTCCGTAATTTTTCTAATTGTAATGGCGAGATTGTTAAAAAATATGATACCTTGATAAATATATTGATTTTGAGTTGCAGTATATTTTAGTTTTAGGATATCAATTTGATCTCTATATATTGTAGATCGAAATTCGCTTCTAAAATTTAATTGATTTTTAATTTTGAAAATTTGAATTATTGAAATGTTTTGTACATATATGTATAAACAACATTATTGACCACATGTGGGACTGAAGCAGGGTTCCTGATAATATTGTTAATATACCCAAAAGGTTGTTACTTTAAAAATGGCCTTCCTTGGTAAGTTGAAATATCTGGTCCTCCATATACCGCGTGATTGGTCTGACACGCCATGCAAGCAATAAACAACGTCAGCTGTTTGCGTTTACATTATAATTATGGTAAATACTTTAGATTTCGTGAGTCTGATTCGCTAAGCTGATTCGGCACCAACTAGTGTAAAGTACAACTTCCGTCCACTGTGTCACGAGAATCGTTTAAAATACCTCTACAGTCAGTCGTGTGGTCCGATATTAAATAACATAGACCGTTTATTATGTATATCGACTGAAAAGAAAAAAACGTTCTATGGACTTTTTTAAACTTAAAAAATGAATTTTGGTTGTGGTGCGGATAGCAGTCCCCCTCTTGCGGCATCATGGGCAACCTCTACGCGGTAGCCAGGACGTACACCAAATCTGCGTGGTGCATTCCAGACTTTAGTACGACGATCGATCAATCTACCCTTGTAGAATATATAACACACGTAAAATTGATGTAAATCAGCATGAGCACGAGCATCGTACAAGGGGAAGGGATAGACTGAGACTGCCATTCAGGAGGAAGATCGATGATGTATAGTGCGATGAAATTTTTTAATGAAATGCCAAAAAATATAAGAAAGGCAGAGAAATTGAATAGATTTAAAATGAAACTGACTAAATACATAAAAAAGTTATTAGGAGAACACATTCTTATTGTGAAGTTATAATTATTCAGAACACAGATCTGTGATGTTTTAAATACTAATTTAATGTACTAATTATAAATATGTTGTATCAATGTGTCCAAAATTTAATTTAAATGAATTGATAATTCTGGCGTCTGCAGTCGGTTTACTCAAAGGTATTTGAGATTTCGTAAAAACAATATAGATGGCTTTCAAATAATCGAACGACAGATGTATTGACATCCCAAAACTAAAATATACCGCAACTCAAAATCAATATATTTTTCAAGATATCAAATTTTTTAACAATCTCCCCATCACAATTAGAAAAATTACGGACTATCATAAATTTGTAACTGAAGTAAAAAAAATATGAAACATAAATTAACTCGAATATACTCCTTCTCTATACACGAGTCTTCCTCTCACAGAGAAGAAACAAATGTTAAAATATATATATATATATATATATATATATAGACACTGATTATTGAAATTGTATTATATTTTTAGTATTAATAAAAAAAAGAAAAAATATATTAATTTGAAAAAGTGTAACATATGGGTTCGAAAATTTGTCATAAAAAATACTGACGCTATAACACAATTGGTAGTGTACTTCCCCGGATTGGAAATAGAGATCCAGGTTCGAATCCCGGTAGCGCAAAAACAATATTTTTCGACAAAATTGATTTATTTATAATTAATCTTGTATATAATAGAGCATATATAAGGAGTGCTCATGTATGCACTATGTATGTTAAGGACTAAATAAATACTTCTGTGAAATATCTCGCTTAGTACTCATATTTTTATCTCAATTAAATCTCTGCGGTTTATCTCATTCCGTGAACTCGACCCATTACTAAATCAAATCGTGTAGAATAACCCACTAGGGTTTCCGATATGTTTGCGTTTAAATGGCATCATTATTATATTTTTAGTTAAACACCCTCTATGGTATCGACGTAGAAATCAGTCGAAGCATTTTTATAACGCCCTGTATAAATTTGCCACGAATCGTTTATTAAAAACAGCACCGCGTGCAAAGCGTTTCCTCGGCAAATGTCAATGCTGGAATTGCGTGTTCGTTTTGTAATTCGGGCCGTAAATAATTAATATGCACTTCAGCATTGTAATATACATGCAGAGCTGACTGCATCAGGTAATTTGTTTTATAGCGATAATTTCAGAACTGTTTAGCGACACCGGAGCGCACGCGGTTAAAAGTGTTATTGGGCAACGTACATTGCTCCTAGAGGACCAATTTGGTTCTACTACGCTCACATTAATATAACTGTGTACAGTTTATGACATAAATACCGACGGAAATAATTAACCTACTATATAAGTGTTCCTGAAAATTTTCAAATTTTCCTGAAAAATTTATATTGTTAAATATATCGGTTAAGTTCGTTAGCCAGGCTGATCCGCCATTTTGTAAATTAAAATATTAATTCTACATAATTATCCAATTAAACTTAAACTTATACACTAAGATGTTTAAACAATATAGGTGCAATAATGCTTGTAAGGCATTAAAATCTATTAAATTACATTTATATAAGAATATACAAAGAATGACGATAAAGGAATTTATCGACGACGACTAACCATAGAGAAAGAGATAGGTTGGAAGCATTCGATATGTGATGCTGTATAAGAATGGACAAGATAAACTGAACCGAGGAAGCTACAATTGAGGAGGTTCTGAGAAGAGTGCAAGAAAAGTGGCCGATCTAAAATAGAAAACACTAATAATAGATAGGAAACATTATTGGACAGAAATTTTATTGAAAGAAGAAGCTAGAGAGGAAAGTCCAGACGAAAATTCATTCATCAAACAGCTACATACAACTTCTGGAAGCGGTCAAAAAACTCAAAATTCAGATTTACAAAATAATCCTGAATCCAGTTCTCATGTGCGGATCTAATTGCTGGGTACTCACTTTGAAAAATAATAAATCCCTATTGGTTTTTAAAAGTAAGATAACTGGTTGCGACGTATACGCTATAACCACTAATTAGACGAAGAACACGATGAACCGACCATTATACAAGTTTTCAAGATGCTGAATGCGGGTCACGTTCAACGAAGAAAGAATGCAAAGTTTTATAAATGTTATATGTCTACCGCGCCAACCACCAAAAAAGTAACACGCGGACGAAGTAAATAAAATATTGCGTTCAAGTTCACATCATCTTAAAAAGAACACCTGGACTGTTTACTACGTAAACGCTCCGACGGGCAGGTTTCTAAGCAAGTCCACGTGGATCGTTAAATTAAATTTATCTTTGATTGTAAATATCATACGTATAACGTTTTATTTTTCCACGTTCGCTCGGTACCACATGGGCTGAGTAAATAACACGTGGACAATACATATATTGTAAATCTACCTAAAAAGGGCACCTTGTAGATTTTTAACACAATTTCTCAGGAATAAACCTGATTTATACAACAACCTAAGTTTTTATTCATTGACCGAGTACAGAATGATTTTTTCACGTTGGATTTATTCAAGTGAACTGGTTACAATATTTAACAGCGTCACGACCTACGTGCTATTAACTCGTGTACTTTATGTAGTGGACGTGACATAAATAGGGCGTTTTACTATGTCTGTGGACACGTCTTCTTTTTTAGCCGTTAGTGCGGCACACAAGAAATGTTATACGTGGTGCAGCATATACTAGTATTAGTTCGTTTGTAGGTAGATCCACCGTGTACATGAATTCTCGGATAATATTGTTATTTGCGTTTATAACAACGACTATTGTGATGCAACGATAAGAACATTTCTTGAATATTAAAGATGAAATATTACTATTTATATATAACATGTTGTTCGGTATTTATGACAGATACACGGATCGCCGTGCGCATGTATCGATGCTCCACTATGTGTGTCTACCTATCTGTCCTCCCCCCCCCCTCCCCATTCTCTACAGAACACGACTTTTGAACTGTCAAAAAGAGTGTATGTTCTGCTATGTGTTCCTCTCTAACTTACAGTTCTAGTAAAGTTAATTGTTGCTAGTGTATTCGGTTAACCGCGTGTGTGTGCACCGAAACAGCTATTGTAGATGTCACAATAGCAACATCGAATAAGGTTCCTGAAGTTCAGAAGCTGTGACTACACGAAAGAAAATCCAGGTGAGTCGTGCTTCTCGGTCGGTCCTTGTGCTTTGTCCTATCTCTATACCTAATTCCTATCCCTTCTTACATCTCGTTTCCCCACTTTTTGTGTGAACACATGATGTTTGATACATATATTTGTATTATTCTTGAACGAAAATAATGTATTGTGTCTTCCTCTCACCTCCCTCCCTCACCCGACACGCCGCCGCACCAGTCAAACGGCGACCTTGAACCGGTACGGTAATTCATGAATCGAAGAAGAGTATTCAACAGAGACATCGCGTCTATACAGTGCATCTAAAGGATTAGGACCCAGAACGAAGATAGTGATAAGTTTACAGTCCACCTTGGAGGTGTCTGAAGAACTGGATTGTGATGAGTGCAAACCTCCTTCCGAATATCCTGTTTTCCTCCAGCATCTATGTTGTTACGCATCACATGTATTATTATAAAATAGCTCTGAATATTATCTTTTAAAGCAAGATTATTTTTAAATATTTATCATAACGAATTGGAATAGTAATAGAAGTATATTTCTGTTAGAAAACTGTATAATGTTGATAGAACCCGAGTAATTTAACTATTTGAAAGCACACCATTAGGTTAAATAAAAAATGTAAAGTCCCGTTATATTCACCGTTAAACATGGTTATCTTTATATCAATGTTGTCGCAGCGGGTTTACTTTTACGCTAGACTAGCTTAAGATAGGAACTTTAAAGTCCCATAAATACGGTTACTTTACATACCGCTGCTTCATATAACAAGGGTCCCGTTGAAAAGTTTTTTATATTCCTTGGCATTGTTTTGCGGGGGCCGACCTGAAGTTTGGTCTAGCGGCCGTGCTATGAATTATGACTTGTGTTCTACACTTGTGCCTTGTGCGCGCCTACCGTGTACCCGTACATATTATATTTATTAATGTTCATCTATTTATTTTTTTATCCAACTTTATTTCATGAATACAATTTTTATTTTTTGTTTTTGTTTTACGGCAAGACTTACCCATTAATGTAGTAAATTAAAGTTAAAGTACGTAAAAAAACATAAAAATGTAGGTAATTGATAAGTAACATAGTAAAACTAAAGTAAAATTTTTTCAACAATATTTGAGTTTGTCCAAGAACACACTTACACTGAATTTTTACCACCAAAGGCATTGTTATTAAACAAATTATAGATATCTATAGCAATCTATTCTAAATGCAGCTGCACGGATAATATATGGAGTTTCCAAATTCTCTCATATAACATACCTTTTACATCAGCTACATTGGCTCCGATTCTTCAATATCTTCGATATCTTCAAGAACTTTGTATCCCAGACAATTTGAATGGTAGACGTCAAACTCTCGGATCAGCCTCTACTTCAGCTGCAGGAAGGGTTGTAGAACCGACCAACCGTTGCCAGAAGTCTAAATTTAGTGAACGGGCATTTGCGGTGGCAGGCCCAAAAGCGTGGAACTCTTTGCCTTTCGTTGTAAGAAACAGTGCATCAGAAACTTTATTTAAGAATAAACTAAAAACGCACCTTTTCTAAAAATCATTTCCATAAGTGAAAATAACGATTTTTAATTTTAAAAATACAAAAATAGTTGTAGAATTATAAACAGTTGATGTGTAAAGCGCCCTTGAGGTGAATTTTTTTACGAAAATGGCGCTATACAAATTATTCATTATTATTATTTCATAGAGACAAAGGTATTTACATTGTTTATCATCTCTTCTAAAATTATACGATACGTTACTTTTTTATCACCTGGTAAGATTTTGCATATGTAATAATATATTTGTAATAATCTTTTTTCAACAAACATTTCGTTTTGTAAGTTTTAAAATTCTTAATTGTAACAGTTTAATTTTATCAGTACATGTTACATAATTTAATACATAGCTACTCACTCCATAACTGATAACCGAGTTGACCAATTAACAGAGTCCTCTTTAAACGCTGCTATCGACATGGTGGTATCGGTATCGGTAAGAATAGAGACGTATTGTTTTGGACGTCGACGTATTAATGGAAACCTAGATCGATGTTTCGGTGCGTTAATACGTGCCATTGTCAAGGTTTTGTCTCAAAAAGTTACGGTATAACCGTACTTGTTCACGGGAGATATATAGCGTATGCAACTGGCGTCTCTTCTGGGTTAGATCGCGTTCTTTGTATATGATTTCTCTGGAAAAATCTAAGTAGTCTAATTATAGCAAGGTGTTGAATTGGATGAGTACTTACAAGATTTCGTTTACTATGGTGATGAATTAATACAGTTAAATGCACGTCGAACTCTGAAGTGGCTCGCTCGAGATGCTGTTGAATGGAAATGTCGATGAGAGAACGGTCTGCGAAAGAGTGATCGCTAGCTGCTTGGACAGTATCCGTCTCTGGCGCATATGACTATCTATCTTCTGATTGGTCGCATTGTTCTGAGCTCTATATGGTTGATAGGTGAGTCCTTACGTGTCCTTACAGTCACCAGTTGCATATATATAATCAATGTCTCTCAGTTCTCTGTAATATCCCACAACCTTCGACCGATCTACACCAAGCTTTGCGTACTAATTTTTTAACCTCTCCCCTTCTCCTGACCGCCCTGATATAAAATTGTGCGTTTTATTAGGTGGTGGCTCCGTTCATTCTAAATTTTACATTGTTACCCACTCTTTAGAAACTTCCAAAATACAGAGAACATCCCACTCATGTGGCCATCCTACCCTTGTTATAAATGTGTATTTTATATTGATCGCTATCCGTTCTGGTTTTTGCGTAGTTACTTTTCAATCCTCCTACGCACCTCTTCCTGCCTGGACCAATTCGCGAACATCGTTATTATTTAGGTCCACCCTACCCCACTCACCTCTACCTATAAACCTTTATTTTAAACTCTTAGGCAGCGCCAGGTATGGCTAATATTATAAGGTAGGTACATATATATAACTGAATATCTATCTGCTCTCTATACAATCCTATACTCAATTTTGCTCTGTTACTCTTAGAATCCTGTGAAAAACATAAGGATCCTCCCTCCAGCCACCTCATCTCCCAAATATAAATATATATTATATTGATATATGGTATTGTATTGAATTATATTGTATTATAAGCCATCCTTTCTTAATTTTGCACGATTACTCTTCAGGACTCTGCGCAAAACATTCGTATTTAATAAATAAAGCAAAAAAAACTGCGTTTGTCTGTTCTGTACGTTCCGCACAGAGACAAATAGGTAGTTAAAATTTTATACACTCTCCTCTTCGGTAATTCCGATGTAATAATATGGGCTATTAAAATAATTTACGGGCATAGAAAGACAGTTTAGAGAATAGGGTTTGGGGGTGGGGATTATTAAAGTTTTGCGGGGTTGGTCAACGGGTTTTCTCTACACCCTACTCTCAGTTTTCGTACAAGTAAAAAAATATCGTTGTCGATAATATCTTCAATTGTTTCTTTAGCAGAAAAATAGTTACTTTTTTTCAGTGTTTCATTAAATTCTAAGTAAACATTTACCCTAAACCTAGCCATTATAACTTTACCTACCTCTGGTAGGGTTACCCCATCCTAAGACGTTGTAACTATATTTTATAATCTAATTAATTTGTAATCCTGCCATGTACAATGGTTAGCCTACTCTAGAATTTTGTATTTGATAAAAAATGGATTAAATAAATAAGAATACAATTTTAATATATATTAACATTTCAAAAATCATTGTAAACTACCGTGTACATTGACGTACGTCTCCCAGAAGCTGTCCTTTTATGGGTTCCCTGTTATCCTTAATCACCTTGTCTTGATTTCTTCTTCGTGATATTTCATATTTTAAACCTTCACGATTGATTAGTGACAAGACACAAAGTAACTTTTTGAAATCGTCGCAATTAAGCTGTTACGCGCAACAATAGCGGTCGCCCAGTCACGCCGCCGCCAGGGAACGCCCAGACGTCGCCGAACGCACTGAAAAGTGCGGGCTAGTCCGAGCGCTCCAATTTCGCCGGCGGTATTACTCCGCTTTGCTATATTCGTACAAATGCGAGGCTCGCAGGAGGCGATGTGTGCAGGAGAGAAGTAAAAGGCAGAGAGATGTTACTCTGGAAGGCCGCGGACGAGAACTGACGTCTCGGCAGCGGTACCCCCCCTATTTATTTCATATTTCATCCAGTAGTGGTGGGGGGTTTCACAACCCCTACCACTTGACCACTGAGACGCGACCGCCGCCATGCGACGGTCCGTCGAACTACAATATACGGAGCCCGACAACGCACGGTTTTAATACCGTGCCAAAGTCGAGCTCCAGACATAATACAAACAAAATGCAAAATAGTTGTGGATTATCGCGAGCAATAAACAAATACCAATAATACCCAGCTCGCGATATCCACAACATAATCAAGTTAAACAATATGGAATAAACAGGGGGTGGGGGTAATCACCCGTAATTTACACAATTATTTTCAATGGGTGATCACCCCATACAAAACAATACAAGCATGTGTGGATATCGCGAGTATTAAACATTAATTACCAAGCTAGCTCGCGATATCCACAACAAAAGGTTACAAATGTGGGCGACCGTCCGAAATCTAAATTCACAAACAATTATATTCGGTGGACGGTCGCCCCATACAAAATACAAGGGCGGCCCTACCGAGGGCCGCCTGCGGCCCCACCATGTCCCCCCAGCGGGCCCATGGTGAGCGACAAACCGCTTCTGTACCGCTCGCTGATAGCTCTGCCACCTCGAGCTGGTACGTGGTGGCTGGCCCCTTGCGGAGCCCGCCACTGCCCGCTTGGTGCCACTGGACCGAATAAGAAAAGGCCCTTTTCAGGGCCGCTGAATCGTAACGATTCGTCCAGTGGAATTCCAAGTACATCTCCGCGCGCGGCGACTCCTCACGAGAGGCTGCTTCCTGAGCCTGTCGTGAGGCGGAATCCTGTGTGCAACATAAGCTATAATTAATAGAACAGTGTATAAATGCGTAACCAAAATCCGATTCAATTCGTGTTTTACAGGAAATTAAGACTTCATTATTATGTAATACGCGAGTTTCCCTTTAAGAATTTATAATTTGTAGTATAATACTAATTAAAGTACAATTGATAGAAGTCGCATCCATATATATAAATATGTTTATACTTTTATATTAAAACAAATAGAGATTCGTACATGGAAAACGTTTCGCATCAATATTCTTACTATTTTTAAACTAAGCTATGAAAATAGGAATTTGATGGCCTTCTGGAACGAGGCTCGAACTCCCGACAGACATTTATAAGTTATTATATATGTTGACTAAACTTTCGCTTATTCTCATTCATAACATTAAGAATTCTAAAAGTAACACAATCCATCTTTTTCTTGAAAAATAATCTAAAATAATAAGTAATATGTATATTTAAATGTATCTTTAATCTTATATAATATAATATCCCCTTGTCTTTCTGCGTGCCACGTTGGAAAAATTGTCTGAAAAGTTAATGAATTGTAATATAATAATAGGAGTATGCATTAATTCATGCGGTTTTCTAAGAGAGGGCGTTACTAGTATTATTTCGCGCCGTGTTCATCCGTGACTATATTCATTTGAAAGCTACTGTCATTGCGCGTCTTTTTCAGTATATGTCATTTGATTGAAGTGTAAACAACATTTTTTTCTATTCATTTGAACATGTCGAACTTTGTGCCAGAAAAAGTGTTTTTGCGGGGAGTTCTTCTTCATTACTTTAACATGAAGAAAAGTGCTACCGAAAGTCATCTATTTTAGTAGAGGTTTATGGTAACCATGCTCTAGCTGAAAGAACGTGCCAGAAGTGGTTTGCACGGTTTAGAAGTGGCGATTTCAACTTAGAAGACAATGAACGACCCGGACAGCCAAAAAGGTTTGAAGATGAAGAATTGGAGGCATTGCTTGCTTGATGAAGATGCGTGCCAAACGCAAATGAAGAGAGCGATTGCGGAAAAACGACCAGAATATGCAACCAGACACGAATCCATAATTTTCCATCATGACAACGCTCGACCACATGTTTCAAGACCGGTTCTAAACTATTTGGAGAACAGTGGGTGGGAAGTTCTACCTCACCCGCCTTATAGCCCAGACATAGCCCCTTCTGATTACTACTTGTTCAGATTAATGCAGAATGCCCTCACCAGAATACGCTTCACTTCAGAACAGGGTATCAAAAATTGGCTTGATTCGTTCTTCACCACCAAGCCGGAGAAGGTCTTTTGGGATGGAATCCACAAACTGCCAGAAAGATGGGCAAATGTTGTAGCTTCCGATGGACAATACTTTGATCATTGAGTGTATAACCATTTTTTCACAATAAAGCCTTAATTTTCGAAAAAAAAACGCATGAATTAATGCATACGCCAATATATTGGAGTGAATTGTCATTTTCCTTCGATTTAGGTGACATGTGACCTTTTTTCTAATTTTTTATATAATAATTAAAAATTTCTATCTGTTCATAATAATTATTTTACATAGTTAATACTTCAAACTATTTTTTTTCAACGTTTCAATACTGTGGCTGAAAATGGAGACAAAAGTGATTTTATTTTTAATTTTGCTGCTAAAATCACACCAAAGAAAATTTTCATCTTTGTGGCGCACATTCATGAATATAAACATACTTATATTTATAAAGAATTTAATTTTGTAAACAACTTTCTGACACTTTTGTTATTTACAAAACAGTCTTTCGCGCTCGTCCTAGAACGTGTTTTAACCCTTCCCAAACCATGCAGTAACACAGGTCTACCATTATAATTAAACCTGTAATATTTCGGTAAATACATGCAATATAAAATTCATATTTTAGATAATTCTAAAGAAAATATTAGCGCTTAGGAATGACTAGTGAAAAACTAATTGCGAAAAGGGAATCGTACAAAAACAATTATTATTTCAATTCAATCCGTTGTAAAATTAATACGTTGATAAAAATATCATTTGTGATATAAAAGACAGAGATCACAGACTATTTTCACAGTGAAAAGAACAACAAATATACAAATATAATTATCTCTTTCTCACTAATTAAATGAATGCTCTAAATTATGTAATAAATCATTTTTTCAAAATTGAGTGCTCAATATTTAAAGTAAATTCGAGCCATTTAAGCTAATAAAAACATTTTTTCTAACTGTTGTCTACGGTAACACGAGTTGACAGCATGGCTGCGTTAGGTTATTTTATATCATGGTATGGTAAAGGTTAAACACTAGTATCATTTTTCAATTTCAAATGTAAGTGTTGGAATATATGTGTAAACCGCTTTTGAAATGAAATTTTTGCGAAAGTCGGGCTAAATAAATCATCAAATTTTATTATAATATTATTGAACCAGTGGGAAATAAAATGTCTGGAAATGGTTTAAAGGTAGTTGTAGAGTTTTTTTTTCTATTCTGAATTTCCATACAATTTTATTTAATGTATGTACGTACACTATGAAAATATTTTTTATGCCGTCTTTCTCGAGCAGTACGTGATATTATTCTGTATTGATTATTGAATGTACATAAAAGTCTTTAGCATGTAAAGGCCCGTGTTCACGATGATCACATAATGAGAATTTGATCTTTGAGTGTCACTTAAGGTACTTATATACTGAATGCTGATTCATGAAACGCTGGCCTTTACGCGCTTTTGAGATTAATCTCTGAGAGAAGCTCATCCGTGGTTACGGCCATAACACGTTCAAATTTTAAAGGAAATTAATACATTACTATATAATGAAATGAATTGAGTAAATTTCTTTAGAAATGCGAATTGGGTGAAAATGTACTGAATGTACATTTTTCAAGTAGAAAAACAAACGACTACATTTCTACTATCAGACAAAGGGCAACGATGATAGATAGTTAACAAAAAAAACTGCGATCTTATAATGAAACGATAAGCACCTATCTTTCCAAATTTATTCAGATGTATATAAATGTATGAAATTCATTTACTTATCTGATTTTTAGGCTACAAAAATTTTGTTATTTAAAATTGTTGGCGCCATTTAAATGTAACTTCTGTAATCTTATTGGACTACAGAAATATTGTCCTATCCTAGTCCCTAGGCACAAAGGAGAAAGAAGAAAGAAGCAATCTGCTGATACTACCGCCCGAGTCTTCCGCTTTCGAAACTGAACACGGTACGCTGCCGTCGCTGTGAATCCGCTTACAACCGCTAACATTAATTACCGCTAATATATAATATCTTACTACCGTTAACATATTTTAAAACAATTACTTTTTTCTAACGCGAGTGTCATCAATTACGAGACAATTCTGCGTCGCTTGTGAATTGGTAGACCAGGGAGAAACGAACCAGCTTCAAGAGATCGGAGACCCGCAAGTAAGTGCCATCCTATCTTTTATCTCCCGATAACCCGCCAACTTTCCAAAAATCATTATCAACTGTGAACTTTTAAATCATCTTCTTCTTCTATTAATCTGCGTCCAGTGTTGAATATAAACATAATTTTTAAACTTCCCCTCCTTCTTGCACTTTATTTACAATTTGCCCTACAACTTACCAAATATTATCTAACCATCGCGACTTGACAGTAAAAAATAATGTACATAATATTCCAGACATATTCTTTTGTGTGTCACACGTGGGGAAATTTAACAGTAAATTGATATATTATAGTATCTAGAAGGTAATTCTTAAATTTTATTTATCGAGCCGAACAAAGATTAACTATTGTAGATTTAATTCCTATTGTACGAGTCATATAATCAATTACCAATCAGTATCACAATAGAATACAAATCTCCACAATCATAGTAATCAATTACAATTAAAATAACGCTTTAGTTCATCACTAGAACCTATCTTATATGCGTTTTACATTGTAGACAATCCCAACATAAATCGTATACAAAAAAATAGGAGCGTCGTCATATAGCCTGTTGTTAAAACCTAACCTAAAAAAACTTAAAAGATACATATTTGTAGTAATATATGAAATCTGATCATTTTAATTCTCACGTTTATCATACAATACTCAACTTACACAATAAGCAAGTTAACAAAATACATAAAAATACACAATATACCAACTCTAAAAAAAATTATCGCAAAACTACAATAAGTAGTTGATATTTTAGCTGTCAGAACTGACATTATCATAATATGATGACATTATAATAGAACCATTCAATTAATACTGATATTATGGACACTGTATTTCAGTTGCTATTATTATTGTTCAACATATCCTCCCATTCAATTATTTCCACGGTGTTAAAACATTTTTATAATTTGAGAAATAACATTTCCCACTGAAACATTACGCTCGTAAAAGCTCCGCTGAAATATATGCGATTACTCCCATCTAGCGCTGGCCCACGAAAGCTTTGTAACAAATTAGTTCGGGTTCGCTGTCACAGATAACGCGCCCTGAAATATAATATATCTTTGTTTTTGCATTGCATTTGCACATTCCCAGTGACATTTTGTTACGCGAATTACAAAATTTCGCAACCACATATCTCTTGTAAAAGTTATATTATCACATTGTTTGTTTAATTTAAAAATAATGATATTCATGATAAAATTCAATTAATTGAACCTTTTTTTAATACAAGATAATAAAAACTCGGTCGTAAGTAATTATTAAAAAGAACTTGCGACCGAAATGTAATGAAAACTGATGGTAGGTATCAGATACTCAACGGATAAATAATTATTACAATTTACGTACAATTAAAGTATATCTGTGTGGCACATTTATTCAAAATTACAATGACCTACTATTTTTGTAACTGTATTTGAATAATTCATTAGTTGGCCTGTATACTATATTGATTATATTGTAGCAATCGGTATCACTACATAGGTAAATAAATCACATTCTGAAAAGTCACTACCTACTGACCGCCGAAAATTGGTTTAGGTCTTTACTAATCCTTAATGGCAGTGACACTACTACGTACGTTGTAATATTATATTATGTTGGAAAAATTATTGTGACAAAATGACTCGTCTGGTTTTTCACACACACACATATATATATATATATATATATATATATATATATATATATATATATATATATATATATATATATATATATATAATAAGTTAAGTTTGAAAATGGTAAAAAAATACATGAAATATAATATATATATATTATATTTGATATATTTTTTTACTATTTTCAAACTTAAGATACTTATAAAAATAAGACTAAATACAGGGTCTAACAGGCCTAGTTCACAATATTTTATGGAAAATATACCTATTTAAATTATGAGTGAAAATGTACAGATTCAATAGTTACGGAATATATTAATATTTGAGATTTTTATAAAATTATCTTAACCTTCAAATCTACGTAGTGCGTAATTGACTCGTTATTAGAATATAACTTTGTTTCGGGCTCTAAACCATCTAACAAAAAATAATCAGGTCGCTCAAAGTTTCGAAAAGAAAATATTTCAATCGATCTAAATAACTATAATTTTTTTTAATGCTTATATCTCTGACATGGTTGAGATTAGTCACATGCAGCTTGAACATTTTCGACTCATATTATTAATGTGTAACACCTAAAATACAGTAGAATCCGGATATTATAATCAAGGATAATGTCATCAATCAGTTATTGTTTTTATAACTATTCGGTTTCAAAATTGTGTACTTATATAAAAATTCTTTAAAATATAATAATCAAAGTTCGCCTATTGTTATCAATACGTGGATACAAAAGATGTACGTTTTTGAGAAATTCCTACAAAATTATAATTTTCTTCGAAATTTTCTAAACATAACAATTCTTAGAAGGTAACGAATTCTTACCTGAAGTAAAGAGTTTTTTTTTTACATGTATAAAATTTTAAATGAAATAAAATACATAAAAATCGTTGTAATGGCTATGGTATTGTCTTTATTTTTTGTGTTATTAGTGTTTAAATATGTTTTATGATATATATATAACAAATATATATATATATATATTTCCGAATATGATGTGTTGAAATATGAGCGCCGCGGCTGGCTCGAATAAAGCGCAATCTGGATGTCCAATTTTCGACCGCTTTTTAGAGCAGCTGGATCCGTATATCTGCAATAACGAATGTTGGCTTCCAAAACGTCTATCGTCTCTGGTTTATCGGTGTAGACTAGCGACTTTACCCACGGAAAATAATCCAAGGCATTAAGTCACACGATCTTGGAGGCCAATTCACAGGTCCATTACGCGAAATTATGCGCTCACCGAATTTTTCCTTAATTAATTAATTATCGCGCGCTGTGTGGCATGTTCCGCCATCTTATTGAAACCATGTCACTTCCATATTAATGCCATTCAATTGGGAAACGAAAAAATCAGTAATCATGGATCTATTGCTGTGCACGATGGCGAATCGACTCCGTGGTTATTCGAATTACTTGCTCGTATGGACTATTATGTCGACCATAAAATGGACGTAGCACACGGTTAGTTTCGCGAACTGAATCACAATTTTCGAAATAAATTTACACAATTTGTAAGCATTATTCTAGCATAAGTCTATTCATGGTAAAATGGCAAACCAAACTGAGCACAAATCAGCTATCAGCTGTCAAATTGGCCGTCGCTGGAAAAAGTGTTGCCAATTCAAAACACAAACCTCAAAAAAAAAATATTTACGACCGTAGCCGCACGAGTGGGTACATATATAAACGACGTAGTATCAATAATTGGTATTTAACGACGTAGATGATCAGTGTGCATCCTGTTGATTTTTATCTTCTGTTTAATGTTATCAGCCGGCTATTGTTATCAAATGTTACACATCAAATAGTGATCACAATAAGTAGATTCCACTGTGTTGTGCAGTAGTATTGTAATATACACATTAAAACAGTTCTAAATGGAGCCTGAAAAGGAACCTGAAGAATTATTATGACACCGTTCTATCCTCTCAGTGTTTCGGAAAACCTGTTTTCAAAAATTGGTCATTTACTGTTTCCTGTATTCTAAAAAATAGTTTAATTGGGCACGTATATCCAATAATTTTGGGCCGTAAATCGAAACAGCTATTATTATATTATATTTGCATCTATTATTGCTGACATCGGCGGACGCGAGTCATAAATAAAGAGACTAATAGGAATTGCGAAGTGAGCTGAGTGTAACTAAGCTGAACAAGATTTGAGCTTATCCTAAAAGTTAACATTTTTCTATACGTATAACGATTAGTTAATTTTAAAAATATGATTTTGATCAAAATAAAGTCACTTATATTCGAACTAATAATATTGTGTATATTCATTTTATTTCCCCATTTAAATTATACCTGTACCGAGATTAGTTGTAATATTAGAGGAGGTTCAAAACCGGTGCGGCCCCTCGGGTGTATTCGCGCCAATGACAGTATCGTACACCTCTAATAAATCGGTTACCCATATTACCAGCCCAAGGCCGGTCTTAGGGTAAGACGACCGAGGCGGCTGCTCCGGGCGCTCAGTGTGGGAGCGGCGCGGTAGATTTCCTTATTGTCG
The DNA here is from genome assembly GCA_022840565.1 of Eubasilissa regina. Classification (NCBI taxonomy): domain Eukaryota; kingdom Metazoa; phylum Arthropoda; class Insecta; order Trichoptera; family Phryganeidae; genus Eubasilissa; species Eubasilissa regina. The sequence goes on from JAINEB010000025.1 coordinate 26,697,654, forward strand.
AATATGAGTATTACCTTTCCAAATTTCTGGGTAAAATCAATATTAAAAAATTGTTCTAATGGAACGTGTAGGTTCGAAAATTTTTCGCCAATTCCACTATGTTGGTATAGCATAATCGAATAATGCACGTTCCCCGGAATGGATTGATAGAGATCCAGGTTCGAATCCCAGTAGCAACATCAATATTTTTCGATTAAATTCATTTTATATGTATATCTTTCTAATTAATAAATGTAATTAGTATTTAAAATATCACAGACCTATGTTCTGAATGATTACAACTTTAAAATAAAAATGTGTTCTCTTTAATAAGAATCATATTTAATTTTAAAAAACTTCTTAATAACTATCATGGATAAATTTAGTTTTTCTTATAGGACAAAGACAACAAATTGTGTATTAACTTATTTTTAGGCTTTTTACTATCAGCAGTGATGTTACCATACCAATGCAGCCAACGTGGCACATTGCGGCCCAATACTTTCTCCATAATATCAAATATGAATAATTTCTACAATCCACCACAGCCAATAATATTTAATAAATAATAAGATAAACACTTTTTTTATAACCACTATACATCAACACTTTTCGATAACTATGGTCCCTTCTCCAGAAAACAATGTGTTCTAAAATTAAAAATTCAAGAAAAGACAAAAACAAAACTATGAAAAGAAAAATAAATAAAATAAATAGTGGTGGATAACTAATTGGGAACTAGCGTGAAAATAAATTTAAAATGTTTGCAAAATGGATTTATATTATTATTATTTTAGTTTTAAACAATTTTCTTATTATTTATATAATATGTTGCCACAAAGTAATTTTGCAAATATTGAAGAAGTTTTTAAATAATATTTTTCACGTCTGTTACGAAAACGAGTAAAAATATCGTGTACAGTGGTAATGTGGTACGTCGGGTTAGGTTAGGTTAGGTTAGATTTTTTTTGTATTTACGAATGCATATATGTACTCATAAATGCCTAAAAAAAACACTTTTGTTTGTTTTTCATGAAAATTTGAATATTATAGAAGACAAGTTTTGACCAACTTTGTTTTTTCTATATAACAGAGGATAATACTTAATATTCTTATATCTTATCTGCAATACCTAACTGTTGCAATACTACTCCTTTTTATATCTACAGGATTGGGGCTCAATTTTTACTCACGCTACTGCTTGTTCGTTTGAATTTATATTAATTTAAAGAAAAGATTTTTATTAATGTTTTGTTGCACATGAAAAAAAATGGAGAGGGAGGGGGATCACTAACGTTCCTTTAACCTGGGCGCCAACTGCTCTGATGCCGGCCCCGTACTGTATCGACAACTCAATATGATGACGTTAATGAAGACGAATGTTATAATTGTTTTCCTCGGGGACTCAGAAAGCATTTATTTGGACAATGGAAGCACTAGCGTATATTATAAAGGAGGCCTTAACCCGTCCACGACGAACGGGCGCCATCTGCATTAATATTTCAAGGGAATAGACGTAGCTAAATAATATATCGGAATACTGGGGCTGAAAATCTGAAAAATATCGCACGATTTTGTCCATTTGTTACGAAATATCTCACTATACACAAAAAAAATATCATATTTTTAATATTTACAAATTATACTTTGTGGTTTATCATATTCATTTTTATAGATTACTTAACTTAACTTTTACTTTATTTAACTTAAGATTGTACTGAATTCAATATTAGTAAAACAGGTCGAAATTTTAACATAAGAGTCAAAGAGCATTTAAAATTTTTAAATAGTAATGGTTATCTGAATTTTCCAATTATTTATTAGATAATGATCATACTTCTAACAAAAAATTCGGGATTGTCCGTTTTACATATAAATAATGTTGGTCTTAAAATGAATAATTCAGTATCATTAAAAATAAATAAAGCATGTAAAATTAACAAAAACTAGCCTGCCCGCAGCAGCTACTGCACGGTACCAAACGTACCCTGCAGAGACGCAGTACTCTGTTGTCAACCTCCAGATTAAAAGTAAATAAATCACTAATACACATTGATAAAACTATAAAGAAGTGTTTTTATAGGAAAATAAGAAGAAGAAGAAGAATAAGGGAGAAAGATCCATATGGGTTACACGTTTATCTATTACCAAAACTTTTCAATTTAAATATTGAACTAAAACTGACTCAGAAAATCATAATGTGTCTACGGGATGTCTCTTTAATTCAAATAATAAGTAATGCGCCTGAGGAATACAAATTGCCAACGGTAGATGGTATACAATTTGCATGAAATAAGCGCCAGCCCATTTTACTCGTAAAAATATACATTTTATTCATAAAATCAGGTTCTCTAGAGAAAAAAGATATGATAAAGGTTTATAAGATAGACGCAGCACACTTTGGTAAATCTCTAGAAGTTTTTAAAACACAAATAGTTCCTAAACTCACCAATATTTTTATGCTAACAACTCACCCCGTGCAATTAATCATGGTCACAACACAAGTCAAAAACTAAACATCTACACACCAGTTTCGAGACCAACAATGACATTTTATCAACAATTTTACATGTCCTTAGCTCCGAAATTGTTCAACACACTAACACCAACTGAAAATCGTTCACTTCCAACAAGATTACACAAATATGGACCCAATATATAGTCCAATTGGGTAGAGATCAATCAAAAGCATCGTTGTCCAACATTCCAAACATAATCATAATACAATACCTACACTAATAAGAACACTCTCACTATATATATATATATACTTTTTTATTCCTGTCAAATCTTTATCTTTCTTGAATCAAATAACAGTACGAAAAAACTGACTACTTTAACACAGACGGCAGTCTAGTAAAGTAGCGTATATATCAGAGGCGGAGTCTACTCCATCTCACACAATAAACTACGAGTACAATAAACAACAAAAACATGTATGTTAATAAAGTCTAATAAATAAATAAATCAATTATAATTATATAATGCTTCTCAATATATATATAACTGCACATTAAATGAATCCAATACAAAACAATTAATTTTGAGCGTATTAGGGCCGGTAACTTTTTACTAACGCCCGTTGTTAAAATCGTTTGCGGGTTGTTCGAACGTTAAATTTACTATTGTCAAAGCATAGATGAAGATGTCTATAAGTGCAACAAATATTCGTGAAATATACTTTATTTTATGCATCTATGGATTGTTTCACCTAGGCGTTCGAAACCTGTCACTTTTGTGGTGAATTTTTTTTCATATTATCTGCTAATGTATACTAAATAACGAGATCATCATCGGACGAACTCTCATCTCTAAAATAGCGGGATTTTGAATGATTAATTTTCGTATACTGCAACTTTCAAAGTATCAATGTGTCAGATGACTTTTGGAACAGCTGTGAAAAGTCCGCCATATTTAACTAACGATTCTCGTTTTTACTATCGGATATCGGAGAGTAAAATGAGTTTACTACGGGATGTACTTTCGAGAAGTAAATATTTTTTTTAGCGACGATCACACAACCTCCCCTTAGTGACATAAAATATTAAGTTTTTAACTTGGGCCACTCTTCCGCTGTGCTTCATCACAACTCTGAATGGAGTCGAAACTTGGACTCTGAGAAAGAAAGCAAGAAACTTGCTCGACGCTTTCGAGATGTAGGCATTAGCGTCAGATGTTATTGCGTACACTGTGGACTGCAAGACGAACAAAATAGGTCACAAATTAAATAATTGGGAATCGTTGGAGATAAATAAAGCATGTAAAAGTAATCAGGAAATTCTAAACAGCCAACTAAATTTAACTACGAGTCCTATTCTAAAATTTTTTCCTAAAAATTATTCGACTAAATTTGTATTGAGCAGCAATTTGAGTTAGGTACTAAATTTATTTTTTAAATAATTGTTGTTTTTTTAAAAAATTTAAAAATAGATTCTGGTGAAAAAACTTTGCTATATTTTTAGTTAGTTATGACATCCTGAAGAAGGAAAAGGTGTTTTCCGAAACCGGTAGATGTTTTTTAAACTCAATTGTGGTTAATAAAACTAAGATAATAAATAAAAAATAATGCCTACATTGTTCAGGTGCTAAAGAAAGAAACTGGTGACCATTGAGAATGCAGCATACAGGGACAAAAGACAAGAATCGATCTCCAATCGTGTGGACAAACCAAGTCTGAGAGAAGACCGACACATCGCACTAAACAAAATCAAGATGCCGAATGGATAACCATGTTGCTCAATCATGATCACATATGCGAGAAAAATATGCTATTATCAGCTTCACATTCACTCCCTGCTATTTTATATAACCTTTATGGTGATTATGACATATCTAATCCAATTCATTTTAATGTCAAAATTCACTCGTATACATTAGCCTAATAGATGTCAAATTAATTAATGTATTTACATCATTTTCCGCAATTTGACTAAAAACTTTGTATGTATAAAAATTGTATGGAATGTAGAAATGGGTGCACGCAATAAGGTGTGACGCTTTAGAGACCTTTTTTGGTAGTATATGGTATCGTATGTATGTAAAAAATCCTACATTTCAATAAAATTACACGCAAGTACCTATTTACAAAATACATACCACGCACGACCTTCATTTAGTGGTGATAAATCGTTATTTAAACAGTTATTATGACTGTGATTGTAACGATTATTGGTAACTAAGATTTAACAGTTCGGTGTTTAGTTTCTAGTGTAGCTGTGATTACTCGCAAAATTATGAATATCATAATTACAATCACAATAATTTCATATTCAGGATGGCCCAAAAAAATGTGAAAACATTTCGTAAAATGTGATATAATTACATCAAAATTAGTTTAACTATATCAACAATATTGTAAATATTTACTTGCTTACATATTTACCTATATTATGTTTTATTTAGACAATTTCCGGTCGTCATCTTTGATTATTAATTTTCCCATTGTTTATATTTGTTTTTTTCAAATTGTTGCCCTGAATGACAAAAATCACTGCAGAAGACCGTATTCTGATCAAAAATTTGCGAATTGAAAAACGTTGGGGTGCTAGGAAAATGATCAAAGAGTTTCAAAACAAAGCCTGGATTATAGCTAGACATTACAGCAGGACGGAGCTCCATCTCACACAGCCAAAAATACAATCAACTTTCTTCGTCACGAGAATGTTAATTTCATCGAGCCAGGCATGTGGCCGCCGAACAGCCCAGATTTAAACTCAGTATATTATGCAATATGGGGTGGTTTAATGATTTATAATTAACTAAATATTGTGCAAATAAAATTATTTTAAGAATAATAATTAATTATATTATGTTTTGAAATAACTCGTGTGTTACGAGATGTTCTCACTTTTTTTGGGCCATCCTGTATATCACGTCCGCCATACACTAGTAAAAAATACGTAGGCAGGAATTCTGCCTATATAAAATGTCTGTAAATATTTTCTAAGCAGTTTTCTGGAATAAATCTAAGTGAAATAACATACCGAGTTTTTTGTCTGAGTACATTCTGAAATCATAATATATAATGTCTCTAATCAGTATAATTTAGTATAAATATTATGAAGATTGAAAAACTAGCACCTAAGGAATAAATAAATCGAGGAAATACAGTCTTTATTCTGTAGCAATATAGTGAAAAATGGTAAAAACAGCTATAAAACCAAAATCAGATGATCTCACTTTTTTTGGGCCGTCCTGTATGCGTGGCTAAGTTTTTAATATTATTACTTTAGGATGTCAATTGAAACTCGCATGTAATCTTAGTGATATGATGAGTGTTGCCAAACAAAAAACATCTGTTCAAAATTGTCATAGTATATTCATTTTATAAAGCGTTAAAATGTATTTATGTGTATGTATGTTATAAGTATCTTAACATTTATTTTAAATACGTTAAAATCTACCCAATTTGCAACATCAAGAGTGGCAAACCAGTATAGTAACAAACATATGATAAGTAATCAGATTCTTTCTGAATCTTGTTGAGCTGAATTATTTACATTATTTCCATGCAATCATTTTAAAATTAATTCACATAATCTCTTATCTAAACACCATTCGATTAGCTACAAACTAGTTGTCATAGTGTACATTATTAATATTTAGCAAGGGCACAAACCACTTTATTTATTTTTAAAATATTCATCAAGTGCTCCTAAAAAAATCCTGGTTACGACACTACATAATAAGGCGATGGCGATTAGACTATACCGGGTGTAACATAACTATATTACTTACAAATTCTGCACCATTACAAAACATGTTATTCTTTGAAATTTTTACAAAATCATGTCTACGTACTTTGAAAATTTATCCATATCTTTGATTCAGGCCATAAATCAAAAAATAGTCTAGCTGCTCGAAATCAATGCCTTTTAATTTTTTGTATTTAATATATAATTTAGAATGAATAAAATATTTAAATTAATCGCATTTTTTTAAAATACTTATATTTCTGACATGGTTAAGAAATAGCACATATTCCCACACAAATAGCACATTTTCGACTCGTAATTTAGTCAGGTATCCACCTATAAAATATTGTAGACAATATGTTAATATAATTCAAAATACAACTTAAAGGCATATTTATGGCACTTGTGGACTTCAATTTTTTTTAATTTTTAGGTATTGGCATTACAAAAATGATAATTAATCAAAAAATATTGATATACACTTATATGTCGTTAAATTTTATTATTGTCATATAGTTGCCTTAATTTTGGAGTAATTAATAATCCAAGTAGCCTCTAATTTTGACGACAACCGTAATAACTTTCATGAGCAATTTCATCAACTTAAATGAGTTATAGTTTTGCGAAAATTTTGTGGACGTGACTACAATAAAGTAGGTGGATAAAAAAAGATAGAAATATATGTTTGTATGTTTTTAATTTTATACATATTTTGTAATAAAAGGTGTAGTACAGTACAATTACTAAATAGAGTTCAAAACTAATTATATATTATAAAGATGATCCACGTCTTCGATTTCGTTTAGGAGAACAAAGTGTTTTATGCCCAGGATTATAGGTAGTAGTTTGCGGTGGAAGAAGGGGGTGCCTATATTTTACGCAGGGTCCTAAAATGTAACTACGCAAAATGTGATTTATATCAGTCAAAAAGTATAGAATTGTATACAGAACAGACAGACATATATTTAATTTCATATCTTGTGACATTACAAAACTAATGTCACGTTAAAAATTGTCCCATCGTTATTTTTGATATCAATCACTTTAATAATAATAACGCCCTCATGTTGGTAACGCGAACGGGCGGTAGGTTATAAAAACGGTCGTAGTCTGTGGTTGAGATTTATTTAATTTTTCGCTCGGAGCTGTCAGATACGCTGCTTGCTTGCTACGGCAGCGAAGCTATTTATCAAGAATCCAACATGTAACCGAAGAGTAAATTATTATTCAATCACTAGTTTACCGAAATTTGTTTTAACCTAATCGCATGGTGAACGATCTTTTCAGTGAACGAGATTGTTTCCCTTCGGTCTACATTCATTTTTATTACATTATTATTCTACAATTCTTTCTACCAATCCTATTGCGTCGGCTTGGGATACCAAGATAACTAGCAACAACGACGGGTTACAGAGATGCTCTACTACGATAGATGGTGCACCGGCGAGCATAGATTTAGAGGTTATACCATATTTTATAACATTTTGAATCTTGTCACCAGCCTGCTTTTAATAACGTCGAACTCGCGCTCAACCCAACGAAATTAGGATTATTTAATTTTGATTGTAATTTGTTCTAATTTAACATGTGTTTTTTGATTAGATTCTATTAATTAACGTAAAACATCTTTTCATTTATCTCTCCCAGGTTTTATTAATTATTTTTTTCCCAATTTAGGATGAAGGCAGAACGTGACAAACAATAGTGGGTATACGTTTCTAAGGTGAAGGACCCACTATTCTTATGCTCTCAACTGACGAACCGGTGAAGATGATATAACCCTGTTCTTTATCCTTATAATCTATAGATTAAGGTATTTACATTTGTAGTTTATTAACGGTTATATAAAGAAAAAAAAAATTAAATGATCGCTTACGTTATAAAACAGGACAACTAGAACTAGAAGAACAAGAAGATTGATTATTAGAATTAAAAGATTTATACTCCTAGATTAATTTTTTATACTTTATACATCCACCCGATCATATTGCATAACAATATAAAATATATTGCTGTTTGTGTTGCATTGCAAGATCTGCTGTCGATTCTGCCTCATGAAAGTATAGCCTTTCGCATAAAATGAAGACAATGTCTTAAGTAAAACACGTTTTGTTGTGATGTTACATTTTCAGGACATAGTTCTGTGGTATTTTAATAATAATTAAATTAATCAACCAGAAAAATGTACTGAAAAATTTATCTATCGAAAAAATATATCGTTGCTACCGGGATACGAACCTGGACTTCTTCCTATCGTATATATATTGCAATCAAATTTACTTTTGATAAATTTTGAAATTATATTCTGTAATCTTTCAAATTACCCTTCCCCGGATAGGAAGAAGTCCTGGTACGACTCCCGATATCAACTAAATATTTTTTCGATAGATATTTTTTTTATATACATCATTATACTTGATTAATTTAATTTGTATTAAAGTAAATTTCATTGATTTTTTTTAATAAATTAAAAATACATAACAAAAAAATATCTTTAATTATTAACGAGCTATTTCCAGGATATTAGAATAATGTATAGAGCATCTTTAATACGCTAAAATTGTACGAAATATCGTACTTTCGATAATCTGTAACCTATTAAAATATTATAATAATATTTAGTAGGCGTTTCATGTTGTCTATGCGACCCTGCCGAAGCGCTCTCGAGGCAAGGTGTGATGGTCGAACATACGCAAATAAATGTGCACGGAACGACTGCCTCTGGAAAGAAAAGCGGACAGTTTTCGTCCGACCGGCGGGAAAAACATCGCGTCACGGCTCCGCGCATTTTAAATTTCGAATGCACGGCGATCGCCGCGAGTCGCGAGCTCGACAGTGTTGCCCGCCGCGAGCGCTCCCGACATTTCTAATTCGGGCGCGAAAATTGACAGGTGAAAATATTGCTAATGCCGCGAGTGCATTGTGCACAAAGTGACTTATTATGTCTAGGCGTATAATCGGTCTGTGACGGAAACCTCGAAGCACGTGCTCGACGTAAATATTTCAAAGGGAAAAGTCACTGTTTGCTTGTTTTTCAATGTGTTGTCATGGCGTTTGTGAACTGGTTTCGTACTGACACGAACGTATATCTCGCAAATCGAATGCATATAAGAACGTTTTAATGAAAGATATATTACATTTTATTATCTACTAATCAATAAGAACAACATTGATTTGATGTTCTCTATAATATTCACTTTTATGAATAAAAATATGCTTTAGTCGAAGTACGAAAGAAGAGGGAAAAAAACACGTAGTAAAAAGTATATGAAAGAGAACTTGTTCCTTACTGATTTAATCAAGAGTTAATTGTATCATATATTTTTCTATCGCCCCTCATACTTCAGATACTCTAAATCGCATTCTTCCATGATAGTTAAAAAAATATCAAGATGCATGAAGGCTTCGTTTACAGGTTATATTTTTAGGCAGTCCGGTCCCTAATCCGACATATTACGGTGGAACTATCATATAGGTATATCGATAATATTTTCACGGAAAACGTAATATACGTGAGAGAACAAAATTGCTCACGCTTCCTGTAATTATTAGTTCATGTTAGCATTTTTCGGTACTCATAAAAATATCGATAACTAATGTATTGTAAACCACTAAACTTTTAGCCTCTATATAACATGAGTCCTAATGCACCCTATTGGCTGCATTGGCATGGTTACGCTACTGCCTAATTGAGTTTTTTTTTAGTATTTTAATGATATAATACACAATTCCTCAATAATAAATAAGATAATAGTGGAAGGCATGTTAAATGATGCGAAATTTAATATTTTAATACTTATTACAGATTTATATATTGAAAGTGAATTATTTTAATCAAAATATTAAAACTTTTCCAAGAGGATATTATTAGAGATACTTAATTACAAAAAATATATTTTTCTTTTAGAAAGATAGGTGCTTAAAAAAACAGTCAATACTGTAGCAGGCTCTACATAAAGGTATTTGAGAAACTTTTCAATTTAAATTATGGTGGATTAAAAAAACTATATATATGTATATATATATATATATATAGAACAACATCACACGACAATCTTTATGTTACTATGGCATAATCAATGAAGCAGTCTACCGGAAATACAATGTTCGGACTCGAGTCTCAGGGGTTACAATATTTTTTCTAGTTTTTTATTTTATTTGTTTCACAACATCATCAACAATGAAAAATCGCAACTTCACGAGTGAAGTGTAATTCAAATCTTTTTTTTAGTATGGAGATTTTTTACTGATTTAGAATTTCAGAGGACAACTAGTGAATGGTAGGTTTCCTGTTATTAAAACTTGATCTAATGGTAGCCATTTTTTACCGGAACTACCTAAATATTACCTCGATTACAAAAATGTTAACACATTGTAGTAGTTCAAGACCATTTCTGAAATTAATGTCATAAACAATAGGTTTTTTTTTTTGATAATCGCGAAGATAATAAAAGTGACCAAAATTTATTAATCTGTTCCCATTTTTTGGAGTCGTTCGCGTGCATCACGGCATAAGTTTTATTAATAAAATTTCTGACATTTCACATTAATTTTCATGAAATTTTTTTATCTCATTTTTATTTATTTACACCCTATCTCGAATCGTTTTGAGAGTTACTCTCGTTTCGATTCGTCATAATTACATTTATATTTTATTTTATTACATTCAATTATTAACGTTTCAATCCGGTATCATCGCACCAGAGTCATATCTCACAATTTGACGCGAGACTCGTTATCACATTAAATTCAGAAGGCAGCCAGAGAGATGCGATAAAAATCGTGCACCCCTAAAATGGGAAGGTAGAAGTCACATTTATGAGTAGCAGTCGCAGAACTCGGTCACAGTCCGGCAGAAATTCACCCTGTCCAGGTGCGAGGGAAGAAAGTTAGTCATTATTTTTTTCATTATATATTTCATCATTTATTTTTATAAATAAAAGGTTACGGTAATTTGTCAACCGAGGCAAGACTAGCGGTGCAAAATGGAGTCCTGGTACTGACACTGATGTATGGAAGTGAGGCCTGGACCTGGCAGAAGAGGAACGAAAATAGACTGAATGCAGTAGAAATGAGATCACTTTGGTGTATATGTGGTAAATCTATTTATGACAGAGTAAAGAATGAAGAAATAAGGAAAGAATATAAAGCTGATGTTAGTATAGTGAGTAAGATTAAAAAAGGATCACTTAGATGGTTTGGTCTTATGGAATGGATGAATGAGGAGAGAATGGTAAGAAAGATATATGACGCAAATATTGATGGCACAAGAAAAAGAGGACGTCCACGGAAGACTTGGCACTACCAGGTAAACCAGATAATGGAGGATGGTTCTGTTAGAAGCCTCAACAATCGGCGAGGTTGTCTGAGATGTGTGATTGTATGTATGAATGTGGATGAGGCGAGAATTGTCTCGGGACAGAAGAGTGTGGCGCTTTATCCTCTCTGCCTACCCCCGCGGGGAAACGGCGTGATGGTAAGTAAGTAAGTTATCGAAATTCAAGCGACCAGACATTTTTTTTATTAGATAATTTAGAACCTAAAGTGTTAACTTCGCAAATATAAACATGTATTTATGACGAAGCATGATTTTATAAAAATCTCATACTATAAGATTTTTAGTAACAGTACGAAATTTGTACATATTCTTTAAACATTTTCGGGTCTTAATTTACATAGAAAATATTGTGGACTAGTTCTGTTACATCCTGTATATATTACATTATATTCATGACGTCATAGCTCAAAAATTCTTAAATATTGTGAAACGTTACCTAATGAAATTGTATTAAACGAGCTTACGTTTGATTTAAATAAATAATAATTAAGCATATATAATACACGCGGATGTTCCGGATATTCTTAATGACACTACACTTCTTACGCGTCCTTTTCCATCACGAATTAGGTCGAAGGTCGTTTTATTATAAAATCTATTTTAGTACGAAGGTTTACGCGTGTATTTCGGAACTTTTGTACTTTTCTACATACTCTATGTAATAGCCCGTGTTCACGGAATAAAACGCGATGAGATTAGTCTCAGAGATTTAAATCAAATAAGTGTCAGTATCGTGTATATGTGTTGAGATTTTGATCTGGAGATAGACTCAAGGGTCACCCTTGAGATTGGAAGAAACATGGAGCCTGAAAAGAGAAGATAGAAACATTCCCTACATGCTGTTACGTAATGCGCTGGCTCCGGTAGATCGAACGCCAGCGCATCACGCTACCGGCTAGGCTCAGTCTGTGGGTGTCTCTAGTGTAATGTGTCAGAGTGGCTATCTCAGATGCATGAGAATGGTCTTAAACAAATGAAACACTTTGTTTACACATGAAACACATTATACAATTTGAGTATTTTTATCTTCTCCACTCGTCATCGTTCTTTCCTCCAGGCGAGGAGACACTAGCTTGTTATGAATTTGACACTAATCCTATGGTTATTACAATCTAATCCTATGGTTATTTGAATGTTGAATGAATGATGTGGCAGCCGAGCCAAAATTATCTCTCGCCATCGAGAGACGTCTAAATTGTTACACAATCCATTTCTCCTACGCCGGTCCGTACAGCTACCAGCAGAGATTCTCTTCTTACCTCCAACCAGTTGATGGGTCCACGATCGGGGATCTCAAACCTCCCGTATCCCTCGCATCACAGAAATCCTCATATCTAATCTCTCCATACTTTTTTTGCCTTCTCTCTCTTTCCGTCCGCGTCCACTCTGATCGGTAATGTAGCGCTCGGTCTGACGCGCAATTTTGAAATGTCACAATGCATGAAAATAATTATTTCATACTTAGGGCATGTTACTAGAAGAATTTAATACAGCCTGGTGAAATTAGTAATCGTATAATGGTATTGGACGAATCTCAAATAAAATAGGCATACCGAGTCCGGGACATGACTGGAGCGTGCATGAACAAGGCCCAAGATCGCGAAGAGTGGAGGCAAGCAGTTTGCGCTGTGGAAGCAAAGTAAAAGACCACGATGCTCAGTGTGCAATATCGATCGAAAGAGACACTCACACAGTCTGATAGCGAGACTCGACACACACGCACAAACGAATTTGTTTATCTTCTATTAAAACGTAACTTTATTATTTTCATGATAATGTTACATACCTACCTACCGTTAACTTATCATCAGAACATAGCGCCACATTCGTTTCACATGATCAGACCACTTTTGTGATCGTATCTTAATCTTGTTCGTTATTCTAAAATCAGTTTACATCCTCGAGACTCGATACTTACACACAAACATCACGTAGAACCATAGATACCTATACCTATTTGTTAGTTTACTGTTTCCGAGATAAGTTTGTAGAACTCCATAATATGGAAATCCATTGAATAATGTTGTCCCTTTTATCTTCATCTACATTAAATTGTATAGCTGTCTTCCATCACAATTATATTGTTAGATTGTTAGATTGATAATGCCCTTGCAAGGCGAAACGCGTCTTAAGTAAATTAAACGAGTAGAATAAAAAAACAAGTGTTTTATTTCCACATATGTGACTATTTGTTAGAATAGATATACAAACAGATGACCTTAAATTATAAACATGTATTCTGTTTTAACAGCTGCTGGGAAGATTCAAATTCACTCAATTGACGAACGAAATCAAAAGGCAATGGACTGATATGTGAAATCTATCGTCAATAACTATAAAGTGAGACGCGAGGCAAGTGGTAGTGCCTGAATCTCTGATTTTTGCGTCTTAATAACTTAAGAATCTCTTGGGATTATCTCGATATATCAGTGGACACGACCCATTAAAATTTTCTGTATCGATCAAGGAAATATCTATTTGACGGTGTATGCGTCACATGCGAACAGCGTTTTAACATGTGTACATATTTACTACTGTTGAATAAACAACTAAAGATCGATAGTACCACCACAAATTTTTTATTTACTTAGAATATGTTTAATGGCTGGCATCGTATGGAAATCGTGGGCCTTATTTAGTGCGACCTGTAGAGTCCATCTTGTTGAAGATTAACATATCGCCCTCTGTATTATGTACATACGCAAGCCATACTAAGCAACCTTACAGCAATCGACTGACTTAGTCGAACATTGATGAAGACGTTTGGGTTTGATTCCGATTGATTTGATCGTTAGTAAGTACATTTTATGTAGTGGCTCCCATTACCCGTTGCTATAATAGAGACATTCGTTCGTCTCGCATGCAGCAAATCTATTTTATACCAATATCTAGAAGGCGTTAAACATTTGTTTCCTTCTCAGGGTCTATGTTTTAACTTCATACAGAGTTACTAGCCTTAATTTAATCATTTACATTCGTTGAGGTGGAAAAGTTCTTCCAAACTAATGTATGGTGCAAGCAAAGAAGTTTCACTTTAAAAAATTGGACAAATCTTCAATAAATACATTTGAACAGTAAACTGAATGTTACAGGTTGACCTTCTATTAATCGGGTTTATATTTTGGGGCAATTTTTTTGTCGATGGGAAATAATGTATATTTACATTTTGGCAACCGCTGCAGTGTTTGACATTATTTTTGTACATTTTTTCAGCTGATACCTATTATGACGCCGATATCAAACAGCATGTTTATAAAATTGGTCGGAAGAGTTTTTTCAAACGATCAACTTATTACATTATTTTTCTTCTTGTACACAGCAGAGCTCAAAACCATTCGCATTCGTAGCAAAAGACTGACCTAAGAACTCGTGAATTTTTGTTATTATGCGAAGTCTTAGTGTTATATCTTTTATTTATAGTGTCATTAATTTTTCAACCATATAAAAGTGTATTAAGCAGAAATTTATCAATTATTATATAAAAACAAACAAATTAATTTATTACATACGTTTTAGTTTTAACAAGTATTACTAGTTCTGCGAATTACATATTTTGAAGATGATGTCGCTAAGTGACGTCGTATAACCCTCATATTGACAAATATGCTAGAAAAAATGCTGGCTTCGTGGCGGCGATTTGACGCCAGATGTTTACTTGTAGAGCCTGTATCGTTCGAAGATTTCAGGCATGTCCATAAAAAAAAATTACAAATCGTTAAATCTGGCAACCGAGGTGGCCGCGGTATGTCTCCGTACTTGGTTATCGATTTAATATAATATTAATATTCATTCTTAACTCAATATCGGCAATTGAATTAATACTAATTTTTATTGATTTTTGAAATATGACAATATAGAGCCGGTAAAAAGTACTATTAGTGACAGTAGACTAAAAGCTTCCATGTTAATGGGAGACTTATTAAATGAAATTGATAATGACGTGTGTAATTATCGATCTGACTTGGAGATAATGAGAGGGTGACATATTTTTTAAGTTTATGATGATATATCTATATAAAATACAATTTTACCGCGTCACATGTTATTAAAAATAATGTGTGTAACACGATTATTGTGATTGGACCGATTGTCTATTAAATTTCAGTAGCCAGCCGGAAGTCACCAATCCACCCCTGGCCAGCGACAATTAGTGAAATTGCTTTACAATGAAAATTACTTGTTGCCCGTTTGATTTCAATCATCAAAAATTACAAGAATCCGAATCGGCTATTTTTGTTATTTAAAAAAAATTCACAAAACATGAAGATGAAGAGAAAACTAGAGTAAACAATTCTGAGCAAAACGTAATAGTCGAAAATATTTTTAAATTTGACAAGATGTTTGTTTAAGTTCAGCTGCTACAATTCTGTGTGGTCTCTGCTTCATTCAATATTTCTCTATGGTATGGAACCGCGGCAAGAGGAAGAAGATGAATTGATGCTTTTGAGATGTGGTGTTGATGATATATGCTATACATACCGTGGCCAGGAAGACACGCAAATGTCTCTTTTTTTCAGTTACCACATAATGATATACTATTAACAATTGGCTTGAGGAAAATCTCTAATTTTTAGTCCATCTTGCCAGAAAAGAGCTTGTTATGATGAACCGGAATGTTGAAGAGTATTGTCAAATGGGCGGGAGTTCATGCAGATCGTCATCCTCGTCAGGACAAGAAAGATGATGCAATAATGGCTTCTAAAATTATAAAGAATAATGCTGAAGTACCCATTATTTTCGCCAACAGTTTCTGTTTCGATATCAGCAAACAACAACTAATCATTTATCAACTGACTGCATTTTGGACGGTAATAAATCTGTATTATTGCCGTTGCTGGTTGCATATTGCTTCAGTGTACGACCAGCCTAAGGGTGTAGATGTATCATTGTAATATACACAGAATTGCGAGTGTAATATAAGCATTATGGCAGCCTGATGCCCGTGACTACAAATGAGATTTTTGACTCGATACACCAAACTTTGCTCCCATGAGCTTTCTTAGCCGCCATCTACATACTATGTCTCAGAAAATCTCCGTCTCGCGCCTTACTTCATACGTTTAACGTCAAATATAATTTGTCTTTCGTCAGTTGGGTGATTTTGAATCTCCCCAATAGCAGTTAAAACTGAATAAATGTATGAAATTGAACGCTGTGTATTTTTGTAATGTTTAATGACTGAATATATGAATTCCACGGATCTTAAAATTGTGAGGTCCAGAATCAAATTTTACCCGTTTTCGAGTAAAATTAACAAAAACCACTGTACCACATTTGGAATCATATTGGAAAAAATCTGTAAACACAGGTCACGTGTCCAAATATTGTCGTCTTATTGGCTGAAAATATATTTGTCTTAGTTTCAATTAATTGTGTATTGAACACGTCTCAGATTGAAGTAATAGGTCAATATTAATTTCGTTTTAATATTTATATTTCTCTTCCATTAAAACGTAACATTATTATTTTCATGATAATACGTACCTACTTTTAACTTATCATCAGGACATAGCGCCACATTCGTTCTACACGATCAGATCACTTAAGTGACCGTGTCTTAATCTTGTTCGTTATTCTTAGTTCAGTTTACATCCGCTAGAAATTTTCATAACCGAATTCATTCCTGTTTTGTTACTTATTCAATTGAAAAGTAAAATCTCCCACCCCATCTTTTTTCTCTTAACTCGCCACATTTAATCTATATAATAGCAAATTTCTTGAACGACAATGGTATTAACTTGTAACGTAATATTCCCTATTCTATAATATTGTTGTACTTATTTCTATAAAATAATGTTTTAACTTGATTAATGACACAAATCACTCTTGAAGGGTGGACTGCCTATTTAAAAGATGAAGAAGAAAAAGAAGAATCTCCCACCAGCATTTACCGAAAATGTCGTAAATATCTACTTTAATTAAATATTTACCATCTCGATATGGAATCTGATCTGGTGCGGTGGGCAGGGAATACATGAAAAATTAAATGTATTTAAAAATAAATAAATAAATTATACTCTTATATGTTTACAGTACTTATCGTATATGTACAAATAACACTTGATATATTTTTATAAAAAATTCTGTCATCTTCATTATATACTCGAACGTGGACAGTAGACTCTTCATTCGGTGTTACTTTTAAATACATTTTTCTCTTTTTTTTTTTAAACCACTAAATTATTATTTAAATATCGCTCTGGGAAATTGGAATGAAAATTACGATCTCAATTTTTCGTGTCGACGCTTAATATTTATGTCTCCGCTAAAATTTTAACTTGCGCCACTTCATTTGTGACATTTAAACTTCATCCTTGATTTTTAATAGAAATAGATTAAAGTAATAGACGCTCTAAAATAAGTCCCGATAAACATAGACGTCATTGTGTATGGCAGAACACCAACCTGATGTGACGCGGGTATCTAATTATTTTTATGTTTTATTGTATAACTAGAAGAAAGCAATCGGCGATATCCGATGTTGCTAGGCTGTTGGAAACTATGGGCGAAATTAATATTATTACGACTAATTACTAACGACTAACACAATATAATTTTTTTTATTTTTTAAATAAATACAGATTTACTCATATATATATATATATCAAAATATTAATAAAATGTGTAACATACATAGAGAAAATTACTTGAACCCTAATATTTTAGCTTATAACACATTAACAATAATCCAGATTTGATTGGTACAAGCTAGTGGCGTGCACTTTTTTTTATTTTTTGTAACATGAAAGATCCGGGATACCTACCAACATTAAACTAAGTCGTAAACGACTAAAATCAACGTTAAATATATATTTCACGCAATAGTATAATTTGTTACATTAAAATCATTATTGTCATATGTACATCGGTCTCACTTATTATACCACGTACAAGCATATTTCAAAAATAATAATTTGACGCTGTTCTGCCACTTTGTCACTGATTGGACGTCATAATTTTTCAAATGAATCGATTGAACTTTGCGTGTTCAACTCTTCCCGTGATCATTTAATTTTATACAAGAACGTAGGTACCTACTAAGTACGATGTGTAAATTTTAAAATATAATTTTTCTTCTGCCATTTTTAACGGACATTCATTTAGTGTCTTACGAATTATACCACGCAAATATTTTTTTTTTTTTTTTTAAATGGTTTTCACGGTCGTTTAGAATCTTCTGTGTACACTGAAGATTACACTTCTACAAGTACACTTCTGTGTGTTCTGTGGAAACTGAGCAAAGATTCATGGAAATGATCACATTAACATAACGTAATTTCTTTATATTCGTTTTTTCTTTTGCATAGTGTTTCAATCGTGGATATTTTTGATTTAGATGAAAATAAAATTAAAAACAATTTTATATTTGCGTGACAGACAACGGATGAACCTGTCTCCTTTAGTACAGACTTCGGTCTAGTTAAGGAGACTGTGAACATCTCTTACATTATGAAGATTGTTCACCTTTTTTATATACTTTAAGAATTGTTTATAATATATAATATGTAAGAATGTAAATTAAATTAAAATTAACTTTTCTGGGCCAATCTGCCGTATATATTTTGGATCATATTGCAAAGAAGATCAGCCTTGGTGATGGACTCTGCAATGGGATCCGAAACGTCAGCCGGAAAGGACAGATTAGCCCAGAAAACTATTTAATTTTCAATACTAAATTAATGTATTAATTATAAATATATACATATAAAATCAGTTTTGTCGAAAAATATTATTTTTGCATCACTGGGATTCGAACCTGGATCTCTATTTTCAATCCGGGAAAGTACACTACCAATTGTGTTATAACGCCAGTATTTTTTATGACAAATTTTCGAACCTATATGTTACATTTTTTTCAAATTAATACACCTGTCGTTCCATTATTTGAAAGCCATCTACATTATTTTTACATAATCTCAAATACCTTTGAGTAAACCGACTGCAAACGCCAGAATTATCAATTCATTTTTATTACATTTCGGACACATTGATACAACATATATTATTAAGGAAAACACATTCTTATTGTGAAGTTGTAATTATTTAAAACATAGGTCTGTGATACTTTAAATATCATCAAAAGAATATGTTTTCCTTAATATTTAATTTAAGTTTACTTCCAAGAATTGTATAAATTGCACGCTATTGGTGCGATATAAAATATTTGTTTAAATGCTTATATTAAATGGATGACATATTGGACGTACAACTTGAACATTTTGATCCAAAATATTGTACACGCATGTATATTTATTTATATACAGCTACTTTTAAAGTATCGCAGTGAAGCGGAACGGACGCTGTCTGTTTCATTTTTGAACCTTGGCGTAATTCACTGTTAATATTATAATGTTCCTAAAAGGATTAGCGGCGCGTAATCTCCGACCACGATCGCCGCCCTAACACAGTCAGTAACAATATTACCACTCTGCATAGATGTGTGGGTCCGGGCTGGCCGTGCGACCTCCAATTTATTCGGAAAAAATCGATTCCATTTTCCAGTTTGTTGCGAGAAACGACCCGGCGGCGTTTCTTGTCCAGTTCGCCATGTTTCACTCCGCCGGACAGAAATAAACATTTTAAATTGGTCGCTTAATTTTAGACGCGATTCGCGTAAAGTCGCGAAATCCGCGCGGTGTCGTGACTGCGGAAAAAAATGCAATCTATTTATAATCGGCGGTCGCTTAAGATGTATATAATCCGTGTTTATTTGAGAATGCAACAGTAAAATCGGACATTTTTAACAGTAAAACACAACTGTCATTGCATACGTTGCAACGTTCATTGTATCGCGTTCGCGCGTCTGCTCAAAAATCTTACATCAATTTTTAATTT
Source organism: Eubasilissa regina (assembly GCA_022840565.1). NCBI lineage: Eukaryota > Metazoa > Arthropoda > Insecta > Trichoptera > Phryganeidae > Eubasilissa > Eubasilissa regina. The sequence goes on from JAINEB010000025.1 coordinate 26,718,000, forward strand.
TTTTTTAAAAATGTGACATATATATATTTTTAAATAATATCTAAGTACGTATATGATACATTATTTTAAAAATTGTGCGATAATAATTACACTTTAAGAATACCTACTTATCTATTTATTAAAAAAATGCTTCTAAATTTTTAAACGCTTAAAAAAATAGCATTCCAAAGTTTTGTGAATAAAAAATTCATATAATTAAAGTGCATATATACGAACACGCTAAATGGAAATAGTTATTAAATTACGTATATTGATTTAGAAATAGTGTCTTGTGTTTAAATTGCTATAAAAAAATTATTAGTGAATGAATATTATTATTATTCGCACGCAATGAGCGGCTCCACGTTCGAAGTTTTCCCGCGATGCCAGCGCTACGAATGCGAATGAAAAGCGAGTGGCTTTGAAGTTAATGTGTCAACGTCAACAACATTACGCAAGTTGTTGTAAGACTTTTGAAATTGGAGCATGCACCCCCAGCGGCGAATCTCCGAACTACGCTAGTGTTGCCAAGTAATTTGTACCGCAAAATTTAATATTCTGGCTATTAAGTGCACGACAAAAATACTTGAATATTTTATAACCGGGGTAAGATTAATTGTATGTGCTTTTATGGCTGTCAGTTGATCGGGAATTTTGAAATATGTGATTGTTTGTAAGGTATGTTCATTATATATGCGATTTTCAACAATTAAAATGTTTTTTCAGAGGTTTCTAAAGCGTATTAGAAAAGTAGGTATTTATTATATTTGTATATATCTATGAGGGAGACATATTTATGCAATAAAACAAGAACACTATCTGAACTTGGAATAAAATTCAAACGATGTTTAAAGACACTAAAACAAAATACAATGATTTCTATACGAGGTGCATATATTATGCAGTCCATACTTATATCTAAAGTATATAATGCGTTTTTTTTCTTTTCATTGTTTAGTTTTACAATTATTTTATTTAAAAATTGAATTAAAACAGAAGTTAAATAATTATTTTGACCTATTAGCTAACATCTTAGTATCTTGGCTGCTGCCAACTGAAAATATGTTGTGCAGCCATGCGTTCACAATATAATATTTTTGAAGTGGACAAAATATATTTATAAATATACTGTTCGTAATTTTAGTTCGCAGCGTACTCTTGCGTAGGCTATAAGGAAACGAAGTTGTAAGCTGATAGAACAACTAATAAGATATTACAATACAATACTAGAGCTGTTTTTTATAAAAATGCTAACATTCATTTTATATAAACAATTATTCAATAAAAAATATTTATTTCCTAATTGAATAGACGTAAAAATATAGAATTCTTAAATTTCTGATAATATTGTAATTCTCCATAAATATTATCGAGTGAGTACAATAAGTAGAATAATATATAAATATAACTCAAGATTTTGTGCAGACATACCGTGTGTGTATTATGTGTGCAGTTCACTGGAGTGGAAAGAAGGACTGAAATTAAGTGATTTATCTAAATTTAAAAAGATGTACAGGAAAATTGAATTTATTGATTTGAAAAAATATTTTTGTTGCTATCGGGATTCAAACCTGGATCCTTTCATATCCAGGGAAATGCATTAACCGATTACACCACACCAACATAATAAGTTTTGCGACAAATTTTGGAACTTACGTGTTATTAAATTTAATTTAAATTTAAATTTTTAAATTTAATTAAATTTAAATAAAATTAAATTAAATTTAAATAAAAATTAAATTTAATTTAATAACACGTAATTTAATCCCGGTAGCAACAAAAATAATCTTTCGATCAATTCATTTTTCTGCATGTCTATCTAATTGATACATTTAATTTGTATTAAAATACCACAGAACTAAGTTCTGAAAACACTGCAACTTCGTAATAATAATGTGTTCTAAACAAATTTGTTTTAAATATTTGTTAAAGATATCGAAACACTTTGTGTATTTATATCACAATTTTTTGAAAAAATTATTGTTTTATTCCAGCTATCTATTTAAGAAGATTAGAGATTTTTCTAAAAGAATATCATTGCAATTTGACTAGGATTGAGGGTGATATCCTAATAAATATTCATATCAAACTAAATTCTGCTTGGTGTCTACACAATTCTATAGCCTTAATATACTCTCGCCTTAATATATATATATATATATAGAGATATCTATAATGTGTCTTAATAAGCACTGTTCATGATATTTCATTTCGTTTTTAATCGTATATATATATATATCAGGCGCGGTCGCTTCGTACATGCTTTGGATGCTCCGCATCCCTTGTGTTAGAGTCAAAAAGTTTTGGACATTTTATTTCTAGTCGAAAATAGCACTGATGCAAATAAATTCATCCTTTAGAGACCGGTCATAACACATAATACGACACGGTGTGGGCACGGAGCGATTCGAAATACATATATTCTCATCTTTCGAGCAACTATGAATCGCGTGAACACACAGATACCAGCAACAGTAGATTCTATCATTCGTTCCGTATCCGCAAAGTTTGAAATTATTCGACATTCATTTCTGCCTGTCAAGGTCTTCGAATTCTGTATACGCATTCGTCAACAGTGTCCAATGTACAAAAAACGACTTTAATGCATAAAATGGCATACATATTACGAAGCAAGTGGATCGTCTTGAAGAATTTGTTTGTGTGACGCATTTTTGACAGTTTGGCTTGAATACGTGAAGCCGAATTATTGAAACATTGAATATCCTTTGATTATATGTTTTATTTATACATTTGATAGTATGTAGGTATAAACTTGTTATCCAGTATTCCTTCTACAAAATGTCACTGACCGCCACTGATATATATATATATATATATATATAGTTGCATAGTTACTATTTAAAACAATACTCAAAACGTAGGAATCCTCCTTTAACCTACCAATTCCTCACAAAATAAAGGTGTAATATATTATATTGAACACTACGCGTTCCATATTTTACTTGGATACTCTAAGATCTCGTGAGAATACACTTTCCCACCTCCACCCCTTCCTGGCCATCCCCACTCCCACTTCTTCCCTACCCCTATCTATTAATATGTTTTTAATTGAATTCTATCTATTCCAAATTTTGCTCCGTTGCCCGGTTATGTGATGGGTGGTAAATTATTACTATAGTAAAAAAGTTACATTAGTAAAAAAAAAATGATAAAACGAGTTGTTCGATCGTTGGTAAACAATATTTACTTGTCGAAAGTACATACATTAGTTAATTAATTTTACTCTCTGATATCCCATGGCAAAACCGTCAAACGTTAGTTAAAAATGGCGGACTCTTCACGGCTGTATCAAAAGTCATATGTCACTTAGATACTTCATAAGTTGGAGTATACGACAATGAATCATTTGATATCGTGCTATTTTAGTGATTGAAGTTCGTCCGACGATGACCTCTCTGTTAAATTTATATTACTGAAAATTTTTCGCCAGCAAAGTTACAAATTTTGAATATAGGGGTAAACAAAGCCGTAGATACAGCATAAAATTGTATGCATTGCCAATGGTGAATGGTAAAATATATAAATTTTTGTAAAATTCGCGGGTATTTGGCGATTATTCGCCTTGTCATACTATTTTTATTTATTAGACTTTATTGACTTACATGTTTTTTTTGTAACAGAGGCGAATATAAAATATTATAATATAACATGATACGATTATATTGCTATTAATTATGATACTCGTAGTTTATTGTGTGGGATGGAGTAGACTCCGCCTCTGATATAAACGCTACTTCACTAGACTGCCGTCTGTGTTAAAGTAGACAGTTTTTTTCGTGCTGTTGTGGTATTAAAAAAAAAAGAAAAATGTAGTGAGTGTTGTAAAACTAGTGAATTATTAGTGCAGGTATTGTATTATTATTATTTTGGACAGCGATGCTTCCGGTCCATATTTGTGAAATCTTATTGGAAGTACAGTTTCGGAACTAAGAACATGTAGAATCGTTGATAAAATGTAGTTGTTATTTTCGAACCGGTGTGTAAGATGTTCGTTCACTGTGCGGTATTAACTTTGACTCTAGTAAATTTGACGTACGAATAACTCACAAACGATTTTTACCACAGGTTATGGTAAAAAGTTACTATAGTAAAATTTTACTATGGACAAAATTTTATACTGATCACATAACTAGCCCTAAGACTGAAGAAAATAAAATGACCCTTTTCCCAACGGATCTCTCTCGCCCTTGACCAAATTGTGCATACCCGGGCAATGCCGGATATAGACTAGTAATGGTAAACCGTGATTATGACTGTTATTATGTTTGATTTAAACGATGATTGATAACTTTGATTTGACTGTTAGAGGTTTGGTTTCTAGTGTATTTTAGTATAAAAAATATTTTAGTTCCTACCGAGATTCGAACCTAGACCTTTTCCTATCTGTAGAAATATGTTAACCATTTCTGCTATATGAAATAAGTACATTTACGACAAAAAAAAAACTTACATATATTCTACAGCTCTTTAAAATTAATACGTCTATTATTCAAATTTTTAAAAGCAATCAATTTTATATTACGATAAATTCCAAATACCTTTGAGTAATATACAATAGGGGGTGGCAGAACGAAATAAAACCATTTTATTAAATTTAGATAAACTTTGATACAACTTATACCTGTATTTATAAGGAAAAAATATTTTTGTTGTAAAGTTGGATCTTTAGTATATACAGTATTAAATAAATCAAACAGAAAGACATACAGAAAAAATCAATTTTTCGAAAAAAAAATTTTTTGCTACCGGGATCTGTACGTAGATCTGTACCTTTGCCTATCCGGCGAAATGCGTTAACCGACTCCGCCATATCAACCACGTGCGTTTACGACAATTTGTTTTTTGACATATATTATATTTAATAATGAGATGTTACAGTGTATATCTAAACAGATTACAATCGAAATACATGAAAATTGAAAGTAACTTGAAAACCCCGAGTAATGAAAATTAATCGCAAATAATTAATGATCAGTACCTTAAAATATAATCAATAGCTCCCATGTGAATGTAAACCGTTAGAATTTATTACTATCCCGTATTTAATGTCGTGCCAAACCGCAATTATTTTAACCCACTTAAATTATTACCGGAAAATAAGCCGGTGAGAACAACATTAGTTTTGCATAACGGGTCGTGATGCTCCGACGGTTTCAAAGTGCTCTAGAAATTATTAACTTCTTTGATTTGAATTAAAAAAAAATCAAGCTAGTGCAATTAGAAATGTCCTAATTGTGTGTAAACACCGCGTGCGTGTACTGTGTACAGTTCACTGAGGAAAAAGAAAGGAATTAAAATTTATTATAAATGAAAACACATTCTTATTGTGAAGTTGTAATTATTCAGAACGTAGATCTGTGATATTTTAAATGTATTAATTAGAAATATATACATATAAAATCAATTTATCGAAATATATTGTTGTCGCTTTCAATCCGGAGAACGTGCATTATCCGATTATGCTATAAGAACACAGTGGATTGTCTCCTATCGGTTTATTTAAACGTATTTGAGATTCCGTACAAAGTAGATGGCTTTCAAATAACGGAACGATAGATGTATTCATTTGAAAAGTGTAACATATAGGTTCGAAAATTTATTTTCAATCCACTGTGTTGATATAGCATAATTGGATAATACACCTTCCCCGGATCGGAAGAGATCCATGTTCGAATCCCAGTTGCAACAACAACATTTTTCTGTAAAATTGATTTTATATGTATATCTTTCCAATTAATACATTTAATTTGTATTTAAAATTTTGGGTTTATTTTTTATTATTATCATTTTTTTATTAAACGTAAAACAATTACTTTGTGGAAGCAGGTACTGTATATGCATCTTTTTTTTTTAAATATTACTACTTCGGAATTAATTTTAAAAATGTGTGAGTACAATTTGTTCATAGTAAACATTGCAAATACATTTTATTAAATTTACTCTTGACGTTTCAAACTTGTTTGTTAGAAAATTTTTATTTTGTGAAGGTGAGCACTAGATATGTAGGTACTAATAAAAATGAAATAAGTGGGTACAATAATTACATTCATTAAAATAGTTCAGTTTATGACAGTTCACTGAAGAGGGGGAAAGGAATGAAATTTTATTACATTTGTTTTTGATATTTTAAAAAAGTATTTAGAACACCTTTGCTTAACATTGTACTTCGTGTAGGTAGGCACTAGGTATGTATTATTTTTTATACATTTTTTTAGGTATATACAGTGCGGGTATTTAATTCATTAAAAATATTAACCTAAACATGTGAACTTTTCGAACGAGAGTTTGACGTTTACGGGTACTGAATAAAATTTGTAATCACCATGGTAACTGCTGTAACGTATTCACTTTGTCATGACATTTTTTTTTTAAATCGACATTTTTGAAGGATTGGGAGAACGGGCTAACATACGTACAAAACAAAAAATTTTGTAATTAATATTTTTTAATAATTTTATTTAAAATTGTGTGAAAACAATAAAAAAAAGTGGAATTATCTTACATTACTGTATTTTAAATGACATCGTCAAACCTTGCCAAAAAACTCATATCGAAACGACAATTTGAAGCACTTTTGGCTATTGCACCCGCGGTACGCTAATACGAAAAAGTCTGGCGTGTTATTTTTTCCGTGGTTTTCGTTAAAATGTGTTGCCAGTGCTCTTTTTAACCCGCGCGTAAATCTGTCATATTTTGGCGGGAGGTTTAATCGGTTGTTCGAAAATTAGTTTTCAAGCCATGTTTCAGCCGGTGTATGGTAGATTATCGTGTATTAATACAAAACCTTTGTATTGTGTACGACAAACCACGTGCGTAGAGTAGATAATTGTGTCAACTGGAAAATTAAGAGTTTTTGTAAACAAAATTTATTTTTAAAAATTCAACAGAAAAATATTTGCGAAATTTAAATTTACGTAAATCATTTCTGAATAAATTACACATTATTTTCATTCGACTATGAATATGCTTTTAAATTAGTTAACAAGTATGCAATTACCTACTTATTTTGTGTGATGATGATCAACGATATTGCATATTCAAAATTATTTTGTTTACAGTAATGTATACTACGTAGTTGTTTTCTGATATGTTTAATAATTGTACAATATTTTCGTATTTTCCCCTTTTTAAAAAACAGTAATGCCAAATGTTCAGCTATTGTTTATTTTTTTAAATCAGTGAAAAGCAACAGTAAAATATTTTAAACATTCAAATTTATTAGGAGAACACATTCTTATTGTGAAGTTGTAATTATTCAGAACAGACGGTCTGTCATATTCTAAATATTAATTAAATAGATATAATTAGAAAGATATACATATAAAATCCATTTTATATTTAATTATATATTATGGAAAATGCACCTTCCCCGATTAGGAAAGAGTTCGAATCCCGGTGGCGCAACAACAATATTTTTGGATAAAATTGATTATATATGTATATCTTTCTAATTAATATATTTAATTCATATATAAAATATCACAGACCTATGTTCTGAATAATTACAACTTCACAGTAAGAATGTGTTCTCCTAATAATAAAGTTGTATCAATGTGTCCAAAATTTCATAAAAATGAATTGATAATTCTGGCGTCTGCTATCAGATTACTCAAAGGTATTTGAGATTCCGTAAAAATAAGGTAGATGGCTCTTTCAAATAATAGAATGATTAAATGTATTAATATCAAAAAAGTAACATATAAGTTAGAAAATTTGTCGCTAAAAATATCGTCGCTGTAGCATAGTTACATAATACACCTTCGCCGGTTTGGAAAGAGATCCAGGTTCGAATCCCGGTGGCGCAACAACAATATTTTTCGATAAAATTGATTTTATAAGTATATCCTAATTAATATATTTAATTCATATTCAAATTTATATAATCATATTACGTTTATTGATATTTCAATAAATTAGATACATTTGTTTAATCTATGAATATGTTTTGAAATTAGTTTAAAAGTTTGCAAGTGCATAGTTATTTAGTATGATGACAATCAATTACGTTTCACGTTCAAAATTATTGTTAAAGATTCGTTGTCTGATTATTATTATTGTTAAATTATTGCTAAAGTTTTGTTATTTAAAATGATCGCTTGATATGTTTATTTTGCCGTTTTTAAAAAACATTGATCCCAAATAGACAGCTGTTGTTTGTCATTAATAATCATTTATATAATATTACTAGCTGATGTACCCGGCGTTTCCAGGGCTTTCCGCAGAGTGAAGAGGTTTCATTTGGGTGTATGGGGGTAGTCTTTTTTTCGAAATCATATGTGGACAATAATTTTCCACTTATTTTTGACGTCAAGTATGCAAATTTTTTTCAAGAAGTACCAAAATTCTGTTAAAGAGGTTGGAAAGGGGGGTGGGGGTGCTTTTTCGAAATCTCATTTAGAGTAATCTTCCCCTTGTTTTGAAGGTCAAGTGTGCAAAATTGATAAACATATTTACTTCTATAGATTAAAATTCTTCTTAAAAAATTGTATTTACGTATGAAATATGACAACTACAGGCCTGTTTTTTATAAATCCTCTTTTAGTCCTTTTTTTAGTATTTTTAAGTCACTAGTAATCGATTAAATTCCTGAAATATTATTACTCATTAGTTTAGTTATTATTTTATAATATCCTTTCGAGTTTTCCTGATTGAAAGATTTTGTATTATTTTTAGTATTTTAACTATTACTGTGTTTGTGTGTGAAGTAGATATAATGTTTACAGTGTTCCTTCTGAGCTTTGATCCCATCAAAGTGTTGCCGCGCACTAGAAAGAATTTTCCGCGCGTTATTCTGTTAAAATAAATAAACATTAAAACATCTTCCTATATTTCACAACACAAAAATTAAACGAATTATTTCCAAGAATTTTAAACATGAATATCTTGAACTTGACCAAAATAATATATATCCATGTATTTAGGACTTCATTTCAAAATTTTAGTGATTCTGTACATAATAAGGTAAATTTTTTATTTAATGAATAATTTAAAAAGTACCCCCAAAATATTCAGTTTTTTTTAGAAATATAACATTCTAAATATTCCGTTTAAAAATTTATTATTACAGCATGCAAAGAAACATGGATGATCGTCGGATATATAAAACAGATACGTCGGAATTATAAGGCTAACATAGCTCAGCTGTGAGAGCAGTCTTCCTTTTATTTTTTTTAAATAAATATTCATCTTTTGTGTTACCAATGACATGTTAACTATGGTTTAAAAAATCTGATGACCCCGTCAGACGTGATTTCTATAGTGTTCGATTTTACTCTCAAATAGTGTAATTTTTTGTTTGTCTTACGTCTTTTATTATTATGTATGGTTTGTAATCATCATTTTTGTTTTTTTTTTCTCCCTATTAATTGCGAAATCCATTTCGCTAATGAGTCTTTTCAATTATGTTCGATACAACATACATAACTCTACGATATCGTTTGTATTACTAACATACAAACTATAAGAAGAACAAAAATTAAAATCTTTAGTAATATGAACATGTTTTTTTCAAATTTATTTTATTTATTATAATTAATTTTCCTCCCTTAATATAACATTCTTCCGCCTTTTAACTATGCGAGTTCCCATCCAAGTTCTCTTTATCGCCAGTAAGAAAAATCACTAAAGTAGTAATTATTTCTGTCAAATCGGTAGTTGGTTTCTTGCTGCCGTGTAAATACTTTAATAACTTAACTATAGAAAGTGCGAAATACTTTCCATAGATAAACTACAAACATTTCATAATAACAAGGCGAAATAATGATTCCAACTGTACGCTTAAAAATATATATCATTACATATTATAATTTATCCTATATATTCATGTTTCCATATTTAAATTCAAGATGGCATTAATAGTTAAACTGCCTATAATGTCACCTTAATACTAAAGGATGTTATTAGTTAAATAAATCTTTCCAGCGAGGAAGATTTTGATAGAAAGAAATGACAATAAAATAGTTGATTTTATCACATTCTAAACGAGCTGTTAGAATAAATCTCATTTCTATAGTTTTATCCAAGTGTTTTCATATTAATATTATGGAATGAAATAATTTGTTTAAATATTAATTAAAAAGATATACATATAAAATCAATTTTATCGAAAAATATTATTGTTGCGCCGCCGGGATTCGAACCTCGATTTCTTTCCAAACCAGGGAAGGTGCATTATCCAACATGCTAAAGAAACAAATTTTCGAACCTATATGTTATCCTTTTGATATTAATACATTTAATCGTTCCATTATTTGAAAGAGCCATCTAGCTTATTTTTACGGAATCTCAAATACCTTTGAGTAATCTGATAGCAGACGCCAGAATTATCAATTAATTTTTATTAAATTTTGAACACTTTGATACAACTTTATTATTAGGAGAACACATTCTTATTGTGAAGTTTTAATTATTCAGAACATAGGTCTGTGATATTTTAAATATGAATTAAAATTGATTTTATATGTATATCTTTCTAATTAATATATTTAATTCATATTTAAAATATCACAGCGCTATGTTCTGAATAATTACAACTTCACAATAAGAATGTGTTCTCTTAATAAGAAATAATGTGTTTTGTCATTTGAATAAATCGATTGAAAATTGAATAATTTATTGAGTACCTAGTTAAAATGTGCTTTAAGATCAGTCAAATTATCTTTGTATTTTAATTTTAGCTTAACACTATGTTCTAAATTTAAAATTATTATGCTTAATGCGTTTTGTGGTAATTTCTATTCTTGGTAATAGTAATAAATTATATTTTCAATATTAAAAAATAATTTTTATAGAAAATATAGCAAAATCAATTGGCGAAAGTGATGTTCGACTTTAATATTTCAGTATCATATTAATTATTTTTATGGGATACCTGTATATGTGTAAATTATTCAAAAAAATTAACCGTAAAGAATCGTCGTCAAAATTTTGACTTTTTAAGAACAATTTTTTATGGCAAGATTAAAGAAAAAAGAGGCGTTTTGTGTAGATTCGCGAAAAGGAAGGTATATTTAAATTTATTGAAGACACCTTCTGCATCTACGGAAGCTGAAATGAATGCTCTTTTTGGCCAATTTATGACACGTGACACGTTACACGTGACACGTGGTACTTCATCAAACAAACCGAACTGACAGTGGTATATTTTTGACTCGGCTCCAGCAATTATAAAGCGATTAGAGAATGAACCAAACAAAACAGTGAACACGCGTCACCCACACCTACTCTATCTGACATAAATTTACCCTTAGTATTGAACGAAAACAATTGACTTTTTCAATGACAATCGATAGGTACGTCACGAGGTCAACTTTTAGTCAGATATACCTTGTCCAAGTAAACCCCACCGAAATAATACACATGTATTTACTGACTACTTAACAAGAGTTTTATTAACGGTGTATCCATAGTTTACTGGAGAAGGTTCCAGAAATGAATAATTTTGCGTGAATAGAAGAATATTTGATTTTTAGGGCCTCGTGGGACTTGGAAGGTCCCGACCGACCGCAGTCATTACAGATCCCCATCAATCCTTTGATATAGCCGTTGTCGTCCATTCTGCCGGGGACTCACATAACTCTCGCCTTGATATTACCGGCCCATCTATGGCTCGGTCTTCCACACAGTCTTGACACTGTAAGAAAGCTTTGTGCGTGTTAGAGGACTATTTTCGCTACGTGTCCCATCTTTTCAACCTCCATCCTCATGATATGTGGGCCGTCATACTGCTCCCGAAGTTTCTTTTTCTCTATGCTACTCCGTTCCTCGGTTAGGTTATCAATAAAACCACATACCAAAAAATAATAGATATGAAATAAAGTGTACATATAGGAGAGGGGTTTGGAACATTAGTTGCGGGATGAGGGATATTCTACACACATTCTTTATGGAAACATAAATCCGATAGTTTATAACACATTTATGCAACAGTAAAAGTGCATATTCTTCGAAAATTAAATCTTAGTTTAAACAAGACATATTTTTTACATAAATGCGTATTATATTGTTGGCGTTAAAATTTTCATTCCAATCGAGTCATATATTTTTAAAAAAGTCGCTGAGCTATTTGATTGCGCAAGTGGTACCAAAGTTATCAATTGAAAACTTTTGTTATTTTTAGAAACAGTTCCAATTTTTAACACATTTCCTATAGTCTAATTTTTTTAAATATTCTTATAATGTCGCTTCTACCTTATCATCATTTGCCGTGGTTTACTTATTTCAGTTCTAACCAATAGTATACAATATAATACAATTTTAATATCATTTAAAAATAATTATTTAATAAATTTGTTGTTATTATTGAAAATAATATAATTATCAATAATAGTATGAATGAGATAGGAATTCTGTAGGATTTTAAAAAAATAATCATACAATATTATCGTCTATTACAAAACCGTAGATCCTCAAAACGTTTACCGTCCATGCTGTACTCGTATATACTATGGAGAAACGTATATACTTTTATCGGGATTCGAACGAGCCACATTTATGCATTTAGGAACCGAATTGTTTTATAAGAAAATTGACTTTTTACATCTGCGAATTAATTTAATTTATGTTGCACTTTTAAAAACGCTATAATTTATTCTCGCATTATTCACAGAGCGCTGTTAATTTATTCTCGCATTATCCACAGAGCGCTGTTAATTTATTCTCGCATTATCCACAGAGCGCTGTCAATTTTGACTAAGAAATCCAATTCTGGAATCACGGATCCCAACCTAGTTTACAGCATTTATGAATCCCGGAATTACTATGTATAATCCCGAAATACTCGGGATTAATATTTGGTATTAATTTCGGAGTACCCAATAGTTTTCAATTGCTTAGGGTGTTGTATTCATAATAATAATATGATTATTTTACAAATTGTCATTCGTCAATCTTGTACTTTAGTTTTTGTTCCTAGATTTCTTACTTAATTATATATAAATATATAACATAAATCCTATTTGTTCTCTCTGACCCTTTTTATCAAAGACGTTTTGATCAAATGGATATTTCCTAATCTGGAATCATTAAAATCTATTCTCGGATTTTCAAATCCTAGGATTGCAATTTTAGCTCAGAGTTGTCATTAGTTGGAAAAGATTCGTGAAAAATGCTATGGTTTTAGTGGAAATTATAAATATACAGTTCAAATCATTATTAGTATATTATATATATATATATAATATATAGAAATAAATAAATATATATATATATATATATATATAATATATAGAAATAAATAAATTAAACTACGTAAATAAGCACAATATAAGTTGGTGTAAAAATACATCGTTTTTAAATTGTTCATAAATATTGGGATATATATATATATATATAAATATCCCAATATTTATGAACAATTTAAAAACGATGTATTTTTACACTAACTTATATTGTGCTTATTTACGTAGTTTAATTTATTTATTTCTTATACGCATATAATATATATTGTATAGCTAAAAAAAAATCGATTGTTACATATATATTTTTTAAAACAGATTTTTAAAATGCATTCCCCAACTAAGCAATTCTGTTTTAGGGCAAACTTGAATCTTTGTAATTTCTCTATTCTTATATCGTCTGGCATTTCATTGAAAATCATCATCGCTATGTATATCACTATCTTATTATATCTCTTCCTCTTATATGATGTTCGTGCTCATGTTGATTTGTCTCAATGTTTCTTATTAATTCTGCTGATATTTTTAAGAAAGGATTTTAAAAATAAACACCCTTATTTTGAAATATATTTTCTACTTAAAGGTCATCATATTATGGTCTTTTATCATTGTACTGATCCGAGTATATCTATTTTTTCTCTGTATTATTCTCAAAACTTTATTTTTCAGCATTGAAACGTATTCAAAAATGCTGCTGCAATAATTGAAAAAGGACAGAGCCAGCCATCAAATCCATACTAAAAAAATAATATCTATTTATGGTTTTGACGAACACGACGTGTCAACAGCGTACGATAATGCGTGCTTATTATAGTTTGAATGTTTTTAAACGGAATTCAAATTGTCTTTCTGTCATCAAATTTCTTGGGTAGGATATCTTCGAAATATCTCAACCACGTTTCGCAGAGCACCATTGCTTAGTAATTCATATTATTATTAGAAGTACATTTTACAATAGGTCAGGAGATAAATCTATAATGTGGCATTCAGGGTATACAACCAGAGGTTCATTAACTATGGAAAAATTATGCCAAATAAAATCGGACGCTATGTCACGTCTACGTCTTGGATCATTTATTATTTGCCATATATTGTCAGCGCTCTCGTGAAGTTGCCATTCTAAAAATGTTCATAATGCGGAATTGTAAAAAAAAGTTAGTGAGTACAATTAGTACTCTAACGGTTATATGTAAACATCGCGTGTGTATTGTGTGTTAAGTTCACAGAGAAGGAATAAAATTTATATTTTAATGAAATCACGTGTTTATTGTGAAGTTGCAATTTTAGAGCAGAGCTTCACAGAAAGATAACCCGAAAAAAAATTCTATCAAAAAAATCTATACCTAGTTACTACCAAGACTCGAACTCGAAACTTAATCTTGCCATGAGAGTGACTTACAGATTACACTATGTTGATAAATTATTTTCAACATTGTATGTCTTCCGTCTATTTTAATGGGACATTATTATTTCCTTAATTAAAAGCTATCATATCATATAAAATCTATCACATAATAAACTACATAATAAACCTTAAAATATTAGCCTCGATGGCATTGTTTTATCATAACTAATTAGTTATTTAACATACCGAAAACAAAAAGTAAAAATAATTGACACAATAGCACATCTGAAACCACTGACTTTGGCATACCACAAGGCACAGTACTTGGACCATTATTATTTATTTTATACTCTAATGATATCATATACAGGCTTGCAAATTTGGACTGACGCTAATATATGTGCAAATATGAGGATATTAGTCCCATAAAAAGTGGACGGATGATAACTTACTATCAATTAATACTGATAAAATATACTTTCTACGGTTTTCTATTCAACAAAAAGGTAACACTGAAATTAATATTAAAATTCACACCAAAGCCTCTACTCAAGAAGACTTTTGTAACCAATATTCATCAATTGAAGAAAATACTATATTAAGTACCTAAGAATCATAATAGATAACAAACTCAAATGGAAATAACATATTACTAATCTTACAAACAAAATAAGAAAAACTGCCTTCATATTTTTAAGACACAGAAACATCTTATCACTTACAAATCTGAATATAATATATTACGCGTTTGTACAGTCACATTTACAATTCGGTATTATTGGATGGGGAGGAGCATATAAAACTTCAATATCACAATTAGAAATCACTCAAAAAATTATTCTTAAAAAAAAGTGACTATTCAAGTAACCAACTCTTCACAGATTTAAAATTACCTAAAATAGACATGCACAAAAAAAAATAAGTATCCAAATTTTTTAAATTAAAAATAAATTAAATATTTGAAGCGAATACAGAACTACGAGATTTGGAGACCAAATTGATACTCCAAAACTAAAATATACCGCAACCCAAAATCACTATATTTTTAATTATTAAGGAAAACACATTCTTATTGTGAAGTTGTAATTATTCAGAACATAGGTCTATGATAATACATTAATTTAGTATTTAAAATATCACTATATTTATCTATGCATCAAATTTTTTAACAATCTCCCTATCACAAATAGAAAAATTGCAGACAACTATAAATTTGTATCTGAAGTCAAAAAATATGTACTAACTGAAACATAAATTATATCGTATATACTCCTTCTCCACACACGAGTCTTACTCTCATAGAATAGAAAGAATTTTTTAAAGAAATATATATATCCTACTGATTATTTTATAAACGTATTATAAAATAATTATCTAATATTAAAATAATATCTAATATTAAAATAAATATATTTAAAAAAATATTTTTATTTGCAATGATTCTTAAAATGAATACATTAATAAATTCTTGACAATGTAAAATTGCATCAGTTTATACACGGCATTATTTAAAAAAAATTAAATCTTTAAATATTATTTCTTTGAAATGGATATTCAAAACAATTACACAGAAAACATTATATATATGCGATACCTACTCAATCACAAATAAAAATAACTGGAATGTCAAATTAAGCTATGAAAAGTGATTCAATATTTGGAGAATATTTTCTCTTTTTCTCTTTCTCTTCTGAGAACCTATCAAAATAAAAGTAAAAAATATAATTAATTCAATTAAAATCCTTCGCAAGTAACAAACCTGTCTTGAATCTTGTCTTGTTAGCCATTCTTAAGACGATGTGTCTACCTTTAAGAATCTAATATTGATTTATATCCTAGGAAGTTGGGATTAATAAATAATTGTTACTGAAACGTGTAGCGTTCCATTTTCCATCGGCATGATAGCTGTCAAGTATCAACTTCCAAAAGGCACCGCTAGAGTAATGCCGTCAATTTCATATCGGCTAACTATTGTTGAAACATCCGTTATAATAATGTATGAAAATAGATTAATTATATAAAAATATAATTTCATAACTTTTCCTTAACATTTTGTTTTTAAAGCATTCCTTTTGTATGTTCTGAACGTTCATTTCGTAGTTTATACTTCACTCCGATGTAATGTCAGTTTCCTTTTTAATTAATTTAATCTACACATCTGAGCTTTTATTTACACACGATATTATCAGCCATCTTAAAATAAGTTCTTTGTCGAAAATAATGACAATCGAACCAACAAAATTATCTTCAACTGTTAGATAAGATGAAGTGAAATTTAAAACTTGCCACAAAGCTAAACTTTATATAATATATAAGCGATATTTAGTCAAAGGAAAAAGTCTTAAAATTAGTTTATCGTCAAAAATTATGATAAGCAGATCAACAAAATTATATTCCACTATTGGATAAGGTGAAGTGACGTTCAAAAGTAAAAACAAGTGTGCGCTTTCCCGCGTTTTCCGCTGTCAGATCTCGCGGGTGTCAACCATGAATCTCATGTTCCGCAAGAACTTCAGGCCGGAGCGCGGCTCCGGCGGTGGCGGCGGCGGCGGCGGGGGCGGCGGGGGACGCTCGTCGAGGGGGAACCGCCGGCCCCGCGAGCAGGCGGCCCCCCGCACCTACTCGCCCATGGACGACCATCACTACAGGACGCACATCTTCTTCGGCGCCGCGCCGAGAAGCAGCTGCACCCTCGGAGAAGGTCTGGCAACACTGCCCCTATTGACACATTACCAAACTAGACTAATACATATTTGTTCCATTTTTGATTGATCTCTTCTAGTAACTAATCCTAATTATTGTACCTGTCGAGAAATGTCAGAATTGAGCGGCAAATTCAAAACTTACAAAACATTAATTGTTTATTTCTGGTTAATAAAACAATTTTTAATCCTCGCAGTGTCTCTTCTTCATCATTCATCTTGTACTTCTTAACATAAAATCATGATTTAATTCAATGTACAAAATAATAAACATTAACACATAATTAATGTTTCTTTTAAAGTCAAAACATTTCAGTTTAGATTTCATTAAAACGAAATTTTATGATAGTTTCACTGAAATCATTTTTAATAAATAACAATCATACTTATTCGCTTCGTTAATATACTATTTTATATTACACTGTGAACATTGTGATCGAAAATCTATGTGAAATTCTATAAAAATATTTTATTATCGGTGTAATAATTTAAATAATAGTGTTGCAATGTGTAAAAGTGTTTTAATTTTGTTGTGTTTTAATATGCAGTGCAACTGTATTATTTATTTTAAGTGACATCAAAATTTGGATAATAATTTAAATATAAAAAAAATAACATACCGAAACTAATTATAACATAAATAACTTTTGCAGTGATTTTAATTTTTATTTTAAAAAATAACGTCTCTGTGTATTTTGTTTGTATTTATAGGTTACAGATTTTAGTGACAATCGTGTCCATTTATAAAATATTTGTGATGAGATAAACTGTGATTTTGTGATTGGTGTTCGATTGTAACGATAATTTTTAACCGTAATTAAAAAAAATATTTTCTAGTGTACTGGCGATTGCTCGCTGAAATACGAATAATCACAATTTGTCTCATCACTATAAAATACTTAAATTGATTTTCGTATATTTTAGTGTTATTTTAAAAAACTTTTTTTTTTCATTAAGTAATAATTTTTAAATAAATTTGATAATATATCTACTCTCCATATTTAAAAAAAAGTATTTCTATAAATTGTTATCTGTTTTTATTATGTTGTGTGTATATATGTGTTATTTAGTATTTTACTCCAAAATCTTTTTTTTTTTTAATTACATTATTACAAAGTAATTCATTTCTATTTTTATTAGTTAATTTTATTTTAGATTACTGAAATTATTATAAACCCTTAAAATGATTTTACTATGTGTAGTAAATGTATTAATTTTTTGATCATTTCAATGGATACTTTTTTATTAATTATTACAGTAATAATGTATTTAAAAAAAAAAACTACTTTGTTTTACAAACAAATATCAAGCTTTTTCCACACGCACCACCATGCTCAACACTTTGTATAACTGTTGTATTTTTGTCGTACCACGTTTTACGCAATCATCCACGATACTGTTATGCACATTTAAATGCCTCACATTTAATTATATACTTTTTTTTATTTATTTGAAATTTTTACAATTTTTTTGTAACATAAATTAAGTATTTTACATTTTTAAAATTACATGTTTTTTTTCGCTATACATGTACGATTACTCCGTATAGTAGCTTTCATAAGTCTTCAGCTCCAAATTTGAATTATTTTTTATTGGCAGTGCTAGATCACTCTCGTTCTTAACACTATGCAATTTACAAATCAAGCCAAATTCAACATCAAATCGTTCAAAAACCTTGTTAACAAAGGACTAATTTTCAATAGTGCAAAAATTAAGACGGGTGTATTTTCAAACAGCACCAATTTCATTTCAACCGGTCTTGTCATCGCAAAGGCAGAAGCCATCTTGCTGAATCCCGTACACTTTGGTTTTTCTCTAAAAAAAATTGTTAATTTATCTTAAAACCATTAAATATCCGTTGTCTCACTATGTTAAAAAACAAATTTGACCAAATTTAAGTTAAGCAAGTTTCACATTAGATACCACTTCCCACTTCCATTATTTAAAATAGGGTGTTTAAAATACCTTTGTGTCACGACGTATCTTAACCTGTCTCCAGTGGCAAATCGTGTTCTATGGATTAGACGAATTATGCTGTCTTGACAACTATAAACAAGTTAACTTGGCTATTTTCGACATGTTTTAAACGTTGAAACACAACATAATATATAATTAGTTTTGTCGTGGAGTCGAATGATTAGATCTCTTGATACCCACTGACAGGTGAGCGTGCCAATAATAACACGGTCCATGTACCACTCGCTTTCTTTGTCAGCATCTTTATCAGGTAAAATGTCCACCTATCAAATGTAATCTGTACTGCATTGTGCACTACAATGAATAGTTTAGAATTCACCTCAGTCCCCCGCCCCCCATTTTCCCTGTAAGTTGTAAGTGTATTACAAGACTTACTTTTTCATGTGCCGTGTTATATCGAAGATTGGCGACCATGTTGCAGAATGTTAATTTATTTTGTATCTTCTGTCTTCTGTCTTTCCCTGCATAATGAGTTGTAAAATATCGTATTCTTCATTACGAAGAATGTGTCCGAAGTATGCAGTTTTCCTTAATCGTTGTTATTAGTTCCCTTGACTTATATATGCTTCTTAATACATCTTCATTGGTAACGTGGTCAATCCAAGCCCTCCCAGTAGTCTTATAATAGTACGTTTCTCTTATTTTCTCCCCCTGCGCGCAAATAATAATAGCATTTGTACTTAAAATTACACAAAATATTTTTTATGCACTTACCATGATTCAAACATAGATAAACATTAACTAAAAATCAATTTTAATAAATGCTGGGAAAACCAAAATTAGTTTAGCGAATAGTGACATCACCGGTTTGTCTCCCCTTTCACAATTCACGATCGTCTTAACAGATTCTATGATAGTAAACTCTATTTTTCAGTATTTTCCTATACCATCAAAAGTATTTTAAAATAATGCCAACCTAAGCACTTCGACGCAAACTTTTACCAACGCTGTGAAAGAACATAATTTTATATTAATTCACCTTTTGCGCCAGATCAAATTATCTGTAACAAGTCTGTAGTTAGATAACTATCTTCAGTGTAAATATAAATAGTTATAACTCGCCAAATTATGTGTTACGAAGACGTTGTGATTCGTGACGTGACGTGTCCCAATTAGCTATTTTAACTGACATAAGACAATTAGTCTAAAATGGCACACCGTACCGCTAGGACAATTATTCTCAAAAATAATATTCAATTTGTCTATCGTCGAAATATTTTAATAATACGAATATTGTAAAATCAATATTTAATTGACATGAGCTACTTTGTGGTGCAAACTTTGTACTATACTTGTATTATTTTCAGTATGAACAGAAGGTCATTTCTTTATATTCATTTTTCCTTTTGCAAAGTGTTTCAATCATGTGTGTTTTTGATTTAAATAAAAATAAAATAAAAGATAATTTCATATTTGCATGACAGACAACGGATGAATCTGTCTCCTTTAGTACAGACGTCGGACTAGTTAGAGAGACAGTGAACATCTCTTACATTATGAAGATTGTTCACCTTTTTTATATACTCTAAGAATTGTTTATAATGTATAATATGTAAGAAAGTAAGAAACAAATTAAATTAAATTAAAACGGACTGTAGTTATACGCAATGATTATTTGCAGTTCTCTAAACTGTTATAATAAAAATTATATTGTTTGAGCGGAAGTTTTGTTATATATATATATATATATATATATATATTAATATAGTTATCACCGAGACTCGAACCTAGAACATTGTATTTCCGATTCGCTATATTAACCTATAAATTGTTATTTGGTTTCTATCCAACAACCATCCCTTTAAATGTTTCTCGAATACACTTGAGTAGAAACTGCTACGTGGCGGTATGGCTTAAATCCATTTGTATTTTAATGAGACGTCTATTTATTCTCTTTGAAAACAACCATATTTTTATTTGCAATTGCAATGTTTCTCAAATACCTTTGAACAGTACACGCTAGATGGTCAGTCCAGCCATTATTATAAAACGAAATCACATCTTGATAATTAAAACAATTCATATGAATTATAAAATATCTATGTATAGAAAAAATATATTTACTATCAGGACTAAAATCAAAACATTACATTGCCTACAGACTGCTTTACCAGTTTTACAATTATAACCCATAGATTAGAGTCTGATTTTGATATATATATCTTACTTTTTTAATGAGACATCTATTTTTAGTATAAATATACTAATACTAACATTCGCATGTCTTGAGAACTCTCTTCAAACATCACTGTAATTTTTGGTTTGGAAGAAGAACGGAACAATCAAGTCAAATAGACTCCAAGAAGGACAGTAAATGTATATCTTAGATTTGCAAGAGTAACCGAGCGACTGACCATCTAAAGATCATTATTATATCAGGCAGCTACGTATGTGCTTATATTACACCATTAGAATTCGCCTTCTAGATATATTGATTTTCGCGACAGTTTCGTAGATTGACATAACTACACGTCCATTGTCCATTAACCGTAACAACTTTTGAACCATTGTTATAAGCCTCATTAACTCATTTCTTTCAATTTTCAGTTTAAATTGAGGTGTTTTATACTGTGTTAACAAAACGGAGTATCAGAAGTCACGCAAGAACTGTGCTAAATTATAGAGTACCCACTTACTTTATACGCTGTTTTGGAATCGTGTTTCGCTTCGTGACTTGTTCAGTTTTGCCGAGTTAGATATGCACATGGAAAAAGTCATGATATAAATTTTTTAATGTTAGATTCTCATGAAACAACAAGAGGCTCGATCGCTTTCAAATCAAAGAAACCCGAGCAGTTATATTTATTTTTATAAACGTTAATGAAAAAAATATATTAAATGTCTGTATGCCATTCGGTATAAAAGCGTAGAAAGCTATAAAACTAAATAGACCTCGAGCAATATTTACTTATTAATGTTATTTGTAACCTCGCTTTTTCCG
The DNA here is from genome assembly GCA_022840565.1 of Eubasilissa regina. Lineage (NCBI taxonomy): Eukaryota > Metazoa > Arthropoda > Insecta > Trichoptera > Phryganeidae > Eubasilissa > Eubasilissa regina. The sequence continues at coordinate 26,740,140 of JAINEB010000025.1, forward strand.
GGGAAATTTATAGTTCATAAATATTTTTATTAGAAAATAGTATTAAATTTGTTTCTGTTTCGTATCAAATATCTCGTGGAATATTTTAAATACAAAGGCAATCGACTAGTTCTCCCTTTGTCAGCCAGTCAACTTTAAAACAAATATGAAATAGAATTTTAATAACATTGAACGTTCGTATCATTTCTCTGAAACGGATTTAAAACTCTCATATCAGTTTCGCTCAACCGAGTAGCTCGATTTTTTATTATTTTTTCGTAAAAAATCAAAAATTAATCCATATAAGACTCGGCTCGTAATGCACCGCCACGAGTCCTGATCATGGGTTGCTCTCACAGCTGACTCCAGCTCCAAGCTATCCACCGCTATGGCTCTCTTCCAGGTATTCTTCGGCCCAAAGTAGTGCCCAGGATAACCTCATTTTCTAGGCTGTTACTTTGACGCATAATGCGGCTGAGGAATTGAAAAAATCTTTTATTTTTGGTTGAATTTGTTGAAGGATTTGAGGGACGTCCGCGACATGCGTGATATCTTTCTCCCGCAATACATTTCTAAGGCATCTATTTTACCATTTTACTTGTCTCTGTTGCGGACTGTCCAAGACTTCGCTGCATACGTGAAAATTAAAATGATAAGAGGTAAATCAACATATGTTTAATACAAATTAAATTAATCGATTCGAAAAATAACGGGCTTCGAATTCCGGTAACAACCAAATATTTTTACAATAATACTATTGAAATTAGCAAAATTAACTTTGTGGTTAAAATTCACATTTTCATTTGTTAACTTTGTTTTATTAACCACTTAATGAGTTTAAATACATCTACCGATTTCGAAAAATACCATTTTCTTCTTCAGGATGTCAATACTAACTAAAATCATATATTATTGTTTCTTTACCAGAATCTATTTTTAAAATATATACATATATAAACTCAAATTGTTACTTAATACAAATTTACTCGAATAATTTTTAGGAAAAAATTTTAGAATGGGACTCGCAGTTAAATTTAGTTGGTTGTTTATAATTTTTTGATTAGTTTTACAAGCTTTTTTGTGACCAACACCGTTTATATGTAAAATTGACAATATCAATTTTTTATCAAAACCAGGAGCATTTTCTATCAAATAATTAGAAAATTCTGAAAACCCACTTTTGTTCAAATATCTCAAATGCACCTTTACTCTTATATATACATATATATATATTTTAAATAGATTCTAGTAAAGAAACAATAAAATATGTTTTTATTTAGTATTAACATCCTGAAGAAGAAAATGGTATTTTTCGAAACCGGTAGATGTATTTAAACTCAATAAGTGGTTAATAAAACAAAGTTAACAAATAAAAATATTTTTACAATAAATAGATTTTTTCCCACCGATTGTAAAACCTCCCTCACATTCTTCCCATACTCATCTCATGGCGAATCATATTCTGAACATCATTGGCGAGGGTGTGCACCCTTCTTAACCTTAACCCTTGTTTAAATTAATATTACGGACTTTATCTATAGCAGTGTTATCGTTGTAAAGGCTATTTAGGAGTCCAATCAAGTGTGGTGAGATTCCCATTTCTTCGAAAACCATAGGCAGTTTCGTCTATTTAACATTATCAAACACCTTTGAATAATTAATAAAGCAAACCTACATATAACGGAATGAAGGATCAGTTAATAAAATTCAATTAATATATCGAAGCCATAATAATATGAAAACATATCTACAAAAATGCAATTTTGAGTTAAGTATGCCTATCCGCCATAATAATATAATTAAGATTTATTCAGAATAAATTGTTATATGCGTAACACAAAGAAATATTTCCCCAAAAATTATGAGAAGTGAAATGAAATAATCTTAAACTAATCGAGTTAGAAGTTAAAAAAATAAGTAACAAGATGACACATCACCTTATACATACATCGTTATATTTAACGTTTCACTCTATTTTAAAGATAAAATGCCATTTTACAGATTTACTAAAAAACTTATTTTTCTCTCCCCTAAAAACTGAATAATTCGTAGATAGACTTTTGTGTTATTAAACTATCGATATAATATAATTACCACAGACTACCAAATATATGGACATTAACTAACGCAAACTCCTTGTTTAAATATTTTAATTTTGGTGTGATCCACGTGATCACTTTGGTACCGCTCCGCGACTTTTTAAAATATTATATGACTCGATTAGAACGAAAATTTTAACGCTGACAATATAATATGCATTAATGGAAAAAATACGTCTTGTGAAGAGTAAATACTTTTACCGTTGCATAAATGTGTCATAAACTATCGGATTTATGTTTCCACAAAAAATGTGTGCAGAATGCTTTTCTATATGTACCTACACTTTATTTCATGTCTATTAATTTACTGGTCTGTGATAATTACATACAAAGGCGATCGGAAAAAAATCAGTCATAGAACACATAAATTGACTGCCAGTTCAAATATCGCGCTCTGATCTGATTTCAAAAGATTTCGAAATATCTAAACGCGGTTTCAAGTTCATTCATTTGACTGCGCCGCCACGCAGCGGTTAGACTTATTTTTGACCGCATTGTTGTGAACAATGTGGAACTGATCGAATCTCAAATAAACACGGTCGAGTCTCGACCTAAGCCCGGTGTTTTGTCGGTGAACTGTTTATTTTTTGCAACACGTGTGTCGTTAAATCGCACAGTAATTTGGCACAAGCTTGTTGCTCGTAGAGCGTCGGTTCTCGAGCAAATTTGATAAAGAATTTTCCCTCTTTTTTCTAATATAATATATGTATACATTATAACATTTTATTGCACTTTTTCATATTTTTTTTTTGTTCTAAATTTCACATTTGATTGAGAGGAAAAATCTTTCATCAAATCATTTCATACGTTTATTAATATTTGTTAACGGATTCATGTAGTTAGTTATATATATTTGTAAATATGAATTAAATATATTAATTTGAAAGATATACATATAAAATCAATTTTATCGAAAATTATTGTTGTTGCGCCATCGGGATTCGAACCTGGATCTCTTTCCTAACCGGGGAAGGTGCATTATCCAACTATGCTACAGCGACAACATTTTTAGCGACAAATTTTCGAACATTTGATATATTAATATTCATTTTATCGTTCCATTATTTGAAAGAGCCATCTACCTTATTTTTACAGAATCTCAAATACCTTTGAGTAATCTGATAGCAGACGCCAGAATTATCAATTCACTTTTATTGAATTTTGGACACATCGATACAACTTTATTATTGGGAGAGCACATTCTTATTGTGAAGTTTTAATTATTCAGAATATAGGTCTGTGATATTTTAAATATGAATTAAAATTGATTTTATAGGTATATCTTTCTAATTAATATATTTAATCCATATTTAAAATATCACAGACCTATGTTCTGAATAATTACTTCACAATAAGAATGTGTTCTTCTAATAAGAAATAGTATGTGTTTTGTCATTTGAATAAATCGATTGAAAATTGAATAATTTTTTGAAGTACCTAGTTAATACATATGAATATGCTTTGAGATTAGTCAAATTATCTTTGTATTTTAATTGAAGCTTAACACGATGTTCTACATTTAAAATTATTATGTTAAATGCAGTTTGTAGTAAATTTTACTCTTGGTAATAGTAATAAATTATATTGTGTTCTCCTAACATATATTTGTCCTTTATTAATAGATTCAAAATAAAAAAAATTATTAACGATGTATTTATTAGTGAGATTATTAATGACCTCTTTATACCCACCCTCTGTATGAACCCGACCTTGGAAATATTAAGTTTGTTTATATTAATAACTAGTACTAATTTTTATTTTTAAATCTAATCACATTTTTATTATAGTGTTACTATTTTAGATCATATTATATTTGATTATTAAAACAAACTAAATTAACCATTAATAACCAGCAAGTTAGTCCTATTTTAATAGCACAAGCATTTAGCTTAGTTTGAAAATAGTAAGAATATTGATGTGACATGTATTCCGTGTACGCATCTCTATTTAAAAAAAAAAAAAAAAAAAAAATGATTTAGAAAAAAATCTTTAATACAAATTAGATGAAAAAAAATCTACTTATTACCGGAACATGAAACTGGATGCTTCTCTTGCCTGGAGAATAAGTTACCTATTACACGTCGAACTCTCGACTTAGTGTTCCTTCTTTATTGCAAAAAATGATTGCTCTTAATGATAAATATTAGTTGTTTCTAAAATCGGAGGAACACATATTAAGTTGAAAATTCGTCGTAATAGTAAATAGATAACTCTTTATAATAAATTTTTCGGTTCGAGTCCCGGTGGTAACCATCTTTTTTTTTTGATGGATAGTTTTTTGTGCTTTCTAAGTTATCTCACTTGTTTTAATTTTTATTGAACAATGATTATACGCCACCGAACGCCGAAGGTTAATATGATTTCTCAACTACGATACATTTATTATCTGAATTTATCTCCCTGCTTATGTACCACGCTAAATAAATCTAGTTTATTTAAATGAATAACTATTATTAATTTTCGTAGAAAGCAATTACTTTGTGGTTAAATAAAACACAATCACTTTGTGTAAACCGGTTTCGCTTAGCTCAAGCTTCGTCAGTGCATATTTAAAACTAACAATAAATATAAAAAGAGTGTATATATATATATGCATAAAGAGAGAGATAGATGTTAGTTTTAAATACGCCCTGACGAAGTTTGATCTAAGCGAAACCGGTTGGCGTGTAATACAATTTTTAATTTTATACAAAGCGATTATGTTTTATTTATCTCTTTCTAGTATTAATTTATTAAATCATTTATGTACACCATCTCGATAACACTACACAAAAGTAAAGCACCGTTTGATATAATTTTTAACTACGACATACCTGTCTTTGGATGTATTTAAATTAATAACTAGTATTAATTTATTAAACAATTTATACACATCACCTCGATAACACTAGATAGATTGAAGTGAATCACGCTTTTTATGATTTTTGGCTGCGGTGTATTTATTAGTGGAACTGAATATCTTGTTTATGTTTGTTGAATTAATTTATTGAAAAAATTATACGCAACCCCCCGTAACGCTGGGTAGAAAATTGCACCGCTTGATATGATTTCTAACTACGATGTATTTGTCAGAGCAATTGTCTCCTACACCACACATCCCCGTGTACTCGTCCTTGAATAGAATTGTGTTTATTGAACAATAGATGGTGTCAATGTATTAAACAGATTAATCAGGAATCCCTTTAGGTGTGTTTCCTGGATATATTCCCAATAATGACATATTGATTCGCTTCTCCGACAGATTCGAGCCAACATCGGTCTGTATGGAAAAGGGCCCATGTCTCGTTTGGCTTGCGCAACCATCACAAATCGCATGGTCTGTAATCCTACATTCATTTCCTTTCAATTATATATATATATAATAAAAATATAAATTCTTAATTTAACCCTTTATGTGTCAATTATATTTTAGTAAAATCATTATTAAAAAATTAAAAAGCGACAATTACTGTGCTCTCCATACAACGACTGAATACTTTCAAATAATGGTAATATTTATTCTACCCCTACCGAAACCTGAAAAAGATTTATTTTTTTGTGTTTATTTTCTTAAAAACCTGAAAATGTTATACCTGCCATATTATATGTATTTTATTTGTAACCTAATCTATATCTGTTTACGTAGATTTAATAATCTTTACTAAACTTGCTTGACCCAAGTTTCATTAAAATGAAATATCGGTTGTGCCATCGATACGTGCCGGCTTATAAAAACGCATGGGGAAAATTTTTTCCTTCCCTTTGAAATCCCACTTTTTTTAATAAATCCGCCTCGTTTATTGCGGTTTTTCTAAACAATGGTATTTTAAGAGTCTTTAGCAAAAAAATGAATGATATGGAACAGCACGAATTAATGGCACTATCCATTAAATAATTTTGTATATAATATTTTAACTATTTAGATATTTAATTAGGTATAATCATAGACTAGTAAATGAATATACATGATATGAAAATTATATATACGCGAGAGGGATTTGGAATATTATTTGCGGGGGGGCGAGGGACATTCTACACACATATATCTAACGAAATATAAATCCGATAGATTATGACAACAGTAAAAGTATATACTCTTCGAAAATTAAATATATGTGTGAACAAGTTGTATTTTTTACATCAATGCACAATATTATATTTAAGGCGTTTAAATTTTCGTTTCAATCTAGTCATATTTTTTTTAAAAGTCGCGGAACTCTTTGATTGCGCGAGTATCACCAAAGTGATCACGTGGGTGCGACCAAAATGAAAATTTCGAGACAAGTAATTTGCGTTAGTTCATGTGTATATTTATTTGGTGGTCTGTGAGTATAATGTTGTGTCGCATTTTTATAGTAATATGTTACAGACATTTTTGATTTCTTAAGCAGTATAAAATATACGTTTTTACACTTTTAACATAGATTTCGTTCAGACAGTATATTATTCCACCATGACACTTCCACCATGACACTTCCATCATGAACACGTCCGTGCGTGGGTAGGTACTCCCATATATTTTCCTTTTGAATGACACTAGCCGTAGAGCTCTGCTAATCTAACAAAAAAACTAACCTGCAACTCGATTTCGCAATTGAACTCAAATGCATTTTTACATTATGATTTAACAATAATTATGTATGAATAAAAAATTGCAAGAATAATTTATTCAGTTTACAATATTTAACACTAATTTTAAACAAACAATTACACGACGCAGTATTTCTAACTACGAAGATAATCCATAAAATAAAGGTTTTTTTAAATTTAAAATATTTTATTATATTCCCGCTGTTATAGTTGTCCACTACCAGTTCATTTAAACATTTGTTGACTCCAAAGTGCAATTCATAGTAATATCTAAAAAAAAATTCCAACCATGAACACGTTAAGCTTAGGAAAAGGTAAAAATCACTCGGAATATGGTCCGCACTATACGATGGACGATCGTAAACTTCCCATTTTGGGCACACGGTGAAATGGCAAACCAAACTGAGCATAAATCACCTGTCAGCTGTCAAATTGGCTATCACTAGAAAAAATGTTGCCAATCTGAAAAACAAACCTTTAAAAAAAACATCTTATACAATAGCGGCTCTTTAAAGCCCGTGGACAGGTAATGAAATACCGTGTGTTTAAAAAATATGTAAAATTGTATAATAAAATATATTCTTATTTTTTTAGGGTTAAAAAAGTATATTCTTTCCGGATTACTTTCGTATTCCTAACTAACAATTATGTAACACTTTTAGATTAATTCATTTTATTTTTAAGATTCTAAGCAGGCAATAAATTCGACATGTTTACAAATTGAAATCTATTAAATTTGTCGATGATTTAAAGATAATCACTATTTTGTTAAATCCCATCTACTCGCATGTTCTGCAACATCCGCGATCGGTGCTCCCTGCTGCGGACTGTATAGAATTATCTGCGCATCATTCTGACAAAGTAAATAAGCATTAAAACGCGGACCATAATAATTGTTATTTATTTCACCATGACAGGTGTCATCGTGTTGAGACTTTGTTTTGAAATATTTTAAGAGTTTGATGCCTGATAAGGTATATTATTTATTTTATCAATATCCGCTCAACAAGTAGAAATTATTAATTTGTCCATAATGGTCAAATAGCAAAGAATTAATTTTCATTTAAAAATCTAAAAAATTTCCCGATTATGGTAGATCGTAGATCCAATTTCCGTGACGCATTCAATTTTTTATGTTTACTGATAAAGATAAAAATATTTTTTTAACAAATTTTATTAATTCACTCGCATAGGTAGCTATTTATTTTAACGTAAACAACAAAAATTGCAAAATAAATTAAAGTCTAATTTTTACATCACGATTCGTAATCTTATATTCGTCATTTTAAATGCTACGAGCGAGTTAACACGCCAAACATTGCGCCTCACGTCAAGTCATAAGCGCGTTAACGCGCGCTTTACAACATTTCAGACATGATTTTCAATATCATACATGTGTGAACGTATATCAAATGTGGACGACAATTTACGGCATTCATCGACATTTCGTGTCTCTCACTGTAGTTAGCAGTTAAAAGATTAGATCTGTTACAAAATATACATGTCAAATTTCAAATTCAAACACTCGTATATTTCTATAATATAAATAAATAAATATTTCGACTTGACTGTTATTATGTATATCTAAGTACTACATATTGTATTATTTATTTACCAACGTATTGCATCATATTATATTATAACCAACCAGAAAATTCAACGACTGCATAAGTCTGAGAGAATTGTTTTTTTTTTTTTAATTTAAAAAATAATTATTGTCAACTTACTGGCACCGGGCCGCGTGCCAAAGTAACACAAACTGTATTGTATTATAATACAGTGTGAAGAAATACACTTTGTTAAACACATCAAAGTCGAAACAACATGATGGTGGTCTCAAAATATACAGAATAGCATTATATTGTGTTACAGTGACCTCCGAACTCAGTCGACAGACTTCGGGAAGATGTCAGAAATGTCATTTTGTTCCAAAAAAGCTCCCTTTTAGGGCTGATTGTGTAATCAGTAGTAACTTGCACTACACATAAAAGTAAACTCATTTTACTCTCCGATATCCGATAGTAAAAACGAGAATCGATAGTTAAATATGGCGAACTTTTCACAGCTGTTCCAAAAGTCATCTGTCACATTAGTCACATCAAAGTTACAGTATACGACAATTAATAATTCAATATCCCGCTATTTTAGTAATAACAGTTCGTTCGATGATGGTCTCGTTGTTGTTATTAAATTTCAGCACCAAAGTGACAGATTTCTAATGCTTAGGTGAAAAAATTCGCAGATAATGCATATATTTTCGCACTTATACACATCTCATCTACGCTTTGACGCTAGTAAATTTGACGTTCAAGCAACCCGCAAACGATTTTTACCAATGGCGATAATAAAAAGTTACTACACTGACCGTGGTCAAAATTTACTACTGATCACTCAACCGGCCCTTAGTAAGCCAATATCCCATATCGCTGTCATCAAATTTAAAAAAAAAAGTAATTATCTAAAGGCGTCTCAATTAGACTTTTGACTGATTTTCCTTATTTAGCTTAAAAATAAAAGAAAATTATTTAAGAATAAAATTAAAAATATTTAATCGTATATTCGTAATAAAATACTTATAAATGTTAAAAGCTCTCACAGAAATACAGTATTTGTTTGATATACTAAGAATTCCTATTACCGAATGACTTCGAAACCGTTACAAGCCAGGCCATAATTCGATAAAAAAATAACATTTTGTTTCAGCGGGAGCACTCACTTATGTATGTACTCGTATTTTATTACACTTCACCGACAGTCGTCAATACTAGCAAATTTACAAGAATTTGTAACTCTGATTTATTGTTTCCTGAACCTATTTAAAAAGTATGCTTTTTTTCATTTTGACCCGAACATTTCTTTTTAACTGCGTTCGTAAGATAAAAAAATTTAGACGAAATTAATTTAGTTACACTCTTCCAAAATTATTACGAATCCCGGGACTCGACATAAGCGTTCCCGGGACTCATGCAATCCCGGGATGCATCGAAACCTCCATGTATTCCCGGGTCGGCCCGGGTCAACGAGAGTGAACCCGCCGCTTACCCAGGACCGTTTATACCCAAAAGTTCCTATATTCTTCTTCTTCTTCGCATCCTTCTCATTCGCCGCCAGATTGGCATTTTTTTTAATGCTAATTATAGGCAGCTGTACAATTCCGTATGTCACTTAAGAAACAACCCAGAGCCGGACAACCGCCATCACAAATACCCTCATTGTCCCCGACGTTTTTATTTATTCAGAAAAGTAAAAACACATTTAAGGATATCATCACATAAACTATCCGACCCGAGTTATAAACCCTAGTCACAATACCGCTACTAAATTTTATTGGAGCCACTTGGCGTAACGAACCGGTAAACATCGCAGACTGCCGTTAGTCGGTAAACGTGATGTACGTTATAATAGCGACTAAGTAGTATTTTATTACGTATTAAAATAGTACATTTTTGTTTCATTTTGAAAATATGTCTGATTCGAGTATGTATTTACGGTAATTGATTTAGTTAGATTGCACTGTGGCGTGCAATTTTTAATTGTTTGATAAAAAATAATATATTTAATATTCAAAAATAGATTTTTAAATTCATAAAACGCATCTCAGCAGCCTTGACCTGGGCGTTGTGGCAGTATATTATAACATTATTTTATATATGTGTAACATCTTACAACATTTCACGATAATGAATTCAATGTGAACAGTTATTTTTCTGATTTATTAGTGCATATTTATTGTCTTGAATATTCATGTACCGAATTGGTAATACATTGAAAGCGTACTCTGCCCCGATTACATCACTGCATAAATCCTGAATTCTCTGTTATTTAAGTTCGGTGAGTTCATTCCTAAAATCGAACATTCTCGAATACTCATACAAAATTCATTAAGTAAATCATAAAACAAAGCTATACAGTTGAACGGTTTGCGATATTCACTCTTGTATTATATTTATATAACCTCGCTAACTAACTAGTGTTTAAAGTCACGAAAAATACGCGTACATAGAATATATTTTTAATAATTACCTAACTACAATACAGCTCCATTTACAGTTGTCCAATTTACAAATTTTTGTCAATAAAAATGAACTTGTTTGTTTTACATTTTAAAAGAGTACTTTTATAGCAAAATTTTTACTTATACGTGTACACTGATGTCGGGATATTATATAAATGTCGAGTATTAAGTATTAAGTAGTAGAAAAATTTTAAAAAAATAAGGTATTACATAATACCTACAAATTATTCATATCTGAAATTTTTGACAGTTTAAATGGAGCTTCTTCTTCTTCCACGGCACCACATCCCAGGATGGGATTTAGCCACTTCCACAAGTGCGCTCCACCAACTCTTATCCCTGCCCATTCTTGTCCAGTTCCCTGACCCTCCCATCCTGCTCAAGTTCTCTTCCACAGTCAGCCCATCTTTTCCTTGGCCTGCCTCTAAGTCGCTTCCAATGCGGTATCCACTCGGTCATGATTTTTGGTGTCGTGTTATCTGGCATTCTTTCGACATGGTCAGCCAATCACAGTCTTTGGGACCTACAGAATCTTGTACTTTTTTCTTGCTCAATCAAATCTTCTAGCTCATTATTCTTATTCTGTGATTTCCATTTTCTAGTGTAAGTCCATAGACTTTTCTTAATTTGTTAAGTTAAGTTAAGCCCAGATATGTAAAATTCGAGCCCAGATAGGTAAAATTATCAACCCCTTCTCACACACACCTTTTACCTCTTGTTTACGTGTACTAACCATGTACATCATTCTTGAGGTAGTATAAATGGGTTTTTTTTTAATATTTTTAAAAAATATAACTTCAAAACAATAAAGTCGTATAAATCAATTTAACAGTTTCCCCCGGTGAAATTTTTCATTTGTGACAAACAGATATTAGTATTTTATTTATAAGATAAATACACTAGTTTTTATCATTATACCTTTTTACATCTTACCAAATCTGTTGATTGGTAGAAGGAATATTCACCAACCGTGATTCTATCACTTTCACAATTCTTTAATTGTTTCACACACAGATAATTTTCCTCGAAGGTGTATCTAACATGTTCAAGCAAAATTAAACTTGATGAGTTGATGACCATTTTCAATCCAGCAGAAGTCGGAATGGACCTTAGCAAACCTGAACGCCGCTCCGGTTCTGGGATTCGCGCAAATATATTCGGGTTAAAAAAAAAACCTGATTACGCTGGAATAAACACATTATTATTATTATATCTCCGGCTCGTGATATCCTTTCAATTTCAATTACAGCTCCTGAATGTTATTTTGGATTGAAAAAAATATATTAAAAAATCTAAAAATTGATCGGTAATGTTTTTTTTCAATCGAACTAAATAATTTATTATGTGTTGTTATATTTAATTACCATTCGAGATATATTTAATTACCATTCGAGATATATTTAATTACCATTCGAGATATATTTACTTACCATTCGAGATATATTTAATTACCATTCGAGATATATTTAATTACCATTCGTGATATATTTAATTACCATTCGAGATATATTTAATTACCATTCGAGATATATTTAATTACCATTCGAGATATATTTACTTACCATTCGAGATATATTTAATTACCATTCGATATATATTTACTTACCATTCGAGATATATTTAATTACCATTCGAGATATATTTAATCACCATTCGAGATATATTTAATTACCATTCGAGTCATAAATCAATTCTAGAACGAAAAAAAGGCCGGCCAATCATTCTACATATATTATATATTGCAATATTGTAATGTAAGTGTACACTTTTTGATCAAAATTACGTGTAAAATTCCGGATAACACCGACCGTTCCGGTTCGTTCATTTTTTTATTTCGAGCCCTGAACTCCAGTTTACTTTTCTTTGAAAGCCTTCGAGGCCGAATGCAACGGCAACATAAATCTTTATTAATATTTCAAGTTTTATGTTCTATTCGTATTTCAAATAGTAAATACGAGATCTGATCAAAAATTTGCTCACATTAAAAATACGAATATTTAAATGTCTTTGAAGTCAATTACTTCTGAAAGCATTTCTGAAATGTACCTACTTCTTCAGTAGTATCACATCTGACCTGTTATGACTTTCATAATCTCCAGCAAAGAGTCGAGTCTTTTCAGCGTCAGTTTGATTCTGGGGAAAGTCTAGAAATTACCAGTGACGTCATAATTTTTGCTATACGATAGGAAACTGTTTTATCAAAAATTCACCAATGTTTTTGACGACACACTTCGTGATTAAAGTTTCTGTCAGAATCGATTGCCATAAGTAAACACAACATAAATCATAGACTAATTATTTTATTAGAAATCGAAAGGCTCACTAGTATGACACTGCATTGACATAGTAATGCACCCTTAAAAGACTTTATTTCTATACATATGAAAAGCCACAAGTAAATTAAAATATGTAAATGTGTAAAAATAATAAATTATTATGAAGTAATAAGTGAAAAAACCAGGCAAAAAGATCATAATTAAAAAAGAAATATTTTTTTATTTTGTTATTGTTTTGGGTCTTCCAATATTAGCCCCTTCGAGTGTAAATCTACTTTTAACACCCTGCACTGCGACACACGACCAATATGCGTGAGACAAGAAGAAGTTAGGAGGTTCAGTCTCACAGCATCTTAACTTTCTGACACAATCTCGAGTGTCATGCGAAACTGTATACGCAACGCTGTCAACCAAGCGATAAAAATCTTTGTGTTTTTACTTAGTTATCAAGAAGAAAAAGCAAAGAATATTAATTTGTTTTTTACGTTTAAAATCAAGGTTTTTGTCGAAAGGCAACCTGATCCGTGGACTTTTAACTTCAGCACAGGCTTCTTCTTGGAGGCAACAGCATATTATTAAAACGATCGTGGTACTGAACCTTTTTCTTCAATCTTTGATCTTCCAATCCGCTTTCAACGTCATGAGTGACATAGTTCTTCCTTACTTTCAACTGATTCAAAAAACCATTTGAAAGGTCTTCGATGAGGGAGATTTATTAATCTTACTAATGTTTCGTGTACATCAGTTGTGACGTCAGTTCTCAATGTTGACCTTTTATTTAACAATCGACTGGAATACCACTAATTGAAATGTACAACAATCGTTTAATAGTAGGTACCCGGGGCTAGGCCTAATGATAAATTATATAAATATAATCTTCTGCGGGTTCACTACAGGGAATAGTAGACCCTCGGTATACATGACAATTTTTTAAAAATTGCTATAAACTCTCTTTAAACTTTTTATAAATTAATAGAATTAAGCCACCAAAATATAAAATACATTTTTTATTGTTTTTTTTTTAATTTTTTGGCGCCTTTAGGTCCTTGGCACTGTACTACACTATCTTGTGGCCCTGATAGGACTTCGGACTGTCCCAATGAATTAAAATTCTCGCACGCGCTTAAATACTGAGCGAATATTATGTTCAAGGCCGATTTTGTTTGACCGCTATTTTGGTTTGGTAGACATTTATTAATTTGTATTTGGTAGTCGTAGATAATAGTTGATTACAATTTATTATGGAGTATCTAACGCCTCAGCAATGTGTCAAAGTCATTAAAACTTTTTATCCAAATAATAATAGCAAAGCTGTAACTATCGCTATCTTTCACATCTTAAAAAACTTCTTGGTGACCGAAATAAGACTTGCAACACATACTCGTATGGTTTTAATAAGACGTTGCCACGTCACACACAGAGCTACTATCTCAAAAAGTGGTGATATCGACTGACCTCCTCGATCACCTGATTTAACGGCTCCCGACTATTTTCTGTAGGGGTGCTTGAAAGAAAAGGTCTACACCAATAAGTCAATAACAATTCCGATGCTACAGAACAATATTCTAAATTAAATTGTTGAAATAACACGCGAAATAAGTGTGTGCGAATGTTATAAAAAAGATGGTTACAAGAGCACGCATTTGTGTCGCTGCCAGAGGCGGTCACTTGACTGATTTTATATTTCAAACATAATTGTAATAAACTATATAATTGATAAATAAAAATTAAATTAAAAAAATAAGTTTTATTTTCTAGTTATTTAAAAACAACATCGGCCTCGAACATAATATTCACCTTGTATGAAGTTCTCATTCGAATTTGTTGGTCAGATCTCACATCTATAATTCACATTACATTCTATAAGTACTTTCATAGTATTTTATTATACGTATCGTATGTACACACTTAAAACTATTATGTCAATCTTATTATATCAAAGAAATAGTAACAATTGTTATTTCCAATTCAAACAAAAATATATACAACCAAGAAACTCGATGAAATTTGTATATACTCTTTAGAAAAATGTGGTCCAGTAAGCAGTGCCTTGGGTCAGACCTCAGCCGCGGACCCGGAGCCCCCGCAGCCTCTGGTAACGCGGCGCCCTTCGTCAGTGGGCCTCCCGAAGTGGTCGCCCGCCCCCGCCCCCGCCACCAGCAACAACAACCAATACCTTAGCAACAACAACAACAATAATGGGGGCATCGTCCAACCCGCGCGGCTCCAGCCCCTGTCGCTGGCCACCCTCGACAGGGATTGCTTCATCATTCCAGTTCACAGTTTGGACAGGTTCCTGCCTGCCGGAGTACCAGTAAGCTTTGTTTTTCTTTATTATTGTTTTAATAAAGTTTTATTCTTAATGGTTTTGCTTCCAAGACCAAAAGGCATCTAATATTATTGGATAATTTGTATAGAAACATAAGTTAAGAAGAACACATTTTTTGCTGTGAAGTTGCATTTTCAGAACATAGTTCTGTGATATTTTAATACAAATTAAATTTATCAATTAGAAAGATATACAGAAAAAATCTCTCTACCTAAAAAATATTTAGTTGCTACGGGGACTCGAACCTGAACCTCTTCTTATTACCTGCGATTTCGCTATAGCAATTATTTATTATTAGAATTATCGACAATACATCTATTATTTCAATTTTAAATGCAATTCGCTTTATATTACAGAGAAACTCAAATACATTTGAGTAAAACCCAATAGGAGACGCCAGAATTAAATCAATTAATCCATTTTATTAAATTTGGAAAAATTAATAAAACTTATATTATATATAAAGGAGAACACATTTATTGTTGTGAAATTGCATTTTCAGAACATAGTTCATAGTTCGGACAGGAAGAGATCCAGGGTCTAATTCCGGTAGCAACTAAATATTTTTTCTATAGATTGATTTTTTCTGTATAACTTTCTTATTGATTCATATAGTTTGTATTAAAAAATATTCATTTAAAACAATAAAAATTCGAAAACTTAAAAAAATATTTCGAACATATAATGACACATCCAGAGAAGTGTCAGGTCTTTTATTATTTTTTTTTTTTCACAATCTAAAAAAACTAGCCTCACAAAGCATCTTGCGGGATGTGTTTGACTTATTAAAATAAGCTTACATTAAATTAATAACAATTAAAATAATATTAAGTATACAATATTTAAGAGATCAAAATCAAATAACTTCATACTTACATCTCGTAATGCCGGGAAAGTTATTGGAAATTGAGACCATTGGAGAAGGAGAACGTCATAGCTGAAGAAACTGAAGCAATGGTTCAGCCAGTCTATTGTAGAGCTGCACCAGGCCGCAAGAAACAAGTGATGATAGTCAACGTCTGCAAAAACAATTAGGTACGTAAAGAAGAAAGAAAAAATTGATATAAAGCTATTTCACCTCAAAAGCTCATTACACGTACTTCAATTTTCAAATTTCCATGTGAACTTATGTATCTAAATTATGTTATACGCCAGTCCTGACGAAGATACGTCAGTGTCGAAACCGATGGACGTAAAAACAACACAGTGTTTAAAACAAAGTTAAACATAAATACAATTTTAAATACTAATTATATGTATTAATTAGAAAGATATACATATAAAATTGATTTTATCGAAAAATATTGTTGTTGCGCTGCCGAGATTCGAACCTGGATCTGTTTCCAAAACGGGGAAGGTGCATTATCCAACTATGCTACAGCGACATTTGACGACAAATTTTCGAACCTATATGTTACACTTTTTCAAATTAATACATCTATCGTTCTTTTATTTTTGAAATAATATTGTAAATAATGCCGCTGTAGCATAGTTGGATAATGCACCTTTCCCGGTTTGGAAATAAATCCAGAATCGAATATTTCTCGACAAAATTGATTTTATATGTATATCTTTCTAATGAATACATTTATTTAGTATTTAAAATATCACAGACCGTCTGTTCTGAATAATTACAATTTCACAATAAGAATGTGTTCTCCTAACAAGAAGTACATTCGTACCCCCGTTTCGTAACCCGCTCCTACCCCTCCCCAACCACCATTATTGAGTGTGCGATTGATTATGAGTATCCCTTAAGGGCCGCGTCCACGATAGTCTCTCAATGAGACATTGATCTCTGACAGTACGTATATTGAATGTTTCATTCTAATCCGAGCGCAAAATATATGAGCTGATGATATATTTCCACATCGCGTTAACTTTATTTCGTGTACAGTTTAATTAAGTAGAAATATCTCAGTGTACTTGCACACACTTTGTAAGCAGCTTTAAGCTCTTCAGTCAGTAGCAGTTATCAAAATTAACGCGATTGTGTATTATAAATAGGACCGACAGGATTAGAACTCTTTGATCTTTAATGTCAAAGGCGGGTATCTTAACCACTTGACTGCACGAGCCGGACATCAAGCGTGTTAAACGATCGTCTAGATCTAGATCCCAAGATCTATAGCGAGCATCTGGCAGTCTAGTCAGTCAGCTAGTTGCATTGGCTATGCGCAACTTTCCACAATTGGCCGTGAATCGGGCCTTCGCACTGCTAAACCATACAGGAAAAATAAATCCAGTGTCATATATTTTTTACGCCTGAATTTTATAAAATTATTTGATAAGAGTTAACATTAAAAATGAATTATTGTGTAACATTTTTTAACTTATTTATTGACTAGTTGCATACATGCTATCTATAGGTTATTCTTAACTAGTACTCAAATGTTTATTTAATTTTTTTGAATCCCTTTCGACACACGCCATAAAAATGAAATAGTCTACATCTGTAAGTGAATGTGTGTTTTGAAGTTTGTGAACTTTGATTTGAAACTTGTATTAAGGTGGCGGCAAGTAGTGATGATTTCAAAATCATGAGCCGTGAGTTAATCACTGATATCTTTAAGTCACACTCACTATCAGTGATTGATATCTGAGAATATTATGATTCGCAATTTGTTTATTTATATTTGGATGTGAACCGTGATTCGATGCATGTGCATAGAAAACGAAAATATTCATGAAGGAATTACGTTATAATTCATGATAGATGTCATGTAGTAGATTCTGCCAAAACATTTTACGCATTTGACCTGAAATACTGAGAATTTAACCCAAAAAATAAACTCAAATTTTCATTGTGATTATATTAAATTAGTTATATATTAATTATATATGCTATAATATGTTTTTTACGCGAATGTAGTATGAATAATATAAGTAAATATACTTTAAAAAAAAAAAAAAAAAAATTTAATTCTAAAGACAAAGATGATAAATTTAACAATTCTGGCGTCTATAAACTTAGTTGCAAGGATTGTGCTGCATTTTATATTGGTAAAACGGGTAGAAATTTTAATATAAGAGTAAAGGAGCATTTAAGATGTTTGAATAATAGTGGGTTTTCAGAATTTTCTAATCATTTGATAGAAAATAGTCATGGTTTTGATAAAAAATTGGGATTGTCAATTTTGCATATAAACGGTGTAGGTCACAAATTAAATAATTTGGAATCGTTGGAGATAAATAAAGCATGTAAAAGTAATCAGGAAATTCTAAACAGCCAACTAAATTTAACTACGAGTCCTATTCTAAAATTTTTTCCTAAAAATTATTCGACTAAATTTGTATTGAGCAGTAATTTGAGTTAGGTACTAAATTTATTTTTTTAAATAATTTTTTTTAAATAATTGTTTTTTAAAAAATTTTAAAATTAGATTCTGGTGAAGAAACAATACTATATTTTTAGTTATGACATCCTGAAGAAGGAAAAGTGTTTTCCGAAACCGGTAGATGTTTTTTAAACTCAATTGTGGTTAATAAAACTAAGATAATAAATAAAAAATATAAGTAAATATGTTCAAAATTATGTTTTTTTTCTTTATTCATTTATCTCACGTATTATGATATCGTGCGGTGCATGAACGGATAAATGAGGAGAGAACAGTAAGGAAGATATATGACGTAAGTCCGCAGAAGACTTGGCACGACCAGGTAAACCAGGTACTGGAAGATAGTCCTGTTAGAAGCTTCAATAATCGGCGAGCTTGTATTAGAAAATGTATGAATGTGGATGAGGCAAAAACTATGCGTCAAGACAGAAGAGTGTGACGCTTTATCCCTTCTACCAACCACCGGGGAAACGGCGTGATGGTAAGTTAGTTGGTTACTTAGACACTTACCGAAGAAATGATAAGGCGACTTGAAACATTTGAAATGTGGATCTACAAAAGAATGCTTTAAATAAGCTGAATGGATTGAGTTACGAATGAAGATGTTATAAAGAGAAAAAAAATTGTGTTTAAAATAATAAAAATCCGAAAACTTCAATATCTCGGACGTATGATGAGACTGGAGATCCAGAGAAGTATGAGATATTGCACCTCATAATGTTGGCAGTCGGGGCCCTGGAAGAAAGAGACCATCATGGCTGAAGAACCTAAGGCAAGGGTTTGGCCAGTCTACTGTAAAGCTTCTCTCAGTAACTTCCGTTAAACTTATAGGGCAAGAGAATAAGAAGATAGAAATATAGATTCCACCAAGTCTGGATATAGAACTTTTTGGCACACCTATGCGTGGTTTGATTTCTGCCTCACTAATTATATATTTTACCTATAATAAAATTCATATGTAACAAATACTTTAATTTCATTTTCAGTTCCCCATTCCGCCACTAGCCATACCAGATAAGTCAGCCCCCAATAAGACCATCATACCTTCACACAGCCTCAGCGTCCTCGAAGTGGCTGACCCGAAGTTGTGCATCCTGGCGCATCTCATGAGTCCTCTGGAGGCCATCGACCCGATACTGGAGTCCCCGCTGGCCAGGCCACTCCACAAGCAGAGGGCGGCGGCGAGCGAGCTTCTGTCAGATGTGGCCCAGGCCAACACCGCAGTAGGCGGGATGTTGCTGGCCAACATGGAGAAGAATGCGGAATTTCCCTTCATAGCTTATTACGTTATAAACAGCACTCAAACTGATCCACTGGTCTTTTATAACAACATGAGAGGAGCTTCCCTGACGAAGTTCGACCCGAGATCCATGAGGTACACGGCAGCGCACACTTTGGACCTGTACAGTGAGGTTGCTACCATTTGCAGACCGCCCTTTCACGACCTGACCGGTGGAGTCAAGAGGTCTCATACTCCCACTACGGGGTACATCATTAGTGTATATAAGGTATTTTTTCATTTTTTTTTTGCATTTGTTGATATGGCAAAATGATAACTGATAAATGATAATATATATAAGTATATAAGATATATAAAAATCTGTAATTTGAAGATGATTTTGAATTAAAGGACACCATTCGCACATGAGCGAACAATGTCAATGTCCAGTGTCTTTATCACAATCATTACAAAAAAATTAACCACTTTAGAGATTTGAATTAAATCGTTAGGTACTTAAACCGTTGTTGTGGCTGTGATTGCATTCAATTGTAACGATGATTGGTAACTGATTATTATTCGTAATTCTTCGAGCAATGACTGGTACACTAGAAAGTAAACCTACAACAGTTAAATCTTAGTTACCAATCACAGTCACATAATGGATTACCATCACTAACCGAATATATTAAGATAGTTTTAATATTGTACAAATTATATTTTATGTGTGCAATCCCGTGAGAAATCTATTATATTTTTTCAAATCATTATTACAGAAAAATGGACAAAAAATTAAGGAAAATAAACCAGTAATATTTGTACAGAATCTTGAGCAAATGGTTCCCTATGAAACATAATGGCACATTTTGACAATGATTTTAATGTATAAAAAACTCAATCCAATCACCATAAATTAGGAATTATGCTGCTATTTGATTTTTTAAGAAACATTTTAATTAGATTTTACTTCCAGGTGTTTGAAGGTGATGATGGTGAAAGATTTGAAAGAAATTGGCTATACTGGACTGGTGCCAGGATGCTGTATAGACATCTACCCCGAGCCGCCGGATTGAAAAGGATAGCATTACATAAGTATGAGATAATATTAAAAGCGTGCTTTCATTTAACATCAAAATATTTACTAACACTATAAAATTATTTTCATTAATAATACTTGCATATTTTTTACACATTTATTTTCTAAGTAGGAAATACAATATATTGAAATTAAAGTAAAAATCAACAAAAAATTAAAAATTAAGCAAAAATTATTTCATTTCTCAAATACTGACATAGGTGACAGGTTTTTGTGGCATTGGATAATAATAGAATTAGCCGTTGGTCAGTTTCATCACAGCTGATGTTTCGGATCACCTTTCAGTGGCCATCAACGGGACTGATGACTACATCAAAAATTAATCCACAGCATTGAATAACCCAGAAGAACTTTATTACTAAATAAAAATATAGTGCTAAATTTGAATATTCTAAATTAAAATTATAAAAATGTAATACCTACGAGACCAGGATTTAAATATACACATTTTATTTATTCTACTTAATAAATATATTTCTGAACATATATGAAGAATGAACATAAAACATACGTAAAACGTAAAACACACAATATATGTAAAATTTAAATATGTGTACAATATGTATACGATATATAAAAAATACAAGTAGAGTAGGGTGGGGCTGAATGTGACACTTTTTACAAATGACAGGATAATTTGATTATAGAGCTTTTATATTATACAATACTTAATGTGTGTTTAATGAAGATATATCTGAGACTCATTTAATATACCAAAAATAATTAAATGGTATTGAGTTTTCTTTTTGTTTAAAAATTAGTCAGATGGAACTTTTAACCCCACTCGTGAGACTAAAAGTACCAGGTATGGGAGTAACAAGTATAACCAACCAAAATCTTTTATTTGTTGTCCTGGAAAACCTGGCATGATAATCTATACCCGCCCCATGTGCTGCTGTCTCAGGATTTTCTGATAACCGATTTATGAATCTCTTCAGTGATATTCTACAAATATCGAATTAATCACCAAATAAGCAGCTTGTTTCATAATGCTGATGGAAGTCTTCCCTTGCTCAGTTTTTCTCTTGTACGTCCCCATTATGCAAATAAGAAGAAACAAATGTCAGTGTACACATTTTGTAGAAATAGTACCAGGAGTGGATTAGAAAATGCCAAAATGCCACCGCAACACTTTTAACCTCATACCGAAATATCGAAGCAAATATCAAATTATGAAACAAAGACAATCAAAATGCTAAAAATGCGCTATACATTCATAAATAAATATATAAGTAAATAGGATAACTTACTTATCATACATAGTAGAAGAAAATGTAATCATAAAACTAAAAATTATGCAATTTTGAAATTAAACTCGCCAAACATGAAAACAAAGTGTAGACGCTTATACTCTGACTGGCACATTTACCGATTGTCAAAGTGCGAAGTGAAGCAGAGGGGATATCACCACATCACGCGGTGTTCACATGTAACGTTTATGAGATATTTACAATAAATCTTTCTTCCTGCATCACTTTCATCCCCACCCAACATTATATATCATAATATTAAAAACAGTAGTGCCCATAAACAGTTCATGGCTGACGGAATATTGAAATAAACTATTTAACTATGTGGGAAATGTTTTTACATTGATGTACACTTCAGACGCCAACAAAAGATACAGTGACTTTGTTATATATCATAATATTAAAAATTCTTTCCCTTATACAGTTCATGAATTTTTGGGGTTTTTCCTTACTTTTGAAAAAATCTTATTTTTATTATTTTAATTATTAAAAAATAATTTGGGAATAAGCCACAAATTTATGATTTTTATCTACATCCAAATAATTACAAAAGGGTAACATGTATTAAATTAAATAAAAATATAATATTAAAGGGTATATTGTAATACTAAATAAAATATTGAATTATTTTATTAAAAATGCATTTTTAGAATGAATTAATCTTGTATGTCAATTAATTTTCTCTTTATGTAAAAACCATAAATAAACATACTTCTTTGTGTTCATTAAGTGGTTTGTAATTTTATTTGCAACTGTTTGATATTAGTATGTATATTTTTGTAAGTCATCCTTATGATCTTGTTAATTCTTGGGATTATATAAAATAGAATATTGTTAAGTACAGAAGAAAGACTATTTCCTTGTTATCATTATCTTTTCAGATTTTCTTCTTTTCTGACTGACATGATTATAGAGAGATGCATGAAGGTTATGTGTTAAGATTTCAGGATTTACTTCGTCAACAAGAACTCAGTATCTTGTTACATGTTAGATTTATTCCAGAGAACCGCTCCTAAAATATTTACAATATCCTTATATAGGCAGATCCACGTTTTACATGCTATTTACTCTTGTGGTGGATGTGAAATAAATAACCCATAATACAGTATCTAAAAACACATATTCTTAGGTATGGTATAACAATGGGAATTCACTTTTGAATACATAGTACTACAACATGTACATGTTCTTTTTTTACCATTAAATACATCAAATAAGATGGTTTGTACATGGTGCACCATGTATTAGTTCGTTTATAGGTAGATGCACCGTGTACATGAATTCTCAGCTAATATTGTAGTTCACATTTATAACAAATAGTATCAATTCAATATTTTTATAAGAGAAAGATAGATATTTAATAATAGTGAGTGATAGATATTGTCACCGTAATTACCTCCGATTACTAGTCCTGGGTTTTTTATTGGTATTGTTGAATATAATAAATTGCCCGTCTCGACACAGAATTTCTCCAGTGAGACGGGCATAGTCCAGACAGATTTTTACATAGTATTATATAGTTACTAATAAAATAAAATAAATAAATAAAAGACACCAACCTTTACGAAACTGGGCTGTTAGACGCCGATCCTTCCACCGATGGTCGCTCTCCCTGTAGTCTTAAATCTTCTTAAAACTCTGCTGGCCAGCCTCCAAAACTTTACACAACCGATAACCGAAAAATAATACACAAAATATTTTTATATCTTGCACTTATTCAAACTATTATACCAGGCCTACTGATCAAAGTATAAAACGCGCAAAGAGATATCTTTAAAAATATGTTTATGCTTGCTATTTTTAATTAATATTTAGTTCCATGCCACTATTGTAAGTCTTATAAATTTATAAGATTATAAGTTAATTAATAAATCATCACTGATACATTACAGATCTGTGGCCACCAAAGGTGACAGAATGTACCTGCTGGTGTGCGAGTGCGGCACACTTCTTCAAGACATGTCTGCCGCAGCACTATTGGTCCCCGCCTTGAGAGCGAGACTTTGTGGTTACACTGGACTTTACCGACCAATAGAAGCATTTTAACAAGGACCAAACGTCAATTCTGCACCGAGACTTGAATATGGAATGTCTTAGAAATGCAGAGCATCAATATATTGTTTGGTGCAACGCGCATACTTTAGAATAATATTGCACTAAGAGGCCCATAATCCTCATCGGACGCAATAAGTCATTACTTCTAATGGTAGCCTTTAATAAATTAATGTTCCATACGATCTTCTTTATACTACTTATTGTCATTATCATAAAGACCAAAAATATTTTCCTTTTGTAAAGGAGCGTTGGACTGACAACAATTTTGAAAAGATAAAATTCTTTAAATGACATCAATACTTTTTAAAGAACGGATAAATTAATGACAATTTTATATAAAATAATCATAAAATTTTGGAATGTTACATTAATTTTCAAATGTTATATGAATTTTAAAATGTTACATGAATTTTAATTTAGAGAGATGTAATAGGGCTCAATTATAAATATGATATTTTACTCAACAAAGATTTCAGATTCTTATTCTTACTTGATCTTCACTTTTTCTCTTTAAATAAGGTAAAAAAATATATATTACAAAGATCTCACTCAACATATTTTGTAGTCCAATCTGTAATTCTGATAGTATAATATTTCGGTACTTTGATATTATTACATTCATTATATCAATATCATTTTTAATAACAAAAAATAAGAATTCATGTATGTACACAAATGCATTACATAATATCAATACATATCATATGACACATATGAATGTTTAGATACTACTTTCAAAAATAATATAATTATAGCATATTGTGACATATCATTCTTCTGAAATGAACAACATATCATGTTAAAACATTCAAACACAACAATTTATTTATCATTCTTCTGGCCTTGTATTATTTTTTAGAAATTTGTTCGTTCAATTTTCAAATAGGGTCATGCGATAAATTAAGTTAAACGATTAATTACAATTAGACTCAAAGTGCCATATCAATATCCTAGACTTTTCAAGTTATGCACTTGTGCTACAAAAAATATGATTAACTTGGTGGTCTCCCAGGATGAAGCTCTAACCCCTAGGTGAATGCTTTACCTAAACAAGCTAGACTAAATTAGCATGTCATCAGTTTAATTCACCAATTACAGAAATGAATATTCTTGAGAAAGCATTAAAACAGGTCATTGTTTCATGAAAAAATTGTCATATCATTGTCTATGTATACGATCTAAAGATTTTACCATATTTTCTTACGTCATCTCAATGATTCTTACATCTTAATAGATATTTTTTCTGCTAAAATAATTTCAACATAACTAAAAAATGTGAAAATATGTACATATCTGAATATTGACAGTACTTAATACTAGTTCATGTTGTGAATAGATGTATTACTAAATAAGTAACATATAAAGATCAAATTTAACAAATTCAATGTATATAGCCATAGTTTAAACGGTAAAGCATTGTACCGGCAACAGAAAGTCTTGGAATTAAGTCCTGATAACAAAAAAAATTGAATACATAAAAATTTGTTCTTTGTAGCTTTCTAGGTGATGCATTGAATTTGTTTTAAAATATGTTTATTGGATGACCCTATGAAATTGACAAATACTTCTAATTTCATAAAAATTTTGATAGCAAATCAACTGCAGTTTTAGTTAATATGTATATTGACAAATTAAATTACTCTAAACACAACCAAAGCGTGCCTCCGGTACTTACATACAGATCCAAGACGTCACAATCAATGTCGCACAAATTAAAGGTTGCCCAAATAGCAATGGAAAAGACTACAACTGGAATATCCCAAGAAATCGAGTACTTAACATAAAAATCATCCGAGAATTAAGATTGACCAACAAATATGCATAATTATGTGGCAATGGTCTTGTCAAAGAAATGTCGGAAGGTAGGAAAGCAAGGTCTTGGAGTAGAAGGTATGTAAAGGACTGAAGACAGAGAAAACTGACGATCCATACAAAACAATCAAATCGATGTAATAATATTAAAACTGCAGTTGTTGTGCATTTGATTTTTACAACATATCTTTAAAATCAATTTTACATTTTACCAACATTTAATATAAGGCGAGAATAAAATGTAATGGTAAAATTAGTTACAATGTAATATAAAACATTTAAAAATTTAGAGATAAATAGATTTAATGGTGCTATACAACTAAGACGTAATTTCTTACATTCAATGTAAATATGCCTTTTGACAATGGAAAAGTATTTTCCTTCTAAGTAGATGATCTTCTCTTTGATAGCTTTACTAATACTATTCTGTTTATTTATTAATGACCAACATTATAAATTGGGTTGTGACAAGAAATGTCTTCAGTTATCAATTTCAAAGAGATTTTGATAATGCATAGTTATGTATATGCATATACAGTAATACTAGTAATACGTATGTATGTAGGTGTGCATTTTTTTTGTAGAAAGTGTGAAAATCAATTATGTATGAACATACACAAATAAAACACACCAGAGACTCAATCCCCACTCAAGCGATCCATAGAAAATTTTAATATTATTATAGACTGTTCCGAAAATAATGGGCGATTACATCATTTTGAACATTCTTTGCTATGAAATATTTGTTGGACAGTTACGAATTTGCTACATTTATTTAATGAGTCAAGCATTTAATTTGCATCGAATGTGGAGTAACAAAAACTATTGAATGAACAGTGCGGCAGTTTAGTTTGTTTTAAAGAATTTTAAAGATACGAGGATTAAGGACGTCCTGCTACTGTTGAAAACGGCAAATTGAAAGCTTTAGTGGAAGAAAACACATCACTCATCTTGCTTCACCTCGATAACAGCCAAATATAATAACAGAGAAGCAGCAGAAAATGCTTTTAAAGAATTCTTGTATTCTAATCTGCCTGAGTTTTATTCTACAATCTTACAATTTGTTGGCAAAAATAGGTATAATCAAATGACTCTTTGATAAATAAAGTTTATTTATTTTAATGTTATATTTAATTGAATTTAAAGATTAATAACGGACATTATTTTCTAAACAACCTAATGAACTTGAAGGAATCTTTTTCTTCAAAGAGATCATCTATTACGAATGAGGCTTTGCAACAACGCTGTATTTCGGTTTTTGCAAACGTTGATAAATAGACAGTGTCAGTCATTTTTAATAATATAAAGTGTTTTTGCAGGAAAGCTCACTTAGAAACTGTGTTTAACAGTATTTTTATTTATTTAATATACCATTTGGTGCCCAAGAAGATATACAACATTACGGCATTC
This sequence comes from Eubasilissa regina, assembly GCA_022840565.1. NCBI lineage: Eukaryota > Metazoa > Arthropoda > Insecta > Trichoptera > Phryganeidae > Eubasilissa > Eubasilissa regina. The sequence goes on from JAINEB010000025.1 coordinate 26,767,587, forward strand.
ATAACTCAGATCTGCCCAAAACTGATGTATAGTGTTGTTACAGGGATGGTTTCATTTTTAAAATTTAATCACTAAACTGTGGGGGAGAGTTTTTATCAACATGAATCCAGAAAAATTGTCTCAAAATTTTGGAGCTTCCTCTAGTTAATATAGCTTTCCAGAATGAATATAATACAGTAATATTATATCTAGTAACTTTCACATTTGTGTATACTATCAAATTACCTATATAAAAAATTTATATGTAATTTCATAGCTTCTTTTGAAAGTAAAATTATTGAATTTATCCAATATTATTAGATTATACTAATATTATCATTTTGGTACAATAAATAATACAATACATGGTATTATTATAAAGCTGGTTGTATCAAATTCATAAAAATGTATTTTATAAAGTGCTACATTTTATTTATATGTATATGTGCTATATTAACTGTATATTTAACCAAGACACAAACCACTTTATTTAATCTTTCCAAATATCTATAACAATGTATTGGGTCATCTAATAATTAATACAATTTGTACATTTGAATATACACTCATTTATAATATTTATTAAATGAATACATTTTTTCCTTTTAATACTGGCAAAAACTTTATAAGAGTCACCCAAAAAAAAAATTGTATGTAAATTTGACAAATTACTTATTTCACTCAAATTCACGTGATGATAAAATTGAAAAATCTCTTAAGAAAAAAATATGATTTGAGCACAAGTCTGGACTGCAAGCTGCTCAATTGTACTTTAAATCCTCCTATCACATTTTGACTATCTTAGAAAATGGTGGTAAATAGAGCAAACCAATCATTACAGAGAACTCCGCATTATTTCAATTCTATACATATTTCAATTTAAAATCTTCTTCCTTTGTGGAAACTCTTGGAATTCAAAACCCCATGACCGCAGTCATATTTCCATCATAGTTTTGAATACAGATCTACCCAAGTCTACCTATCGTTGACCCAATTGTCTACCCAAGTTTACCTATAGTCGTCAACTATCTTCATCTTGATCTTCATTTTAGTCTATATTCTGTTAGCTTGTATGTGAAGACCTTGTGTATGTTATCTCATTCTCTCTCCTATTTATCTTTATTTTCCTCAAGAAACTCCTTATAAAATCCTTTTTATCGATCATTACATTATAAAATATTGCCTTTATTAAATAGAATGACTGCTCCATGAAACTACATATTTATGTTACCATTTTTCAAGATGGTATAACGAACTAGACAGAAACGCATTTACTCTTTTCAGGGTGACTCTTTCTACAAACTCACTAGTATTTCACCTCACTCATGTGCTCAAACAATACCAAATATTCTAATCCAAAACCAATATGTATACAAGTAATACCTATATTATGTATGTCCAAGTATACGGTTACACTTTAAATGGTTTCCAAATCAATTACATACGGAAAAATTACAAATCATCTACAGATTAGGAATTATTCTTCATATTTTTTTTATACAAGTTCCCACAGAGGAATATTTTTATTCCGAATCAATGTTTTAATAAAATAGGTCCCTAAAAGAGTGTAAAGGGTCCAATTTGTTTTAATAATATTAGTATTATTTAAACAACTACATACTACAGTCATATTTTATTGTTTTATTTTCACAGACAATAACTTTTAGCATTTTAATAGTAGTTTTGGAGTTTTTTGATCCACATAGTTATAAAGAAAAATTAATTTACATTAATGAATTTTAAACAATTTTCGGCTTATGTGCTTAAAATTTTAGTCAAATACAAATAGGTGGCCTTGCTAATAAATAGAAGACATTTTTCAATAATAAATTGGTTTTCTTCATAATTCAATTAGACACTAATCACTAGGTAATAGTATTAAATCATGTCTATGGTTTCACCCATATAAAAAATGTATCATGTTATTTACATTTAGGATATTGCATCACTGATAAATTGAAACTGTTCAAGTGACCTGAATTAATGTGGTCTGAAATGTCAGACTTGAAATCAAACAATTATTAGATATTTATTTGAGGTATGTATAAAATAATAATTGAACTCGAACAAACAGTTAAGTAATACTTGTATTAAAATCACAATAATGGTAAGAATCGTTCCATTTTTAGTATCATCACATAACTAGTATATTAATTTTAAGTAAATTTAGTTAAATTATACTTTTAATCATCATTGCGCATATTAAATGAATGTACAGTGAATTCAAGATTATTCGAGTATACCGACACCGCTTACATACAGATTCACTGTTGATTTTTAAGTGTTTTTGATTTTTTTGTAAGGGATGTAAAACATACAGAAATTTAGTATCGCCACGAAAAATCTATAGTTAACTGTATATTGATTGTTTAGCTCAATACTCCCTATTTGCCAATTATGAAAATATCTAATAGATTTTAGTAGAAAATTAAATTAATTTAATTTTTATTACAGAAATTTTTTTTTTTTTTTATTATTAGTGCTTCTTAAAACAGTTAAATTTTCAAGTATTTTATTTGGTATATAATTAGTATTTTTTCATTGTATAGTGTTTTAAAAAATTTTGACCAATACTTAGCATCTCAGGTGACAAAATTCTATTTTGATTTGTATTATCTTTAGGATGTACAAGATCTTCAAAATAAGATGCACTAGTTAAAAGAAGATATATCAGATGCATGAATGTGTTTTTTTCATACGTGGTGCAATATATTTTTATTCCTTGTATTAAAATGTTAAATGGAATTAAACAAGAGAGGAAATAATTTTTGGCTCAGATCTGGTCTAATTCAGATCTGGTCTAGTAGCAAAGCCATTGTCTCCTTTGAGCCGGGTCAGAAAAACCTTTACCTCAAGCCGATGGTCCAACAAACCAAGATTTGACTGCATGATGGCCGAGTGCAAGTTACCACCTACAATAGGGTGCATTACACAAATGAGATTTTACTCTCGTAGTTTTGACATTAAAGATCGGTATGCATCAATTGGTCATTCTGCTCTGCTCACAAAATACAATAAATAACGAATGACAGTTTGCTCCGCACTCATCTTTGTACTTTACATGAGTTTTGAGATAAGTCTTATACATGTACTCATACCCTTACAATAGTTTTGTATGTGTACAATCATAGAATCACAAATATGTAAGATTTTTATATTGTAAAACATTTAGGTGGTATTGGTTATCGACATCAGCTTATTAAAGCTTACCTTTCTTCGATAAAGCTAATAATAGTACAATTTTTTTCAAGCTTGATTAACTGAGTTAGCATGGTTAGCCATGTAAACACATACATTTTATTATACAGACAAATCATCAAACATAAAAGATGGTGATAATAGAAAAAAACAGTTGACATGCTTGTTTGGTCTAGCGGTTAGAATTGATACATAATGTGTGCGAAGAATTGGAAAAATCTTTTATTCACTGCTATAAATAGGCTAGCTATATTTTGGATTCATTGCAGGATTGAGGCATTTGTATATCATATTGTCCACAGTCCATTTAATAACACTGAAAAAGTATTGCACCATAACAAAAAGCAGACTGCCTTTTGGCAAAACTCCATGTTTTTCTTTATTTATTTATTATGAACGCAAGCACCCTTTGCACCTGTCAGGCCGGCCCTACTCAATAGCATCAATACCACCTACGGGTCACTCTTCTAACTAAAATCATTATCTTTGATAAAATGTTACTAACAAACACATAAATCAAATACCCACTTAGTTTTGTTAAGATTAATAAAATTGATCATTTTTACTGAGTGATGCGATATCTCTATCACATTGCACTCGACTCTATATCAGCTTACATGAGTCTACATTAGATTAAATGAAATATTTTGTAAATGATACGTAATTTGAACTATGCATATTATATTTTGAAGCCTTGTACAATGTTGTATTAAATGGAGTCATATATTTTAGTTGTGTTTTGTTGGATTTCATAATGGCTGTATTTATTATATTAAGTTGTTATATGATCATTGCCCATGAATTTAATTGGATTATCTGTATCACTAAAATTGTGTTGATAAATAACTGTTCTCACAATTTAATTAAATAAGAAAATCCACGCTAAAACGCAATAAATTTTTGCATGTTTGCAAGTTATTTTTAATATACAAAAAGATTTTTATTTACTCACATTTTATTACCTTTAAATCCATCATCCTTGCACTATAATTTTAGGCTTTATTTAAAGCAGTTGATAAAATTATTTCAAATAATAAGATAAATACGTACACATAATATTACATATGTAGAGTACAATACAGTAGCATAACTAAAGAAATTTAGTTGCCTACATATAAGTTTGGGAGTTAAGTAGGTGGTGTGAATGAAACGTATGATTGATGTATTGTCGTTTATTCAGACAGAGATAAAACAGAGGAATACAGAAGATAAGCATGAAAAATAAAATATAGAGAAGTGAGTCGGTCATGTTTTGTCTCTTCATACCAGACTGTGGTGGCAGCCGGCAGCACTATGTCACTAGCATCGATGCCCGCTGGGAACGGCGGTGAATTTAAACCGCTGTCCCCTATGTACGTATTGTATATTGACCTTTACCATACCGTGATAGAAAATATCTGTAAGCAAACATGCTGTCAACTCGTGTTACCGTTAAGTACCTATTTAGAGATTTTTTAGCATTTTTAATGAGAAAAATTTAATTTATTCATTCAAGTTCTATACAATATTCCTTCTTATAACTCTTCATTTAATTAGTGAGAAAAATGCATAATTGTACTTGTATGTTAGTTATTATTTTCACTGTGAATCTAATGTTTGATCTTTTTCTTTCTTACTACAAATACTATTTTTTCCAACATGAATTTTACAACGTATTGAATTGAAAAATAATTACTTTTACATTATTGGTAGAAATAGCGAATCATTTGTAATTTCTAAGCGTAAATATTGTTTTTAAGGTTAATTAAATTATTAATGACCAAAATATACAGGTTTAATTGGGGTGGTAGACCTGTATTACAGCATGGCTAGGGAAGGATTAAGTACCACACAGTTGTACCTATTAAATAGTAAGATCAAAATTGGTGTTGGGTCATCTGTAATATTCACGTTTTCATGAAAAAACAAAAGTAAGTCATAACAAGAATCTTTGCTTCGCGGCGATAGTGATTCCTAACTAGATATATTTGCGGGATACTACTGAATACACCGATAATATTTTCAAACATTTTGATGATTTTTAAATTTTTCAAATACATTTTTGGCTGTGGTGGACTTTAAAATATATAGGTAAGTCCATATTAGCACTGGGAAAAACATTGATATCAAATGTATTGTATCTAAAGCAGACCCCAATGCATCGCATTGGCTATATTGGTGTAGTTAAGTTATTGCTTTGGTCCATTAAAGAGTTGTTTAATGAGAAGTCCTGAAGAAGAGGAAACATCAGGATTTATTATAAAATTACTTGTATTGTTACAATTATCACTGGTGTTCATTCTGACTTTTTTTGAAAAGTTTCTTTCTGTGTGTATTTTTCTTTATCGACACCACGTCCACCCGCGTCCATGTAATCTTAATATCTATGGTTGAATATTACCTACTTGTTTTGCTTCATGTTCCTACAGTGTCTGAGGCCATAACCTTTATTGTGGCAAATGAGAATTAGCAACCCGTTTTGCGTAGATTTTAAAAATGATTAATAAACTTTTTAAACAATATTAATTACAAAAGTGTTGTATAGCTTGGAGTAATATTTACATGTATATACAAAATATGAACTATCCCTTTTCACTGAAAGTGGTGAGTATATTTTTCTTCAGTAGATAAAAAGAGCAAAACAAATTTAAATTTACTTGTGAAAGTAAGCAATGTTGTCATGTTCTTCAAATCATTGTGTAATTGTTAAACACAAAGTTTAACAATTACACAATGAAATGTGAACATAGCAACTTAAACCAATCATCATTGTGGATGTTCCGCACAGCCGGACGGCCGCGAAGAGACCCGCGGAAATAGCTAGCCGAGACCCGAACCCGGCCGCGCAGAGCGCGGCGCCCGGGCCTGCGTTAGCCGAGACCCGAACCCGGCCGCGAAGAGCGCGGCGCCCTAGCCCGCGCGAGCCTCAAGCCGAGGCCCGAACCTAGCCGCGGCTTCACGCTGCCGGGCGGCCAGGGGGAGGCGCGGTGTCGCGATCCAAACTTGGCCACTTCACGGCGATATCGCGGCCACCACGCGCCGCCATTGGAAAATCGCCGCCACTGAGCAGCCGCGCGGCCGAGGAGAGGGGGGAAGCCGGATTAGTGAGCGAGGCCACGCCCCCGGCACCGCATGGAAAGATTCCTTCATTTTTTGCAATATATCTAGAGTTAGAAAATTATGTCGAATAAAATAGAGAATGAAACTTGTAGAATTTTGTAAGGGCGATCGCCCAGAGATAGTTTGACGCACCTCAAAAATCGTTGTACTAATAAAAAATGGATTTTAAGGTTTTGAGGTGCGTTAATAAATTCCCTGGGCTATCGCCCGCCTTGTAATATGTCAGGCATCGCGAGGCAGGTTAAAGTTTATAATAAAAAATACTCGCGATGCCTAAAAAAGTTGAGATAAAAATGTAAGGAATAAAAATGTCAGACGAATGTCAGTTCTGCCGACCCACACTGGACGGCGGAAAAAATGAGCTAAGTTTCCGGATTTGGCCGCCAGGTGGTGTCGGCGCGGGACCGAATCGGGGTGGCGCGGGGAAAATTTGAGCCCCCTGATTGGTCCCTGAGTTTGCTGGAGACATGCGCTCCTTTGAAAAATTAATATTGTATAAATAAAGCGATCCAGCGGTGTGGAACTCTCTCTCTCGCCTCGTGTGCTTCACCGCTGGACTTCTCTACAACCACAAGACTTTTTATTTCTGAACCCCGCTTACCCCTGGACTTGCTTCTGTTGGAATTTCGACCTGGCTGTACCTTTTGGACTGGACCTGTATAATTCCACGACTTGGCTATCGACACTGGATGAAGATTTGGATTTTCCTGGGAACCACTGCACGCCGCTGCAGACATCATCATCCGAGAAGCGAGGCGAATCGGCGAACCACCCCTGTCAGATTCACAGTTCTTGTTCTTATACTGAACAGTGGATATATAATTAAAGCAATCTTATAACACTTATCTTGATCTGCCGAACTATGTACGGATTTAAAAAAATTAAAATTAAATTAAATGTCTACATTGGTGCATGTCTCATTTTTCAAAACTATCTTTTCAAAAGAACTCAAGTTCATTTCTGTTATGCACACAACCTGTAAAAAAAACATCCATTAAAACACAAGCAACAAAGATAAAGTGTGCAAAATAATTCTCGGCCCCTAAATAAAATCAACTACAGCACTTATTTCAAATTAATATTTTTGATAATGATAGGTACAAAAGAAGAGATTTTTTGTACAAAATAGTGACTGGAGATGAAAAGTGTGTGTTATATGACAATCCAAAAAAGTAAAAATCGTGGGTTAAACCTGGTAAAACATCAATATCAACTGCTCGACAACCCAATATTCATGAAAAAAAAAAATCTGACTGTGCATTCGGTTGGACTTGAAGAGCGTATTTTATTATGAATTGCTTAAACCAGGAGATACTGTTAATGCTGAGTGTTATCAACGGCAACTTATTTAATATAACGAACATCACAATTTTAAGATTTTTTTTATTCACATAACAAGTTGAACTGGGCTTGAGAAGTTCTCCCCCACGCGGATTATCTTCAGATTCAGCTTCTTCTGATCACCATTTGTCCTGGTTTCTACAACACATGCATTGCCAACATTATCGACTTAAAACTGCCACCATTTTACCAAGATGGGATTCGCCAGCTGCACAATCAATGGCAAGAGCGTGTAAATTCTGATGAAGTCTAGTTCATTTTTTTATATATAGACAATAATTTTTATGAAAAAAGGGCCAAGAATTAATTTGTACACCTAACAATTATATAAAAATAAACTGCTGTTTCAGGTTTGTCATCATTATAATAAAATTTTCTTAAATAAAATTCTTTGTCTTTCCTCGACAATAATAATAATAATTTGCATGGGCATGTTATTTTTAAGGTTTTTTTTTATCTTCATTCAAGAGTTTATCAACAGGGGCCTCCGTCCACCCATTCTTAATGACTGTGCTATCGTGGGATGGTTTGGTAATACGTTGAAGATATGACCATTGAATATTGAACAATAACTATAAGCTTTGTATTGGAATATATCAATGTGTTTTATTCATAATAGTATTTTTGCATTGATGCTAACATATCCTAATGAAAAATATAAATGTTAGAGACAAGATAAATATTCAGACATATATAGGAGTGCTCATGTATGCACTATGTTAAGAATTAAATAAATAAATAATAGTTAGATTCGTTTTAATAAACATGAAGTCATGGAACCACTTAAGATGTGGCTCGACCAAATAGAAAAATATTTAAAGGATGACAATGTTAAGGAGCTTTAAACACCTATATATATAGAGTGCATGAAAAAAGAGAGTACATCAGAAGATAAAGGCATTCTGGCATGACATGTATACAAACAAATAAATTATTAAAATTTCACAGAGTAATCAATATGTTAATGTGTCACAATAGATGGTATTCTTCATCATTAGTATAATTTCACCTTCCCCTAGAGCCATAAATAATCCCCACACCCTGTATTTCCCTTTTCCTTTATAAGCTAAAACAATTTCCCTTCGTCTCTCTCCATTAATTTCTCTTTCTTGAAAAGTATGTTGAACCTTTTATACAAAATATATATTTTAAGCATATTTCAAAAAAGTTTTACCTTTTCATACACATTTATAATACAAATATTCTTAAATGTTAAAATATTTAAGTCATCATTTATTAGATTATCTGAAAAAACATTTTTCCCTAATCCCTAATATACCCAATCTCCTCATTCTGTCAAGATACCACCGTACAGCAATTCATTCAACATACAACACTGCAGGGCTCAAAGGCAAACAAAATGGCGGGATTTATTTGAATACATACAAAGATAACGTAATCAGATAAGATAATACCTCCAAGTACAGTGAGATAATTCCAGATAATGCGCACCTCGAAAATAAATTACTAATAACACAGTCATACTGTCAGTTTGAAATTATGTCTCAAATAGAAAATGGAGCACCTGAAAGAGAAAATACTTTAAACATTGACAATGTTGTATCCTCCGATTCGGAATTGGGGCCTACTCCTCCCGATGGAGGATATGGCTGGATGGTTTTATTTGGTGCTTTAGTTGTTCAAGTTACAGTTCCAAGTATTGTATCTGCTTACGGTGTATCTGCCAGGTGGTGTCGGCGCGGGACCGAATCGGGGTGGCGCGGGGAAAATTTGAGCCCCCTGATTGGTCCCTGAGTTTGCTGGAGACATGCGCTCCTTTGAAAAATTAATATTGTATAAATAAAGCGATCCAGCGGTGTGGAACTCTCTCTCTCGCCTCGTGTGCTTCACCGCTGGACTTCTCTACAACCACAAGACTTTTTATTTCTGAACCCCGCTTACCCCTGGACTTGCTTCTGTTGGAATTTCGACCTGGCTGTACCTTTTGGACTGGACCTGTATAATTCCACGACTTGGCTATCGACACTGGATGAAGATTTGGATTTTCCTGGGAACCACTGCACGCCGCTGCAGACATCATCATCCGAGAAGCGAGGCGAATCGGCGAACCACCCCTGTCAGATTCACAGTTCTTGTTCTTATACTGAACAGTGGATATATAATTAAAGCAATCTTATAACACTTATCTTGATCTGCCGAACTATGTACGGATTTAAAAAAATTAAAATTAAATTAAATGTCTACATTGGTGCATGTCTCATTTTTCAAAACTATCTTTTCAAAAGAACTCAAGTTCATTTCTGTTATGCACACAACCTGTAAAAAAAACATCCATTAAAACACAAGCAACAAAGATAAAGTGTGCAAAATAATTCTCGGCCCCTAAATAAAATCAACTACAGCACTTATTTCAAATTAATATTTTTGATAATGATAGGTACAAAAGAAGAGATTTTTTGTACAAAATAGTGACTGGAGATGAAAAGTGTGTGTTATATGACAATCCAAAAAAGTAAAAATCGTGGGTTAAACCTGGTAAAACATCAATATCAACTGCTCGACAACCCAATATTCATGAAAAAAAAAAATCTGACTGTGCATTCGGTTGGACTTGAAGAGCGTATTTTATTATGAATTGCTTAAACCAGGAGATACTGTTAATGCTGAGTGTTATCAACGGCAACTTATTTAATATAACGAACATCACAATTTTAAGATTTTTTTTATTCACATAACAAGTTGAACTGGGCTTGAGAAGTTCTCCCCCACGCGGATTATCTTCAGATTCAGCTTCTTCTGATCACCATTTGTCCTGGTTTCTACAACACATGCATTGCCAACATTATCGACTTAAAACTGCCACCATTTTACCAAGATGGGATTCGCCAGCTGCACAATCAATGGCAAGAGCGTGTAAATTCTGATGAAGTCTAGTTCATTTTTTTATATATAGACAATAATTTTTATGAAAAAAGGGCCAAGAATTAATTTGTACACCTAACAATTATATAAAAATAAACTGCTGTTTCAGGTTTGTCATCATTATAATAAAATTTTCTTAAATAAAATTCTTTGTCTTTCCTCGACAATAATAATAATAATTTGCATGGGCATGTTATTTTTAAGGTTTTTTTTTATCTTCATTCAAGAGTTTATCAACAGGGGCCTCCGTCCACCCATTCTTAATGACTGTGCTATCGTGGGATGGTTTGGTAATACGTTGAAGATATGACCATTGAATATTGAACAATAACTATAAGCTTTGTATTGGAATATATCAATGTGTTTTATTCATAATAGTATTTTTGCATTGATGCTAACATATCCTAATGAAAAATATAAATGTTAGAGACAAGATAAATATTCAGACATATATAGGAGTGCTCATGTATGCACTATGTTAAGAATTAAATAAATAAATAATAGTTAGATTCGTTTTAATAAACATGAAGTCATGGAACCACTTAAGATGTGGCTCGACCAAATAGAAAAATATTTAAAGGATGACAATGTTAAGGAGCTTTAAACACCTATATATATAGAGTGCATGAAAAAAGAGAGTACATCAGAAGATAAAGGCATTCTGGCATGACATGTATACAAACAAATAAATTATTAAAATTTCACAGAGTAATCAATATGTTAATGTGTCACAATAGATGGTATTCTTCATCATTAGTATAATTTCACCTTCCCCTAGAGCCATAAATAATCCCCACACCCTGTATTTCCCTTTTCCTTTATAAGCTAAAACAATTTCCCTTCGTCTCTCTCCATTAATTTCTCTTTCTTGAAAAGTATGTTGAACCTTTTATACAAAATATATATTTTAAGCATATTTCAAAAAAGTTTTACCTTTTCATACACATTTATAATACAAATATTCTTAAATGTTAAAATATTTAAGTCATCATTTATTAGATTATCTGAAAAAACATTTTTCCCTAATCCCTAATATACCCAATCTCCTCATTCTGTCAAGATACCACCGTACAGCAATTCATTCAACATACAACACTGCAGGGCTCAAAGGCAAACAAAATGGCGGGATTTATTTGAATACATACAAAGATAACGTAATCAGATAAGATAATACCTCCAAGTACAGTGAGATAATTCCAGATAATGCGCACCTCGAAAATAAATTACTAATAACACAGTCATACTGTCAGTTTGAAATTATGTCTCAAATAGAAAATGGAGCACCTGAAAGAGAAAATACTTTAAACATTGACAATGTTGTATCCTCCGATTCGGAATTGGGGCCTACTCCTCCCGATGGAGGATATGGCTGGATGGTTTTATTTGGTGCTTTAGTTGTTCAAGTTACAGTTCCAAGTATTGTATCTGCTTACGGTGTTATTATTCTTTACTTGAACTTACTGGACGAGTATGAGGAAAATCAAGTGTTTCGAATATGGGATTCAAATATAATTCTAGTGCCGATACTAATGACAGTGTTCTGGTTGCTCTTAGAACCATGGAGCCGAACAATCGTTTTGATTTCTAACAGACCCAGAGTGGTTTCTATATCAGGGGTACTATTAATGAGTGCAGGAATAATGTTATCCAATTTCTCTGTACAATCTGAAGAAAACGATGTCATCATTAACGTGTTCTCTGGAATTCTTATTGGTAATTTTATATTATGCTTATTTTTAAAGACTTTCTAGATAGACACAAACTAATAACTCAAATATAGATTTCGAATAATCTCAAAAGGGGGATTAATCATTGTATGTCAACAGATTAGATATTTCTAACCTTTACAAACATGTAGTTACCTATTAGAAAATATATATATTATGATTTCTGAAAAGCAAAAGATCTCTGAAGCAATATTTAATAATAATAAGATTAAATCATCATTTTATTTAAAAATAAAAGTATAAATGCATGGTGTTTGGGAAAAACCGCTTAAATAAAATGTTGTCATTTTATGATTTTAGTATAAATTTTCATTCGGTCATAACCTGACCTCTACATTGTAATTATTAACGCCCGATACATGGTGACTATGGTTAGTTTGGTAACACAAAGCACAAGGGTAGTTTGATTTTAAATTGCTTTTCTATTATTTTGTCATTACAATTTTGCCCAATTGAAAAAATTATTTCCGTCTTGCAATAGAATGCGATATTAAGATGACATAAATGCAGGTGATTGAAAAAAATACACAATCAATTCAAAGGCACAAATATAATAAACCTATTAGACTTGGTGCAGAGAACAAATTTCCTGAATAATAAATTAATTATTAAAAATGCTGACAGTTAGGTTAGGTTAGGTGAATATTTATGTTAATTATCCTTGTGCTCCTATTTGAGGCAGGGAAATATTACAAAAGCTTGCTCAATATCTATCTGTACACTGTTCATTTCAGATGCATGAGAACATCTTAAATAAGTTATGAAATAATTAACTGAATTTTGTGTTCCTTCTTTCTAATAATATAAAACAATCTATGACTCGATATAACATCACATAATACCAAAGTACAACTGATTACAATAGAACTCTTGTGTATATTGTCATTGCTAAAATTTAGTTTTCTACCAGATCCAACTAAATTAACTTTCTTTAATCACTTCAATTCATCGATAAATTTTAAATTTTTATTCAGCATAATGACAGAAAATTATCTAAAGATGTTTATTTGTGTACATTTTCCCTTTATCTCATTCAAACTTGGTGTTAGACATACTTCAAACATATTTGTGCGCTGTGCGCTGTTTTATGAGTGTTTTAAATTTAATAACTAGCAGTTCATAACCGGTTCTGCCTGGGATTCAAATTTAGAAAGCCCTAGAGTAACAATTTATGAAAAATTTTATCCAGGCGGGGGGATGAGACGTCTAGGGATGGAATGGGTGGGTATATATTTGAAACATATGATACTCAATAGAGATGGAAGAGGTAATCTGTAATTTGAGAGTTGACATTAACATTGAATCAATTTCTAGGTATCGGCGCTTCACTCACTTCGCAACAGGCTGAGATTCTCCTGAAGCATTACTTCAGAAAGAAAATTGACATTGTACAAAAAATACACAAAACCAGTATTATTTTTGGTAATGTGTTAATTCCATTAATCATTGGCATTCTATGTTCACATTTTGGAGCCAGTTTAACTTTAATTATTTACTCTGGACTCATCATACAGCAATGCCTCGTACTTATGCTTTTCACCCGTCCTACTTACATAGTAAAAGCAATAAAAAAGAATTACAAAATATTAAAAGAAGCCTCCGAAGACGAAGATGAAGAAATCTATCCATCGCAAGTTGAAGCAAACACACAAAATACCAATCAGTGTGAAGATGCATCAAACAATAACAAGAAACTGGAAAATGACACAAATCAAAACAATATTGAAGACGATCAGGATCAGGATGAAAACATAATTGGCACATTCAATGGCGGCAACACAACGCATGAAGTCATTCAAACAGATTCACCAGTATTTGCGAGATACGAGCCGAATCCGTTTGGATCGAACTTTGTCACCGAATGGGATCGGATAGACAGATTCATGGAACCGCAAGATCTTTATAGAGAAACGACCATCGCAACTGATATGACTGCTAGTAACATTTTCGCCTATGAACCTCCGAGTGAAGGAACGCTGAGAAGAACAGCCGACTCAAAAAAGAATTTGATCATATTCCTGTCAGTTTTAAAAGACAGAAAATTTTACGCATTCACACATGTTTTGTTAACTTTAAAATTCTCAACACTCATATTTGGAGTGTTGTTTCCGCCATTCATCTCGCAGCAAGTACCTGACATGGATATGACGACCGTGATTGCAGTGGTGACAGTCATGTACATCGGAGCCATGTGTTTGACAATTGTGGCAGCTTTTTTTACAAGCCTTGTCAGTGAGAAATCCTACGTGAGGTTTTTTAGTATCATAGCCATGGTCGCATATATTGGTAAGTTGAATTGTTGATTTCTGTTGAATAGCTGGTAAAAAATCTATATATAGTGTTCAACGAATATGATGAAAAATTTATCTATTGTCTTATTAATACGTATTATTTTTCAATACAAATTTACACAATAATAATGTGTTTTCATTAAAAATACTATTTTTCCACTTATATCACATAATAGGTACTGTTACTAACTGGTAAAGCAGTCAGTTTTAGAAAAAGTTATGGAGCTTTTTTAAATCAGAGAATTGATTTTGGCAATATTTTTAATGAAAAGTAGTTACATTACATACTACTCAAATATAAATTTTATGTGGTAAAATTGGACATTGAAATCAGCTAATCACAAAATACTATTGTTTCATTATTTTCAGTGTTGTGCAGAACTTCGTCGCAGAATTGGAGTGTATTCTTCGGAATGCTGGTCATCTCCTCCACAAACAGCATCTACATTACCCTAAAGCCAATCTACAACAACATGACCACGGATTTTGACGCATCTGTTATCTCAATCGCATCAAACTGCATCTCAGCATTGTTCATCTTATTCGTAACACTCGTACATAATTACGAGTACTCCACATGCTTCATAATGGCTGCGAGTTTACATTTAATAACTCCCATTATGTGCTTCTTTTTATAGGTCTACCCACTATATTTTATTAGCGTATAATTTTCATTGTGGTTTTATGATATGGTTAATATTATCAATATAATATATTTAAACATAATAATTGTATTATTTTTAAATGTTCATGCATTATTCAATTCCATGACACAAAACAGGTGTACAGTCAGCTTATTAATCTGCTATCATGACTTTGTATTAAATAACCTGACCTAACCTAAAAGAATAAAAAATTGTGAGCTTGAAAATTTTATTGAGCAAAAACAATTATAAAATTCTGTAGGTCCCGAAAACTGCAATGGGCTGGCCATGTTGAAAGACTACCAGATGACACCAAAGATCATGACCAAGTGGGTATCCCAGCAAATAAACAAACCAAGGAAGAGGTGGGCTGACTGTGTGAAAGAAAACTGGAGCAGGATGGGAGAGTCCGGGAACAGGAGATGAATGGCCAGGGATAAGTCATTGGAGAGCACGTGTGGAGGCCAAATTCCACCCTGGGAACGCCGTGGAAGAAGAAGACCAGGTAACATATATTAATCTATATTTGTATTTGTTAACTTTGTTTTATTAACCACTCATTGAGTTTAAATACATCTTCCGATTTCGAAAAATACCATTTTCTTCTTCAAGATGTAACTAACTAACTAACTAGACTAACTAAAAACATATTATTGTTTCTTTACCAGAATCTATTTTTAAAAAAACAACAATTATTTAAAAAATTAATTTAGTACCTAACTCAAATTGTTACTTAATATAAATTTACTCAAATAATTTTTAGGAAAAAATTTTAGTAAATATTTTTTTGTTAGATAGTTGTTTTTCTGTATATATTTCTAGTTGGATTCATTTAATTTGTATGAAAAAAATTGATTATAAGGTTTGCTAATTAGAGCATATAAAACCATTCGCCCTTAAATTTGTTAGGTATTTTGTAACATAGGTGCTATTAAATTATTTTGTCTATCATAGATGAATAGAGCGATGCTAAAATATTTTCATAGTTATAAACGAACACGGAACCGAAATTTAAAAAAAAAATTTGATTTACGAATAATGAGAACAAAGTTTTCTAAAGGCAACATTAGAAAAACAATTAGAAAAATGCGATAGTTTATTGCGTCTGCGATTTAGTGCGCTCCCCCACTGTTGACATCGCAATTTTCATACTGAAACATGATGACTCCATTATTTCAGCTTCTTATGTGTCGAAATGTTTATCAAATAACGTATTTCTCCTGAATAAGAAAGGTGTGTGTGAAAGGCAACAAAATCACACACATTAATTTGATTGGCGGTTGAACTCACCCTTTCCATCCAAATTGGAATATTTAAAATGTGCGTGAAAAATAATTTAAAACTTTTAGATCTTCATGTTTCGCTGGCCTTGTTGGTTGAAGATTATTATTTTCCTGCGATTTTTCAAGCTCGAACCCAAAGACGTATTCGGAATTTGATTTTTTCTACCAATTTTATCTTTGATATTAATATTTTGTTGATTTTCAAAATGAGCTCAATTTATCCAAATGATCAAGGATTTATATGAATTACAAGATGTTGGTGCCATTTTAGAAAATGAAACGTGAGAAAAAAATTAATAAAATGTCGACATACTTAAATATGAAAGATTTATGTATATAGTTTCTTTAGTACCCACATATGCAAAACGCAACATTTCATAAACATAGAAACTAGATCAAGTGATTCAATGAAAACATTATTTTAACAACAAATCTTACAAAATGCACTATGGAATTTGATGTACTTATCATATTACGTACATGAGTTTTGCTCTATGTCATATGCCAAAACTCAGTTCGGCACCTGTCATGCTAGCGCACAGCGTCATGATTGGCCGGTAGGCGGGGCTAGTTGCAGATGTTTACGAAGGGAAAATAAGTCAATTGCCTTTGCATGGGTTTAGGGATTTAAAAAAATTTGCAAATATGTGAATTACATGAGCAAATTGCGAACTGCGAATAATCAGACTTTACGAATTATCGGTAGAAATTAGTATGAAATGTTAGTTTCGGGGCAGTTTTTTTTTTAAAAGTGAAAATTCCGTAAAAATACGAAATATAAGGTTACGAATTAAAGTAGTTTTACCGTACTATCAATATGCCTGGCGTTTCATGCGCATAGTGCGTGTTTATATAGACACACAAGGCGCGTTACTTCACTATTCTAATAATCCATAAGATTAACTAAATGATCAATTAAAAAATACATAAGTTTCATAAAATAAAAAACCACTTATACATTAAACATTTAATGTTTTCATAATTTTGTGCCCTCACTTAAACTGTCAGAATGAGGAGAGCTCTTTAACAATATTGATTTAAAATAGTAATCTAGGATTAATTCATTTCTTAGATATATGTTAAAATAATTTTTACAGTTGGAATGGCAACATATTATGTACACTCAGGAATATTATTGATAAGTTATTATCAGAAAATTATACACCATATTAAAATACTAAACAATTAAATGTTATTGAATAAAAACACAATAATTTTTTTAAATTTATATGGATGACTTCTCTTAAATAATTTATAAAAACTAAAGTAATTAGTCGGTGAATAATTTACTTCATACATAATTAATTAGAAATAAATGATTTACACAAACAATAATGTAGTAAATGCGTAGAACAGATATTCCTCAGGATATGGCTCTTAAAATAATTCTGGTTAAGTAATAAAGAATGCGTGAATCGGATATTTTCACAGTGCTGCTTTAATAAATTGAATTATAAAGAATTTGAAAATCAGATTTCATTTCAAATTTATAAAAATAAATGTAATTTTTTAAAGTGAGATTATATATTTCATAAAATATTTCAATAAAACATTGAAATTGAGAATGCTGTTATAAGGATCAATCTGCCAGTCGATAAATACTTTGTTAAAAAAAAACACTGAAAATAACAAAAAAAATGTCAAATAATTTTTTTTTATTTATAAAAGCATTGAATCTAGTAATGATGATGATGTATTATATACAAGTAGATGATTTATCACAATTTTGATTACCATATTTTTTGGTTTATCTATATAAAAATAGATGCCGAAATAGAGTGAAAAAAATCCTATCCAAGCAG
Organism: Eubasilissa regina; assembly: GCA_022840565.1. Lineage (NCBI taxonomy): Eukaryota > Metazoa > Arthropoda > Insecta > Trichoptera > Phryganeidae > Eubasilissa > Eubasilissa regina. The sequence continues at coordinate 26,785,834 of JAINEB010000025.1, forward strand.
ATCCATGATGTCATTATTTGGATTAGGGGAGAAATTATTGTTGCCGGGCAAAAGGGGCTGTTGGGTGGGTGATTTATTTTGACTAGGCGGAGAGGTCATCAGGCTGTCTAAGGAGTCCCAACTCTTATTCGCGCTCGCGGTCGGATTCAATAATGGTTGTTTCATTTGAGATTTATTACCAAAACTCAAAAGATTTTGATTAATACCTGTTGAACTGGACTTGGAGCTCCACTGGTTAATTTGAGAGTTGGAACTGGATGACCAATCTTTGAGCGAAGTCATGCTTTGAACAGGACTGGTTATCGCGTTGTTACCGTGAGGTACCATCATATTATTGTAAGAGAAGGATTTCTGAGGTGTAACCATTTGGGTGAGGTTGGTTTGCATAAGGCTTTCTGTCATATCTTTGGGTTTGGGTGGAGCGGAAATGGTTTGTATTTGCGGTTGTAGAGAGGCCGTTGACTGCTGATGATTATATCTCTGCATGCTTTCTTGTTGTTGTGCAATCCTGTAAATATACCAATCAATAACCACAGAAAATGCACATTGATATTTTTACATAATTTAGTACATATTTTATTTGATTTTAAAATTTGAATAGTTTGATTGATGACAAAAAAGTAAAAAAAAAACGTATTTGTCATATATTTATTCAAATATATTTCGACACATTATTTATGTTATGGTTATACAGTAAAACCGCGATATAACGAAATCCAAGGGACCAAAAAATAAAAATTCGTAATAACGAACTCCCACATATAACGAAAAAAATAAATAAAAACCTACTATATGTTACGCGCCGTCGCAAAAAAATGTTGCGCGGCTTCAAAAAAGATCGCAAATTCTGCAAACAAAGGAGGAAGAAGGTCATAGGGAACTGAATACCTACATATTTTTAGTAGTTTTGTTATTAAAACAGATAAGCAAATGAATAATCAAAGGAATTAAATTAAGAACAGAACCTATTCAACACCAATTGGAAGATGTTTTTGTAAATTCCAGAATATTGCAAACACAAAACAATATTTTAATTGTGTTTAAATGTAGAGCCGCTTCAAACATAGTTTTGAGCATGAAACAAAATAATTCAAAAATAACAATTAAAATAATAATAAACAAATAGCAGTTGAATCGCAGCATTTTTATAAAATGAGTCGTATATAAATTATGAAGATACTTACCGGTAAAGGCGGCAACCACTTCAAAATATAATCGTTAAAATTGTTCACTTAAAAATTATAGTTAATATTGTTCACTTAAAATACACGAAAACAATAGTTAATAGAAATACAAAATGCCGTACAAAAATAGTCCATAAAATATTTTAACGAATTATTTATATTATTGACGAGTTCACACGAAAACAATTGTCAAACGAAAATGAATTTATGTAAATATTTAGTTCGGTCATGCAATAATCACGTTAAAAGCTGAACAAACTTAACTCTACAGACGTTACACTGAGACTGACATTTCCAATAAGTACATAGTGCAACTTTCGGGGGGTTCCTGTTAATTTTTGTATTTTACAGCTGTTTAGGTCTGGGTTTGCAATACATATTAGAAGCGTATGCGTACGTAAAATGTGTCTAAGTGAACGCCGCAAGAATTATGTCAAATGGTTTTATGGGCCTACTATGAACCCAAGAAGAAGTTTGAATTGTTTTACTACCTTGTCGGCCGACCGCCGCGCACCGCCGAGAAGGCCATAAAACCGTTCGCATACGGCAGATGCATCGGCGCGGCTTTGTAAGTGCGAAATAATATTTTCATCTTTTAACATTTTTTTATTTCTATATAAATTTACGTAAATGTATTGGCATTTTTTCGTATGGGACAAAAATGATTTTGTTATAAATATTAACGGGATTTCGTTATATAAATGCATTTTTGTATGAAAAATTGGTTTTAGGGACTAAATTTCGATTTTTTTTTCGATATATGTCATTTTTCGCTATATCGGGTTTCGTTATATCGCGGTTTTACTTTATATATATATATATGTCATAAATACACACTTCAAATTATTCGGAAGTTAAAATAAATATACATCATACATTAGTTGACCAGATTATTTAAAATGCAAAAATACACACCGTTGTTTGTCTTGGATAGACAAAGACTGCACTCCGTTGGAAAGGTTTGAGAACATATTATTATCATGAGGATTTTCATTCGCCTGGCTGAATTGGATCGCATTCCCTGATTCCAGGACCAGCCCTGAGAACATGTCCCCGACCTGTGTAGCGGGAGGTGATACTAAAGGACCTACTGCTGCAGCCAAATTAGCCTCAAACGCCCTGAAAATGTAATATTTTATTCATAAAAAAAAAACATTATTATAATATCGAACGCCTCGTTGAGTCTCATCCCTGGATATCCGGGAGACCAAAATATATTTTTATTTTTTACAGTGCAAACGCTTAGCTTAATTTGAAAAATAGTGAAAATATTAATGTAACAAGCATTCAATGCACGAATTTGAATTTAAAATAAAATATAAGATGTTCCTAGAGATTAAAACTACAATTTGACTGAATTCAGAAATGGAAAATGAAAATAAAAATCACACAAAAAATCAGTAAAGTCAGGAAAATAGTATTATTTCATATTCATTTAATTAACAATGAATGCAAAAAATAAGGCAACAATGTGAATTGTATAAACCTACTAAAATTATAAAAGTAATGTATGTATGGAAAAACTTACTTGGATTCATTTTGAATGGAGTTTAGTTGTTCTAATTTGGTTCTGTGTTCACTCTCTATTTTACCAACCATATCTTTTACAAGCGTAATCAGCGCATTAAATTGGTTAAGAGTTAAACCATTCTCTATACATAACGGCATTAAGAATGGTAGTACCTTAGTAGCCATCACTTCTTTGGTGATACCGAGTTTCTTATAACTCATTGCTAATTTATAGACTCCTGAAAATAAAATAAAATTTTGACAAGTGTATTTGTGTAATATTGCTTACATATTATGATACGTATGAACCAGATAATCTTGGCTAGACGGCACTAGAATCTTAATCTGGAATATTACACAAAACCATTTAAACCAACAGTCACTGTAAAAATGCAAAAGACAAATCTAATTAGGAATAATATTTTAATTAATTATTTAAAAAAACTTAAAACTACAATACTTGGAACATGTAACCTATTTGGTTGGCAGGGTTACCCAAAGAGATGACACACATTCACTGGTTAGAAAAATATTGTATTAAAAGTACCTAAGATTCCCATCAGTACTGCCGGCTCTCTGGAAGGTATGAGAGGCAACATTGGCAGCACTTCATCCAGAACCAACCACTTATCTAAATGTTCTAGTAACTTCCCAATGCACAACAAGCAGTTCACTCTCACAGACAGATAACTGGTCGATACACACAGCTTTTTGATTCTAGGCAAGAGTGCATTTTTCATGGCAGGGAAGTCAATAAGCGATGCAAAAGTAGGAATCACGGATAAACAAAGTTCTTGAATTTGCTGGGCATCAGATTCTAGTGCTCTATATAACATCGGAAGTACATCTGTTTTAATCTCTTCAGATGGTGTGAATTTTAGCAACAATTCCATTTTCTGCATAAATATCAACAGAATTTGAATCGGTTCTTGGATGGTCATGACAGGTTTCAACGAAGGCAATATTTCTTTTATGAATTCTTCCTTTGTAGAAGTCTCCGCTATCAGCAGAACATTGGGAAGAACAAAAGGCACCATAGGAATATTGACAAACTCCTTAGTCAGGCACGGCAAAATACGATAAATACAAACTCTGTGTGGTAATTTCTGAATTATTTGCGGCAAGCCTTTGAAGAACTGCGATTTTTGGAGATTGTCCCATTGGAATAAAGAATCTAAATAATTCAGTGTTTTGACTCCCACGTCGTCGAAATATTTATTCTGAAAAAATATAAATAGATTATAAACACTTAAAACTAACGTATAACTACTATAATAAAAGAAAGTATGTATTCCAATAATATTTAAAGTGTTACAGAAAAAAATATCAAATGTTATAATTGTGAAATAAATATTTATTGAAATTCAATCCTTCATTTTATTCAATTCATACCTTGATGAACTGATGTGGATCCGGTCGAAGCGTTGGGGTGTAGTTCAACATTAGTTTAACGTAATCTCTCAAATCTTCAGGAATAATGTTGAACTTGGATGTAGGTAAATGTTTCAAAATACTAACAAACTTTTTACATTTGGTATAATTATCCTGATGTATTCCCAGCGGCTGACCTCCAGGAGAATGTAGACAGTAAATAAGCATTCCAAGCGAGAATAAGTCACTTGCTGGAGAGTGGGAAGCAGAGACGACACACTCGGGAGCCATAAAATCTAAATTTGGTTGAGTAAAAGCGTGCATGGCAGGACAATACTCATTAAAAGGCCAAAATGGAGTCCGACTATCACTATGTCTATTTAATACGCAGAAATCAAGGCCAAAAATTTTCCAAGCACCCTGTTGGTTGATGACTATGGATTCGGGGGAAATGTTTTTGTGAAGTAGTTTTACATCACTGTGAAGAAACGCGAGACCCTCAGCTATTTGCAAAAGGCCATATTTAATTTCGACCTCTAAAAATTTATAATCTGAAATTTGCGAAGGAGGAGGGTGGGGCATATTGTCGGTCTTGCCGAGAACATTTGCTAAACTAGCAAACACTGGCTCAGTGGCAAATGCCAGACTTTCTCTGCTTTCCTCAAGAGGATGTTGCAATGTAAGGAGCAGGGGATGCCTCAGTTTGGTTAATTGTGTTACTCCTCTTCTGAGTGTCTCCAGCATCACCTCCCGGTCTCCTTTGTTCCATCGATCAAGACTCCTCTTTTCGAATACAAATATAGAGACTTCTTGCTTCGTAGATTTTTTGAAGCCTTTATAAATTTTCCACTGAAGACCTGGAATTATTTATTAGTGTTATTTATTTATAAATTGTCTACTACGGCGATTCATTAAGCTATATAACAACTAATTATTTTATCTCAACGGTCAAAATCAAATCAAGCAACAAAACTCAAAGGGTAAATATACATTCAAAAAGTATTTCCTGGACCTATGTGTTTAGATATTTTTATTTGAAAGAATGCCTTGGGGAAAATTAAAAATATGTGTACTGTACAGGCAATTAGTTAACAATTAGACGTCTAGTGGTACTATATGCGAATAGATAAACAAGATAGATAGTTTATAAAATTTAAAAATATTAATATCAAATATTGTGAATGCAATGTACCATACTTCTAAACCATAACATGAGAATAATATTTTTTTTAACGGCTGTTTTAGCGCCATTGTAAATAAATTATTTTATATATCGAAAAATGTATCGTTTTCATGAATATAATATATTTTAAAGCATAATATTTTCTGAAATATTTGATAAACTAAAAACAACGTACCAGGGCCAGCACTAGCAATGTGGACGGAAGCCTCGAATTCACGAGTGACCGGATTGCCCGGCAAAACGCTTGATAATTGTGAAACCGTACTGGTGACTGAGGTGTAAAATTTGTTGATTACATCCATTTTTTACAAATATAAGAACACAAATAAACAATTTCGACTAGAACCACAAATAGTAAAACAAAAACTGAATTTGACAATTGAGTGTGTTATTGTGTTGCCATGATGATAACACTTCTTCGTGATGTTTTGTTTTCTAATGCAAAATAAATCAGTTTTTTTTTTTAAATGGATGTTATTCGAACAAAACTGACAAAACTAAGTACCTGTGTGTACGATGAGTACACCCATTCAGAGACTTAACGTTGTAAACTGTGATATACTCGGCACGAAGTAACGCGAAGCTATCACATTAATTAGAGAATTAAAAAATACAAAAAAGGAAATTTCATTGTGCCCATCTCACGCGAACCGCCGTTAACGAATTCATATGGCGAGGAAACCGTAGCCTGAGCAAAAAATCTTCGGATGTGTTCTCTGTGCTTTGAATATTCACCTGTCCCCTTATATACAATTAACGATGTGATACCTGGGAATAATCGCAGAGCAAAATATTACTAATGTGCGGGGCCGCTCTAATAAAATGATTAAGGGCGTCTTATCAAGATTATCATAATCATCCTAATCCCATCTATCAACTGTTCAACAGTACCTATGGATTATATGCAGTTCGAGAATGTGGAACTAAACAGATAATCACATGCTAAATAAGAAGCTGCTAAAAGTACTAGAATAATGTATAAAGAAACAGCGCACAAAAATCATATTTAGTATTTATCGTCTCATTTTTCTCATCGAGCACTCCTTAAAAAAACAAACGTTTAACTTTAGATATCACATTTCTTCCTGTACAGAATATATAATTCACATAGTTACACATTTCCAAATAGCAACCATTTTTATAACAACTGTTTATTAAATATCTCTTCGTCTCATTTTCTGATTATTAAATATAATAGTTGTGATTAAGGTTTAACTAAAAAAGGTTATTTTGAGGAGAAAACGAGAAACGAGGTCTTTTGTTTGTCGGGTAATTTTCATTTTTCCTAAAGTATTTGCTATTGTAGGATTGAAATGTTTAGACCTATTCCGATTGCGTAAGTTTTTATTTATTTTATTATTTATATAATACATGTTCCGCACAGCTACGGGCCCACAGAGCCGTGACAATCGTGGCCCGGGAAAGGGTTTAATGCGGGGCTCATCTTTTCTACAACACGGACACATCTCACCCGTCACCGTCTCGACCGCCGGGTGGAAGGGGTACCGGGCCGCCGCGAGACTCCGCCCACCCATCAGTGGCAGTATTAGATTTAAGTTTTATGTAATAAATCGTCTAAAAAAATATATAAACACGTAACTTTGATAAATAAAAAGAGCTTGGAAAGGGCGATCGCCCGGAGATAATATTATGCACTTTAAAAATCATTTAGGGGATAAAAATAGATTTTTAAAGTTTAAGGTGCAACAATTAAATTCCCGGCCCATCTCTCCAGATGAAATCTATCAGGCATCACGAAGGAGATCAAAATCTGTGAGACGCCTGAGGAACGAGAAATAAAAGTGTAGCGCGAAAAACAGCGGAGAAATCTCCGATCTGCTGGCCCGGACGGGGCGGCAGATAAAATGAGCTGAGGTTTGAAGTCTAGCCGCCAGGGAGTGACCGAATCGGGGTGGCGCGGGGACTGGCCGTTCCCTCCGATTGATTCCCAGCAATAGGAAGGCCTCATACGCCCAGGATTTCAAATCTTGAATAAATACTAGTCCACCGACTGCAGAGAGTATTCTCTCGCCGCTGTACTCTTCAAGTCAAATTATGTTTTATTCATCTCTACCTGACTTTGGCCCTGCTATGTTTACTGAATTTCTGGATTCTCGACTTTTTGCTACACCTTTGGACCGAACCTGGAAATTTCTGACTGACTACTACACTGGACATGGATTTTTGACCCCCCTAGACCACTGCAAACCGCTGCAGATATCAACGTCTGAAGATACCAAAGTGAACCGGCGAATCATCCCTGCAAATCTACAGTTCTTATTTCCTGTACGGAACAATACATACATTTATTAGTGTTTGCACTGTGCCTGTCTAACTACAGCAATACGTATTGAAGCATTTAATCAATTGACTTATTCTTAACTTTCAGCTAACTGTCGCGTGTTGATAAAAACTAATATATTTCCGATAGTAATTTTTTATTTAAAATGTGCATCAACGAATTTGTACTCGTCCAATGCAATTCCAAAACGAACCGAAGATACTCACTATATTTTATCATCGTTCAGCATTTGCTTACCATAATATGTATTATTATTATAAACTCATAATACCATTATCAATTACAATTAATCTAATTTTGTTTTAGGAAATATCTACATCCAATTGTATAGATATTTTCCAAAACCTTTTCTAATATTTGTATGTTATACATACATACCTTATCTATGATACATACATTGTGAATACATAAGTACCTACTTTAATGCTGATTAGCCAGATTTCAAACAGCATTTTTTAACCAATAGGAAGCGAGAAGCTATAATTTGACATATTTCAAAACTATGGCCACAGAAATCAAATATAGCGAGTACGTTAAAAAGTGAAAGCTCGCGCTGATATTAATATTTAGAAATCAAAGTATTGCTCAATTTAGAACGCTTCATCATGATAAAAAATAGTTCTTTGAGTATTGTGGATTCATCCTCGACCCTAGAAGGTGTTTTATTTGCAATTTAGTCAATGCAGCATAGTTAATGAAATGTGGTTTGTTGATTTTTGTTGATTCAAGATACAAAAAATTGACAATATGGATGATGATATCGCCGAACGATTACGGGAAGAAAACCCGGAACAATTCTTTATATTAGTCAGGATGCATTTATCATTCATCATTGATATGAACACGGATGAGTGAGTACATACTTTTCTATATTTTATTTATACTTTTTAATTGTCTACATATCGGTATATCAACATTTATAGAATAAGTTGATTTTAGCGATTTTTTAAAGATTTGTTGCATTAATTGTTATAATAATTTGAAGGTATATTCTTTAAAAATCAGTCTCTTATTTCCTAGGTACATACAAACAAACTGCCTTTCAAAACTAATGAATGCAAAATACGATTTGCTTTTTTTTTTAATGGATTAAAAAAAAACATTAATTAACATTTGTGTTACCATTTGACCTTTGTGTTTGTAAACACGTTGGCTTCTACTCTGCCGTCAAGTAACTTATAATACACAACTATCGAAGAAAAATGTTGATGAAATTTTTTTTTAAAATTCTTCACACAGAAGTTCAATATTTACAAGTTTTTAACATGCCTTATTAGGGTTCAATCAAGAAGTAAATCTTCGCAGAAACGAATTTACTTATTTGTAAAATCATACTATTAAAAGTTTTAAATCCTTAAATAAAATTGTTTTGACTGCCAAACATACTAAAAATATGAAAAGTACTAAGAAAGAATTTCATAATACGAAAACAATGTTATTGTTGATCGAAGGCAATCAGTGAGCTGATGACTGGTAAGAACCTCCTAAATTATGATCAATTAATCGTACACAGCAATTGGCCATTCTACAAATTTATTTTCAAGGCCTCATTGATTTCAAAGAAAAATGAAGTGACCCCATTTCCTTAGAAGCAATATTTGAAACAAACCTTGTGTTTATATTCAAACCAATGCTTTTTATCATTTTCATTTATTTTATTTGTAAAATAACAAATATGGTTTTTCAAATTACAACACAAACACTAGATAATATTTACTACCCTAAGATAGTAAGTTTATATGTCTAATTTGGTTACACTGCAATAGATCAACTTTTGGTAGTGCGCGTACACAGATAAAATTTTGATTTCTCATCTCAGAGTCGTGGTCAGTAAGTATCAGTTGCATCATTATACTCTGCGTACAAAATTCAGTAGCAATGAATCATACCTCATTCCACGCTCAACTCTGTACTGTCTTTACGCAACTCACAATATTTTTCTCCGAAATAACTCTTATCCATTCACGTGTGTCATAATGTATAAAAAATGTAATTGGTGAGGATTTTTTTTTATTTTTTAATTTTTTAATTGGTTGGATCCGTATTTTATAAAAAACTTTAACCATGGTTGGGTCCGTACTGTTACATTTTAACTTTTACTAACTGATAAAATATCTATGCTAATTTTACTTATTTAATGCACCAAAAGTGGAAGTAAGTAAAAATCGTAATATAACAGTTATTACCTTCTTCCTTAGAGTAGTTTATATATATAACTGGCTCATATGTATATATATATATATATACATATGAGACCAGTTATATATATATATTTACTTACTTCCACTTTTATATATATAATATATATATATATATAGATCTGGTGTATCTTTTAAGTTTGATTGCATTTTTTGTAGATGGTTTTATTGAGGAAATCTAGATCGACATTTCAGCACTAGTCAAGGCTTTACCTTAAAAGACAAATAGAAGAATCATTAGCTCCATTCACTAATGCTTGCGGAAACTTTAAATTATATATGTATATTTTTACGGTGCGTTCTATCTCTAGCGGATCGAATGCCAGAAGCACCGCTACCGGCCTGGCACAGTCTGTAGGTATGTGTATTGGTGTAACGCCTGCTACTTCAGATGGGTGGAGATGGTTTTAAATACAAACACTGAATTGATCATTACACTATTTAATACAAATTCTACATCATGTTCCTAACATTATAATTACACAATCTGAGTCCCTTATCTTCTTCATGGTGATGTATAACTTTCCACCGGGTGAGGATACTATTTGTCATGAATTGACACAAATTATGGTTAGAGACCAGGTTGTGATTTACTAGAATGATTCTGTGGCTACCACGGGGTAAAGTGGCAGCTGTGGTCACGGATCGCCATGTGACTGTACCAAAATTGATCCTTCGCTATTGAGAGATTTCCTATGCGCCATCTTGACGCCTTCTTCTTAGCCTTCACTCGTTCGTAGCCTCCCCGCTAGTCCTAATGGAGTGTCTCCTCCCATTACGAGGGTGGATTCAAGGCCCATACATCTCTTGGATCCCCTACAATGGATCTCTCCTCCCCTCATTTGTCCTTTTCGCCATCCAATGACTGCTTGTGTTGTAGGTCAGCCAAACAGGCAGCCACGGCGCTGACGCGCAAATTCAAATGTAACATACATAAATACAACAATGTAAATTATAAATAAATATTATCAAAATTAATGTAATAGTATAGAAATATGCCACAGCTTGGGATTCATCCATAAATTCAATCTTTGGTTGATTTTTTTTACACGGAATATGTTGACCATCGCACGATGCGGCACAATAATTACTCTGGCAGTGAGTGTTAATTCATGCAGTAGTAATAAATGATCAGATCATCAGAAACATAAAGATCAATATTGTCTATAAGTGTGGAATTTTTATATTTATCTAATAAATAAATTCAAGAAAATATTCTTCCTTTCCTCCAAAAGTATTATATTCTGTATGTATAATATACTGCATTTTACTTCCAGAAACGACAGTCCAACAGATAAACCAAAGACTTTTAAATGGGGTTTTTCCAAGAAATTCAAGGGTGGAGACAATGCCACAAAAGGGATGGCCGGTCCAACAAAAACCGTGGAGACCGTATCACTGACAGCAGAGAACATCAAGCAGATATACCAACTCATTGATATACTAAGTGAAGATGCTAGTACGTAAAGAATATGATTGTTATGTGTCAACTGTTTGAATTTATTAAATACATAATGTGTTGATGTCAACATGATCACCGACAATCGGGACCAGAGAGTTTATTAACTTGACTCGTTACTATTTTGACTTACTACAATCCGATTATAGTATGAAACATTACAAATTCTATTAATGATAGACGTTAACACACACCCTTTTTAAAAGAGAAATTAGTTCTCATTTTGGTCTCCTAAATTCGGTCAACAATTCTCAATTTGATATTTTGGATTTGTGTTGATTTTCAGTACTCAAATATTATACTTACAATATATATTTGATATACAGATATTCCTCGACTTACAATCGATGTCTAGGGACCTCATAATCTCATAAAAAAAAAACACTAATAAAACCAAAAAGATCAATAGATACAAAATTCCAATTCATAGTTCAATCTTTATTTAAAATTATAATATGTAATTATGTGTAATAAAAATACATTTGTATTACTTAAATTAAAGTTATTTACATGACCTCGTCATCCGAACTTATTATATTAGTACAATCCATATGTTATATTGTGCAACAGCACACGCAGTGCTTATTTAAAAAAAAAAAATTGTTTGCACAGTTTTCACTTTCTTCATTTGAATTCATTTCTTCTAATTTTGTTTTCAATTCTAAGTATTCTCTTGAATGCACCTTACAAATACATATTAAATTTTAGGAAAACCCCTGCAACTGTTCGTTTCATTTATGTAGTATATCGTAAGTGTGTCAAACCGTCATAAGTCGAGGACTACCTGTAAATATAATCTTATCCTTTTACAACTTTAGTTGATATTCCTACCATTACAATTACTGTTCAGTACAGGAACAAGACTGTATCAAATCACTCAGGGGTGGTTCGCCGGTTCACTCTGAGCTCTCGAACGTCGACGTCTGCAGCGGTGTGCAGTGGTCCAGGGGGTCCAAGTCTTTGTCCAGTGTAGCAGCCAAGTCGTAGAATCTTCCGGAATCAGTCCAAATGTCGTAGCCAAAAGTCAAATCCAGGGAAGAAAGTCCAGGGGAATAGCAGGGTCGAAAGTAGAGATGAATGAAACAGTTTTCTTCAGAGAAGTCCAGCGGTGCAGGCGCAAGCGAGGCAAGTGATTTTGCAACCGCTGGACCGTTTATTTAATCTTGAGATTCATCTCGGGGAGCTTATGGCTCCAGCAAGAAGCTGGGGACCAATCCGGAGGCACAGACATCTCCCGCGCCACCCTGATTCGGTCCCGCGCCGCCACCACCTGGCGGCCAAACTCCAAAGCTCTTGTCATTTTTTCCGCCATTCCGTACGGGGCGGCAGAACTCATTTTGCTCCGCAAAAAGGTCTCTTATAATTTTATTGTCACATACCCAGGCATCGCGAGTATTTTTTCTTACAGATTATGACCCTCCTCGCGATGCCTGATACATTTTACCTTGGGTGATGGCCCGGGGAATTAATTAACTTTAAAAATCCATTTTGACAACCTAAACGATTTTTAATGTGCATAATATTATCTCCGGGCGATCGCCCTCTCAAAACTCTCTTTATTTCTGTATTTCATTTATATATAACATTTTTTAAAAAGCAAGTTATTCAATAAAATGACATTCATGATTTTGGCTGGCACCGGGGGCGGGGCCTCGTCCGCGGCCCGGCTTCCCCCTCTCCTCGGCGGCCCGCTGCACGCAGAGGCGTCGGGATCCCAGTGGTGCGGAGTGACGGGCGGGAAGTTTATCTGTTTTGCATAAGATGCCTCTCGTGACGTCCTATTTTTGGACCGCGATTTGTCGCAGCCCCCGCGGGCTTGTGGCTGTGCGGAACAATTACAATATGCACTGTTACTTCTTTTAGACGTCTGCCAGGAAGGCATATTCAGAAGAACAGGTTCCCTGAGCAGGCAACAACAGTTGCGGCGGCTTCTATCTTCCGGGGGGAATCTGGAAGAGGAAGTATCGGGATATAGCGCACACGACATGGCCTCTGTCCTAAAAGGAATGTTGGCGGACACTCCAGAACCTCTGCTCCTCAATCAGCACTATCATGCTTATTGCCACTTGGCTTGTAAGTTATATTTCTCTACCTGTTAACATTTTGTCTGGATAATGAGATTTTTCGTGATGATCACTTCATTCGCTCAAAAAATCACCGTTTGGTGAACTTGTTAGGATACATCTGAAGCTGTCAGCCCTCCTCGGAAAAAAAATTGTTATCTGCAATCTTTTATTCCTCGATTCAATATCTTCCGACATGTTTTTGTTCAAACAATTAGTAGTTCATCGGTTGGAATAAAATATTATTAATATTAGTACTTATCCCTATTATTTTTTGAGTAGCTAGGCCACATGAGACTGGCTTTGTTTACCCATATTTCTAACTGCAATAGCGAATCAACTGAAAGCAATCTAGGAACAATATGAATAAAACAAATTAGGTACACAGAAAATTAATCTATTGAAAATAATATACAGTCACCACCAGGACTCAAACCCAATACTTTTATGGCCAGTAGAATGCATTACTACCGTGCATACACCACGGTAATCTCATATAATTATGTCAGATTTGGACTGTATAAATTCCTTTTATCTTTTAATGACACATCTATTGTTTCCTATTATGTATAAGCTATCATATTTTTATTTAAAATCAATCTCAAAAATATTTGAGTCATATATGGTACATGATGCCAGGACTTAATTAAAATTTCTACGTAAATTGTCAGAGAATTATGTTCTGAAATTTGCAATAAGATTTCATTCAAAATCTGAACAAATAAATTAATAAACAATGATTAGAACTACAGTGAAAATCTGTTTCAGCAACTTGTTTCAGTGAAGGGCAGCCGATAGCCAACTGTGAAACTCGACTGATTGGTGCTCTGAGGCTGTTACTGTTATTATTGCCAGCTGTGGCAAGACAATTGGCTAATCGATTGCTCGTCCTTCTACACCGGGTCGCTTCTTTTGAGGCCTCCAACAGGATGTCTCCTGGAGCCCTAGCCACCATGTTTACCCCTCATGTCATGTGTCCCAGAAGAGTAAGTAAACAGTTGCATTAAATATGTCCAAAGACAGGTGTGGGGAACCGTATGTGCCAGCAAATAATAAATATCTTAACTTCTCTTTAAAAGTAAGATTTATTACGCAGTATCGCCTACTTTTGATTATATATTACACATGTTAGATATTCTCTTAACAGATATTAGTATCTTCTGTGTACAGTTTTCTGGGCTAATCTGCTGTGTATATTTGACTTTCTTGGGTGACGTTTCGGATCCCATTGCAGGGGCTGACTGCCCCGGAAAATATACAGAAGCTGAGGCCAAAAGAATCACCTTCCTGTCTTTTGTTTAAAATGTCACAGACAGAATTGCCTATAGAAGTCTCCAAAAAACATGATATAAAGACGGTATTCGGGGCAAACCCAAGAAAAACCCACGCGTCATGATTAACACCCAGTGAACGTTAATAGAGATGACGGCTTCAAATTAAAAACATAGGAGTCAAAAAGTCTGCACAGATAGTGATCTGACAATAGATGGAACTTACATGTAACACAACACTACTCATTTCACACAACACCTGTTTTTAACACGGTATGCAAGCCAGTACTTAAAAATGACACACCCTGCTTTCGAAACTACTGCTAGCCAGTAATTAATCACAACACTAACAGTCACGCATCACATCAGCCCTGATGATGGACCCTGCAATGTGTTCAGTAACTTTGGCCAAGAATGTCAGATATACTACATAGAAGATTCTGAATAGCCGCGATATCATAAGAACACTTTCAAATATTAGTATGACCCAAATTGCACTACTAGTATTGGATAATTCTGCTAGTTTGCACGTATATTTTTGTACAATGTGTTGCCTCCAGCTGTCACCGGAGGCACTGCACGCCGACTCTCAAAACCTGTCGCGAGTGTTGAGCTTCATGATACGGAAGGCCCCTGTGCTCTTCACCACCCCTCCGCAACTGGCCACCGACATAGCGGCGTATCTGGCCAAAAAAGAACATCGCCGACTGCTTTCACCCAATGTAATAATTTTTCTTTACTAAAATTATTAAGCAGTAATAACATTAGTATCAGTATTTTTTTAGAATTAAAATCTTTACTTAGGAATTTAATGTTTTGTATTTGTAAATATATTCCTGAATTCTTGAATTAATTTTTTATATTTTCTTTTATCTTGCATTTTTTTTAGATGAATATAAACAATATTTGATGTACAATTTTTGTGTGTAAAAATAATGGTTTAAAAAATGATTATTATAATATTGTATAGAATGCCAATTCTATACAATATCAATTATGAAAACATCACAAATAAACATGCCATTGATATATGTAAGCATTCTTCTATATATGGCAAATAATGTTACAACATAAATGATAAAACACCAGTTGCCAAATTTTCCGAGGTACGAAACTGCTACATTGTTTCAATTTCATCAGGGTGAAGACCTCAATGAGAGCATGTCGGAGCGTACGGCCGCCAGCACGGTGTTCACGTTTGTGGATCGACGGATGAGCGGCGTAACGGGAAACGACGCGGCTGGTGGGGCAACGACCGATGCAGCTCTTGCGCAACTTTACGCACACATACAGTCACTGCCAGAGTCGCATAATAAGCGACGTCTGATAAAACAGTTCAATAGAGAGAATGGGCATGGTATAACTCGATTTGATGATTATTGAGATTTTTTATTTTTTTATTATGTGTAATGTTGAAATATTTGATGTGTCTATTTTTGAAACGCTCAAAATCTAAATTTGAATCTTTCCTGATAAAACATTATAAAATGTCAAGTTTCGGATAGCAAGATTTGTGTAAATTCTTGTACAGTAAAACCTCGTTATTGCGAAATCCAAGGGATCAAAAAATAAAATTTCGTAATAATGAATTCCCACATATGACGAAAAAAATTTTTTTTTCCCTAATATGTGTATGAATATTCCGCGCGCACCGTAGAAATAAATGTAGCGTTGCTTTAAAAAAGTTTGTAAGTTCCGCAAACTAGACACCCATTTTCAGATTAATATGGGATATGACATAATAAGGAATTCTGCAAACAAACGAGGATTTTCTGTATAAAAAAACTCTGAATAATCTATTTAGTTTTGTTTCAACAGATAAGCAAATTAATAATAATTAAGAAATTAAATTAAAAACATTTTACAAAACAATACAAGATTACCTAAAATTCGGCGATATTTTTGGAAATTCCAAAATGTCATCCAAATATAAAACAACATTCAATTTTAACTGCGTTTAATTGTAGAGCTGCTACAAGCATTGAGAGTTTCGCATCGGTCAATCGATCTTCATATTTCTTTAAATTATAGATACGAATTCGGAATCATAGTTTTTTGTTAAAGGTTAAAATTTTGTGGGAATTATTACGACCTGAAGCCATTTTAGGGTTCCACAAAATATTAAAAAATGTACTTTAAAGAATAAATTAGGGAATACTAGTACATATAAATATCGGTAAACAAACCCACAAAAACAATTGTCAAATAAATACATTAACGAAAATGTCGTATGCAATATTACCGTTCATTGGAATCAATGTAAATGTTCAGTTATAATGTAAAAAGTGATATAAGTTGACGATGATAATGAAGATCAAAGATAATAATGCGCAGAATTATAGGCTAGGCATCTCCAGCGTTGCGGGCGATACCATACACAAAGCTGAGCTAAAGTGTGACTTTGGTTTCGACTTCAGGGGTTTTTATTTTCTCCAGCTGGTCTAGATAAGACTCGTTTTTAGAGGCGTGGAAACGTGTACTCTTCAGAGCGTGGGAAGGGTGCCGTTCTAACCTATTTTGACAATGGACAATAAATCCAACCTTGAACAAGCGGAGATTATGCCAAATGGCTTTATAAGGGTCTATTATGATCCCAAGATTTTTTACAAGGGCGCAGCGGGCCGCTTGCGCCAACTGGCCAGCTGCATGAAAGCAATAAAACAATTGACAAACATAATCGTAAACAGCCAAAATATGATTTGAAATATTTTCATTGTAAAATTTTTTTTTTCGTTATATATTTACGTAAATGATCGGTATTTTTTCATACAGGACAAAAATAATTTCGTTATACATATTAACGAAATTTTGTTATATAAATTCATTTTTGTATGAAAACTTGGTTGCAGGGAATTAATTTTGAAAAAATTTTCGGTATACGTCATTTTTCAGTATAATGGGGTTTTACTGTAATCATGTAACTAACTACCTTACCATCACACTGTTTCTTCGTGGGGGTAGGCAGAGAGGATGGAGCCCTACACTCTTCTGTCCTGACTCGCAACTCTCGCTTCGTCTGCATTTATATATCTTCTCATGCAAGATCGTCAATTTCTAACAGGGACCATCTACCTGTATCTTGTTTATCTGGTCATGCCAAGTCTTCTGCGGAATTCCTCTTTATGGTGTCATCGTTTGCATCATATATCTTTCATACCGTTTTCTCATTCATCATTTGTTCAACATGACCTAACCGCCTAAACAATCCTTTTTTAATCCTATTCAGTGCACTAAGATCAGCTTTATATTTTTTCCTAATTTCTTAATTCTTTGATTTATCATAAATGTTTTGCCACAACTTACTTAAATTTTGACTACAGTAACTTTTTAATATCGCCCGTGGTAAAAAACATTTACAGGTTATTCGTATGTCAAATTTACTATTGTCAAAGTCAATCCTGCTTAATAGTGTGGCAATGCGAATAATCATCAAATATATACAATTTTATGCTTTATATATGGCTTTATTCACCCCTGCGTTCAAAATCTGTCACTTTCATGATCAATCATCAAATCAGACGGACTCATCACTGAAATAGTAGGATATTGAATTATTCATTGTCATACACTGCAACATTCAAAGTATCAATGTGACAAATGACTTTTGAAGCAGCTGTGAAGAGTCCACCATTTTTAACTAACAACTGGCAATTTTACGATCGGATATCAGAGAGTAAAATTAGTTATTACTTTATATACTTTCGAGAAGTAAATATTTTTTACCAATGATCGAACAATTTGTTTTCAAAACTTATTTTACCGTAGTAAAAACTTACCACTGATCACACAACTGTTCTTAAGTGATCTCTTTCTGCTGCCTTTAGTTTACTTTTGTTACTCTTCTGCCAGATCCAAGCTTCACTTCCACACATCGGTGTTGGTACCAGGACTCCATTGTGTACCACTAGTTTTGCCTCGGTTTATACGTTTCCATTAGAAATTATCGCTTTACCATTAACATTGTGTATGTAGTGAGAATAATATACATGTGTATGTAGAAGATAATAGGGGTATCAAAAAATAATGTTGTTTTTTTCATTTACCGTTTTCAACGGTTAGCGTTGACTGCCACCCTTACACAACGTGTTTTGTGTTATTCTGGTATATACTATACATACCAAGAGTGAATTGTAATTTATAAAACTGAAATTCAACAACCCTATTTACAATGGACCAATTTATACCAAACGAAGAATTTATTTGAAATTTGATATTATATCATTTCTTGAAGAAAGAGACAGCAACAAGTGTCACTAAAAATATTTGTGATATATTGAAACATGTTTTGGATGTTTGTAAGTGTCAAAGATGTTTCACGATATTTTGATTTAAAAAATAACCCTGGAAGTGGATGACCTATTGAAGTGGATGACGTCATACTGGCTGCCCAAATCGAAAACAGTCCAACATTATCTATTTAAAAAATCGCAGACAATCTCAGATACTCGTGGTCAAGCATTCAACTACATCTTAAAAAAACCTGCAAGGCGTGGAGACAAGGAAAATGGATACCGCACAAACTAAGATAAGAACACCTGTCCGATCGAATAGACACATGTGAACAACTTTTGGAAACGGAATCAGAAACACCATTTGATAACTGGAAATGACAAATGGGTGCTATACTTGAACCAAGGATGCAAAATGCAATAGCTTTCGAAAGGTCAGGTAGCGAAACCCACCACTAAGCCCGGCCTCACAATGAAAAAAATCATTTTGTCTGTTTGGTAGTACTGCAAGGGTATTATTAACTTTGAAGCTCGCAAACCTAGACAAACGATAAATACACAATTGTATTGTAATCAACTGGACCGTTTAGCGACGGAAATTAAAAAAGTTGAAGAAAAATTTAAGCATTCAAATCTTATTTTTATAAATATTTTATATTTTGGTACCCCTAATATATTCTAACAATAAGTTCAATTAATTTGCAGTAAAACAAATCAAAGTGAAATTTGTATATGAATGACAATTACTGCCAAATTGACTGATTTTTAAAATTTAAAATATCTTAAGAAAACATGATAATTTTGATGTATTTGGATGTGAATTAATTAACTGTTCAATAAAATTATTGTTTTTCAGGTACCCCATTACAGATGCAGAGGGCTCAAAAACACAAGTCCTTGGGAGAGTCCCTCAAAAAACACATCTTCAACAAGAGTCTGATGAATAGGAGCGGTAAGAAGCCGGTTAATCTGAATGAACAACGTTTTGGTTTGCAGCCCATGATTGAGGTATATTTTAATAATATATTTTTCATTGTTTTAACTAACTGGTGCATACTGCCATCTCATCAACTCATATTTTCTAACACGTCTTAATTTATCTTATTACGTTGTAGCCTTGTGGTAGTCATATGATATGATAGACCATAATTCTTTCGGAGAAATTTATGGAGATGTTATAATATTAATTTATTTTGTCCTAATTGTAATTCTGTTTATAACATTTCATAAGCTACGCAGGCTGCGCAGCTTACAGGGTTTACTGATAATGACAATTGATGTTGCCTTAAGAATATTTACAATTGCATTTATTGTAATTTTTTTTCTTAGCAACCCGCATAATAAATATCCAAACATTTTAAAATAAAACATTTACATCTATGTTTTAAACTTATTTTTAAATTTTCTAATTTATTTGCTGTCAAATGCAATAAGTTTAACATGTCACAAATGAATGATCTTTGTAACATCAAATTGGCCATTAACATTGTCAAATAACATGAACAATCTTAGTGATATTTAATAATTTCTGGATAACAATTTTAACATCATTAATTTTTCAATTTCATACTGATTCTTGTTTAAAAATATCAAATTTCCACTCCTATTTGAGGGTCTCATAACAATTGCAAGAAATTTGTTGTTTGGTGCTTGCTATCATCTGTGATGTCCTCGCCTTTAGCCCTTGCCTGAGCATGCTGTTTCACTCTAATTTTCAGAGCTCTTCAATCTTCAAGAATAATTTTAAATCCAGCGCTGTTAAACTCGGTGTATCAGAGTCTCTGAAGCAGTCGAAATCTGAATTATGTAATTCAATGTTAAAGAGCCCCGAACAAATGAATTCAGATGTTGTAGTCGCTGCAGAAATGACAGATCAAGCTGACAGTCAAGAGAAAGATTTGAACGTTAACGAAGATATAGAAGAAGATGATATTTTATCAGATAATGATGATCATTTAGATGAGGCTAGCTTCTCTTGTGACGAAGGAAACACTTTAGAAAGAGTTGAGAGACTGACTCCAAAATATACTTCAGAACCCAATCTTAGCTTTTTGCCGTCGAATCACGAAGTTACACCTAAATTTACCAAAAATAAAAGTTCAAAATTATTTAAAACTAAGAGTTTACTACCATCACATATGGTGTCGAGGAAAGAAAATAAGAAGCACGATATTCAGAAGCTACAGAATCGAAGTTCTGCAGATGAAAAAATATTAAAAGATTCCAGTGATCATTCGCTTAATTTTAAATCCTGCGTAAAATGCACAACCGATTCCTTTTCTGAAGCCGACGTTTCTGGCAAAGATTATAAACCCGCATATAAAAATAAGGATGAAGTTACATCACCCAAATCGGATGGCAACACTCCCCGTTTGTGCCGAAAAGATTCTGTCAAATACTTGAGAAATAAACGCATCATTTCTCGTGGAAGCAGTGCGTCATTAAAGGACACCACTCCGATACTTAAAGAAGAATCAAGTATCCCAAAGGATTCCTATAATATCACTGAAAATAACTCATTCACTCCTGAAAAGTGTACCTTGCCAGCAAAGGCTAATTATTTGACAAGTACCCCGGCTGTATGTAATGTAATGATGAACTCAGAAAGGATCTACGAAGGATGCTCCACCCCAATGTTTGTCAATGGACACATCATGAGACGAGGATCTATGTCACCTATTACAAAATCCACTCAGAAGATGTCTAAAGCCATGCAGGTCTGATAAACTATTAATTATTTCTTAATCAGTTTTTTAATCATCAAAAAAATATTTTTGTAATTATTTTTATGTTTATACAGTCGAACTTAGTTATAACAGGATCACAGCTGTAATGACCAGACTCAATGATTTAATTTTATGCATATTTTCATTACTCAGTTATAATGAGTATACTTTACGGATATACCCAGCAACATTTGGTGCGCAGTAGAATACTGAAAACATTTGGTGGTCCCCAATTCTCAAAATAATAAGACATATTGTTTATTATTGCATTGGATCATGGTTCAGTTAATGACCTAACCGAGGATTGATCCGTATTTTTCCTTAAGATATGTTTCAAAATTGCATTGCGTCGATCGCCAAACTTTAAATTTATTTTGGAATTTCTTAGCATACTTGTAACAATAATCTTTGTCATTTTAAAGCAAAATTATTATCGGTTAGAAACAAACCCTTACATAGGAAACATATCTGCTAATAGTGTTGATAAAAAAATGTACCTTTCAATTTGCAAAAATAACGAAATTATTCATGAATGGAACAAAAAATGTTGAAGTGTGTCAAAAGTTTTCTTTGAACTCTTCAACAGTGTCGACACTGTGGAAGGATAAAGATGTCTGTCGAATCAATCAGTGAAATCACGGATACATGTAGCGAGTAGCAGTTATTTGTAACAGGGAAATTTTGATTTGTTCTCTGGCCTCGTTGTAGTTAAGTTCAACTGTAGTATGCTATTTTTGGCTTAAGTGTGCATAATTTGCTTGACTTCATATTGCATGCGCTTAATTAATTTATTTTGTGTACCCATGTTATTTAATAAACATATTAGGAAAACTTTAACTCTTAGTTACTAAAATGTAACCATTAACATTAAATTAAATAACCCTTTTAACATGCAGTAATAATAAAAATAGCATTATAAAATAAATTCTCCGCATAAAAGGGGTATTAATTTTTTTGAATTCCAGGAATCTATCATGACACCCCGATCTCGCAAGCCTGTCATCATCAACTGTGATCCGCCAAACAGCACCTTACCGTGTCACATGTCATTGCATAATTCCATTTCCAGTGAATCGAGTAACTCGGACATTGTGTACGATTCTACACCATCATCCATGAAGAATGACAGTGATTTTGTCTCGACAGACGAGAGCCGACCCTCGTCGTCTTGTTATATAAAGTACAAACACATGAATGAAACCAGAGAAAACACTTCCAAAGATAAATCTTCCAGTTCAATAGATAACATTATGAGTATTTCTGATTCGGTTTTGTCCGAAAGAAGAATGAGAATACTACATGAAAGGAATTACCAAAAATTATTAGAAACCAAAAATCCTGGCTGTCAGACATATAGTGTTAACCAATCTAAATTAAGATTGTTGGAAGACAAATTATTTGAAGAATCTGACAGTCAGTCAACTCCAAATACAAGTTTAAAAAGTAGTGCTAATGCGTCATTGACAGATCCGTTTCGACAATATCTTCAATGTAGGTCTGTGTTCACAGGGTCTCCGGTTGACCTATCGTTTACAAGCAATCCTGAAGATTATTGTAACGGTAAAATAGATAATATAGACAATATATCAGAAGGTAAAATGACAGACTCATTGCTTTATTGTATGAATGGTAATATTCCAGCCGATCTTACAATCAACTCCAATTTTAATTGTTCCGATAAAGAAATGTTAATAAAAAAAGACGAAAGCTTTATAAACAATTTAAACAGAGCTTCATTGAACAAATCTTCGGGTGCGGAGAATTATGACGATACAAACAATGGTAATCTTGATCTTTCGATGAAGATATTCAAGGTGCACAGGAATGATGTCGTCAATAAAGTAGTTTCAGAAGCGATTGACAAGGAAAACGTTAGCCCTGGGAATAAACGGCCCGCCCAAAGTACGTGTAATAATGCTGTTGACCAAGATGCAACTGAAGTTAAAAAGGTGAACATGACCAATGATAATATTAAGAAATCAAAGGAGATAGACGAAAACAAGTTAATTCGTAATGGAGATCCAGATTTTTGGGACTACAGCAGATATGGACCATTATGGGAGACAAATCTATGAGCTGAGATGCGTGATATAATTTACATATAAGAATAATTTTAGATTTCAGCGTTTTTTTTAGCGTAAAGACCAAATTTGTATGAATACATTATTTCTACATTTGAAAAATTGATAGGATGAAAATATTATGTAATTTTTTTTGGTCTTGCCCACATTAGCGCATGCCGCGTTTACATTACTATTTGAGTCTGTTAAAAATATTTACTATATTTTTTTTGTCTAATACATGCTAATTAGTTCTTATCATCAGTACAGTAAAATTCCGTTTATTCGAAGTTGAGGGGACCGAAAATCAAGAAAAAAGTTTGAATAACGATTTAGGATAATGAATATAAAAATTTCAAAAATTCAATTCTTTTTTACATACTAACTTTTTTCATAACTACTCAATGTAATTATATACACCTACATCCACACATTTAAAATGAACAATATCAAAATATAGTGTAAACAAATCACAATATTATTTATAAAAAAAAACACTTATAATGAACTATCTTTTCGCACGCCATTTTTAATAACGACATAATAGTCAAACTTGTCAACTCACCATTTCTTCGCTGAAGTTAGCGACAAAAGTTTCTAGTGCTTTTAAAACATTTGTTTTGTTGTGGTCACAGCAACATTTGACACTCGCCTTTCAATGTTAAAGTTCTTTCTGTCATCATTTTAATATTGTTGACAACCTCATTAATGGGGTCGCGTATTTTTCTGTTAATTTTGTTTTGGATAATATTTTTTGCCAATCTCTTGTATTAATTCAATTTTTAGTAACTGTCAGAGTTTTGAACGAGTTTCGCATTAATGCTATTATCGAGAATATAAAATTATCAGTCAAAATTATAAAAATGTTTTAATTTAAATTTAATAAAATACGGAAAAGTCTAAGAAACGTAAACCACGCATTCGCAAATTTCAAAATGTCTTAATACGTAAATATTAGAGAAAAACAAATAATGTTCTTTACATATAAAACAATGGCAATAAAATAATCAACAAGATACGAGAAAATCTGAGAAATGCTAACTACACATTCTTTAAAATGTCTTGACACTATACTTAAATAGAAAGAGAAATGTCTGTATTAAAATTAATACAAATTAAATAATTTGTAAAACACAGAAAAGTCTGTGGAACTTAACCGCGTACTAACGTTTGTACAACAATATATACAAACGCTACGTAAACAAAAATAATGATGGTAATAATACAGAACAGAAGATTGGCAAGCACTGACGTTCGCAGCTACAGCTGGGAGAACTAGGAACTACGTTACCTACAAGAGCGCAAAGATAATATTTGCTATCTTTTTTAAGGTATAGAAAACGAGCGAGAGAAAAATTATTTCAAATCTAGGACGCACAAGATATATTTGTCATCTTTTCTAGTATACTGAGAGTGAGTGAGAAAACAAACTATGAGAATTAACTTTGTGTCACGAATCGGTGTAGGGGCGGAACTATCCATTTTGATGGTCTCGGACTTTGGACAGGCACATCGCGTAACGCATGTGTATTTTCCAGATTGCTGACATTTGACAAAAAAAATCGAATTAGGCAAAAAATAGATCGATAAATTTATCTGATAGGGTCCAAAAATAGCTTTGAATAACGATATACAATTTATAAGTACAATTTAGTATGAAAACTTTCCAAAGGGACCACATTCTGCTCTAAAACTTCGACTTGCGACGAATTTCGAATAAACGGGGTTTTACTGTACAATGTATTATATTCCAGTATTATGAAAACTTGAAGAAAACAGAGTTCCAATTTCGATCAGTCGATTCACAACATGTTATAAAGTATTATAGTAGTATTGTCAACAATTGCAAAGTATTAAAAACTATTTTTATGCAGACACTATGCAATCTTTCTTGAAAAAAAAAATTCTGAATTTGTATTTATATTTAGGAGATAATTTATAACCACTATTAGTATTTATCAGAAGAATCTTATGAGATCAATTCAATCAAAATATTGTGCTCTATTTATGTAATACTGTAACTTTAATTTTAGACATGTGTTCAAGCTTAATAATTACACAAAATTTGAAATACAATGTTCTTAGATTTTTACGGCCATTCAGATTCTTCTGTGTACAGTTTTCTAGGCTAATCAGCTGTGTATATCTGACCTCCTGATGGCCATCGGGATGATATTTTTAAGTAAAGACTGCTTCTTTTTTAATTTCAATCATTATCACAATGAAGTGATTCAGTTACTTCATTGGTAAGTGCCTCAGTTTCTACATTGTCTAACTGTACATTGATAGCAAATTATTTAAAAAATGTTGGAGAAAAACTATGATTTTATTATGTAAGTAAATTTTAAGTACTAAATGTGGATGCTTTAAGAATTTTACTATGGAGTTAGCATAATAAGAAAATTGATTACAATAAATGTTATGTTTATATATTATTGATTAAAATATAATCAATTTTTTAAGTTTTTCATCAAATTGTCAAACACTGTTTTAAATGAAAACTTTTAAAGTGTTAAATTTAACATCTTATATAGGAAAACATATTATGGGGGTTTTCTATATTCTCATATACGATTTAAACGAGACTCCTAATTTTGCTCTATTGAAGTATTCTTGGTGAATGGGTGTTTGTTTATAATGCATTTTTTCCTCATCTTTGAACACTTTATTCCAAAATATTTTGAATCTTAATTATAAATAATTCATTTGAATATTAATAATATGTGCTGGAAACGTATTTAAAGAGTATCAATTTACCCTTTACATAGATATTCAAATGTTTTAGGCGGAGAATATATCAAATGGAAACATGTAGTATATCTGACGTTTCGGATCCCATTGCAGGGTCAAAAATCAGGGCAGAAAGGTCATATATAGATGGCAGACTAGCTCAGAAAACTGTACACAGAAGATTCCAAATATGAATTAACTATTTCATTGGAAAAAAATAGCGAACCTTGGACCAGGAAGAGATTGTTTTACTTCTAGGCTAGGCCAACAGGCCTACTCTTCAACCTCAAAAATATATTAAAAAATCCATAACATAGATAATTTTGATTCATTTTCCTAAATCATAGATCGTAGTCATCATTTATAAATGCAGTAGAACCCTATTGTACAAATTAATTTTTCTGGGCCATTGTATCTGACAAATATTAAAACGTGAAAAACAACATTTGTATTAAAACAACTCTTGAATGGTCCGTCAACAATAACTATGCCTTGATGACAATCATTAAAATGGCTTTCTTAAACCCTGACAGTAAAGTCAACCGAAGAATAATCTGGGAAATTCTAACAAATAGTTTTATTGTGGAACTGGTTATAATATCACAGAATCACTGAGTTTGTCTGTTATTCGGAACATCCGTAAATAAATGTTTATACAGGTATGTATGAGCAAAAATGAAAAAAATGTACAAATTAGTAAATCTGTATCAGCAAAATGCATACATAGATAAATTCTATAATTTAAAATGTTTTTAATTCAGTGTTTATCATTAGGGCCGGTTGTGTAATCAGTAGTAACTTTTTATTAACGCCCGTAGTAAAAATCATTTGTGGGTTGTTGATACATCAAATTTATTACTGTCAAAGCATAGATGGAGATGTCTATAGGTGTGACAAATAATCATTAAATATGCTTCATTTTATGCATTATCTATGGATTTTTCGCCTAGGCCAAGAGATAAGAACCAAATTGTCAAGGAAACAAGATGACAAAGGTACCAGAGAGCTTACATGTATGGAATATATATATATGCATATGGATTTGTAGTGAAAAAAAGGTTCGAGCTTTTTTATTTAAAAATTTGATTAGAATGGCGTCAATGCATCGCTTTTGATAGTTTCACTATATCTGGCAAATATAATAGCTACTTATTTTTAATTGAATACATGATTGTAAATTTTCATCTGTTATTCTGCTTCTAAGTTTATTTTTTATTTGGTTCATAGTTGAGAATGTTTGTTTGCATATATATATATATATATATATATATATGTAGAGCCAAAGATTATGAGAATACCAAAAGCTAGCTTTTTTTTTAATGCGTCGTACGTTTCAGGCAAACTATTCCATGTATCAAATATTATTGTTTCTATTTTAGGCAATTCATTCTCTTAGCTGTCCACTTGTGCTGAGAAATCAAATTGGATCTCTCTCTTTCGAGTTCTTCCAAGCGGCTGGTCAGATCTGGGAATTTGTTACTCCAGTGTCTTGCTTTTCAAATCTATTAACTGCATCTCCAGTGAACCAGCATGTGTATCGAACAGTGTTAAGTTGAGTTCATTGACGTTTGTTTTGAGAGGGCATACGATGAAAGCTAGTGTAGTCTTATTTGTTCTGAATTGTTGAAAACGTTCACCAAAACTATTTTTCATTTTTCCTAATACGCTGCTGAAATAAATCACATAAAAACGAGTGCTTTTTTTCGTCACAATACTATCTCAAATTCTTGAAGTGAAGTAATTCACCCCTCTATATCTTCGATGTATAAATAATATGGACCATGAAATGTAATTTTTATAGCCACGTGTCTTCCAATTCTTGATGTTTGATGATTTTTTCGCATAGGAATGTTGATAGGAATGCTAAAACTCGCATACGGTTCATATTGACTAATTGAGTGTGGTCATGTGTGGCCGGTAGAGAATGCGCAGTAGAGAGTATTCCTTACGAGTCTATATTTGTTCGGCAGCTCTATCTCATCAACTCGTAATTTATAAGGCTGCTGAGATGAGATTGGAGTTTATGTTTGAAGAGCCGCAAACGTCCGTGAAAAGAGTCGCATATGGCCTGTGAGCCGCTTCTGCCGACCCCTGGCCTAGGCGTTCGATATCTGTCACTTTGGTGGTGAAATTTTTTCATATTATGCTTAATAAAGTATATTAAACAACGAGATCATCATTAGATGTACTCTCATCACTAAAATAGAGGAATTTTTAATGATTAATTGTCGTATACTGCAACTTTCAAAGTATTTATGACTTTTGGAACAGCTGTGAAAAGTCTGCCATATTTAACTATTGGATATCATAGAGTAAAATGAGTTTATAAGTATGGATGTACTTTTGAGAAGTACATATTTTTTACTAACAATCAACAACTCGTTTTTGCAAAATTTTTTACTTTAGTAACTTTTTTTACTATATTAAAAAGGTTACTACTGATCACACAACTGGCACTAAGAGTTTTATTATATTCATTTTATACACATTATTGATTTGCTATACACATTATCCAGCATGTTTTGTTTTTAAAATATACTCTAATTTATTAACTATTAAATAAACTGTTTGGGTGAGTTTGTTTAGTCTAGCGGTAAGACACATACTTGATGACCAAGTAGTCAAGATAGATTTGAGGTTCGCCCTAGGATGCAATGTTAGTCCCATTTTATTATAACACAAGCGCGTAACTTTGATTTGAGAATAATTTGTCAAATAGATGTGGCGTGTATGCCATATACACATCTCTCTTATAAGTAAATAAATAAATCTATCAGAAGTTCAAGAGTTTATTCACTTTATTTCTAGCTATCCAAATTTGGAATTGTAGACATCTTTTGAACCTGAGAAATTGTCAATTGTTTTATTTTATTACATATGTAATGATTTTCAAATGTTAACGTGTTATATTAAGACTTTAACAATTTAAATATGATTAAATTTTATGTTAATATTATTTTTAAAATATAATAGTCTGATTTTATTAAGTTTACGTCTTTTAATAAAATCTCCAAAGATTAACTGTTAATTTATCCAGTAAACTAAATTACAGTAAAGAAATGTGTTCATTTGAAAGGATAAATTAATTAATTTATTATTATTAAACTTTTTTTTTTATTATTATAAAAAATGTTTGTCTTAATACTCGAAGTTCACCAAAATTTATTTTTGTGATTTAAAAGAAATATGGGGAACGTTGGCCTACTTATTCGGCGTAAGATTTTTTTGACACCGATGCGAAAAGATTAATACTAGCATGTACAGCTGTTTCTTCAGAGGTAGGTAGATGATAAATAGAACATCACATTGTTATCAGAAGTATTTTTGGGTTGTTTTATACTGGGTTGGTTATTGCTCATTCACATACATAATGTATAGATGAAACTCTTATTATGGCCATCGGGATGATATTTTTATGTAATGACTGCTTCTTTTTTCATTTCAATCATTACAATGAAGTGATTCAGTTTCTTTATTGGTAAGTACCTCAGTTTCTATGTTGTTTGAACTGTACATTAATAGCAAATTGTTTAAAAAAAATGTTAGAAGAAAAATTATGATTTTATTATGTAAGTAAATTTTAAGCACTCTGAATGTGGATGCTGTAAGATTTTATTATGGAGTTAGCATAATAAGTGAATAGATACAATAAATGTTATGTTTATATGACTATTGATTAAAATATAACCCATTTTTTAAGTTTTTCATTAAATTGTACATATGTATTATGAAACCTTCTTAAGGGCAAACTTTTTCATTTTTCCGGTTTAAAATTTGAGAAATTATGCTTTCAAGATGAAGCTAATAGTTAAATTATTTCAATTATCAGATAAATAATTAATGATGTTATTTGTTACGTAAATCATGTGAGAGAGGAAGGTTTGAATAGAAAGAGACGACAGTAAAATTGTTGATTTTTTCGTTTTCGTTACAAGTGTCAAACATAATCGTGTCTAGAGCCTTATCATGGTCCTATCAAAGTTTTTCATAATAATATATGGATAGAAATAAAGATATGTGTTGTCATTTAAATTAATCATACGAAAATTAAATAATTTATTCAAGTACCTAATTAATATATATGAATATGTTTTGAAATCAGACAAAGTACCTACATATATTTAGATGGAAAGGTACGTCGATGATATTTTCTTCACGTTTACTGGAACACAATGACAACTAAGTAACCTTTCTACATTATTTAACTTTCTCAACACCAAAAAATACAATAAACTGGACTTTTTCGATATAACGACAATAATTAAACAAGAAAAATTCATATTTCAAATATACAGAAAGGAGACATACCGATACAATCATACACGCAACCTCGTACCACCCTACCCCACACAAAATGTCTGCATTTAACCCGATGGTTCATAGACTTGTGTCAATTCTACTAACAGCAGAAAATTACACCAAAGAAAAAGAAACAATCTTAAACATAGCAAAAAACAACAGCTACCAAGAGAAAACCATCAAAACTATTATTAACAAGAAGAAAATACAAATATCAATATACACATGCTTATATCACAAAATACTAAAAGACAACGACGAAAGAAAGCCATGGAGAAGAATAATGTATGTAGGAAAATTTACAACAGATTTATTAAATTCCTGTAAAGATAAAAAATGTAACCTTGCCTTCTATAAAAAAAAATATATCTTGAAAAATAAATCCAAATATCCTAAGAAAAAAGCGGAATCTACAAATTGAGTTGCAAGGATTGTGATGCATTTTACATTGGACAGTGCAAAAGAATAAGAAAATGATTGGAAGAACACAAGAAAGCCATAAAAAACTTCAGTCTAAACACCAAAATGGCTGAGCACGCAAGAATAGATGGTCATTCATTTGATAACAGTAATTTACAACTCGTACATAAATTTAGAAATATGTGATAATAAAAATAATAATAAAAACATAATAAATATTCAAATACCACCCATTACATCCCCTCTCTTATCCATTTAACTCCACCCCCGCCTCCGTTAACTCCAAACACACCATGTATTACTGTCTGAAAGTGCCTTTAATTTTAGTTGATCTATAATATTGATAATTGGAAGATGTTTTCGAAAATGTTGTATATCATTTAACACAATGAGAAGTGTAGTGGAATAAAACAGAGTTTTGACTCAATTTATAAAATAATCATGGAATTCCACAAAGTTTCACTGAAAACCTTTGAACAGTTAAAATTATTGTATTTTATAAGACTGGAAATATATTACATATTTTTAAAATGATTAATGTGTTTTTGACATTAAACTTAGTTTTAAATAGTAGCTGAAGCCTCAAAGCATGCGAGTAAATATAATATATTATTTAAAAACATATGTTTTCACTAAAAACAAAGTATTTTAAAAACGTAAAAATTGGTAATATATTCTGTAAATTGCATGGTTTATAACCCTATTAATTTTTAACATTTTGTTAATTTGTCTCCGTAATCACGGCTTCAAGATTATAAGAAAATATATTTCATTTAGTTTATGCAATAATTTGCCAAAATTAAGATAATTTTGTAGCACGCTGAAAATGCATCTAATGGTCGCTGTCTTTCTTATAATGCTTGTATTGTCTTAATTATGGCAAATAATATTCATTTTATTAGTTTTAAATGAGTATAAAGGTCCTGTCTAAGTAATGATTAAAAAAAACGTCAAATCTAGTGTATAACTTCTGATATAGATGAATAATAAAACCCACATTATCATAAAAAATGTGAAAATTTGAACTATCATTGAAAGTAGCTCCTTAAACTGAAACATAATTTGTGACGAATTAAGTGGAAATACATTTAAATCGGGTTCCATTGTAAATTATCTGGTGATTCCAGATAAATGTCAGCTATTTCACATGATATAACTAATGTATAGCATAGTAATAAACTATTTTTGTCTGGTAACTACACATTGTTAATCTGAAGAGAGAGATACCATATAAATAAATTATTTTACTAAAATCAAACATTAAAATATATATATATATACACATATAATAAAGACAGTTTTACCCCCTGCACAATCAGTAATGTTGTCAAAGCGAAAATAAACAAATAACTAAATTAGAAGTATTTATTTAGAATCAAAAATTCGTGAATGTTTTTCTATACAAAAAATAATCTAAATAAAAATTTAGTCTGCGCTGTCCTTAACACAAATTCTTACTGAAATGTCTAAAAAATAAAATACCTTATATACATCATAATACATAAAATAATTAATATATCGCAGTTCATCTGCTATAGAAGAATTTGCAGAATGATATGAACAAATATTAAAACATAACCAAACAGTTTTAATGATAATATATCTATAGAAGTAAATAATTTAATTGGATCTAAATTTAATGTAGACCCGTTATGTATCAGATAAGTTTGTGATGTGTTTGTTTATTATAATTAAATGTAGAAATTTTTTTTTTACGAGAACAGCCGAAAAGCAGTTCTTAAAACATGTCATCGTGGCCTAATTCGGCAAGTATGTTGAGACCTCTCTCCTTCAAGGCTTTGGATAATAATTTCTGCTGATCAATTCTACCATCTTGCTCTCTTCTCTGTGCGTCAAGTATTTCGTCAACAGAGACTTCTGTCAGTGGTGAGTTTTCTTCTTTTTCTTTATCCTGCAAAAAATGTATAAAAAAAGAATCAGGTACACTCATTTAATTTTAAGAGAAAAATGAATTCTAATGCGCCATCGTGATCTATCCTCGTTACTAAATTTGCAGATGTTTTATAAAAAATATACAAAACAAATGTTTCGAAAAATATGTAAAAAGATAAGAGATGATCTCTATCAAGAAAATAAAACTCAAGTACTTTAGGCCAAAAATATCTTTACAATATAGGTGAAATGTGCAGGATGTGTCTAGGTTTATAACTTGCATGACTGGTTCCGTTGCAATTGAATCATTGTTCAGAGGAGCTGTCTCAAATAACAGTAATGATATCCAATCTCCATGGGGAATGGAATTTAAAGAATAGGAAGCTGTGTAAAAAAAATCTACAAAACTGATGATTCTATGGTCTGGGTCACATAAATGATATCATGTATAAAAGAAAGACACGTATGTGAGTGAATTTCGTTAACGAATAATCGCTGGATGAAAGCAGTCATCCAGTGTTCCACTGATTGAATAAAATCACCAAACTCTGGAAATACGTGGCAGTATACAACAGGGACAACCTGAGAGGTCTTCATCTAATAGTGGATAGGAACGACTGGCAATGATGATATTTTATACATCAAATGCCAGTTAAATACTCAACAAAAGTACAAATAAAAAAGATGGCACATTAATTTTAATTTGTCTCTACTCAGTTACAATTCGCAGATAAATAAAGTAAATTTCACTGATAATAACGGATTTTATAATTATTTAAATTAACTTACAATTTCACCTAGCAAGACGACGTTTTCACCTCGAATAATAAAAATCCCTCTGGGAATGTCACCATATTCCTTTCCTACGTGTATTCTTTCAATGCTTTTGTGTAAAACTAAGTTGGCGAACTGATCAACACTTCGAAGATAACCTATAAGTGTTCTTCCGTCTCTTAATAAAACCATGAGCTTCTCTGGAATGAAAAAGTAAGGAAGCAATAAGATAAATAAATAATAAGTAAACAAAAATATAACATAAAAGGTCAAAATCAAAGGTTTATTACTGTCTAATTCATCTAAAAGATGAGCGGTGCCCGCAAGCGGATTAGCAGGATTTGCCATTACTTCGCTACCAATTTTCGTACTCCAATTTAAGAATGTTTCAAAAATATAATTTTTAAATTGAATGCGATGTTAATTAACCGTTTACGAATTTAGTGCTTACATCTACCGGTATAAAAATGCTGGTTTACAATTTCGTTACTACCCTATCCAAAAACATTAGTTAAATGTCAAAACAAAATTGACATGTAGCAAATAGCAATACACGCTTTATCTATGGTTGGATTCATAATGCTGCTAATTGTCAACCTGCATTTTAACCTTATCTATGATTTTAACCCAGTAAATAAATTATTTAAATTATATTATTTTACAATAACCCTTTATATTAATGTAATCTCAGAATAACTATTGTACAGACTGGAAATAAACCGCCAACTTTGCTGTAAATCTCCAAAAATATTATTTTTATTGATTTTTATCATGATACTGGCCTGCTTGGAAAACGTTACATTTGGCGAAATTTTTAGTAGGGGATATTTATTCCATCAATGGCCATCCGAGTCAATCATATTTTCTCAGCACAAGTATAAAAATATTCACGATCACATATATATTTCTGAAAGTTTATTAAATTTATTAACGATTTGAAACTTTTTATGAATCATCTGATGCTGTTTAGAGACGCTCAAAATAAATATATGACTAGTAATTTACCACTGCATTTTTGTACTAATTAAGAAATTGCAGTGTTTATAGAAAGTAGAAAGATCTATAATACAGTATTGGCATAAGTGTTTTATAAATCAGTAACACTTATCATATATATTAGATATCAACTAAATAACTTCGCGGTACGTCAACACTCATCCGTTTCATCTCGCACCGCTGGACTCGTCAGAAGAAAATTGTGTTTTATTCATCTCCGCTTTGACCCCTGCTATTCTACTGGACTTCCTGGATTCTTGACCTTTGGCTACGACATTTGGACTGATCCTGGAATTTTCTCGACTTTGGCTGCTGCAGATATCGACGTCTGAGTCACCAGAGCGAAACGGCGAGCCACCCCTTCTACATTTATAGTCTTGTTTCCTGTACGGAACACCTCCCTTAATGTTCCATCTAACTGTGTATATATTCTGTCTCTCTCTTTCACATGTAATTTTATATTCTGTCTCCTTTGATGTTCTATCTAACTGTATATGTAGTCTGTCTCTCTCTTTTACATGTAATTTTATATTCTATCTCCCTCTTTATGTATATATAAGAGCACTTTTTTGTTTTTATTATTAGTTTTAAATACGTCCTGACGAAGCTTGAACTAAGCCAAACCGGTTGGCGTATAATAAAATTCGTGGTTTCATACAAAGTGATTGTATTTTATTTAATAGAATTAAATATCTCTGTGCGATTAATGAGATCCCGATTCTATTCCACACCAAATTTTACAAAACCAATCTAGGCTATTTTAATGACTACAACGAGATTTTATCCAATAGGACCTGAACATCCATCCATTCACCTGGGCTCTTCGTGACAAAGGCTCAGTTTAAAAAAGAAAATTGAGTCATTTGAACGTGAAATACACGCATTCCTACTACTATCTATTCTAAAAATTAGACATGCATATCGGTCCCTAATCATATCTGACTGAGGATCATATCTCCATGAACTCCCGCCCTCTTGACTATGCTCCTCCACTTTTCTCGGCGTCCTGCAGATATTAGGGCTGTCGCCAGAGAAATGCCTATTGCCTTTTCCACTTGGTCGGTCCATCGGATAGTTGACACAAATCAATAAACGTTGACATTAGTACAAGATGTTAAATTATAAACATTTATTCCATTTTAACTGCTTTTGGGGAGATTCACTATCACCAGACTGACGAACGACGATGACATTTGACGTACGACGGACGTGAAGCAAGGTACGAGACACTATGAAAGTTAAGAGTTGTCTCCAAAGAATCCCCGAGATTATCTCGTGTCGAAAATATATTATTTACGAATACGGGCCATTAGATTAACATTGGAATTTCGTAGAAGAAAACATGTACTGGTTTCAAAAGAAATCATGTTTATATGCTGTAGTATTTTTGCGTGGGTTTTGTAATGAATAAATAATTTGCAATATATAAACAAAACGATCTTTTTTCTTGCGTCCACAGTTATAAAATGTCAAATTGTTCGCTCGTTTGTGCGCCAAAATTACTGTTCAATGCCGAATTTAATCTACAAAAGGCAAATTTAACAGATTTCTCTACATTTCTTCACATTTCTATTAGGTTGTTCGTAAAACAAATATAAGAAACGATATATTATAAAGGTGTCCCAACAAGAGCGGAAAATTTAAATTTGACATCATTTTTGCTGTTGTACTTTGACAGTCAAACCATTATGACAGTTCGATGGTAGAGAGTCCGCAATTATTAAAAATGGATTGCAATTCGACACAACAACGCATTCTTATTATTAAACATTATATCAAAAATGGTGAAAGTTTGACACTGCAACGATTTTCAAATTGCATTCAATTTTTGGTAATCAAAGTGTTCCAAGTGCATCAATTGTGAAGAGAATAATCGAAAAACTCAAAGAGACTGGGTCGATTACCGATGTCAGACTATCGACACGTGCTCGTCCAGGTCGTTCAGCAGAAAACATTTCGGCTGTTTGCCATCCGGCAAGAGTCCGGGAACATCCATTCGGTATCGTGCTGAAGAATTGAACATTTCATGAATATTGTGGTTCTCGATGATATGTGGTTCCACCAGAACAGTCCCACTTATCACACATCACGTGAAACAATGACATAATTGCTGGAAATATTCCCTGGTCGTGTAATTGTAATCGGCCGCCTAGATCGTGCGATTGGACTTCTTTCTTTGGGATTTTTTAAAGTCAAAAGTTTGTCATCAAGCCCACGACCACCCAAGCCTTGTTTTTTTTTTATTAAATTAAATAGAGATGCGTACACGGAATACATGTCACATCAATATTCTTACTATTTTCAAACTAAGCTAAACGCCTGTGCTATGAAAATAGGACTAACTTGCTGGAGTCCTGGAACGACCACTAGATCACTAGGCCAGCGCCTTGACCACTACACCAACAAGCTACTCATGTCAAACCGTGATTGAAAGTTTCGTCAAAAGAACGATGCAAATGTGGCAGCAAAGCCGAGGAGGGCACTTATCAAATGTTTTGTTCCATACATAATTTCCATATCTCTACTTTATGATTAAATGAAAATTTCGATATTTTCTCAAAAAAAAAAACTGTGTTTTATTATATTTAAATTTTAAATTTTCCACTCTTGTTTTCAGTCTTTAGGTTCTGTGGTTGAATTTAGAGACAATAAATTATTCCTTCATGGATTTTGTTCGTGAATAAAAGGGTGTTCTGTATTTTTTTTTTATCTAGATCCAATATTAACAGAGTTTCGAATTCGCAAATGAGAAATATATATTTCACATCCATAGAAAAAGTACAGTCTGTTATTTTTTTCTGATTTACGTTTTTTTACTTAAAATAGTATTAAAGTTAGTTGTTCCCTTTTCTGCGAGCGACCGCTATTGTTTCTTTTCGACGGGACCGCTTGTTTATCATTCCCCGCAGCAGATACCAGCACTAGCATACGTAGTAACACGTTCTGTCCAAAAGTATATTAAGTTCACAATATTTTAATAATGGTTCTACGACAAATAACACTTCAGTTATTTTACTTTAAAATTGCTTCATTTTTGTTTTCTGATTTTTCCGTACAAATGTTGTAATCTGACTAAGAATCGGAGCTCGGGACTCCGTTCCGTTTGTGGGATTCTCTTCATGTGAAATCCTTTCAATTTGAATTACAGCTACTGTTTATTATTTTAGATTCAAAGATGCAAAGACTTACATAATATTCCTACCTATATGGTTATTCAGGATTAACTTCAGTTATCATTTATAAATAAATTATTTTCGAATATTATTGATTTCTAGCCCTATGAGAAAGAGAGCGAATTTGGAGTTAGATATATATTTACTAACGAGCATTTTAATTTTATAATATATGAAATTTTATAGCATTAAAAGTGTCTGTTAAAAATGTGTAAAACCGAGAATCCATGTACGTGCATCTACCTACAAACAAACAAGTACATTAGGCCCCACATCCAATCAATTCCCGTGTTATAAGTACATATGTGAAAACATGTCTCTTTATATACAGATGGCCCAAAAAAAGTGAGTCACCCTTTTTATCCCCGCTCACACACACATATACATCTCGTCCCGGCGGTGCGGGCGCTCTGACACACACGCATATAGGGTGGCCCAAAAATAGTGAGAACATTTCGTAAAATGTGATATAATTACATCAAAATTAGTTTAACTATATCAAAAAGAGCTTAAATAGTTTACTAATTAGCGTACTTACCTACTTATTTATATTACGTTTTATTTTGACAATTTCCGGTCACCATCTTTGATTATTAATTTTCCCATTGTTTGTATTTGATTTTTTCAAATTGTTGCCCAGAATGACAAAAATCACTGCAGAAGACCGTGTTCTGTTAAAAAATTAGCAAATTGAAAAACGTCGGGGTGCTAGGAAAATGATCAAAAAGTTTCAAAACAGCCTGGAGTATAGCTAGACATTACAGTATAACTGTAAATTACATCAGGACGGAGCTCCATCTCACACAGCCAGAAATACAATCAACTTTCTTCATCACGAGAATGTTAATTTCATCGAGCTAGGCATGTGGCCACAGAACAGCCCAAATTCAAACCCAGTAGATTATGCAATATGGGGTGGTTTGATGATTTCTGATTAGCTAAATATTGTAAAAAAAATAATCACATTAAGAATTATAATCAATTATATTATATTTTGAAATAACTCATGTGTTTACTGTCTGTAAATATTTTCTAAGCAGTTATCTGGAATAAATCTAAGTTAAACTATATTCCGAGTTTTTTGTCTGAGTACATTCTGAAATCTTAATAATATATATATCTCTCTAATCAGTATAAATTAGTATACATATTATGAAGATTGAAAAACTAGCACCTGAGGAATAATAAGAAATCGAGTAAATACAGTATTTATTCTGTAGCAACACAGTGAAAAATGGTAAAAACAGCCATAAAACCAAAATTAACTTGTCCCAAATCTTCATGTTAAAAATGGATTATTACATCATCTATAATATCTTTATCTCTGCATTTTTCTGGTTGGCACAAATGGTTGCAATCTATGTAGATGAATCATTTACATTTATCTCGTGTTACAGCACAAGGCTCCTTATTATGCAAGCAATCTTGTGGCCAGATAAAAATGACAGTAATATCAGTGAAAGTCGTCTGCTTGTCTCTGGAGAAACGGTGATCTTTTGACCTGATGAACCGTGGTGACCCAAACGGTCATTATCAGTGGCGTAACGCTAAAAATATTGGGCCCCAGTGTAGAATGCAAGGGCCCCCTGAATGAACATTGTATATATATAATTATTGAGTAATAAGTATGTGATTCAATGTACATTTTTATTTTTTATTAATATTGAAAATATAATACAATTTGAATAATCAGTGAATATATATATATATATATATATATATATATATATATATATATATATATATATATTAACATTTGTTTCTTCTCTATGAGAGTATTAAATAGGAAGAACAATATTGACGTCTTATAATTGGTAGGTATTCACACTATGAAAAAAATCTAAGTATATTTTAGGCAGTGGCGTAACTACAAAAATTAGGCCCCAATGCAAAATGAAAAAAAGTATGTACAATATACAGGGTGTAACAGACTTAGTCCACAATATTTTATGGGTGGATACCTGACTAAATTACGAATCGAAAAGATTCAATAAATATGTGACTAACCCCAACCATGTCACAGATATAAGCATTTAAAAAAAATCGTAAATATGAATGAAATTCGTAAATAAAAATATTTTCTTTTAAAGTTAGCAAAATTAACATTGTGGTTAAAATTAATTATTTTTATTCTTTAACTTTGTTTTATTAACCACTTATTGAGTTTAAATACATCTACCGGTTTCGAAAAATACCATTTTCTTCTTCAGGATGTCAATACTAACTAAAAACATATATTGATGTTTCTTTACCAGAATTTATTTTTAAAAAACAATAATTATTTGAAAAATAAATTTAGTACTTAGTTTATTTTTTTGATTATGGCAAATAACATTCAATTTAAAGGTTTTATCTAAGTAATAGTTTTTGAAAAAGTCAAATTTATTTTATAACTTCTGATATAGATAAATAATAAAAAGTCATATTTTCGTAAAAAAAAACGCGGAAAAATGAATTATTTTTGAAAAGTAAGCTTTAATAATTATTCTTAAGTAAGATTTAACTATTGGAAGTTTAGGTTACAGGGTACCGATCACAGACCAGTATATCAATAGACATGAAATAAAATGTACATAAAGGAGAGGGGTTTGGAACATTAGTAGCGGGACGAGAGGCATTCTACACACATTCTTGGTGGAAACGTAAATCTGATTATGACACATTTATGCAACAGTAAAAGTATTTACTCTTCTAAACTTAATTCTTAGAGTAAACAAGATGTGTTTTTACATTAATGCATAATATATCGTAAGCGTTTAAATTTTCGCTCCAATCTAGTAATATATATAAAATAAAATCGCGGAGCTATTTGATTGCGTAAGTGGTACCAAAGTGATCGCACGTGGGTAACACCAAAATGCGAAGTAAAAGAGAAATCATTTTGACACGCTTATTGGTCTAGTGGTTTAGACACTCGCCTAGAGATCGGGAGTTTACACAATCTTAGTTAAAAATATGTAATAAGAAAATTGACTTGTTTTTTTAAGAAATAGTCAATTTAATGTTTATATTTTTATTTGTTAACTTTGTTTTATTAACCGCTCGTTGACATGGTATTTTTCGAAACCGGTGGATGTATTTAAACTCAATAAGTGGTTAATGAAATAAAGTTAACAAGTAGAAATATGAATTTTAACAACAAAGTTAATTTTGCTAATTTCAAAATTTTTTTTTTAATGTTTCGTATTTGATAATAAAAAAATACGCCACTGGTCATTATGATCTCTTGAACTCTCAATTTTAGGTCGAAATAAAACAATTTCCTCGCTCAATTTGATTGATGCTATGAACCGTGACGCATTCAACAAATATAAGCAATAAACATTAATATGAGGCCCCTACAAATGTTTGACTGTTAACATATTACGTTTACTTCCTCAAAACTATCGATAAATTAACGCCTCCAATGTTGCCATTAAAAAATAATCTTTGAATTTTGAAGAAGCATTATTTCCGCATTTATTTTTAAGCTATTTTTGCAAATTTGTTACGTCAGAATTCAAACGCAATGCAAAGAAAGTAACACTGTTTTATATGTTATCGTAAGCACGGATCAGTGTTGAAATTTAGTCCGGAGCAACACTATCGTCGTCTCTAATTGCTTATGTTGATAATATAGTAATTACTAGACAATTCAAATAAGGGATGATCGACCTTAGTGTCACCCTGAAAAAGGAAGCGCAAAAATATTTGCGCAGAACATGCCTATAGCATTCCAAAGCCTGTTCACAAAGAGAAGACTCTTGTGACCAATGTTCATCAATTGAAGAAAAATACTAGGAATCATAATAAATAACAAACTCAAATAGAAAGAATATATTATTAAATATATTAATTAGAAAGATATACATATAAAATCAATTTTATCGAAAAATATTGTTGTTGCGCCACCAGGATTCGAACCTCGATCTCTTTCCTAACTATGCAACAGCGACAATATTTTTAACGACAAATTTTTGAACCTACATGTTACCTTTTTGATATTAATACATTTAATCGTTCCATTATTTGTCGCTGTAGCATTGTTGGATAATGCACCTTCCCCGGTTTGGGAAGTGATTCAGGTTCGAATCCCGGTGGTGCAACAACATTGTTTTTCGATAAAATTAATTTCATATGTATATATTTCTAATTAATACAATTAATTAATATTTAAAATATCAAAGACCTATGTTCTGAATAATTACAACTTCACAATTAGAATGTGTTTTCCTAATATATATATATCTTGTTTAAGATGTATTATATCTCATTATATCTTCTAATAAAAAATAAATATGTATATGAAGAGGTTGATAATTTATTTTACATATCTAGGTTCTAACTTGAACACATTACCTGTACTAGCTGGAAATAAATACTCCAATGCCTATAAACGATTGACGGGGTCACAAATACTGAGTCGACCACCAGTTATACAGTTAACACCAGTTATATTGCGAAACGCGGTACCTAATCCGGAATGTAGAAAATAAATTAGCCGCTTTTGAACGTAAAATCCATAATAATATTGATCTTCCCCGTCTATATCTATGACTTTCTGGATGTGGCGGTCGTGGCGGCTTCGGTAGTGTCATTTGTGGTTGTAAAGTGCTTGCTTAAACGACCACGCGAACGTATTTTTATTATCTCTAAGTCAAGATTACTAAAATGTTTTCTCTTTTACATTTTCAATAACAGTACTTAAATATAAATTCAATTTGAAACGATGGTGAATTGTATTTATTATGAGTAAGAAAAAAAATACACGACAACTGTCATCTTTTTTTATGTATACTGTCTATGGTATTTCATAGAATAAAGCACTTTCCGCAATGTCAAAATAACGATCTAAAATTTATCGAAATCAAATCTGAGAGAAAATCATTCACCCGATTCCAAATAGTATTTTTGTGTTTATTATTGTCTATCCGCGAACAAAGGCGGAATAATTTTAATTACATCGAGATTTTATTTACGTGTGCATTGTTTTGTGGAAAGCTCCATCATTGAAATATAGATTCTACTGAGACCCTGACCGCGCAGCGGTCACTAATGCCCACGTAGCGGCCACAAGGCTTAGCAGTAAGTAAAATAGAACTTACAGAAAAAAATAGAAGCGAGCTCGAAAACTTAATTAACCTTTTCTCTCCGATGATGTAAACTGAGTTTACATCATCGGAGAGAATATCTCTGTAAATATACTAAACACAGAGTAAATATTTTAGGTATTACTTCGTAATGTATTTATGTATTGGATAAAATAATTACAATATATAAGTATTTACCATACGCAACAATAAAAAATATTTTCTCGAAGAACCTGACGTGAATTTGTCAATACGTGCAGAGTGGTGCGGACGGCGCAATGCGCCGGGCGCGGGGTGCCGAATGCCGATCGTCACTTAGTGGCAGAGCGTGCGCTAGTATTCACTTATATATTATATGCACATACATATCAAGTATTATTTTAATGATTAATGTAAGTAATAAACGTACAATATTCATATTTATCCAACTTAAAAATCACCAAAGTTCACATATTATATATTAGTTTACCGAGTTTACAGTACCGGAAAGCTCGTTTTTATTTTAGCACAGTAAGAGAAAGGTTAATCAAGAAATCCTAAGATTTTGTAGGTCCCTAAAGTTCATGACCTTGTTGAAAGAATGCCGGATGACATGATATCAAAGAAAGAAAGGTGCCCCAGATTGAGACGACTGTATGCATCTTGCGTTAAGTTCTAATTGCCCCTTTTAAAAAAATTACAGTCCGCCTCTGTTAGTGTGTTGGTACGTACTTTTTTCATAAATTGACGAGTACATATGTATATTCGGCCATAAATAAAATAAACTGTTATCACACCGCATGTTCGGCACTTTAAATAAAGAATATTGACAAATTCGCGCGTGAGCAAATCGACAAATTTATAATTTCGCGCCTCGGACAATCTGAATGTAATAAATTTGATATTA
The DNA here is from genome assembly GCA_022840565.1 of Eubasilissa regina. Taxonomy (NCBI): domain Eukaryota; kingdom Metazoa; phylum Arthropoda; class Insecta; order Trichoptera; family Phryganeidae; genus Eubasilissa; species Eubasilissa regina. The sequence goes on from JAINEB010000025.1 coordinate 26,829,629, forward strand.
TACCGATGATGGCACGTCTCCGTTAAATCCGATAATGTCGATAGGCGGAACCCCAGCGAATCGGCGACACGAGAATAATATTGTGTTGGGAAATCTTTACTACAATAATATTGTAATACAGGGGTCGGCAAACTTTTTTTGGAAAGGGCCAGATCGTAAAATTTTCAGGCTCAGCGGCCAGGTAGCAAACTCGAAGATATTTGCATAGGTAATTCTACTCATATAGCAACAAAAATAAAAACGAGTTTAAATTTTTTTTTATTGGGTAGTGATATTTTTACATAATATTTATACACATAAAAACAAGATATTTATATTTATTAATAAACATATTATAAAACTGGTTAAACTTTGTAGGTATACGATAAGTGTAATTTAATGTAAAATAATACATTACGCGTTTGTACAGTCACATTTGCAATACGGTATTATTGGATGGGGAGGTGCATAAATCACTCAAAAAATGATAATAAAAATTATTCTAAAAAAAAAAGACTAGACAGATTTTAAAGTACCAAAAATAGTAGACATATACAAAAAAATTCAAATTTTCAAAATTAAAAATCAATAAAATTTTAGAAGCGAACTCCGATCTACAAGATATAGAGATCAAATTGATATCTCAAAACTAAAATATACCGCAACTCAAAATCAATGTATTTATCAAGGTATCAAATTTTTTAACAATCTCTCTATTACAATTAGAAAAATTACGGACTACCATAAATTTGTAACTGAAGTAAAAAAATATGTACACAGACTAACTGAAACATAAATTAACTCGAATATACTCATCTCTATACACGAGTCTTACTCTCATAGAGAAGAAACAATGATTATTGAAATTGTATTATATTTTTAATATTAAATAAAAAGTTTTTTCTGAGATAATATTTCATCATACTGTAATTCGAGGTTAGTACTTCCTATCATTAAAGTTGTTTGCAAATGGTCATTTGTTAATAATTGCGATTTTACAAACTTAATTTTAAAAAATGTCCTTTCACATTAGTAAGTACATATTTAAATCCCCGTGCATATTATTTCAATTGACCGTATTTATCTTCAAAACAATATCAATAGCGGGCCGGATTTGGCCCGCGGGCCGAAGTTTGCCGACCCCTGTAATGTAATACATACAAGATTGCACGTGTTCGTGATATATTCGTAATATTCACCCATTCTTCGCGCAGAAAATTCGTTTACATCCACCAAATCAGCGACCGGGGAGGCTATCCACAAAACATATTATTTCTATATATATGGTCTTTTAATAGGGACGCTCAAAATTTGTTAGGTTATAGCAGCCATGTTGTTAAAGTGACATCTGTCAAATTTATTGTCAATTGTTAAGTAGTATACGGCAAATTACCACGGAAGGTTGAACAATGTGTGCAAATCATCAAATTTTGAGGGCAATTTGACAATCGATTTGAGGGCACGGTTATCTGGCGCGACGGTGACGTGAACTGGCCACAGAGATCGTTAAATCGCACGATCTTCCTTGAGGCTATCTAAATCGCAAGTCTTTACGAATAAGCCGCAAACAATTGACCCCCTCAAAGTCAACATAACAAACGCCATCCAGCAAATTTAGCCAGATTTATGCGACAAAGTCATAGAAAATTGGACCTCCCAAATATGCCACCGAGCAAAGCCGCAGCGGATATTCGAACAAAGTTATATTTCACACTTAATGCCATAAAATATACTTTCAAATGAAAGAAAAATTGAGTGAATATCTCACATACAACCTGTTTAACTTACATTTTAAAATCGAGCGTCCTCGTTGAAAGACCCTATATATGTGCTCATAAAAACTAAAATAAACGAAATAACATTAGTGAAATCAAACAATAAAAATCCGAATACTTCATTATCTCTGACTTGTGACGAGACATCCAGAGAAGAATGAAAAATTGCACCTCGTAATGTACGGAAAGACAGCTGGACGTCGGGGCCCTGGAAGAAGAACAACATGGCTGAAAAACCAGTTTTAGTCAGTCTACTGCGTAGCTTTTCCGGATCACAGTGAACGAAGTGATGATAGCCAACGTCCGTTGAGCGGATAAGACGCGAGAAAAATAAGAAATTAAATTGAAGATTAAATATAATAAAATATGCAAGGACAGAAGAGTGTGGAGAGAGGAAAAGTAGGCGAGTAATAAGTACTACACCAACTTCCGAGCGAGTAGACGCCGCCAGGCGACAGATTATAGCAATACAGAGTGGTTCGTGTCTTGTTTACCTTCCTACAATACGTGACCGTAGTAACTTGCGTTTGTAGCGCAATGTATCTAATGAAAATCCTTAAATGCAACCTATATTGATGTGAATATGAAATATCCATGTTAACACTTTCGCTAAACAAATTAATTTTTCAGCATTGACTCAAACCATAAGGCTAAGGGCTGAGTGAAAAGCGTTCTGTGGAGGGTGCGGCATTTGGAACCTGTGAAATTAAAGCGTTCACTAGAAGAGACGGTCATATTTCAAGTATGATCATGGCTGACGATATAATCGATATATACGTGAATAAAAAATAATTTTTCAAATTTGATTAAATTAAACCAAATTTACAAGAATGTCAGTGTCAACCTTCGACCAAATATCAAAAAAATATTCATATAAATATTTCAAGTTTCATAAAATAATTGGAAAAATAAGAATATACAGTGTAAATACAAAACATGTGAATTTCTAATAAATTAATATGTAAACTAGTAAGGATAATTGTACTAGTAAGGATAAACATGTCCATGTTCCACTTCTGACCGTATCTTATTATTTGAGTAAACCTTTCCTTAGACCAATTTAATGAATACATAATTAATATATATTAATATTAACTCTATAAAATAACAAATATTAATTGTAAAATAAATTTTAAAGATAGTTTTCTACTATTAGATATTTATTATCAATTTACAAATGTTTTAATGGTATCTGTATCTTAATATATAATAATAATTTATCCTCAATGAGTGGTTTTAACAATAGGTAATTCTTAAATCCCTACTGTCATTTATCATGTCAGGGATTATTCTTTAAATATTTGACAGTGGAGGAGAATTATATATGATATTTTGAAAATATAAAGAATATAGAATTGCTAAACTAAATCAACATTAATTTATTTATACAATTTTAGTGCACGAATTATTCTAATCTGGCAAGGATCTATTTAAAATAAATTGTACGATATAATATAATTATAACCATGAAAACATAATAATTTTAATTATACGCGTTAGGTAAGTTGTGTGATGGAAAAACAAAAAAAAAATAGAAGAATGCGACGCGGGAAAATTTCATCTACCACCGGAATTTTTAAATCATAAAAAACAAGTGACCCTAAAATGTTAAATACATCGTGAAATTAATACCGCTTGAGATTTACCCAGGTTCAGTGTCACGTGACAGACACACTCCTGGGCTTATGTTAATAAGTATTTATATAGTTAAAAAGTGTATATACAAGATGGCTGACGCTCCGTCTATTTATCAACATTTAATAATAACGATATACAGTGTTGTTGCAGGGAAAGTCTCGTATACAGAATGTAACAGTTCCAGTCCAGAATGTTTTATGGGTTATTTTACCTGACTAAATTACGAGTCGAAAATGTTTAAGGTGTATGTGTATAATTTCAACCATGTCAGAGATATGAGCATTTCAAATAAAATCGTAATTTTATAGTGTTGTAAAAAATTCTACAAATGGTTTTGCGGATAAATTAATCAACAAAAATTGAAATTATCAAAATATAACAAAAACCTAATCACGAATGGTAACCTCCATCGTTAGACATCTATTTCAAAACAAATTACACATTTTTTTCTGTCAATCAATACATTTTAAGACTAGTTAAAACGTAAACAAGTAACTACTTAATTCGATCGACAATATGAATTATGTTGCCATTTTCTGATGAATTATTTATATTTACTTGTTAGTATTTAGCTCTTTTTAGACAACGATACCAAATGGACTATTTTTTATTTTACTGTATGACAGAAACAAATTTTGCGACTCGATGAACAAATATGTTCAACGTCACACAAATTTATGTGTTAGTTCGAAACCGTTTATTGCCCTAGTACAAAAGTTGCCTCATAACTGTTCTTATTGTAAAAACCAGGGCTGTGAAATCGTTCTATGAAAAATCAACCGACCTTTAAATCCGACTCAGACTTGGAACGATTTTAAGCGTACAAAAGACAAAAGAAAAAAACATTCATCATATATAGTTTTTATCAGCTCAGTTAAACGCGATATAATTCGCGAAATAATTAACGTCTTCATATACGTGTTCGGTATGCATATATATGTTACCAGTGAGAATATATTTTTACTGAAGTTTCAGTGAAATCATATCCGAATACGTTTCCACCAGTGGAAATATATTTCATATTTTTATTTGTTATCTTTGTTTTATTAACCACTGAATTGAGTTTAAATACATCTACCGGTTTCGAAAAATACCATTTTCTTCTTCAGGATGTCATAACTGACTAAAAACATACTTTTGATTTTTTTTAAAATAGAATCTTGTAAAGAAACAATAATATTTGTTTTTAGTTAGTTATGACATCCTGAAGAAGAAAATGGTATTTTTCGAAACCGGTAGATGTATTTAAACTCAATTAAATGGTTAATAAAACAAAGATAACAAATAAAATTAAGAATTTTAACCACAAAGTTAATATTGTTAATATTAAAAGTAGAAATATATTTCTACTGGTGGAAATATAACTTCACTAGCAGGTTTTAGCAAATGTATGTTCTACCCTAACCTATAATTGAACCTAACCTAACCTATGTGTTGAAAAGGAAATAAAAATAGCTGAGATTATAACCACGGTAGTTTATGCAGTAAATAATATTATTTAATATAAACGAAAATACTATAAGCGAATAAAAGTGACAGTTGTAAACGCCACCTACGCCACCAAACTATTTGTTGCCACGCTGTAAGGCGACACATCGACACTTAGGTCAAATATTACCGCGCGGCGTATTCTCGCTTGTCAACGAATACAAACTCACTAAATGTAACCAGTCAATCTGTATCTTCATTATTAGCTATGCATCCACTGACCGGCTTAGCGAAAATATACTTTCACTAGTGAAAATATATTTTCACTGGTAATACAGATTCACTGTAACATATATATCTACAGCTGATTATGACTGATTATGTTCGATTGTAGCAATAATTTTTCGAGTAATTAACAGTTAAATCTCAGTTACAATTCTAATATATTTTCACTTAGCTCTCTACCTTGTAGCGCTTACATTTTATTTATACATATTGTATTGCGCATTAGTACTTTTATTCTTTGATTTTGTGTATTTTCACTTCTACTTTTCCTTGTATTTACTTTCATTTTGTATTTAAATAGTGTTTAGCCTAGTGTTCAATGAGTTTATTTGGTTTGTGAAATATGATTTGTCTACCAATTTGCCTTAAAACAGGCTTGCCCAGTTGGGCAATGCATTTTAAAAATCTGTTTTATAAAATCTATATGTAACAAACTATTTTTTTTAGCTATACAATATATATTATATGTGTCTAAGAAATAAGTAAAAAGAACATGTAAATAAATAAATAAATCATTGTTACAATCGAACATAATCAACATCATACTAATATGCAGCCGGGAGTGATGATTCGCTCTCGCCCCAGACATCTGAGGCGTAACTAGTCGGTCGATTTTTGACGACACCGACTCTTCTATGAAAATACCGTAAATCAAAGACCACGACTTCACAGCCCTGGTAAGTTTTTGATCGAGTGTGTAATATAAAAATAAATGTAGGTACTTCATCACTGACGACCTGACGAGGGGCTCGGAACGGAAAGGTCACAGGCGCGATGTATTGAACAAGTTGGAAGGTCCGACGGTAAATTAGTCAAAGTGTCCCCCACGCGCATTGTGGCATGACATGGTGGCAGATTGTATTCATACGGAAACCATATTTTTAGTGAGTTATTGGCTGCATGGCGTTTCCGTGTGCAGTGTGCAGTGTGCAGTGTGCAGTGTGCAGATGGGAAACTTTCTTGACTTGATTTTAGTTTTGAAACATCCATAATTCAATACCAATATTCATTCGTGTATAGGTGTACATCCATAAAGAATAAAACATATTTACATTCTTATTCTATTTGATCATCGTGATCTTCATGAATTCCCACCCTCTTGACTATGCTTCTCCACTTTTCTCGGCATCCTGCAGATCTGCAGATGAGTGCCTGTTGCCTTTGCCTCTTGGTCGTTCCAACGGGTTGGGGGTCTTCTTTTTCCTCTCCGTCCTTCGACATGGCTCACCATAACAAACTTCGCCAATCAACTTTGCTAATACACTTCAATAATCGCACAATTACGATTTTATTTGAAATGCTCATATCTCTGACATGGTTGAAATTTGGCACATATACCTTCAACATTTACGACTCGTAATTTAGTCAGGTATCTATCCATAAAATATTCTGGACTTGATCTGTTACATTCTATATACGAGACTTTCCCTGCAACAACACTGTATATCGTTATTATTAAATGTTGATAAATAGACGGAACGTCGGCCATCTTGTATGAGACACAGTGTTATTTCTGGTAAGATCACTTTTTATTTCAGAGAAATTCACGTAGCCACAAAAAAGGGTGAAAGGCCTTCAACAACCTTTATAAGATAATATATTGCCTACGGAGTTTCCGCGCGCTCTGGTACGATATCAAATCCCTACAATCAGCGGTTTGGTGTTAATATATATGTTTTTACATCCAGCGCCGGCGTTACGCACAGGCGGAGCAGGCGCCTGCCTGTGGCGGTTAAATCAAGAGGGCGGCCGAAAAATATATAAATATTGAAAAGCAATACAAGAAAGCAAGTCCAATAAATAACATTATAGTTATTTCCTAATTATGATAATCTGCGCCAGTGTGATGAGCTGCGCATTTAGCATTCGTTTACTCTGGTGTTCAATCCTCTGCTACTTGTCTGGTTATCTCGTATACAGATCCTTGTAAAATAAAGTCGGTCTTCCAGGTAACAATTATCAACACGTAAGTACAGAGGTTTAATATAATACATACACTTCCTAAACACCTATTATAATTGTAAGGAGCTGAGATGAGAGGGCGCTCCCCGCTAATGCGGCGCCTTATAAAGCTCGTCTCCCACCCACACTCTCATAGCGGACGCACACACACCCACATATTCGTTCAACAAGTCATAATTCTCACACTAATAAAGCAGTAATTTGTTGTCAAAATTAGTGTCCAGAACGTCTTTTGATAAAAAGCCGCCCTTGGGCGAATTTCAAAATGCCGGCCTAACAGAATACCGCCCGTAGCGTATTTGGCACGCGGACGGCCGATTTAAGGGACGGCCAATTTATGGGGATGGTTTTACAAAAATTAAAAACATCTTCACTTAAGTTATTAGGGCGAAGAAAAACAATCTTGCCTATAGCGGCAAAAAGTCTAGCGCCGGTGCCGTTCATAAGAATTCCCGAAAGGACAGGTAGAAGATATTGAACAATCTTATTGGTGAGTTGGAAAATCACGATTTACAAAAATACATAATTATATTTATCATTGGGAGTCATGTTCCAAAATAATTTTTTGTGTTGCTAAACATTGGATGTATTTCTTTCTCTAAGTGAGTTATGAATTTTCAAAATTTTGAAACACGGAAGTCGGTTAGCAAACCTGATAACCAGGTCAATTTTTCAGAAAACTTTGACCATATTCTGACTACGGAAATAATAGTGTCCACAAATTTGACCATATTCAAACTACGGGAATAATAGTGTCCACAAATTTGACCATATTCAAACTACGGGAATAATAGTGTCCACAAATTTGACCATATTCAAACTACGGGAATAATAGTGTCCACAAATTTGACCATATTCAAACTACAGGAATAATAGTGTCCACAAATTTGACCATATTCAAACTACAGGAATAATAGTGTCCACAAATTTGACCATATTCAAACTACAGGAATAATAGTGTCCACAAATTTGACCATATTCAAACTTCGGGAATAATAGTGTCCACAAATTTGACCATATTCAAACTACGGGAATAATAGTGTCCACAAATTTGACCATATTCAAACTACGGAAATAATAGTGTCCACAAATTTGACCATATTCAAACTACGGGAATAATAGTGTCCACAAATTTGACCATATTCAAACTACGGGAATAATAGTGTCCACAAATTTGACCATATTCAAACTACGGGAATAATAGTGTCCACAAATTTAACCATATTCAAACTACGGGAATAATAGTGTCCACAAAACACTTTATATTTATTTTTCATGGTTGTTTAATATACCATTCAATGCCCAAGAAGATATACAACGTTGCTGCATTTACAACTTAGATCTTCTCAAAAATTATATACAGTGTAATATCATTGATCGATTTGGCAGTTAATTCGTAGTGTAATATGTTAATTTTAAAAAAATATACATAATTTTTATTTTCACTTTGTATTACACACACAATTTTTTGAGTTGTATCACGACTAGTTTAAGAAGTTGTATCGCGAATTAAAGAACATCGACGCTGTCTGAAAAATAATAATTTCTCCGAATTCGCTAACCATATCATTGATACCAACCATTCTTTCGACAGCCAGGGGTCTAAAATTACTCCACTCGGTATCATAAAGGGAAATAATAATGAATAACCTTGAAATGATAGAAATCCAGAAAAAAATTAATTCTTAGTATTTCGGATTCGTAAACCACATTTTTTTGCGAATCGGCCGCGACCCATACTATTGACACCTTTCCGCGTCACGCCCATAACCTTTTCTCATGTTTGTCCTGTTAGTGTGAAATGTGACCTTGACGTCAGCAGACGTCAACTAGGTTCGATATTTGTTCGATCTTGACATCGCGAGACCATTTGCGGTATCGAGCTGCTCATCCCGGAACTAGTCGTGATGCAACTCAAAAAGTTGTGTGTGTGTGTAGTACAAAGTGAAAATGAAAATTATATGCGTATTTAAAAAAATGAAGATATACAGTGTTATTGCAGTGGTGATTTCATATGTACTATCCACCTTCCCTATGACCACCTCCCCGCCTACCCCTAAATAAATGTATATTATTTTATATAAAATACCATCTGCTCCAAATTTAGCATAGATAATCCTTAGGACCCTATCCAAAATATAGATATACTCTTCCCCTGGCTACCTGTCGCATCGATATAAATGTATATTTAAATATAATGCGTTTCAAATTTTGTTCAGTTGTACTCTAAGACATGAAGTGCACGACCGAATATCTCATCCGCACCCTGCCTGGACCAAATTTATTTTAATTTAATGATCTTTTCGGCGAAGGAACGATCAGCGAAAGAGCATGCCGAGAGTGGTTTGTTCGCTTTAAAGCTGGTGACATCAGGTTAGACGATAAGTCAGGAAAGGGTCGATCTTCGAATTTTGATGACCGGGCCCTTCTGGCGGCTGTGGAAGAGGACGAAAGTTGCACCACTAGAACAGTGGCTGAGAACTTCAACATCGATCAGTCCACGATTACTGTGACCACATTTATTTACAAGTCTACATTTATTTGGGTCCTGGCAAATAACTTTTTGATATCTCGTAACCTATCTTGTCTACACGTTGAACACTACATTATCTTTTCCCCAAAGAAACACATCAGAAACTTTCATCGGAAGGCATTCTACAAAATTAAAGATCAAAAATTTAAATCTAAGCGAACTGATATATTTATCACTTTTTAAATGTCTCAACACAAAACTTTCGGGGAATAAATCAAATGGAAACAATACAGCGACGGTGCAGAAATGAAGAAATATTACCAATAAACAATCAATTGGTTTATAATGTTGTGAGAGGTCACACGTCACACCTCAAAACAATGGAAAAAGTTGGTCGAAAATGAAACAAAGGTTATTAAAGGTCAACACATTATCGCTTCAACGAATGTAAATGTGTTTGTTTTGGTACCCACTCAATTATAACTCTTCGCCCAAGATAAAGACGTGTTCTGACCGAGAGTAATTAACGGTAGTTTTCATAGGAAATGTACCGTATTAGCAAAACGCACTTTAGCGCGTTTGTAATATCAATTAATCAATAAATTAACCTATCGTAATGCTTGCTCACCGGTGTGAAATATACCTTGACGCCAACAGACGTCAACTTGAGCGATATTGTGTTCGATCTCGACAAAGCGATAGCATTCGCGGTGTGGACCCTTTCAGCTCCAGTGCACCAGCACTGTTTTTTTATGATTCTGTGATTTGTGTGCATAGTGTCTTTTCTTTGTGTGTGCTGTGCGGTCGACTATTTAAAATGGCCATCTGTTTAAAATTGTAAGAGTGTTATGGGGGACAAGTATCTAATAATATAATTACACTTCGTCGCTATCGTTATTGGATCTGTCAGTGTCATTGGTAATAAGAAAAAATACCAAAGTAGCAAATATATCGAACCAGTTTTTAATATCTCTAGGTTAAAATTACTTAAATGTTTTCTCTTTTATATATTCAATAGCACAACGAAAATATATATTAAATGAAGTGTAGGTACGTTGTCTTTATTGCGAATAAGAAAAATCATATATTAGCGACATCGTATGAATTTTTCCGACAGGCAAGAATATTGACCATCTGTCAGTTAATCATCTGTCAAATATATGTTCTCAACGTTTACGTTTGTTCAATAATTATTTATTGTAAACATGATCTCAGTTTTATTGTTTTTATTATTTAGCATTGCTTTGCTGCTAGTTGACTGTTTATTATCGGATGTCGCCATTGTCAAAAGAGCCATAAATTTGCTGACGACATGGTTGAGTATATTTTTTTATGTTTCGGAGGCTTATGTTCCCGTTTTTTGTCAAAATAAAATAAATATCGGGATCAGAATATTTTTCGCTTCAACCGATTTTTTATACTAATCGTTTTCATGTTAAACATGTTCCGGAACCGTCTAATTTCGGATGTTATTTTATCTCGCACGACAAATGTCATCTAAAACTATATTTTGAAACCAGATGTAAAAATACGCAATTTAATATTCACCGTATTAGAACATTGATTATATTTACACCAGTCATAACTTCCTCGAAACGTGAACGTCCTACGGAGCTAAGTAGGTACCTACAATATTGCATAATATTTAAGTGCCCGTTATGGAAGGCTGTTTATGCGCCTGGCAGCACTGATAGGCAAATTGACCGTTTAAATTAGGAACGATTGAATGATATTTATAAAATTAATATCTCGTGCAATAATGGCGTCTGATAGACGATAATTATGCACATTCCTCCGAGCTTGCTTAGACATGTATGTACTGTACATATCCTTGTGGATTTTGTGAAAGTGTATACATGATTAGGAGTACACATTCTTATTGTGAAGTTGTAATTATTCAGAACAGACGGTCTGTGATGTTTTAAATATTAATTAAATATGTTAATTAGAAGGATATACATATAAAATCAATTTTATCGAAAAATATTGTTATTGCGCCACCGTGATTCGAACCTGGATCTCTTTCCAAACCGGGGAAGGTGCATTATAATATGTAAGGTATTATATAAAATTATTGTAGTGTAACTCCCTCTCCAAGCACAAGAGCTGGTCTCTTTTTTGGAGAGGTAAGCGAAGTAAAAACTATGTATGTATATAACATTTATTTTCTCATTGTATTTCGCTAATTAAATGAATAATAAAAAATTATCCATCTATGCAACAGCGACAATATTTTTAGCGACAAATTTTCGAACCTATATGTTACCTTTTTGATATTAATACATTTAATTGTTCCATTATTTGAAAGAGCCATCTACCTTATTTTTACAGAATCTCAAATACCTTTGAGTAATCTGATAGCAGACGCCAGAATTATCAATTTATTTTTATTAAATTTTGGACACACTGATACAACTTTATTATTAGGAGAACACATTCTTATTGTGAAGTTGTAATTATTCAGAACAGACGGTCTGTGATATTTTAAATACTAATTAAATGTATTAATAAAAATATTGTCGCTGTAGCATAGTTGGATAATGCACCTTCCCCCGTTAGGAAAGAGATCCACGTTCGAATCCCGATGCCACAACAACAATATTTTTCGATAAAATTAATTTTATATGTATATCTTTCTAATTAATATATTTAATTCATATTTGTATAAATGAGTTTATCTAAGAAAATGCATCTTCTCTTTTATTATCCAAAATCGAAAAAAAAAGTTATATGAAATATAACGCGTTATAAAAAAGTATATCTCAGATACATATATCATATCACCCATATATGTTACATGTTTTTATTTCAGATGTATTCCTGGTCCGGTGTCCACAATTATTTTAAATGTGCCATCTAGCGTTCTACTTTAACGTTCTTGGAAAACCGTTTAAATCTGATGTAAAAATTAGCGTCCTATTCTTAAAATACACACGTTTATTTATATGAAATGAGCAAAAAGTATAAACTGTATTTTATTAACAACAATGTTCATCTTAAGGGTGGGTAAAACTACACTTTAATGTCTGTTCCAAGTGACGTCACAAGAATGATGGTGCCACCGTAGAGTTTCGCGGTTTTATCAATAATTAGGAATAAAACGCGTCTTACGACGAGCACGAAAGATGTGCATATCAATACTCTATTTTTCTATAATGTTTAGGGGTAACTAAAATCTGTTTAATTTTGTAATTAATTAGTTTTTAAAACTCACTTTGATAGATTGCTTTGGTGGCTGGGAAATTTAATTGATATTTTGATATATCTCGTACTTATAGGGAATATTTGGAGAGCTGAATTTATTCACAATGAATTGTAAAATATTATTGGCAGTCAGCAGATTTTTCATGATAATGCAGTGCAGCCATTATGATTTCCGCGGACGTCCTCAATTTCTGGTGCCATCGACACTAGTGTCAGGTATCAAATCAAGGTAAGATTTTTCAGTATGTAGTACTAATGATGGGAATTTTTGGCTTTTAGTGTACATAAAATAATGACATTAAAAATGATTTTTTGACCATGGGTGGTGTTTGCTGCTTTGCAAATTAAGATATCGATATGACGGGTTCTGTAAAAACGTATAATAATTACCAGAATACACTACAGTACCATCACAATTTTTGACGTTAGAAAAAGCTTGTTTGACTTTTACGATATTTTAAATATACTTATACTTACAAAATGTGATATATTCGCCTAATTCGTAAAACACAAAGGTAATTGACATATTATTTAAATATAATGTATCATTTTTCTTTCGAATTTAAATATTCGGTAATAGTAAGTACTTTAGATCTAATAATAATAAAAATATTTTTTTAAGATACAACATGGAGGTGTGCAATGTAATGTTCTACATATTTTTTCCTCACGTAAAATAAAGCTAAAAACTGATAATTTATAATAATAACCTGTATGCATACATCTGAAAAGAGAATGCTACGATGACGAAAGATATATCTCCATAATTTGATAGAATTCTGCAACAATGTGTTCCTCAACCTCAAATAAAAAAATAAAAAGTCAGATTCCTAATCAAACGTCATATTCTTTATTTGAATTTTTTTATCGAGTTAGATTAGACACATTAAATGATGTAATATTAGTTTACGAAGCTTTTAGTGCTATTGCAAATTAAGATAAATGTATTCTCCAATATATCACCTCGTTTCATTCATTAAACAGTTCTCTCGGTGGTACAACACTGCACAGCAAAGCACGCACTCATATTTTTTTGTAATAAAAGTGCAAAATCTTTAATTTATACTAGCCTGCCTGCAGCAGCTACCGCACGGTAGCAAACGTACCCTGCAGAGACGCAGTACTCTGTTGTCAATTTCCAGATTAAAAAAATTAAAAATCGCTAATACACTTTGATAAAACCATTAAAAGTGTTTTGATAGGAAAATAAGAAGAAGAAAGGAGAAAGATCTACATGTGTTACAAGTTTATTTATCACCAGAACTTTTAAATTTAAATTCAAACTAAAACTGACTCAGAAAATCATAATGTATTCACGGAAATTCTCTTTAATTCAAATAATAAGAAATGCGCCTGTGGAATACAAATCACCAACACTAGATGGTATGCAATTTGCATGGAATAGGTGCCAGCCAATTATGCTCATAAAAAATATATTTTATTGATAAAATTAGGTTTTGTAGAGAAAAAAGATATGATAAAAACTTGTAAGATAGACGCAGAATACTTTCGTCAATCTCCAAAAGTTTTTAAAACATAAATAGTTCCTAAATTCACAGAGAAAGCCATAATGTATTCACGGGATATCTTTTTAATCAAATAATAAGCAATGCGCCTGTGGAATACAAATCACCTACGTTAGATGGGCGCCAGCCCATTGTCCTCATAAAAAATATATTTTATTAATAAAATCAGGTTTTATAGAGAAAAAAGATATGATATAAACTTGTAAGATTTAGATAAGATAAGAAGTTTTTAAAGCATGTGTTAAAAATGTGCTAGAAAATAATAAAATGCTTTTTAAAGGACTAAAAAACGCGTAGAAATTTTTTTGGTTTAACAAAATTCCTGAGAGAAATCAAATTTCAAATGTCAATGATTTCGTAATAATTGTAATAAGTTCAATACAGGTAATTATTTTTATTTTTAAATAAAATATTAATTTTAAAATATGATATTAAGAATGTATTGAATTAATAAGGCATATCAAATATATATATGTATTAATTTCTAACACAAAAAACAGCTAATTAATATGTATGAAAATTTGGTACCGTAGTCCATTAAGAGAGTAGCTGTGAGCTAAAGGCTTAATATTCCAATGCCTTCACCAAACAATTTGATTTCAAAGAGGTTTCGAAGGCTTCTGTGTTCATCCCGGAACAAGTAGAGGTGGAAAAGAAGCGCTAAATAAAAGTGAGAGAACATGAAAATATTACTAAATTTTCAAACACGCTGTTTCCAAGGCAATGATAAATTTTACTAGGGAAATCGCTGAATTATATTAAAAAACATTTTTTGTTACGATTGGTAATAAGATTAAATGATCATAATTCATCAGACAGTTTATATTTACGTTTTTCGCCATCAGATGTATGAAAGATATTAATTTTTTGGCTTGGTAAGTTTTTGCTAAAGAGTAGCATACTTTCGGTATCTGGACCACATCATACACGAACTGTTGCGAAATTTGCGAGATGAAATCTTACAAATACGGGAGAGACGTGCCGGCCATTAGCTATCAATAAGATCTTTTTTAAACAATAATAGAGTAATTAATGAGGGAATTTAATGGTGGAAATTTTTTTTTAGTGTTGGGTTAAAACCTTCTAATCGAGTGGTTCAAAGATAATTTTTGCAGTAAGTGCTTCCCGGCATTGCAAATATTTGTAATCTTTTGCTTTATCGTCTAGTTTGAACTATAATGCAAAGCAACATTGGATAGATATTTATTTATTTTATTATATTAGATAGTCATACGTATTAAAATACAATGTGAAAATAAAACAGAAAAAAAGACATTAAAGATGTTAAGAAAAGTGATAAAATTAAAGAGAAAGTAAAAAATATATTAAATATAATTCGTGCAGTGTGAAGCACACTATCCGTATTATAGAGTGCATCAAATAATATGTTGAGATATTATTAAATAATTAGTTTTCCGTTATATATTCAGGGTCGTATAGTGCATCTGTGCAAAATTTGAGACAGATGACTTTTAATATATTATACATTTGTATATTTATTTATTTTTAATATGAATAGTGCATACAAAAGTATGTTTATATATGCTCTAACATAAACAAGATCAAAATGTTCATTTTTTATATAGTTTCTCCTCTTTTCTTATTTCTTCCGACATTTCATTAAAGATAATTAAAGTACTTGAGATTTAGCCTTATTCTTAAATGGCAGTCTCAATCTATCTTTTCCTCATGTATAACGTTTGTGCTCACGATGACGATTTTAAAAATAGCATTGTTGAACATAATATTGAACATTGAAATATATTTTCTACTTTAAAGTTATCATATTCATATATATGAAGAGGTGGGGGGGGGGGGGGAGGGGTGATAAGAGCGTCTTAAAGTGTAACTTTGCAAAATTTGGTTTAGATTAGTCAAAGGGTGTAGATTAATATACAAAGCAAGATGACAGACATGCAACATACATTCAATTTAACGTACATTTCTCTCTCTCTCTTTCGATGTGCTCATGACTTAGTATCATGGTCCTCTAGTCTGCTTCTACAGCGCAAACAGCTTGCTATGTCTATCTTGTAATGGCAGTGGCGT
The DNA here is from genome assembly GCA_022840565.1 of Eubasilissa regina. Lineage (NCBI taxonomy): Eukaryota > Metazoa > Arthropoda > Insecta > Trichoptera > Phryganeidae > Eubasilissa > Eubasilissa regina. The sequence goes on from JAINEB010000025.1 coordinate 26,845,948, forward strand.
GCACTGCATACAAGCAAAAAAGTTATGCATTACTAAAAATTCTGGGAAATAAAAATAAATTTAATAATTTTTATCTTTTGAAAAGACCTTATAACATTCTAGCCGTTATTACCCGGATTGGCGAAATCTTATCTATGACGTTACCCACGACTGTTTTTTTCAATCATAATAATCGCATCTATCTTCATAATGAATCTGTGTTGGCATCTGTACGTCTGCGAATTTTCTGCATTTTTCAAACAATTTGTGCTTAATTCTGTTGTCTTCGAAAGGGTCCGCACTGAAAACTGCGTGCAATAATACTTCTACATATTTGTTTTTGCTTGACAGACTAAACGTTTTGTTTTCATAGTGTATTCCAACCTATGATTCCAACGTCATTCCCAGTTATTTCGTATTTCGGTGTTTGCATAGATAAAAAGCTATAGGTTATAATTTATCATCTGTCAAGCGTGCGAGTTTGCATTTTTCGGGAAATTATTAAGTTATATTATTATCAATATTAAATTAAATGTTTAATTAAACTTACACATGCGAGTACATTTTTCAACCGACCAAACAGGTGAGTCGCTTATTCCTTTCACGTACAACAAACGATTATAATAACACACGGAGCCATATAAAGACTAACCAATACAATTATGTTAGATCGAGTTTTTTTACACTAATTATGTCGTTTGTTCACAATCGATTGTGACTAAGCAAAAATTCCCTTTAGTCTTATTAATAAGTTCTAGATATAATGAATTCTTTCACATATAATATTATAATTTATGTTTATCTCAAATGAAGTCATCATATACATATAGATATACTATTTTAAAAATATTAAAAATTTCCTTAACGTAAAACTTCAAAAAATGACGAACTACGCAATCTGTCAATCAGTCGTAGAGCATGGTATAATTTCATGGGGAGGAGCGACTATGTCTGCAATTAATTCAATAATAGCAGCTCAGAAAACTATTATAAAAGTCGTCTTCATAATAAACACAAACAGACACATTTTAAAGCAACCCAAAATATAATTACCACACGATAACAAATAAACATAACCTATAAGCCTTAATACCATGGAAAGTTGGCGGATTGTCGGTATATGTGCGTGTGTACATTAAACGGCGCTAACATTGCCGCCCGGGCTAAAGGGATGCCTTCAAGAAACTCAATAGAAAATCTAAAATGTAGAATTGAAGCGAACGTAAGATAACGTTAAAAAAAATAACAATTTTAGCATATATAATAAATAGATTATTGACAAAAAGAAAAACAAAAAAAATAAGAAAAGAACGGAAGAATTACTGAAGCGGCAAAGGGCAGAGTCGTACAATATATGGCCAAAGGAACTGCAAATATTTTGGAGCTAAATCAATTAATAGGATGCTGAAAGATTTAACTCAATTGAATTATCACTGTAATATGAAACTGAAAGTAATAGCTTGGATTTGTAATAAGGGTAAGTCTAGTATTAGTGCACTCACGCAAACAAATTGATCAAACGTATAATAATTACTATCAAAAATTTCCTAAAATAATATATTGAAAGTCAATTTTATAATTGCTTTTTATACATATACCTTATGTATAACATATAAGGTGTATGTATAAGAGGTAAATGTTAATTTCGGTTTGATACTTGTAAACTAATTTATTGTACAATTGTCCGTCTCAACACAGAATTTTCTGGAGAAACGAGTACAGTTCAAATATATTACATATATGCATTATACAGTTTCTAATAAATTAATTAATAAAAAATAGAACTACAGACAATTTTATGTGTTCATTCATCAAAATGTCGTTGACCGCCTTCCGCTTTTGTGAGACGATTGAGATGCAGGACCCAGATCTATGAAGACAGCTATCTTTTTGAAGTCTCGGGTCATTCTTTAGCGACATTTCTTTGATCACAATTTTTTCTATATTTTATAACAAAGCTATGAAAATTGGACTAACTCGCTGGTTTCCTTAAACTGGTATCGAACTCTCGATCACTGGATCACTAGGCGTGTGTCTTAACATCTAGACTAAAAAGCACGTCGATTCTTTCCCTGAAAAGTTATTCACCGCGTATATTTGTGCATTTGGTTTTAGGTAAGTATACAATATCGCACGCTGCAACAATCCACAAATCACTAGAGAGGAGAAATTCCGATTTTTACCTAAATAATATAAACTTAATTAATCAATGTTAGAACCATTCGATTCTACGCGTTTTTGCCAACGAATTACAATCTTATTTATTTATGAATAAAACTCACCCAATCCAAGAATTTTCTAGTGGCATTTTCGGGTTAGAATTGGCGCGGACACATACCACTACATTGCCGACGAATACAAAAAAGTCGTGAAAATAGGCGTTTACAAATATCTTAAGCTCTTTATTAATACTAGCTTGTTACAAAATTCATTCATTCATTCGACATATTTTCGAACTCATATATTACACGTTTTCAAATTTATACGTCTATCGTTCCATTATTTGATTGAATAGGTTCGAATCCCGGTAGCGGAACAACAATATTTTTCGATAAAATTGATTTTGTATGTAAATCTTTATAATTAATGCATTTAATTAGTATTTAAAACATAACAGACCTATGTTGTGAATAATTTCAACTTCACACAATAAAAATGTATTTTCCTTAATAAAATGATAATGTATTTGAAAAATATGAAACAATGCATTTAATACTAATATTAACCTTTCCATCACTAAGCGGCCAGAACTTTTATGTGGTCCGAAGCGGGGTATAGAAACACCCCACATCATACTCATAATAAAAAGTTCGTTACGGGCGACGCGGACCCAACCGTCTCGCCGGACGTTTCTTGTCCGAATGCCGCAAGTCGCGATAAGCGATATAGTTGTCTTCCTATCCTTATTCGCATCTGTGGGTGGGGTTATCCAGTTATCCAGTTATCCTAGAATGAAACAAATAAGCACAATAACTAAAAGATACGACACAGGGGTATTGTATCAACTTTCGCAGGTATATGTACCGCGCGAAGATCACTGAACCGAAAACAATATTTTTAAATATTATGCGTTTATAAATTTGAAAACAAAAAAATTGCAAAATGTTCATCATTATTTCCGTGAAGATTACAAAAAATAAGAATGAAATCGATTACATAATTATTGAGTTATCGAGTTTAAAGCGATCTATGCGGAATGTGAATACCCCGCTTCGGGAAGGCAAGGTTAAAACACTATTATGTACTTATATGACAATTTTACACCGTAGAGTTAGAAATTGGTGGTTCAATACACGTTGCATCCAAAAACCGCTGAATAAACATGTTCTGTGTTAACATCTTATTTGTTTCTTTTAATAACACTACAAACAGGACCTTGTCCTTATTCTACAAATCTGTTTCATAATTTGTATGACCGAAATAGAGCCTTGACTTGTATTGCAACAGTTTTATGATATATTTTTATTAAAGATCCAGTCATAACTAGGGCTGATGTTGCAAAACAATTTTCGATACGGTTCCCGATTAGATCGCGGCATGAACTATTCCGGTTGAGACAACAATAGGTTCACAGTTTCGTACAAAGGTTACACGAGCATAAATATTGTATAGGTACGTGCCTAATTATAAACGCGTCAGAGATCGACAATCTAGGAATTTTTATATTTATTATTTATCGTGATTGTAAAATCTAACAAAAATTTTGATCAATTCGATAATTCTTAGACAGACAAAGTAATCATTAAATATTTATCTTTTTTTATTTCTCCTTCATGTTAGTAATGTCACCGCGCCCTTGAAATAATAATGTATAATCTGACATTAGCGAGAATATATATATATATTTTTTTTATTCTAACTTTTAGTCTAATTGTTTTCTCAAATTGTGTTAATTTAGATTAATGGTAAGAAACATGTATGACGCAAGTGTTGACGACACTAGAAATAGAGGACGTTCGCGAAAGACTTGGCTCGAACAGGTAAACTATAGATACTGGAGTATGGTCCTGTCAGAAGCCTCAATAATCGACGAGCTTGTATGAGAAGAAGTATGAATGTGGATGTGGCGAGACTTGTGTGTCAGGTCAGAAGAGCGTGGCGCTATATAGATGTCGATTACTTTTGCCCGCCACCATTTATATTAGACCACAGACCAATAAATGAACAGACATGAAATAAAGTGTGCATATGGGACAGGGGTTTGGAACATTAGTTGAGGGACGAGGGGGGCATTCTACACACATTCTCTGCGGAAACATCAATCTGATAATTAAGACACATTTACGCAACAGAAAAAGTATTTACTCTTCGATAATTAAATCTTATATTATATTATATTGTCAGCGCTTAACTTTCGTTCCAATCGAATCATATATTTAAAAAAAAATTGCGGAGGTATTTGATTGCGTAAATGGTACCAAAGTGATAACGTGGGTGACGCCAAAATGAAAATATTGAAACAAGGAATTTCCGTTAGTTCATGTCTATATATTTGGTAGTCTGTGAATTCAACCAATAGCAGTCTTAGCTATTCTTAAATTTAAATAGCCACCAGTTTGTTTTTTGGAAAGTATTGCATTTATTTTGCATTTTAAACCGGATTCCTAATAAGACGTGGATCAATAAATATATTAGTTTTTTGTGTTTTTCTCTAATAATAAAAAAAATATGAAGGTTGCAGAGTTTGTAACTAGCATCCTCATTTACATCAAACTGAGATATTAAGCTTTAAATTTTGAATACTAATTTTTCGATTTCTTCGGCAGTGTTGAGATGAATTTTATTCAAAAATGTCTCTATATTATTTATAGCAATAAAGTAAACAGATTCTTGATTATTAATGAGATAATGTGGTATTGGCGTCATATGCCAAATACCATACGAAGGACTCTATTCTTTAACATCTCCTTATTAAAGAAAGACTATGCTATTTATAGCAATAAAGTAAACAGATTCTTGATTATTAATGAATAATGTAGTATTGGCGTCATATGCCATATACCATATGAAGGACTCTATTCTTTAACATCTCTTTATTAAAGAAAGACTATGCTATTTATAGCAATAAAGTTAACAGATTCTTGATTATTAATGAATAATATAGTATTGGCGTCATATGCCATATACCATACGAAGGATTTTATTATTTAACATCTCATTATTAATGAATAATATAGTATTGGCGTCATATGCCATATACCATACGAAGGATTTTATTCTTTAACTTCTCCTTATTAAAGAAAGACTATGCTATTTTTTTCTTTGAGCACGTTACTAGAAGCGATGAAAACAGTATGGAAAGTGAACCAATTTAATTTTGGTTGCTTATTTGGTGTATTTTCTTAATTTTCTCTACAGTTGGTTCACAGCGTCTGTAGCTAGTTAGATGCATCTTTGAATTTCTCGCCCACTATCGCTAGTGTTCCTGACGTACGAGGACAAGTCAAAAATGATCTACATTTTTAATTTATCAATGTGTCCCTAAAGTATTTTTCATAATAAAAATTAAGTATTAAAATAATGACTGGGCTTAATAAAAAAATGTCAGTACAGTTCCTTGGGAATTTATTTAAAAAAAAATTGTTTTCTAAGTGTGATCTGTTATTTCGCTGGCACTCTTCTAAAAGGGAGGCAAAATTTCTGAGAACTACTCGCCACGTATTCTCGGATATTTTCTTTTATTTGGTACAGAGAGGGTGGATTATTACTATATACATTACTACATAAATTTGATTTAAGATAGCCTCAAAGGCAACGTGGAAACCAGTTTATGTCACCTCGTCGGGATATCAATTTTCACGAACACCTGGTAAGAACACGCTCCATAGCGACTGAATTCCCAAAGACGCAGCTAGCGATCGGCATACTTCTCGTCCCTTTCCCGCTCCCTCTCCACCACAAAATTGAGATAAGTGCATATACTCGTCCAATTTTTATAAAATGTTATAAAAATCAGCTATCCTAAAAAGTTACATTCCGATTTTTAAAGACTTAAATTAGGAAATGCAAAGATATAGCATAACCTTATGGAGTTTGAGAAGAGTTCAAAGTTTATGTCGATGATTTATATGTCGCACTTACCCTGACTCACTTTTTCACTTTTATTTTAACTATGTTAAACTTAACAATTAATTGAAAATATTTATTTTTCTCTCTCTCTCCCTTTTTCTCTCTGTAGTCCATTGCCCGCTGCTGGGCTTACATGTACTGAATATCAGCTTACTCTAAGCTGCTTTTACATTTCTTCTCCATTCTTCTCGGTCATCTGCAGGATGCAAGCTACGCGGAGTGATTATCCTATCATTTAAAAAATATATTCGTTTAAGAATCTTTCTGTTACTCAATTTCAAACGTGAATGAAACCTTCAGATCGGATGATGTGGTCAATAAAGATATGAACAAGTTGGGGTAGAACATCTAAAAAATATATAATATAATTATTGCAATGCATGGCGCATGGCTTCCAAGGTTAAAGGTATCGGAACAAGTAACACGTGATAATTTCTTAATATTGATCATTTTTAATAAAACAATTTTTTTTTTCAAAGCGATTGTTTTTTTCAATAAAATGTTTAAAAAATTCAGAGAAGTTATCATTTCGCTACGAATATATATAAAAAAAATATTTTTGTTGTTACATTTTCTTCTGGGAATTTTTAGTGGTGTGACATTGCGCTATGGAACGTGTTCGAGCATTAAAACGTATGATCATAAATAATACTAATTAACTTGCAATTGCCATAAAACAATTCATAAAGTAATTGAATACTTGGGATATGACAAATGATTTAATTACTCGAAGTCATGTCTTAAGAATTTTTTATTCATGTCTATTAATATTAATAAAGATGTTAAAAGAAGTGAATGAAATAAAATATTTAAGAATAATAATTGACAATAAACTAAAATACGACAAACATATTTTAATGATTAGAAATATTAAGGCCAAAATGTTGGTTTTATAAGCAGAATAAAAAACCTAACCTAAAAAACATCTGAATTAGTGTATATTTCTATTGTCACTCCGCATATAAATTGTTGTTCGACAGTATTATTTTTGGGATATGAAGCTGAGAAGAACCAAATAATTCAAAACAGTACTATTTTGAGATGTTCCTAATATTTATTTATTTATTAGATGACATGCATATTTTTGTTTTAACAGAGGTGAATATATTATAACATAATAAATATAAGAGACAATTATTTTATTGTGTGGGATGGAGTTGACTTCACCTCTGATTTATACAGCGTTGTCCTGGCTACTTTGCTAGACTGAAGACTGTGATAAAGTATCCAGTTTTTTTTTCGTGCTGTTGTAGTGTTATTTATATCATTGACAGGAATAAAAAGAGAAATAAAAAAAATACGTAAAAAAAAATAAAAAATATGAAGTGGGAGTGTTGTAGGACTAGTGAATTATTAGTGTAGGTATTGAATAAATTATGTTAGAATGTTGGATAGCCGGGCTTCTGATTCATCTCTGACTGATTGGATCATATATTGGGTCCATATTTGTGTAATCTTATTGGAATTAAACGATTTCCAGTTGGTACTGAGTGCGTTGTACAGTTTCGGAGCTAAGAACATGTAGAATCTTTGATAAAATGTCGTTGTTGCTCTCGGAACTTTTGTGTAGATGTTCGTTGTTTGTCTTGTGTTGTGTCCATGATTTATTGCTTGGGGTGAGATATACAAGAATAATTTATATGTTAAAATAACTATAATGAATGACAGTCAAACAAAAAATTACACAAAATGTCTTGCCATCATATATACAAATAAAAATATAATTTTGAGGTACACACGTATCTTACGAGAAGTCGGTGGAATTTTAGACTTCCATAAACAAATCTGACAGGAACACAAAATAGTTTACACTATAAAGGTTTCAGATTGTTCAATGACCTGCCAGCAAATATTTAAATGCAAATGCCAGTCTTGTACGTCAGGCGCAGAATATGCAGTTATCTAAGTTTAATAACTGATCATTTTTATTTTCTTTTTGTATTTATAATCTTTTTATTATATCTTATGCTAATTGATACAATTTAATATATTTTTTTATGTTAGTGTCACTAGATGGAAGAATATTATAATTTTTACAATAAAATAAAAAATATATATACATACGTACACACAAAAAATATATATTTTATAAATCGTTAAGAAAACGGTGTTTTAATATCAAACAAGCCAAATATAGTCAGCAACTGAAGAGTGCAGATATTGGGACACACTTATCAAACGGACGACCACGAGAGGTCAAACTGAAAAAAATACATTTTATGATTGATCTGTGATCTGTGAATTGATCGTTGAAAGATTCGTTATATACATGGAAGGAATTGGAAGTCTTCTTGCAGCAACGCGTTGCGTCTAAAAATTATCAAACGAATAGTTTTTTCTATGCGGTGGCTGTAAGAGGACTAACTAGTTGAGTAAGACTCTCGAGGGCCCGAGACGGGCATTTTTGAGGGCTCCTTATAATTATAAAATTGTAATAAGCAAATTTTATTACTTTTAAATGTTTGTCAAGGCGGAGTATCTTTTGTATAATTTTTCTCTAATAATGTTTGATTATTATTATTATCCTATTATAGTTGCACAGCATAAAAAAACTTTACTAAGATTATATATTAATGGATTTTTAAATTTTCATAAGGTTCATAAAAAATAATAAATAATATTACTTTAAGAAAACCGAAAAATTTTAAAATATACATTTTTATTTACATTTTTTATACGATACATGACGCCTACTTACTATTAATAAAGAAAAAAATAATAATAAATAAGTATTATACATTTAAGCATGTTAATAAAGATAACATTTAAGCATGTTAATAAAGATAACATTTAAGCATGTTAATAAAGATAACATTTAAGCATGTTAATAAAGATAACATTTAAGCATGTTAATAAAGATAACATTTAAGCGTGTTAGTAAACGTAATAAAAATGTTTAAAATACATACTGTTATTAAAATAAAAAATAGGCCGTTTTATTATAAAACATTTCTTTATTATTTATTTCACTAATTTGGTAATACACATTTTTATGAATTCACTTTTCTTACTTTCACAGCACCAAATTTTTCTATAATTCCATTCTTTTACTAAGTCGTTTTCAATACACAATAATAAATTCAATACAATTTTAATGTGAGAAATTTTTTTAAATGATTGTTGTAAATGGTGAAAATGCTATCGTTAAATAAATTCTGAAAACAATAGCTTCGTTCGGAAAATATTACTCTGTTAAAATTCGTTTCATTATATCTGACACTATTGAGGAATCATTAATATCCTCAAAATACTCTTGTGAAGTAAATTAATTAATTTTCTAGATCTGTAATACATTCTGAAATCTTAATATATAATCTCTCTAATTAGTATAAGTTAGTAAAAATATTATGACGATTGAAAAACTAGCACTTGAGGAATAATAAGAAATCGAGGAAATACAATCTTTATTCTGATGATTTTTGATTATCTAAATATCGTGCAAAAAAAATTACATTAAGAATTATAATCAATTATATTGTGTTTTAAAATAACTCATGTGTTACGAGATGTTCTCACTTTTTTTGAGTCACCTGTATATTTACTACCTGCCGCTCGCTCTACCGTGCAGGTTTCTACGCAGTCAACGTGGACCAGTATTTTAAAATATATAACGTCCTATTTTTACGATATAATTGACAAAATCAGCACCAGAAAATCATTGTGAAAAACTAATATTTAGTACGTAACATGGGTACCTGTTTAAGAAAGTTACTAGAATTATAGGAAATCTCGAATTTGCGTATTATTGACTTAAACCATTCATTATATTACCCAACAATAAAGATAAATACTTGCAAAGTGTTGATTTGGAAATTGGATTTTACATCCTCAGGCCTGCGTTAGATTAATCTCAGTCATATATAAATATTACTGATCGCAATACTTTCCCGAACAAATAACAGATGTATTTCGAAACAACAATTAATATGTTTGTATTACTTGTATACCTTTGATTTTTTTAAAGGGGGCAAAATGCCTTTCTCTTATCTTGAAATAAATCACATTTATGTCTTTTTCTTCAGCAATTTTGCACCCATATTTGAAACCCCTCAAACGCTGCCACGGACCCCTGTCTTACGCAGTTTTCGTGCATGCATTTTTTAACAGGGCGTCAACCCAACCCATTTTGCCCGATTCGATCTTGCCCATCGTGATTACTGGTTCATTCTGATTCTCTAGGACATCGTCCTGTCAGCACAGTTCGATCTCCTTCTTCTACGTCTCCCCGGATTACTGGACAAAACAAATGATCTGATATATTGGGTTGATACCGTTTTTGGTTTCCAAGGTAAGAGAGGATTAGAAAGGATTTTATTGGTTGATTGAATTTCAACATATATTCATGGACATTTTGTTTTGAGTATGCAAATATGATCAGTTTTAAAGTATTAACTTATTTTTAGTATTATCAATGACCACTGTGAGATGAGGGAAATTAAAAATAAAATAAAAACACTATAAATTAACAATAATGATCCATAAATATAAATAAATAACTGATGCAGTTTGAACCTTGAGCTCTTGCTGTTTCTTATAATGTCCGTTAAATAGAGTTGGTGTGTATGGAAGTAATAAAGAATAATGCATTTGGAACCCATTTCACGAAATAACTCAAATTATCCCAAAACGTCAGTTGGAACCTTCTTATTCTGTGTTAAATTAAGGCTAAAATTATTAACTATGAATTTAGTCATATATTTGTTTCTGAAGAACCATCACTTTTGTGGTTTATTGCCAACAATTCCGTTGCTTTAAGGTCGCAATTCAATATAATGGACCGGCATTACAAATGTGGCTATTCAAGAGCTCGGTTGGGAGATTATTCCACATCCCCTACATTATCTTGATCTTGCTCCATCAGATTTTTTATCTTTTCAGTTCTCTAACTGAGAATCTCCTTTAATATCAACGCTGCTCTTCAAAATTGGCTTGTTGTTTGACTTCACATCCAAACCACCGAATTTCTTCTGGTGTAGAATCAATAAACTATCAGAACTTTGATTAGTTTGTGTATTTTATTTATTTAAAAAATATTTTTTATTTAACTTTACTTACTTTTACTTAACTTTAACTTAACTCAATATAATATCCCAATGTCTGTGTGATCTGTGTATTACGCATACAAATTAAATTGTAATGAAGTGCCACATCTTATTCTCCAGGAGCTGAACATCAAGGACAGACTCAACCATTTGCTTAAGAAGAATCTTCCAATTTTTTTAACATCTTGCAAGAAGTAATGGCAGCTTGGAGAAGCTTGTTGTGGTGGGCTACGTCGTAGGCGAAGAGGAAGATCCCCCACCCGTTGGTCCGACCGAATGGAAAAGGCAACATGCACTTCTCTGGTGAAGCCCTAAGATCTGCAAGATGAAAAGTGTAGAATCATGATCAAGAGGGTGGAAGTTCATAGAAATCACAATTCTCACATCATGATACCGACGTGGACGATGACAGTAATGCTGCCGAACTGTAGGCAGGTAATTATTTAAATATAGGGTCTTTCTGATTAGTATATAAAATGACATTTCAGATACCAAATACTTTATAGATCTTTAATACAATTTAACAGTGTTTAAGTGCATACTAACCTCACTCAATCTAGCCTAACTTAATCTAACCTAACCTAACCTGATGGACTATTATATTCAAGTGAATGTACAAGCAATGAACCACCCATATTAGAACGACAACAAAAGATAACAGTGTAAACTGAGTCAACAGACAGTAGCGAAGAAATATTATTTATACACTTTAATACAAATTAAATGTATTAATTAGAAATATATATATATATAATCAATTTGTAGAAAAAATATTTTTGTTGCAACCGGAATTCAAACCCGGATCTCTTCATATCCGGAGAAATTTATTAACCGATTATGCTACACCAAAACAGTAAATTGACGACAAATTTTCAAACTCATATGTTGCACTTTCAAATTGATACATCTGTCGTCCCATTATTTGAAAACCATCTTCTTTATATTTACGGAACCTCAAACACCTTAGAGTAAATCCGATAGGAGACGCCAGAATTAATTAATAATACGTTTTTATTAAATTTTTGGAAACATTTTTGCATTGCAATTTTTCAGAACATAAGTCTGTGATATTTTTAATACATAGGAAATGTATTAATTGTATCTTTAATACATAGGATATTTTTAATACATAGGAAATGTATTAATTGTATCTTCACAATAGAATATGTTCTCCTTGAAAAGATAACGCTACTAAGAAAGTACAATTTGTACTATCCTGAAGAAGAGTCTATTGGGCCCGAAACATGTAGAGTTATCAATAAACAATGGTATAAATATAATGTTTTCTTATTATAAAGAAACTTTACAATTATTGAAAAATATATTATTTATATGCAGGATGATGTAACAATCTAATCCACAATATTTTATGGGTGAATACTAAATTACGATTCTAAAATATTCAAGGAGGATGTACAAATTCTTTACCGTTACTGTATGAGATTTAAATCTAAATATTTGCGAAATTGATAATAATTGATCAATACGTATATCTCACTTAAATAATTGTTCACTGGGTGTGTTACCTCCAGTTTTATTATTGGACAAGAGGTTGTTGCACATTATGATTGCCCTTATAAAGCCTCCACCGCGTCGACGATAACACAACAGCCTGCTGCATGATAAATGGAGTGTATCATCCGACGTTTTATAACCGCAAAAGCCTTAAGGAAATTCCATAATATGTCGTACGGTGCACACTGACGCGCACAAACTTGAATAATAGCCATTTATCCGCGGATCGTGAGGATGGCAGCCAATCAGGTGTCAGAACATCCTCATCACTCATTCCGATTAGCCAACCCGGCCGGCGGACCGTCATTAACATCAATCAAAAACACGTTATTGAAAAACTGTGCGGTGAACCCAGATAACCTTACTCGATCGAAGGTTTTTAAAAATTAAATCTAACATTTAAAATACGTAAAAAAATGCGTTTTTTTTATTTCTGATAATTATTCGTTTGTGACGTCATACATACACAATTGAAAAAATTTATTAAACTTTCCCGTTGCTAATTAAAAAACAAAAATGATCTATTTTTGGTGACCAGAAAACTGTACACGTAGACAAATGCCCGAAAAATAAAATATTAATATATTCATGTCCTTGAATTTGTACATATATATGTGTGTCAGAGCGCCGCAGCGCCGGAGCGGGATGTGCATCTATACGCGTGTGTGCGGGGATAAAAAGGGCGACGCGCGCCAGGCGCGCTGTCTCTTTCCGTGTGCTCTTCTGCGTTACCGTTTGACTTGTTACTAGTGATATACCTTGTATCTAAATATGTAATTATCACAAAGCGTTTCCCTTGAACCTTCAACATTTACGAGGTGTACACTGAATACGTACTTAGAAAGCAAGTACGTTACAATATGCAATATATTTTTTTAAATAAAATATTGACGACACTTGTCATTGTATGCAACGAAGGGTTATTTACTCAATATCATTCTACAAACAAAAGCTCCCATATCAGTCTTACTCATTCATTGCTATGTTTACTCTACAAGGCAACCATATATTTCTGTCGTGCAGCATTACGGCAATGCAATATGGTATGGCTACCATGCAAAAAAGCTATTCACGGTGTTTTCAGTGCAGACTCTGTCTTTATTTATTTAAATTAATATACAGAGGAAAAAGATATAAACAAAAAATATATAAAATACAGGGAGAAACCAAGAAAAATAGATTTTAAAAAGTTGGCCATCGTCAACAGCGATAACATGAAGCCAACGCTCCCTTCAAGGAATCAGGATAATACAAATAACAGACACCAGGCCGATCACAACCGATAGGAATCCACTCGGGGGTGGCATTCGGGTTGCTTCTGTCTTGTGTGCACTTATCATGTGTGCGCTCGTCTTGGATGACTGCAGTTGTAATGCGGATTTTTCCTATTATCTGCCCTCCACTGTTTGCTTCAGACTATTTAGACTGCAAATACAATTTTATTCAATTTTTGATACATCTTGAGGCTGTTTAAATATGATATTATTCCATTCTTAATAAATATTTTTTTGATTCAAATTTGCCATAAACTTAAATGATTAACGTAGCGCAATGGGATCGCATATTATCTGCAAGGAATAGTTCTGAATTCGTATCCCGGTGGTATCCAAATATGCTTACGATATATGGATTTTTCTGTATATCTTTCCAATTGATACATCTAGTTTTTTTCTCCGGATTTGTTTTAATTTTATTATTTATTTGTAGTTAGTATTTTTATACATTTGATGTTTATATGCTGACGTTATATAGCCTCATCTATCTACTATCTATCTACTCGAGGTCTAACGATTATCCTCCGATCATGAGCAGGTGGCCGAATAGACTTCAGTCCAGCTTTGTTCTGCGAACAATTTCGTCAATTTTAACTAGGTATATTATTGATTATCTTGTATTCAGTGAAATAAGATTAAGATCAAAAAATTCCAAAACAAAAATATTTTATAAAATTGGTGGTATATATTTAGTAAATAATGTATTAATGTAAATGCCCATCGACCAAGTGGAAAAGGCAACAGGCACTTTTCTGGTGATAGCTCTAATGTCTGCCGAGAAAAGTGGAAAAGCATAGTTAACCTTAACCTTACGGTGTTAAAATAAAATATGTCGGATAAATATGAATATTTAACATTTATTACATCATTAAAATAATAAATGAAAGTATAGATCAATTATTGTGTAAAAGTGCTAAAATTGAGAAGCAACATTGATCATCACGAACGACAGCATAAAAACGCTTAAGACACGTCTAACTCGGTCCGCGCACGCACTACCACTGAAGTGAAAATCGACCTCCAGGCACCACGCGTCCCGCGTTCTGCGCCTTCCGCACCTCTCCGCACGTATACATACACGTATTGACAAATTCACGCCAGGTTCTTCAAGAATTTTTATTTTATTGTTGCGTATGGTGAATACTTATACATTCTAATTATTTTATACAATACTTAAATATATTTCAGAGGGATATCTAAAATATGAACTTTGTATTTAATATATTTACAGATATATTCACATAATTAGAGGCAATGTCAACTCAGTTTACATCATCGGAAAGAATAGGTTAATAGAGCGAGAGTTCATGGAGAATGTGAATGTTGCCCATGTATGGGCATTAATAAAGAGCAACTGGTGAAGGGGGGGGGAGGTGGACTCGCCCTTTCCCGGAACCGGTTTAGAAGCTAGAGCTTCCTTGTCGATCCCACTCAAGAGTAATAAAAAATACGCGACTTTAATCCGGTTACTTTTTAACAATTAAAAAACGGAAAAGAAAAAGAAATTCTTGGTGGTTATTAGCAATTAAAACTTAACTTTTTTTAACCTTTCAGAGTCCCTAAGTGCTGGCTTTGTTCATAAAAAATCATATTAAATAAATCTATAAAAAAAACATAGTATTACAGACAGATGGAAAATTAAGATTTGAATCACAGACTAACGGAGTTAGAAAAACACGAGGCATGGAGAGTGAGAGGTAGGTGCGTAGATGGAGTTCCACCTACATAGGCCGGCCTGACTACCCACCTAAGGAGCTCCAACGAATCACCCATACCCGAATAAATTCCTTATATAGAACAAGATTCGTCGCATTACTAATTAGGTCTGCATTCCTGGGCAGGCGGGCATTGGGAAATAACTCAATATTGTGACCCATCTCTTGTTAACCTGATTCGTTTATTGTGCATTGTATTGATAAGAAGAATACCGACCATCCCGTAACACCCCTGTGACCTGGGCTGAGCTTTTGACGTTTCCGTAGTCAGTCCAAAGGTCTGGTGGAAACTAATGCAGTGTCTCGATGAGGCTTCTGTCCTTATAGCCCGAATCCACGACATTAAGATCCCATGAGATTATTTGGAAACAACACCTTTTCGTCGTCCACAATGTACAAACCAAGTTATAGATCAAATATCAAATGTCAATCTATCGATCTTTAATGTTTCGTGGATGAACTTAAATCTCCCTTGCAGCAATTAAAATAGATTTAATGTTTATAATTTAATGCCTACTGTTTCTCGGACTTTTCAGCGCTAAATGGTTGTGGGTGTGCATGGTGTCAGGTCAAATAGAACGCCTTATATCGAGCAGTGATCTCTGCGTTCCTCCCCAGAACAAAATCTCAACATGTATACACGGAACTGAAATACATCTCAACTAGATCTTTTAGACTTATCTCATTCCGTGGACAGGGGCCATTAGATTCCAAATCCATTCTCCAATTCTTTTCTTGGTTCTAATACCTTTTCATACCTAATACATCAATTGCACAATATTTACAAAGTGATATTTAAATTATGTGTCTGAAATAAAAAATATCTGAATTAGAGTCATAAGCATTCTTTCGCCGGGAATGCACAGCAAGTGAAAGAAATGTATTTCTTGATTGACACATCCGTGGGAGTCGAGAGAAAACTGACGTCATGGTTCCGTGGGATTCCAATTGCCATCATCTCAACTTCATCCATCATTTTGAAATACGTCTGAAAGAAGACACAGTACAAAGCTTGAAAATGTTGCTGGACGATCCTCACGCCACGGTGTAAATTACAAATTTAAAAAACAGTGGTCAACAAGGCAGACAGCGTTTGTGCGTACAAATTAAAAAAAATTATTTTATTTTATTTGAAAAGCAAAAAAAAAATGTAAAAAGAAATCACAATAAAAGTTGAACAAATTACATTTTCTCATTGAAGTGCGAGTTGAAATATAGGAGGGTTCGGTAGAATAATGAGTGTTTTTTTATCATAAACATATGTTATGTATGTACCTACCCTCCGAAGCCACATCCTTATCTTTTAGTTTGTCAACCTTACCTTTCCTGATGTGAGGAAAGATATGGGTAAGAACCATTATTTTAATAGTTTTGTCTTATGATTTATGCTTTCTGTAAGTGGATGTGTATTGAAACGATTATTGCATATCATCTAATTTATGACTTTGTTTACCCGGATTTAAATTATCTTCTATATTATTTAATGGAAGAAATATCTTCAGAAATATCTTTTTAAACTATAACACAGCCCTTCAGAGATCAGATCGTATTTAACATCCAAACGAGAAAGAACTGAAAGTCTATACGTTTCAATACATCTCCGTAGACACGCTACCTTATACATTTGTGCACTTATAATATTTCAATAAACGAATTATTTACAAGTACCGAGTCGTAATTTTAAGACGTCCCGAGGAAGGAATATAAAACATAAGAGATATTAATGCGTATCGAAAGTGTTAGATGTAATATTAGCGGAAGTATTATTAGCGTTATTTATATATATTTTTTTTATAACAATTGCTTTTAGATATTTTATATAGTCTGCCGCAGTTATTTCATTTTTCAACACTTCCTTTGCTACAGATGGGTCGAGGTTGTGTAGGTTGCAGAGTTTTTCAATATTCCACCTATCACATGCAAATGGAAATAATATATGTTCAGGGATTTGCTCCTTTTCGGTATCACGTGGGCATGTATTATCAATGCTTCTCTTAAATTTAAAAAGGTAACTTTTGAACAAACCGTGTCCCGATAGCTTTTGGGTAAGCTCAAAACTTCTCCCATGTCTGTTTGATATTTTTATTGCATCGTGTACACTTTCAAATAACATTTTTGTGATTTTTACTTTGTTCGATTCAGTATACAACTTGTTCCATGATTCAGTATATTTGTCTTTGATTGTGTTTTTAGTATGGCTGAGTGGTATTAGATCATATAAAGGTTTTGTATGCAACTCGTCAGCCCTTTCGTTTACTGCTGTGCCCACATTTCTATTTCGTTTCCTTTCTCTTGATTGCTCACGCCGCTGAGTTTCTTATTATCATACACAAGAGAATTGGTAGCTTTGTGATCACTGATTACAATGAGGCTCGACATTCTATCGCTATGTACGACGATTTTATGCCTTTTGAAATTATTATTTGTCCAGCTTATAACTTTGTACACTTCCAAGCACTCTTCATAGAAAGGCAAAATTGTTACAATTTGGAAGACTGAACGTGAGATAAGTTCTAGTTGACCTAGATGACACTCGAATAGATATGCATCTGAGTAAATCAGGGTGGTCTACTTTGTAGTTAACTATTTTGTGTAGGAAGATGACATCGATCGTGTCTCTTCGAATGCAATAATACATGTATAATAAAGAATGGGTACATAATATAAGTCTCAATTTATACGAAAATATAAACGCGTTTCCCTGTATGGTAAAAATTCTAGGTTCGTATCCAAATATTTTTTCGATAGAAATTTTTTTTCTGTATACCTTTCAAATTATAAGAAATAACGATTCGTACTTGGAATACGTATCGCATCAATATTCTTCCTATTTTAAACTACGCCAAAAATGCTTGTGTTGTGAAGATGGGACTAACTTGTTTGCCTTCTGGAATGAGGCTCGAACCCCCGACCATTAACATCATCAGGTGAATGTCTTAAATACTGGACCAGCATTTTTTATTGCTTTAATGACATATTTGTATTAATTTATCCGAATTATTATAAGTTCATTTGTAACTCTATCTGTCCAGCTAATTTTGTATACCCACATCTCAAATACTTCAAGTCGCCCTATTATTATTAATCATATGTCCATTTTATAAAATAATACCAAAAATACACAGCATCTGACCATTCGCATTTGTAATCTGAGGTTCGTTTCATTCTGTAATTTCATTCTAATTATCTATAACTAGTGTAATGATCCGCCTCCCAGTCATGAGCCATATGAAACCCTCCTGCAACAACACTGTACATCGGTTAATACAAATGTTGCTAGATAGACGAAGCGTCGGCCATCTTGGCTATATGATATACAGTGTATTATAGCAAAGAAAAGCACTTAGAAATTGTATGTAATAAATAGTATTTTTATTTATTTTACACCGTTATTTAATATATCATACAAATGCCCAAAAAGATATACAACGTTGTGGCATTCATAACTCAAATCTGCTCAAAATAGATATACAGTGTTATTGCAGGGATGGTCTAAATTCATGTAAAAATTTTATGTCACGAAAATTTTGAATTTGTTTTAATGAATCAATATAAGGTTTTTAAATAGTTGTGGTGTTTTGGCGCATTACCCGAGGAGTCGCCGCTGCCCACGTGAGCACGCGCGCATCTTGCTAAATAAAAAAATATATTTAAAAAAAATTATTACGAAATATTATTAACAATCTCATTCGGTTCTTTCTAGCGAAAAAAAAATTGTTTAATTTTAAATATTTCAAATATTATTCTGTTTTAACGTAAGCTTTTCGGTAGTGAGTGTAATTTTAATTATCTATGTATTATATATTTGATTTATACATTGTGGAACCCTGAAATAAATGTAATAACTTAAGTTAAGCCATCTATGTTTGATTTATGCATTTTGGAACACTGAAATTAGTGTAATAACTTAAAATTAAGCCATCTATGTTTGATTTATGCATTTTGGAACCCTGAAATAAGTGTAATAACTTAAAGTTAAGCCATCTATATTTGATTTATGCATTTTGGAATCCTGAAATAAGTGTAATAACTTAAAGTTAAGCCATCTGTGTTTGATTTATGAATTTTGGAATCTCGCTCAAAAACGCATAAATATAGTACCGCAAAAATCCAGGCTAATTCTGTATTTATCTTAAATTCAGTTCATAAATCAAAAATATGTCGATATTTAATGATAGGTAATCATTTTAAAACTGTTGTATGTTCTAAAATTACGACACCATATAAAATTGAGATGTCATTGGTCGAGCACGTTACCGAATAGCGTGAAAATTTGATACAATTTTAATATTCAAAATTATAATAAGTTTTTAACAGCTTTTAATACGATATCGTGAATAATGAGAAAAATTAAAATTACAAATTTATTTATTTATTTATATATATTTTGACATCCATATTTTTGTACTAACAGAGGTGGATACATAATAAACGTACATAATACACAGTTTATTGTGTGGGATGAAGTAGACTTCACCTCTGATATATACAGCGTTGTCCTGGCTACTTTGCTAGACTGAAGTCTGTGTTAAAGTAGCCAGTTTTTTTTCGTGCTGTTGTGGTGTTATTTGGAATAAAAAGAGAATTACAAATATGAATAAAAAAGTAAAAATAAAATAAAAATATAACAAAAATATATGTAGTGAGAGTGTTGTAGGACTAGTGAATTATTAGTGAAGGTATTGTATAAATTATATTAAATTGTTGGATATCCATGCTTCTGATTCATCTCTACCTGAATAAATCATATATTGGGTCCATATTTGTGTAATATTATCGGAATTAAACGATTTCCAGTTGGTACTGAGTGTGTTGTATAGTTTCGGAGCTAGGAACATGTAGAATCTTTGATAAAATGTCGATAAAATACATACGTTTTAAATTAATTTTGCAATCTTCCCATTATTCTGGTGTCATCTTCATTAAAAATTGTACTATTCGAAGGCATCGCATTGTTGAAACATCTCGTATAGACGATCTTTTTTATTTGACGGGTAAAAATGTTAGCAAAATATGTTAGAAAAAAAATGACCGAATAAAAATAACGTGTTCGTTACCATGGTGACTACATATTTTATTCAGTACACATAAATGTGTTCGAAAATTAAAATATGTCTTTTCACGTCCCGGCGGGCAGGTAAATAACGTATTTGTGAATTCAGTATTTACACCGTATCTTCCTGAAAAATTTAATTCAAAATATAATATCCTATTTTATACCTGCTGTTGCATAAAGGCATAGATGCCGGAAGAAAACAGGATATACGGAAGTAGGTTTGCACTCGCCACAATCCAGTTCTTCAGACACCTCCAAAGTGAACTGTAAATTTATCACTTTCTTCTTTCTTCAAATAAATATATGTACCAAATACCTACCTACACAAAGAACAAATGCCAAACAACCGAATTACAAATGAATTTATAAAATGTCAAATAAATGTAATAAAATTTCATTCCTTCCTTCCCAGTGAACAGTATACCTACCTACATAATTACGAAAGTGTTAATTGTACTAACTAGATTTTTTAATTTCAATTTCGAAATGTTTAACACGTTGAATTAAAATAATAATAATTCATACCTAGTACCTACCTATACAAAGTATGATGCTAACAAACAAATTATATTTAAAGATGAAAATAATAAATTTAATAAAATTTTATTTCTTCCTTCCTTCCCAGTGAACTGTACACATAATCATGATAGTGCTGTTTGCACTAGCTGGATTTTTTTATTACATTTATGTTTAATAAAACATTACTCCCTCAATATGAGAAGTCGGTAAAATATTAGAAATTTTTTTCAATATTAGCAAAATTATTTTGTGACCGCATGTTATATAAATAATAACTTTATTTAGACCACTATTTATTTGGTAAATCAATATGTTTCGATATCTATGGTATCTTCTTCAGGAAACAATGTATACTAAAATTAAAAAATATATGTATAGATAAAAACAAAAGTATAAAAGTGGAATGTAGAAAGTTGTTTTTTTCCCGTGACGACTTAAATAATTTATCAAAAAGAGCAATTTGAATTTAAAAAAAAATTATACTTCAAATTATGCACATTCAAATTTGTTCAAGACACAAATATAAAGAATCAAAGAAATATGTTGGTATTATAAAAAAATCCAATTGAGCGATGAAGTAAACTGGTCTTTCCAAAGAAAATAATATTTGAAAAATATTCATTTCAGAATAGCATTCTAGGTCATTAGGTATACCGCTTGTGTTTATTCATTAGCACATTGCATTAGTGACAGTAACCTGAAGATGAACTCTAAAACGGGATCAAAAAGATCAAACAACTAGACATCGCAACACAGAACTATGTATTGAGAAAAGAACTTAAAAATAACGATGGCATCTGGAGAAATATGTATTTGTTTCGGATACAAGTATAATATACAGGGTGTAACAGACCTAGTCCTCAATATTTTATGAGTAGATATCTGACTTAATCACGAATAAAAAATGTTCAAGAAAGTTCAGAAAATGTTGTTTCTTTTAATTTTTACAAAATCGTGTTAAATTTGATGTCTACATTCTTCTAAATAAATATTTGCGAAATTGTTGCATTATTAATGTAAATCATTTAATAAAAAATAGTCTAGCAGCTCGAAATTTTATGACATTTAATTTTTTGTATTCAATATATAAATTGGAATTAATAAAATATTTCAATAATTTTTATAGTTGAGATTAGGCACATAGTTCTTGAACATTTTCGACTCACCCATAAAATATTGTGAACTAGGTCTGTTACATCTTGTATAATCCACAGCTCTGTATGGACCATGAGAAGGAAATGGATTAATATGTTTGATGCCTTCGAAAAACAAATATCAGTGGTGTGACTCTACCAATACAATGCACTGCGTCTCACGTTAAACAGAGGCCCGAAAATTCGCGCTCTACAATCCATTTGGCATTGATATTTTTGCTAATATCGATATCTTTCTCAATGTCAATAGTAATCCAGAGCGAAAAATTGAATTAAAGAATTTATTATCGATGTATCCAGTAGCTACACCCAGCTAGTGTGTCGGGTTAGGGACTGGACCATCGTGATATTTTTAATATTATATTACTAATTTTATACATAAATAACTTTTCGAAACAAATATCTAAACACCTACCACGAAACATTAGACCGGCATTTTATACAAATAATAGTATAAGAAATTTACTCATAAATTCTAAAGACAAAGATGATTAATTTAACAATTCTGGCGTCTATAAACTTAGTTGCAAGGATTGTGCTGCATTTTATATTGGTAAAACGGGTAGAAATTTTAATATAAGAGTAAGGGAGCATTTGAGATGTTTGAACAATAGTGGGTTTTCAGAATTTGCTAATCATTTGATGGAAAATAATCATAGTTTTGATAAAAAATTGGGATTGTCAATTTTGCACATAAACGGTGTTGGTCACAAATGAAATAATTTGGAATCGTTGGAGATAAATAAAGCGTGTAAAACTAATCAAAAAATTATAAACAACCAACTAAATTTAACTACGAGTCCCATTCAAAAATTTTTTTTTTTTAATAGTTTCTGGTAAAGAAACAATAATATATGTTTTTAGTTAGTCATAATATCCTGAAGAAGAAAATGGTATTTTTCGAAACCGGTAGATGTATTTAAATTCAATTAAGTGGTTAATAAAACAAAGATAATAAATAAAAAATATGAATTTTAACCACAAAGTTAATATTGCTAATTTTAAAAGTATTAATTTTAACTAAACCATGCAGTGTTAATTTTTGTATATCTTATATATAACACTTCTTTAGGCGGCTCTTTTTTCATTCTGTATTGCGACCCATTTTTTGTAGTTACGCCACTGACAAACACATCAACTGAAAAAGACATTACTTTAATAAAATACAAAAGTAAAATAATTTACTTTGTTTGATGTGATATACTGGATATAACTTGATTATACTAACAATAGAAATTGCTTGTTTTAAATTACAATGAATCACGCACAGCTGTCAATAAATGATTATTCTACGTTGCTATGTTGCGTTACAAACAGACATAACCATGTCCTGTGCGCTCCATAAAAAAATGAAAAGAAAAATGACCGCTTGAAGGCTTTTCCGCTGCTACAGCACCGTTCTGACGAATAATAAGTGAGTGAAATATAAATTTTGCTCTGCAATTAATTAAAAATTTGTAATTTAAAAGTGAAATAATTCGATATAAATTAATAAATTCATTCATTTAAACTTGGTAGAGTATGAAATATCAGGAAAATATATGCTAAACTAAATTACATAAGAAATTGTGCCTAATAATTTACAGATGTAAATTGTTAGCGAACTATATAATGTTATTAAGGAAAACACATTCTTATTGTGAAGTTGTAATTATTCAGAACACAGATCTGTGATATTTTAAATACTAAATTAATGTATTAATTATAAATATATACATATAAATAATATATCCCGGTGACGCTAAAACAATATTTTTCGACAAAATTGATTTTATACGTATATATTTATAATTAATACATTAATTTAGTATTTAAACTATATAATGTTTACTTTTAAAATTAGCAATATTAACTTTGTGGTTAAAATTCATATTTTTTATTTATTATCTTAGTTTTATTAACCACTGAATTGAGTTTAAAAAACATCTACCGGTTTCGAAAAATACCTTTTCCTTCTTCAGGATGTCATAACTAACTAAAAATATAGCATTGTTTCCTCACCAGAATCTATTTTAAATTTTTTTAAAAAAACGACAATTATTTAAAAAAATTAATTTAGTACCTAACTCAAATTGCTGCTCAATACAAATTTAGTCGAATAATTTTTAGGAAAAAATTTTAGAATAGGACTCGTAGTTAAATTTAGTTGGCTGTTTAGAATTTCCTGATTACTTTTACATGCTTTATTTATCTAAAGCGGGTAGAAATTTTAATATAAGAGTAAAGGAGCATTTGAGATGTTTGAACAATAGTGGGTTTTCAGAATTTTCTAATCATTTGATAGAAAATAATCATAGTTTTGATAAAAAATTGGGATTGTCAATTTTGCATATAAACGGTGTAGGTCACAAATTAAATAATTTGGAATTATTGGAAAAAAAAATATGTATAATGTTTGTTACTTTATATTAATATTTTTTAAATATTCTATTATCAGTTGTCTTTGACATATTTAATAGAATTGTTGAATTAAAATATTTATTTTTTTAAATAAACTCATCATTTTTTAAATATTAAACGATGATAAATGTGAATATTCCGCCTAACCCTCCCTCCCTCTTTCACCCCCACAACAAACTGACTTATATCATAAAGAATGGCGCTGTTTTCCGTTTTACAAGTCATGAATAAAATGTTTCTATCTTCTCATCTATTTCTATTTAAAAAAAATTATTATATTTTAATGGAAATATGTGGAAGTATGGGTAATTATTAAAATGTTTTATCATAGTTTATAAGTTTATAACCCAATAAATAGTCAGTAACAGGTCAATAATATCTATTAAATATTATTTATTTAGTGCCTTTGTAGGCGAAAATCCAGTAATTGTGTGTTCTTGAACATATTCAAATATTGCTATTTCTATTTATATTATTTCTCTTATTTATACACAAAACTGTGTAAATTACTATAATAGTGATAATATAAAATATCCAAAGTAATCATAGTTTAATAGTATCTATCTGGGCGTATTTAAGAAATAGCAAAATGTCATGAAAATATTCACAAATAATAAATTATTTAAAATGTAGAGTAAAGGCAACAGTGATATAATATCACTCCACCATTGCGTTGTTCCGTGCGCCGGTCATGATGTCAGATGATCGAAGCCTACTTTCAAGTTTCAATCGTCAGACATTCTGAAATGTTGCCAATTCCCATCGTTTTCTCAGTGCAAAACGTACTTATTTCGAATCTATCCGAAATTTTAATTGTATGGTGCAATTAATTAAAAATAAAAAGTATTTAAAATGAACAATGGAAATTTATTGTACATCTTAATTGTTTTACAAGTCAAAATACATGTCTCCTCACTTACAGAGATACATACAGTCTGCCGATGTTTTAGCAAGATAGATTACAATCTATTTTGAATGCGGTGGCGTAAATAATTGATATTCTCGTACAGGTGAATATTATATTCCAGGCCGATTTTATTTGACTACCATTTTTGTTTAGCAAATATTTGTCAGTTCGTATTTAATTGTCGTAGAGAGTACAATTTTACAATTAATTACAATTTATTACGGAGTATATTACACCCCAATAACGTGTTAAAGTTATTAAAATACTTTATCTAAATAATATTGGCAACGCTGTAACCATCAATGGTGAAAACTTCTTGGTGGCCGAAATGGCTCAATTGGGCATGCAATATGTGTAGTTTAAATAGAACGGTGTTACCTCACACATAGCCCAAACTACGCTTGAAATTTTACGAAATGTCAAAAAGTGGTCACCTCGATCACCTGATTTGACGTCTTCCGACTATTTTCTGTGGGGTACTTGAAAGAAAAGATCTACGCCGATAAGCCAATAACAATTCCGATGCTACAGATAATATGCAAAATTAAATTGGTAAAATCACACGCGAAGTGTGCGAGAATGTTATGAAAAAATATGGTTAAAAGAGTACGCGTTTGTGCCGTGCCAGAGGCGGCTACTGGGCAAATATCATATTTTATACATTATTGTAATAAATAATATAATTGATAAATGAAAACCAAATTTAAAAATTCAGTTTTATTTTCAAGTTATTTAAAAACAACAGCGGCCTTTAACATAATATTCACCCTGTGTATAACGTACCTTTTGAGTGAACTACATTGGCTCGGTTTTTATGAAATAGTAGAATTTTAATTGTGTCAGTAATGTACAACAGACAATTTCAATAGTAGACGTCAAATTCTCAGGTCAGCTTTTACTTCAATCGGAGAAAGTGTTGTAAAAGAGGCCAGCAGTGATTTTTTCTGTGATAAGCCTCGAAACAATCTCTGACAGCGATCACGATCACATGAGATTTTTAAAAGACAACTCTCGTAGTTCACTTTGGTCTCACCAAGTATCAGAGATTCCCCGTCTCGCGCCTCATTTATTGTACGCCAAACGTCAAATTTCAGTCTATAAACCATTGATGTTCCGTTCGTCAGTTGGATAAATTTGAATTTCCCGAACAATAGTTAAAACAGAATAAATGTTTGTTATTTGCACCTTGTGTGTCTAACTCTTCAGAATAAATAGTTGGAGGTATCTATGGTTCCAGGTGACATTTGGGCGCACGTTTCAAATCTTGTTGTGAAATCGAACGTCGTGTACAAATATTAAATTGTGAGTTTTGTACCTATTGATCTAAGATTTTTTTCGTAGTACAAAAGCGGACTTTTTTTGTATAACTATTAAAGATTAAAATTTAATCTTACTAAATTATATATTCAAGTGCCGCACCCGAGATTCTTTTGCGATTTTCGAAACATATTTCGTCACTCTCCGCTTCTAGATGTCGTACCGCGATGATACATAGTTTAAAACCTTCTCAGAGAAATTTACAACACGCTGGAGAAAACATATAAATAGAAATAGACTAAATTAATCTTGACTTTCAAGGTAGCCGATTGATAGACGTTGTCTTTTATATATGTAGCGATTTTGATGCGAAGTTTGCCATGATTAGTTTATATTAATTTTTCACGTAATAAATGAACTTTTCCTTGTTTTGTGGGTTTGGCAAACATGTGTAACACAACAATTTTGTAATATAATCCGAAAACCGTTGCAAAATGTGTTCAAAAGATTTTAAAATTTAGGTTAGACGCATAAGGAAATTTGATGGGTTCAACATTTAGATCTCGAAACCCACACAACAGACTTATTGAAATAATTAAATTTTGTAAGCGATAGGAATATTAGTTTGACAGCTTTCGAACGTGCCTGTGGAAACTGGAATAATACGAATTGATTGATTCGAGCCTCGGACGTGCTGGGAATTGTAAAATAATAAATTATCTCGGTGCGCAGACTGACCGGTGTCCCTCAGACGAAGAGTGTCGATCTTGGCGTGATGGATGCCCCGGTGTCCAGCCGAGGCAGGCGCCGAAGGTTACGTTGACCCATTTAAATGTTTTTTTTCGGACGAGAGAAAAGAAAATTGAAATCTTTTGAATAGGTAATGCGGAACGGGGTCTTTCTTAAAATGTATCATGAAATCTACGTGTTTTGTCAATGTTTAAGATTCAAACGCGGTAGATAATATTAATTATAATTTCATATTTGACATTTACAAATGTTGATTGACAGACCGAGCGTCGGCCATCTTGGATGATATACGGTGTCGTTGCAGAGAAGCTCACTTATAAATTGTGTTTAATTATGTTTTACATGGATATTTAATATACCATTCGATACCCAATAAGACAAAACACATTGTGCAATTCATAACTCAGATCTACTCAACACCTATATACAGTATTGTTGCAAAGGTGATCTCATTTTAAACGGTTATATTGAATGAACTACAGGATGAACTAAATAATAGAGATCGCCAAGTTAGTCCAATTTTCATACCACACGCGTTTAGCTTTATTTGAAAATGGTAAGAATATTTATGTGACACGTATTTCGTGTACCTCTATTTAAAAAATATATATTACCGGTGCTGCCTGGCGCGTTTTATTATTCGTAAACATTTAACACAAGCATTTAATTGAACTTTTATAGTAAGCATGAAACTTAATAAAATAAAAAAATCGCTCGCATCCCGCGGATAGCGTGATGCGCGAATGCCTCAATACTCCAACATATCCAACTACAGCAAGTCTAATCTACAACAGTGGATAAAGATTTTTTCAATTATTTACCCACATTGTGCGTCAAAGTGACTGCCTAAAAAATAAGATTATCCTGGGCACAAGGTTAGACCGAAAAGTCCTGGAAGACTGGAGACCCTGGAACTGGAGTCAGCTGGGAGGCCAGAACCGCGCTCTCTGAGTCTCATCTGATTCAGGTCTGAAGGTAGAATTTTTTTTTAAATCTACTGAAATAGAATAGAAAAATAATTTTTCACGTGATAATCGCAAACTTTCACCACAGGAGATAATATTTGTAATACGATGCCATATCGCTACCACTGCCAGCTGTCAATATACTTGTTTTCCATTGCTTTTCGACACATAAAACTTAAATAAAGACATTATAATATTGATATAAAAATATCATTAATTCAACAATTAGGTGTACCCATAAGTAATCAATTATTTTTAGTGTGGAATGTTTGCTTCAGTCTAGCTCTAGAGCATGAACGTGTAAAGACGTGTTTTATA
Organism: Eubasilissa regina; assembly: GCA_022840565.1. NCBI lineage: Eukaryota > Metazoa > Arthropoda > Insecta > Trichoptera > Phryganeidae > Eubasilissa > Eubasilissa regina. The sequence goes on from JAINEB010000025.1 coordinate 26,874,868, forward strand.
CGCAATATTACAATACGTGGTCTTGTGACTTGTGACAAGTAAATTTAAAAAAATTTATTACTCTGTTGTAAAATGGCGGACAATCAACTAACTGAAGAACATTTACGTCACTGCATGCTGTTTCATTTTCGATCGGGTGTTAATGCAACGGTTGCAACAAAGAAAATTTGTGATGTGTATGGAGACGTATTGAAAGTAAATAAGTGCCAACGTTGGTTTAGAAAATTTTCTGGTGATTTTGACTTGTCTGGTAGCGATCGAAGTGGGCGCCCGGTAGGGTTTGATAATGACGCTTTAAAAACACTGGTGGAAACGAATCCTAAACTGAGTATCCAGGAAATAGCAAACACTCTTCAGGCTACTTGGTCAACAGTTCAAAGACATCTTCACGAAATCGGGAAGGTTTGCAAACAGGGTATATGGGTCCTACATCTATTGTGGGAGATAATAAAGATCAACGGCGTACAATTTGAACATCTGTTTTGTGCAGAGAAAGAAGTGATCCCTTTTTACGAAGGATTGTCACTAGTGACGATAAATGCGTCTTGTACAACAACAACAAGCGCACTAAACAATGGCTTTCTCCAAATCAACTAGCTGTACAGCATGTAATGACGTAAATGTTCTTCAGTTAGTTGATTGTCCACCATTTTACAATAGAGTAATAAAAAAAAATTAATTTACTTGTCACAAGTCACAAAACCACGTATTGTAATATTGCGTATAAAATACGTCTTTACACGTTCACGCTCTGAGCTAGACTGAAGCAAACATTCCACATTAAAAATAATTGATTACTTATGGGTACACCTAATACATATAAATAATTAGACAAAATACTTTGTTTAAATCACTATTTATTGATTATTCTATATATTTCGATACCTATGGTATTTTTATAAGGAAACAAGGTACACTGAAATGAAAAAAGTTTTGTTTTTATCTATGCTTAAGGTATTGAAACATGTTGAATAATCAATAAATAGTGGTTTAAACAAAGTATTTTGTCTAATTATTTATAATGAGGCCACAAAGTAATTTTTCAAATATTGTAAAATCTCTTTACGTATTTGGAAACTTGCTATGTTTGGTATTTGACATCATACTGCAAAAAATGACCCTCAACTATGTATTTCATCTGCAAGGGCTGAAAGATATTATCCCACAACAGCAGATAATCTTAAAATAGTTCCAAAAATGTAAACTACTTTTGGTCAAAGATTATTCACCTTTCAAGCTCCCAGAATATACAATCAAATTGTAAATAAAATTAAAACTTTAACTGATATTAAGGCTTTTAAAAGGGGCGTTTCAAATTGGCTGTTGAAATTAGGAAGAGCAGATACTGAGACTAAACTGTTTTATATAATGAAATAATTCTTATAACTGCATTTCATGTGTTTTTGATCTTGTATGTTTCTTTTTATCTTATATGTACTTATATTTTTACATATTATATTGCCCATTGATATTTTTTCTCTCTTGTTTATACATTTACTTGGCTTGTATGTTACGTATTCTATTTGATTGTGTTTAACCTTCAATGAGTTTTTTGGTTTTGTAAAAATAAAATGAATTTTAAAATCTGCGTAAAATATATGTAATAAACTGTCTTTTTTTGTAGCTGTTCAATGCTTATATTATTTATTTTTTTGAAAAAATAGAGACGCGTACACGGAATACACGTCAAATCAATATTCTTACTATTTTCAAACTGAGCTAAATGCTTGTGCTATGAAAATAGGACTGACTTGCTGGTGTCCTGGAACGAGGCGCAAACCCCGACCACTAGATCACTAGGCCAACGTCTTGACCACTACACCAACAAGCTACTCAAATGTTATATGTGTCTTAATAAATAATAAAAAATATATATTATATCGCTGAATAAATTATTACTGTATATACGTACTTAAATACATATTTGAATATACACGAAATTTTAATTACGTGATAGATAAAAAACTAGCGAAATTATTTGTTGCGATTTACTTTTTACGTTTCATTTCTTATTTTACTTAATAAATAACGAGCTGAATTTAAAACGCTCTAATTGGAAGTTCACTTTAATTGGTTTAGTTTATTTTAATTTTATTATAAATATACAAAATATTAACAGTTCAATGGTTTATATTTATTGAATATGTGCAAATTCTGCACGTTTGCGAAAAACATTGTTTGAAGTTTTTACAAAAATCATGTCTACGTACGTCGAAATAAATATTTACAAAATACATCCATTAATAATCCATTGCTTCAGGCCTTAAATTATTTTCCGAAAAATATGACATTTTCTACTATTAATGTTGTCATTTATACACCCATAAAATATTGTGGACTTCTGTTACATCCTGTATAAGCTTAGTCTATACCGTGGCCCGATCAGTGACGTTCATTCGTCTATTAGGTAGTCAATGCATCAATCAATATCTACACTAAAAACACTGTCATTTTTTTCGTTCCATATCTGACTAGCTAACATAACCAGCTTTATACGGGTAAAAGATTTTAACTTCAAAAAATTTTGAAAACCACCTAAAAATTTCACGAAGCTTTGGGAAACTTCTTCTAGAAAATGTTTTTTTTCTTACCTCCCCGTCCTATGCCACCCTCATTCTGATGGATTATATTTTTAAAATTATTTATATACTCACGTTTACATGAAGACTATAAAACCTTGTTATATATTTTCCCTAATGATTAAAACCTATGCCTTTGAACCTTTAATTTTGCTTGGTGTCGCGTGCATGTGTAGATATATTATGACGCTATATTTGGTACCTACCGCGCATGAGATATGTTGGGATAGTTAGTGAAGGCAAGGCAAAGGAAGGGCTAGCATTCTTTCTTTTAACAGTTGTTCCGATGCTAAAATCACGAAGATGTGACTTCATATTGAATTAAGGAAAGGTGAGAATAATCAAATATATTAGGCATCTGTGTTATCCTGCACCATATTGTAAGATTTGTTTGCTTATAGTTTGTGTGATTGCAGGATGGACGCATCCTTTCCTTATATGACAGCAGAGAGGTCATGTAGATAACAATACTTTTGATACATGAAGGATTTCTCATGAACAAAGCTAGATGGGGATATGATTCGGTCTCCTCCGCTTCATAATTTCACAACTGAATTTGTTTTATAACAGAAGAGGACGCAAGGGATTTTATGTGAGTTCAAATGGAAGAAGATGACCCAGCCTTCCTGACGTTTTGATAAGTAAGGAGATACAAGTATTTACGGGTGCCTCGGAACATTAAATCTGGACGAAGACTGCGGATCACTGCCGAATAAACGAAATTACCTCACGTTTAAATTGTTGTAAAACAAACTTAGATGTGAACTGTTAATATTTAAAGTATTGTAGTTTATTCTTTTCTCACCTGTTAAATTTCAATTAATAACTTGCTAATCTTGTAGATCACATTTATTTAATATGATTTTTAGCTATATCTGACCTGACAAACTCATAAGGTGATTCAAAATTGTTGTAATATAATTATCTAGGTGAATATTTTCACATTCAATGAATCAAAGTGTTTTATCTCACTATTACTTTTAATTAATAATTTGTTGATTTAGATGTTCACACGGTAGTAAGAATTCCATTATTGTGTTAAGGCGAGATTTGTGAATTAATCTTTCCTTGTAAAAAAATTAAATAATTTTTTTTATTATATTTTTGAATTGAATAGTACAATTTTTAATGAAGATGACACCAGAATAATGGGAAGATTTCAAGATTAATTTAAAACGTATGTATTTTATCGACATTTTATCAAAGATTCTACATGTTCCTAGCTCCGAAACTATACAACACACTCAGTACCAACTGGAAATCATTTAATTCCGATAATATTACACAAATATGGACCCAATATATGATTCAATCAGGTAAAGATGAATCAGAAACATGGATATCCAACAATTTAATATAATTTATACAATTCTTTCACTGTGTATGTTTATTATGTATCCACCTCTGTTAGTACAAAAATATGGATGTCAAAATATATATAAATAAATAAATAAAAAATCACATTCAAGTTACAGGTTTCTGATTACATTTTATTTTACTATTCATATGTTTTCATATCCGATTAAATTATTAAATTTTGTTATTATAAAAACTTGAAATTAATCTTATTATTTACCCTAAGAATGGTAGCTAATGAGTGGCAGGCGACATGATGAATTCTGTGCATCAGAACCACGCACTTCTTGCTATACCCTGAGCGAGTCGGTGGACGTGTAAAAAACGACATCACAATATGTGGGTATTTCAGTGTATGTCTTGTTTCCGACTCTTGTCTTTGTGGCACATTATACCTGGTTGGAGAGGTTATTTGTGTAAGATCCTCTTATTTTGAATTAAACAATCTTGTTGTAAATTACCTCTTTCGTTAATTAACTTGATTCCTAGTCCGTATTACACAACACTGAAATAAATTTACCACAGGTGAAAGAAAGGTCGTCAGCTGAAGGTAAGTGCGCAGGACTCAATTCTAGCCGAACTCACATTTTCATGTTAACCACTGTCTAGTCGGAGGCGATGTTCTGGATGCCAGATATTATTTTAACATAACCTTTGTCGGTTTATATGTATGCGTATACGACAAAGATACATTAAATGATAGATAAGATTTACATTTTTAAAATAATTATATGAAATACATTTTATTACTTAAATTCATCACACGTTATTTTTTAAGTGAATACTTTCATAGTAATCACCTTCAGTGATGTGAAGACAAGTTTCCTCCTGTGATGGGTCATCTTTGTGAAAACTTGATATATTTTGAACCAATCGGAAACCAACGTATCCAATTATATTTAAAAAAAATCAAACCAATAAAATTTTTGGTAGCATCTAATCACTGATCGGTCCAAAAGTTTCGTGTTGCACTAAACTCATTTAAAGCATTATAATTTTATTTAAAAAAATATTATTTTCCTTGCATCCGCATTCTTGCGGTGTTTGTTGGTGTCAGTAACTTAAACATCTTTAAAAATTCACAATACTATTTACCGGCCATTTATAAAATACAAATACGTATTAAAAATGATTTTGTTGACTTTAATTTATGGATCGTATAATCTACATTATATTGAACCGGTGCAATCGAATTAGTTCCAATATAAATCAGAATTATCCGTACACGTGTTGTCAAAGATGTCGCATTATATAATATATCAATTGGTTATAAACAAAATCTAATGACTAATTTAATTATTATATTTTCACAGTCACGACAAATGTATTGCGTCTATAAATTGAGTGAAAAATCTTTAGTATGTATTTAAATATTAAGATCATATTTATATACATGGACCAAAAGTCACTTTATTATTTAAAATTTAGATAACTTTTTTTTATACAATATTTTATGTGAAATGGAGATTTTAAAATTTATTTTGTTGCTTCTTCAATATTATCAAAATTACTTTGTGGCCACATTTTATATAAATAATAAGTCTAAATACTTTAAAATATATTAATTAGAAAGATATACATATAAAATCAATTTTATCGATAAATATTGTTGTTGTACCACCGGGATTCGAACTTGGATCTCTTTCTAAACCGGGGAAGGTGCATTATCCAATTATGCTTAGCGACGATATTTTTAACGACACATTTTCGAATCTATATGTTACCTTTTTGATATTTATACATTTAATCGTCCCATTATTTGAAAGAGCCATCTACCTTAACTACTTTGTTTAAACCACTATTTACTGATTATTCAACATGTTTCGATACCTACGATATCTTCAGGAAACAATGTATACTGAAATTAAAAATACAAGGGTAGATGAAAATAGTAGGAACTAATATGAAAACAAATTTAGAAGGTGACTATTTGCAAAAATGATTGGGTTATTTATAATATTTAACAGACTAACCAATAAGAATAATACAGAATAAGGACGTACTTCCATCAGCGTTGAGGAACATGCTGTTAATTTGATATTGATGGAAAATAAATCTTTGCGTGCTACTTTAAACAATTGGATATTTGTAGAATGTCACTGAATAGACTCATAAATCGGTTATCAGAAAATCACGAGACAGCTGCACATGGGGCGGGTATAGATGAGCACGCCGGGTTTTCCAGGACGAGGAATAAAAGATTTTGGTACTGGTTGTACTTGTTACCACCACACCTGGTACTTTTAGCCCCACGAGTGGGGTAAAAAGAAAACTCAATACCATTTAATTGTTTTTGGTATATTAAATGAGTCTCAGATATATCTTTATTAAAGACAAATTAAAGCTCTATAACCACGTTATTCTGTCATTTATTAAAAGTGGCACATTCCATACTTACCATAGGTATCGAAACATGTTGAATAATCAATAAATAGTGGTTTAAACAAAGTATTTTGACGTATTATTTATTTTATTGGATTGAAGAAGACTAATGTAAGAAATTTACATGTAAAAGCGAGACGCACGAATGGCTCCATTCTGAAAGAGTGGTCTTCTATGCTTTAATTCCTCAGTTAAACTCAAGCAAAAGGGTATAACGGAAAAATACTCCATTTTCACACATGAGTTGTTACGCATACAGGCGAGACCCGAATTTCTCCATTCTGCAGAAGCTGAACATCACGGATGGATGATTTTTTTGGGCGTCTTGCGAAAAGAGATGATAACTTAAAGAAACTTTTTGTAGTGGGCTATGTCGGAGGGCTGAAGGAAGATTCCCATTCGTCGAATAGACCAAATGGAAAAGGCAACAGGCACTTCTCTGGTGACAACTCTCAGATATTAGGTAAAGTAGAGAAACATAATCAAGAGGCGCACAAAGTTCAATGTGTCAATTTCCCTGTTGGCACTGAATTTATTGAATATTACAAAGGTTGAGGTTTAAATGTAAGTGGCTCAGGAGCTGTTGTTGCGGCGGACGTCAGTACGTGAAGTGGAGGGGTGACTGGCTCGGCTTGCCCGGGGAGATGGCAGACGCGTTCATGTACGTATACGCGTGCTACTCGTATTACACGCAGCCAGTACCTTGAGTCTTTATAACTGGTTAGGAACTGCGATCTACTAAAATAAGATAGTAACTTTAATCTTTTCCGGGCATTCATCAGGGTACGGATGTCGAAATGGGAAATTTTGAAGAGACCTGGTTTATTCAGCTTCGTTTTTCTGTGTATTGCTGATGGGAGTCTAAGCCGATGTGATAGATATCATAGCGGGTGGAATAAACAGTGGGATAATTTGAACTGGGGTAGGTTTTCATCAGTGGCGATGGGTATAACGGCTGTTCCGCACAGCCGAGCGACCGCGAGAAAAACGGCGCTCTGGCCCGAACGTGCGACGGCCCGGGCCTCGGCCGCGAATCCCGCGGCACCCCGGCCCGAACAAGGAGCTAGCCGAGACCCGAACCCGGCCGCGCAGAGCGCGGCGCCCGGGCCTGCGCTAGCCGAGACTCGAACCTAGCCGCGGCTGCACGCTGCCGGGCGGCCAGGGGGAGGCGCGGTGTCGCGATCGAAACTTGGTCACTTCACGGCGATATCGCGGCCACCACGCGCCGCCATTGGAAAACCGCCGCCACTGCGGCGGCCGAGCGGCCGAGGGGAGGGGGCAGCCGGATTAGTGACCAAGACCACGCCCCGGCACCGCGTGGAAAGATTATTTCGTTTTTTGTCACATAACTGGCTGGGAAAAATTATTTGTGCTATGATTAGACTATATTTAGATAGAATTTTGTAAGGGCGATCGCCCAGAGATAGTTTGACGCACCTCAAAAATCATTGTACTAATAAAAAATGGATTTTAAGGTTTGAGGTGCGTTAATAAATTCCCTGGGCTATCGCCCGCATTGTAATATGCCAGGCATCGCGAGGCAGGTTCATGTTTGTAATAAAAAGTACTCGCGATGCCTGGGAAATGTGAAATAAATGAAAAATAAATTAAAATGTATGACGAAAGTCAGTTCTGCCGACCCACACTGGACGGCGGAAAAAATGACCAAAGTTTCCTGATTTGGCCGCCAGGTGGTGTCGGCCCGGGACCGTATCGGGGTGGCGCGGGGATATTTTGAGCCCCCTGATTGGTCCCGGGGATTTGCTGGAGTGTTACGCTCCTATTGGAATTTTGCAAATATAAATAAACGGTCCAGCGGTTGAAAATTCACTTGCCTCGTGTGCTTCACCGCTGGACATCTCTACTACATCAAGCCTTTCATTTCTGACCCCGCTTACCCTGGACTTGCTTCTTCTGGAATTCTGACCTGGCTTTCACTTTGGATCGACCCCGGATTATTCCACGACCTTGGCTGTTACACTGGACGGAGATTTGGACTTACACCACTGCACGCCGCTGCAGACATCATCGTTCGAGAAGCGAGGCGAATCGGCGAACCACCCCTAAAAAATCTACAGTCTTGTTCGTACTGAACAACGGCTGTTTTGAGTGGTGTGTTGCTGATCAGAGTCAAGCGGAGAAGCAGAACGGCTCGCTTGCCTTTTTTTTAGTGGTCTTCGAAATTACCCGCAATTCCATGATCACAAGATAATAAATAAGTGAGTAATAACATTTATTAAAAAAATAAATTAAATTGTAGTTCTTTTATCTTCCGAATATGCACATTTTTTAATGACGATTTCAATCATGGCGGTGATAATTCACCGCGGAAGATTTTATCAACAATATACTTTTTATCGAACCTTTCAAAGAGGATCATTAAAAACTAGTATTTTATGTTTGGCTTAATTTGCGTAGGCAGAGATGTGTAGCGTGGCCTCGGGCCCAAGGTCCTTCGGAGGAAATTGCCGGCTCATCTGGACAAGGAAATAATTTAAAACCTGTCACACGTAGTCTTCTGTCTCTTCATTCTTCAATTGGGATTCTTTTATTCGATCTCCATGCACCCGCAGCGATCTTTTGGCAGCCAATAGCAATTATCCAAATTGATTGATGCTTTGAATACAATTTGAAATCAAATTACATATTTTTATAAGTAATAACACTAATAACTATTAAACTGTGTGAGCAGACAGTTACACAGTAATTAAACAACAATTCAAAATTGACTGATAAATATAGTAGTCACCAGTGGCGTGCACGAACAAGGATTTAGGTTATGCTGCTAATAACGATGCTGTATTTATTGAAGTATGAAGGCTGTATTTCAACAATATATTTTATTAATCTGAACTGAAGGCAATATTCGAGAATACTAATTATAAATTTAGCTACCGACGTTTTCTTTCTTCCTCACTTTAAATACAGTTTTATTCTTACAATGCAATCATTTTGTATGAAACCTCTAAATTTATTAAACATTAATCGGTTTCGCTTATCTCAAGCTTCATCAGTACGTATTTAAAACTAACAATAAATACAAAAAGAGTGCACTTATATATACATAAAGTGAGAGACAGAATATATATACCGTTAGATTTTACGTATACAGTTTGCATAAATGTCACTAAAGCTGAGATTTTTTTTTTACCGAAGTATGCGGCTATATCCTTTATGTGTATATACGAAATTTATTCGAATTATTAATATATACACTAGAATATGTCTGAAAAGGCAATATTTTACAATTTTTAAACTTTATATTTAGACCAGTATATTTCATAATATTTTGAGTATGTCCAAATCTTTGTAGGAACCAATTACTGAGATAAACTAAAAATAATAGATTCCTCTCTGTGAGACACACATATATATATATATATATATATATATATATATATATATATATATATATCTATATCTTGATGACAATCTTTCAGGGGATAAAATTCCAGTAATTAGTTCTTACAAAGATTTGCACGTACTCAAAATATCTAGTCAAGCCGTTTTGGCATAATAAGTTAACTTAGTAATTATTTGTGACTGATACGAATTGTGTTTCTTAGAAATTTTTTTCGTGTCAGCACGTATGAGGTTAGATTAGAGTCTTGATTACAGAATTAAAATTACACTTTGCCGCTCCCTTCCGTGCGTCCAGCCCGTACATAATTATCGACTGACTGAAGACCTAACATATAATTCAGTTTTAATAATAAGGTTTGCTAATTCAAAAGCCTCTTGTAAAAAATATACTTGAGAGAATATTTTACTATTCTTAAAAAACATTAATATTATTATTAATATTCCGGGAAAATTTTTTAAGATATTAAGTGAAGAGTTAAAAATATTATAGTATAAAATATTATCACGTTGTTAATGTTTGAAACTCATACATTCAAGTCCGCTTCAAATACAGATTGCAACACTTCAGTTCAAACGATGATATGTTTAGTATTTAATTTGCATATATTTAGATGAATTTTGAGTCGAAAATGTTCAAGCAATATGTTCAGTACGGGAACAAGAACTGTAGCAATCACGTAGGGGTTGGTTCAGTGCGGTCCGCTCTGTCTCTCGAACGCCGATATTCTGCTGTATGCGGTGGTCCAAGGGGGTCCAAATCGTGTCCAGTGTAGTCGCTGAGTCGTAAGTGTCTTCCAGGATCAGTCCAAGTGTGAAAGCCAAAGGTCGAATCCAAGGGGAAGAAAGTCCAGGTGAAAAGCAGGGTCAAAGTAGAGATGAATAAAACAGTTTTCTTGTAGTGAAGTCCAGCGGTGCAGGCGAAAGCGAGGCAAGTGATTTTGCAACCGCTGGACCGTTTATTTATATAAGAGATTCATCCCTGGGAGCTTATGGCTCCCTCAGGATGCTGGGACCAATCAGGGGGCGAAGATATCCCCCGCGCCACCCCGATTCGGTCCCGCGCCGACACCACCTGGCGGCCAAATTCGGAAACATTTGCCATTTTTTCTGCCGTCCCGTAAGGGGCGGCAGAATTCCGTTTTGTCCGTAATTTCCTTCATTTATTAATTAACCGGACATTTCCCAGACATCGCGAGTATTTTTTATTATGAACATCAACCTGCCTCGCGATGCCTGGTAGTCTTTACTGCGGGCGATGGCCCGGGGAATGCACCTTAAACCTTAAAAATCCATTTTTATTATCTAAACGATTTTTAAGGTGCATTAAACTATCTCCGGGCGATCGCCCTCTCAAAATTCTATTTATTTCAATATCCATCTTATGTCTAATAATTTTCTACAATGAGTTATTTCACAAAACATAAGTAGTACATTTTCGGACGGCGCCGGGGCGTGGCCTCGTCCGCGGCCCGGCTCCCCCCTCTCCTCGGCGGCCCGCTGTGTTCAGCGGCGGCGGGATTCCAACGGCGGGGCGTGCCGGACGAAATATTTCCGTAAAGCGGTCAAGTTCGACTTTTCGCCCGGCGCTTTTTTCGAGCCACGGTCCGGGCGCTCGGAACACAATATGTGGAAATTATTGTTTGTAATTTTTACAAAATCATGTTTACACGTCTACGTGATTCGAAATAAATGTATTATTTGTAAAGTTTATCTATTATTAATCTACACCTTTGCATCAGGCACTAAATTATGTAACAAAAAATAGTCTAGCCACTCGAAATTCGATGACCTTTAATTTTTTGTATTCAATATATAATCTAGAATCAATAAAATATTTCAATTAATCGAAATTATCACAAAATTATGTTTTTTTTTAAATGTTTATATCTACGACATGGTTGAGATTATGCACATATTTCATGAACATTTACAACTCGTAATTTAGTCAGGTATCCATCCATAAAATATTGAGAACTAGGTCTGGTACACTCTGTATATATCAAATAACCTAATTAAGATTTATTACGCAGAGATTATAGTTATGCACCGCTTTTTTAACTGAATGGATTGTGCGCCCCTGAAAAGTATTTTGTATGCAGGTTGCCTAATATATTCTTACTGAGCAAAAATTATCCCGAATGAAGTTTTTACGATAAATTTAAATCATTTGTGGTAAAGGTCAATTTTTTTTTGTTTATTGCGTGATTCTAACTCGTTAGTCTGACTTCACGGAAACCTTATTTTCAAACAAGGGTGGTACATATATAAATATATATTATTATAAATTAATTTTTTATATGTGCTACTAATAAACTCTTGTAAAAACACAACCTGTCAACCTGTCAGCTATGAAACTCTACGATATTTAATGTTTATTATACATGCGTCCCAAAAAAAAGTGTACACCCGGAAATGCCAGAAACTACAGATCATTTCATCGAAAAAACCCTATCTGAAACACAGTATGCACATATATAACTCTATGTACATATTTTATTCTTCTAAAGGGATTTTGAATCGATAGGAAGGTTGTATGTGTCAAGGCTGGGGACCACTTTCTCCCAGCACTCACGTGTTTTTTTGAGGATTATATCGCAGAGTAAGTATGCCAGAGCAAGTTGCAGCAAGCAAATATACAGTGAAAATGTGCCGGAGAACTGATCGGGAAGCCGGCTGAGAGAGAAGTGAATTTAAAAGACCGTCGTGCTGGGTGGCTGCCCGCGCATATTATTGTTGTCAATATGTGGTCGGTACTGACGAGATTATGTGGCTAATTAGAATTTATGGTTTGCCGCAGTTATTTGCCGGGTGCGTTCAAGAACCGTCAAAGACAAACCTCCACGGGGACATTTCGGTTGCAGCTCTCTCCATCGATCTCCTGCACTAAATTTTTACTGGTCCACTCCAGCAACTTCTTATTCTAGATTTTCTTTTGTCACTGTAGTTGCAAATTATTTGTGCTGACAGGGCTCTGAATTGAATATAGCAAACCGAAACACCGCTCGGTTTCACAGTATTCTTGGAAATATAGCTCCGGCTCGTGATATCCTTTCAATTTTAATCACAGCTCCTGTTCGTTATTTTGGACTCAATAGAATTACGTAATGCACAATGTTATTCAATTATAGCTACCATTAGAGTGATAAATCAAATCAAGTTGACAATCAGCTGCTAATGCAACGTATATATACACCAACAACTATCGCTCTATATAATGAAACCCTTTTAATCTTACTTGATTGCTTTTCTATCTGTCATACTCCACACGAACACCTAGTTACATACACGCGACATACCTACACATCGAACACCGAATGGGAACCCGATATGGGAGGCGGGTACCCTTCACAGCTATATCTAATGACACAATACATTTCATGACGTCCAAACTGATCAGGAGTCAGACAATATTCAACATTGAATAACTTTTCATCTGGTGGCCTACGCGCTCCGTGCAACCACATACATAACCTCTAAATATAAATCGATTATGGAATCATTCTGTGTATATTGATATCAGTACATTCATATAAACGACACAGTATTATTTGACATTTGAGTAAGTAAACAAATTACCGTACCATAATAATTCAAACGTTTAAGTTATAATTTATTATTTATTATAGCCGCTATGATTATAGAGCGAACGCGTTCACGTACTTTTTTTATGAAACGAAATTATCGTTGTAAAAAAACAATCAATTTAACAACTGAGTACCTTCCCTTGAATATATTCACACAATTAATATCTCGATATAATAACACTTTATTTCATTATATCCCATAAATTATTATGTTAATAGAGCAGCTTGAGTTTATCTTATTTTTATTTTATAAAACGAGACCGGATTTGAAAGGAGATTGTACCTTACACTGTTACCTATATTATGTGCTTCTAAAACGACACATTTTTTCCATAATTTTATTCTTAATATAATAAATCTAACTATTCTGTTCGGGAGTTAGGAGTCTTTCATATTTAAGAGTTGTCTTCTGGACATCGTCCAGAATTCATTAATCTGTGATTCCACAACAAGACAGATGCACACATAGACAAGTGCGCACAATCAACTTATTACTCTGTTGCCGTGACTTTGTATCACATTACCCAATCGGTTATAATGGAATGTGAGTCATTGCGATTTGTGATGGTAAAATCGTTATTTAAACCGTAATTTTAACCGTGATTGTGACTGTGATTGTATTCGATTGTAACGATGGTTGATAACTGATTAACCTAATTCTTCAAGCAATGACTGGTACACGGAAAAGAAAGCCTCCAAAAGTTAAATCTTACTTAAAAATCACAGTTATCAAACAGTGGTAAAATCAGTCACGTAACGGTTTACCATCACTAATTGTGATGTAACTCATATTAATCTACATAATCCGTTATACTACTTTGTGTGCAGTCGTCTATGTGTGCAGTTACCATTTCTTAGATGTCTAAAAATACGTCCTGTCCATTGGCCTCTTTGATCTTCGATGGTGTTTATAAGAAACAACTTCTCTTAAACTTTCCTTGGAACCTTCTAGATTGTTAATTTTTTGCATGAAAGGCTTCATTTCCCGTTACTAATCTGATTTTATTGTATAACATTACAAAATACATTCAGCAATAATTAAAAAAAAATAGAACAAGTAATTATTCACGTAAGTAGGTGTAATTAATCTTACTACAGTATTTGACTTAAATGTGCGAATTGTGAATTAATTACTCCTACAGTTTCGAGTATTATGAGAAAGTTGTGATTGAAGATTTTTTCATTTTTGTTTTTGTGACATGTTCCATATAACAATGTTCCATTGACATGTTCCATATAACAATATTCCATTGACATGTTCCATATAACAATGTTCCATTGAAACAATTGAACATGTTGGTCACTAGTGTTTGTGAAATTTTAAAAGTATCTTGTATCCGCCATGTTAGAGAGGAATGATTTTATTTTCCACTTTCTAGTTTAACTAGACAATTAACCAAAGTTTAAACACATTTTATATCATATTTTTATTTGTTAACTTTGTTTTATTAACCACTTAATTGAGTTTAAATACATCTACCGGTTTCGAAAAATACCATTTTGTTTTTCAGGATGTCAATACAAATTTCTATCAAACGTACTTCCCAAATACACAAACTCATCTACTTGTTCCAAACATTCATTACCTACAAGTATATAGCACGGTGTCTTGCTTTCCTCCTTCTCGAATACCATCACTTTCGACTTGTGAACATTCATCATGAGGTCGCTTTCTTTGCATACATCGTACATTATACTCACTAGACTTTGTAATTCTTTTTCATTATTCACCATTAGTACTGCATCATCGGCGTACAATAAACAGCATACAATAAAATCGCCCATTTTTGCTCCTACATTCATGCATTTCAGTTCTTTTAGTTGAACAACCATGGAGACATTACACAACCTTGCTTGACACCTTTTGTAATGTCCAACCATGGTGTGAGCGATCCATTGATTCTTACACACGTTAAATTAAACTACAAATTAAATTCCAAAAGTTAAATTATGAATTTCAATTTTAGTGATGAATACAACGTTATTTAAACCGTTGTTGTTACTGTGATTGTGTTCGATTGTAACGATGATTGATAACTGATAATTCGTAATTCTTCAATCGATGTCTGGTACACTAGAACATAACTTCCAATAGTTAAGTTTTAGTTAACAATCATTAAATCTTTGTTACCAATCACAGTCATATAACAGTTTAGTATTAATAATATATTTACGAATATATTCTTAGTTTTAATTAATGTCCATACAATTTTTTAAATACATCGGAGTGTTGACTGTCGGAATTAAAAAAAAATAGGATTTAAAAGCTCAAGATCTTAAGGCCAAACCGCAGACCTAATAGCCCTGGGTGTAACCCGGATCATAAAACGCAGCTAACCGCTCCCGGCGGTAAACTCAGTATAAAAATATTGAACAATTTTTATTATTTAAAACTTTCGTAATTGTTCAATTTATTTTTAAAGAAAAACCTTGCTTTGGAGACTTGCAGACTGCGGTGAAGGTCAGTGGACACCACAAAAATAATCCCTTCCGGCACTGTCCACAAGAGAACCAGGGAGATTTCATCTATCTGAAACATCTTTAGGGCCAATATTAAAAGTATAACTAATTTAAAAAAATCTTGAATAACTGACATTTTGAAACAAACTCATACGAAATATTTACAAGTATAAATTTTTAGATTTTTTAAAAATTTTAATCAAATAAGGACTACTGCTGTTGTCGTGTCCACAAAATTCGTTGCGACTACTATATATATATTTGTTTATAACTACACAATTTAAAGATGTCAATCTTGTTTTAAATTATATATTATTAAGGAAAACACATTCTTATTGTGAAGTTGTAATTATTCAGAACATAGCTCTGTGATATTTTAAATACTAAAAATTAAATTAATGTATTAATTATAAAAATATACATATAAAATCAATAATGTAGATGGCTTTCAAATAATGGAACGACGGTGTATTAATTTGAAAAATGTAACATATAGGTTCGAAAATTTGTCAAGAAAAATACTAGCGTTATAACACAATTGATAGTGTACTTCCCCAGATTGGAAATAGAGATCCAGGTTCGAATCCCGGTGACGCAAAAACAATATTTTCCGACAAAATTGATTTTATATGTATATATTTATAATTAATTAATTAATTAATTGTAAGTATTTTAAATTATATATATTATTTATTTTTGGATTTCACTGAACACTTGTATACGTTACAGATATATCTTCTTAATTAGGTCGCGTTTTCAGGTGGCTTCCGTTTGGCACGGTGCCGACGTTTTGTCACGGTGATATATGCCATTTTCAAGTCATTGTCTAAAAAGTTACCATACTTGTGCGTGGTGAATATAAGTCTCCCATAGAGTATAATTTAATATTTATTTACTGAATACATTAATAACTACATATTATTTTATTAGGAGAACACATTCTTATTGAGAAGTTGTAATTATTCAGAACAGACGGTCTGTGATATTTTAAATATTAATTAAATATATTAATTAGGAAGATGAATATAATGAAATCAATTTTATCGAAAAATATTGTTGTTGCTACACCGGGATTCGAACCTGGATCTTTTTCTTAACCGTGGAGGTGCACTATCCAACTATGCTACAGCGACAATATTTTTAGCGACAAATTTTCGAATCTATATGTTACCTTTTTGATATTAATACATTGAATCGATCCGTTATTTGATAGAACCATCTATCTCATTTTTATAGAATCTCAAATACCTTTGAGTAATCTGATAGCAGACGCCAGAATTATTAATTCATTTATATTAAATTGATTATTGATTTTATATGTATATCTTTCTAATTAATATATTTAATTCATATTTAAAATATCACAGACCTATGTTCTGAATAATTACAACTTCACAATAAGAATGTGTTCTTCTTATAATAAAGTTGTATCAATGTGTCCAAAATTTAATAAAAATGAATTGATAATTCTGGCGTCTGCTATCGGATAACTCAAAGGTATTAGACAACTAGCAAATTTGCTTTGAATTATTTTTCTGAATGCAATTTATGAATTTTATATATTTTTCATTTCGCTTCAGAATTGTCAACATTGTCATTATTGACCCCATCAAAGATTATTTTTGAAACTGTACTAGCAAGCAATACAGTTGTTTTTAATTTATTTATTAGGAAAACACACAGTTAACCAACAATGATTAAGATTGTAAAAGAATAACAGTAAATTCAACATAACATAACACGTTTTCTCTGAATTATTAAATACAATAACACCATACAGTGTGGGTTTGGTAACAAAGATGAATGTTAAGCAGTGTAGAAGACAATGAAAAAAGTAACAGCTATCTCTTCTATTGAATGAATGAAAAAATGAGTAGTGTCTCTTGCGATCGGTTATAAAATACAAATAAATATTGCAAAGAGATGCGTAGTTAAATTATCGAGGGTCATTCTAATATCAAAGTGTATCAAAGGAATCTTAAATGTCACAAGCCATATATAAATAAGACTATACTATTAAAATCTACTGATTAGTGTTTGGACTATTTTTAGAAAACCATTGCCATAACCATTTAATGAACATAAATTTATGTGTCCTATATTTAATGGGTAATTAAAAATTTAATTTTAAAGTGGCTTTTAAATGTCATACAGTTTAAGTGCTATTAAATAATTAATATCAATGGTTTCAGAATTTTTTATATTCCTCATTCTTATTTATTTATTTATTTGTAACTATATAATATACTCGTATATAAAAAATTTGTTTGAACTGTCCCCGTCTCACTGGAGAAATTCTGTGTCGAGACGGGCATAGTTTACAAGCAATTGTTCAATTAATTAAAATTACAAGTAGATAGGAATTAGATTTATTACTGTATAAAAGGTGTATATGAAGAACAATTTTAAAATGGACTTAATTTTTTAATCACTTTGTAGCAATAATTAATATAGGTATGAATCAATATGTTTGGGTGAGTGCACCATTACTGACTCTACCCATATTGCGAATCCAAGTTTTAATATATAGTTTCATGTTCTTGTGACAATTCAATTGATTTAAGTCTTATAGCATTCTATTAAACAGTTTGGGTCCAAAATATTTGTAGTTCCTTTGACCAAATGTAGTATGTGCTCTTTGGGTTTGTAGGTTATTTGTATTTGTCCGTGTGGAAATTATGTTTTGTGTTGTTTTAAAATGTGTCTGTTTGTATTTATATATGTATTTGAGAGTAGTATTAGCGTATAATATCAAAGACTTTGAATTTATCAAAAATTTCGTCAGTGCTCGTTGTGATTGGGGATTTGGGCATAACTTTTAATATACGAGTATGAATGAAAATGAATTTTGTAAAATCAGGCAATTTATTTTGCAGAGCTATGTTTTAAGATTTGAGCCATACTACCCCAATGATATATTTCCGAATAACTCGAAATTTTAATGTTCTACGATGATGTTCGAAATCGTTTCTATCTGTTAATTGTGGGTTTTAAATCATTTTTTATTATATGTGCGATGTTAGGTTGAGAATATTAATATGGTACTAAAAGATACCTCTGATTCACTAATACAGGTTTAATCCGATCTGACAAAAATGGTTATTCATTGATAACACAACATTCAAAGTCGTACCTAATTGTACCAAATATTTGTCAATTCCAAAAGTGATGTAGGAAATTTAAATCAGGAGATTTTAGTACCTACTGAAGACAAACTTTGAAATGAAATATCTAAAATTATCAATGAAGATCGAATTGCTGCTGAAATTGAGAAAAATATAAAAATACCAATTCAATTATTAGCTAACAAGAGTGGATTCTCTCGGTCCAGTGTCCAAAGATACATTTAAAAAATCGGGAACGTTCGGAAACACTAGATATGGATACCATATGAATTAAGCGAAGAAAACAAAGCGACACGCTAATTATATTTCTCAAACCGGTATAGTATCGAATTTAAAGGAGGAGTATTATACTTCTGTTTTGTATTCGTAAAAACACTATTTTACTCATGTTGTTACCACATGTCCGCGTCTATATTCCTACCCTTTCCCAACTTACTACTTGCCCTCAGTGTAAATTGTAAACCTGACGCCACCAGGTGTCATTTGATCAATATTGTTTGATCGATCTCAACATTGCGATACCATTCGCGGTGTACACAATCACCTCCAGTGCAGGGAGCATTATTTTGTGTGATTTCGGCGGCGCCACCAGAGATTTCGGAGGTCTCATATTTGATGCAGGTGAGCAGTTCGTCTAAATCTCGGTCCCCGAGATGGCTGGTCCTTCAAAAAAAAAAACTATCCGCCGGATAACTAACCATCGGTTAACTGTCTGCAGTATAACTAAGCTATTACCGCTAGTAAGTTATCCACCGGTCAACTATCCGCTGAGTAATAAACCCTCAGGCTGTTATCCGAAGGGTTTGTTAACCCGATGAATTACAATGAGATTATAGCCTCAATGTTACAATAAAAATGGATGGTTCACCCCGAATATGTATCAAGATCGGTATAAATATATTATTTATTTATTTTTAAAAAAACTTGCTCTGTGTTACGGCTAAGAGGGCTTCCAGCTATCCGCCTAATTCGAGTAGCCGGTTTTCAATAATATTATTTTAATGCCCAAAAAAGGCCGATTTCTAACCCTGTGTTGAGAAATTTAATTTTATATTTCGTAATTCCATTACTTGCTGTGGTGGATTTAAAAATATATATTGGCACAGGGAACAGTAACAATATTATCATATAATTATTATAATACTAGTAAAAAAAAATACTTGACATAATATCAAACAAAATAAGCTACAATAGAAAAAGTTTACCGAGTTTCAATGTCAAGCAATTACTTTTTAATGATTGATAATTGATAATTCGAATCTGGGTTTCGAGTCCAAAATGTCAGGTCAATTATTTTTTTTCTCTTCCTCATTCATCTTTCAAACATGGAGCTTTAGCGAGAAGAAGAAAAGTCATGGTAAATTAAATGCGAATAAACATCAGTAATCTTACTGTGTCAATGCCTAGACAAATAAATACACACATAATAAAAATATTTTTAGATAATAATAAAATATCTAATTATCTTTATTAAGGAAAACACATTCTTATTGTGAAGTTTTAATTATTCATAACAGACGGTCTGTGATATTTTAAATACTAAATTAATGTATTAATTATAAATGTATACATATAAAATCAATTTTGTCGAAAAATATTGTTTTTGCGTCACCGGGATTAGAACCTGGATCTCTACATATAATCCTATGTTCTGAATAATTACAACTTCACAATAAGAATGTGTTTTCCTTAATAATATATGTTATATCAATGTGTCCAAAATTTAATAAAAATGAATTGATAATTCTGGCGTCTGCAGTCGGTTTACTCAAAGGTATTTGAGATTCTGTAAAAATAATGTAGATGACTTTCAAATAATGGAACGACAGGTGTATTCATTTGAAAAGATGTAACATATATGTTCGAAAATTTGTCATGAAAAATACTGGCGTTATAGCACAAAGGTAGTGTACTTCCCCGGATTGGAAATAGAGATCATCAAAAACAATATTTTTCGGCAAAATTGATTTTATATGTATATATTTATAATGAATGCATTAAATTAGTATTTTAATTATCTTTATACTGTCGTAATGACGGAAAATTACCTAACTGTTTTTATAACCTATTTAAGACAAATAATTTACATATACAAAAATTCATCCTAGCACCGGCCGCAAGAATCGGATAAATTTCACCTGTGAGTGAAAGTGTGATTATTTACTGTTTTATAAAGAAACTAAAGGTGCTTTTAACAGATTTATGAATATTAACATTTTAAAAAAGCTCCTATTTTAAATCAAGATGATGTATTTAAACATGATGAAATATTCCGAGAATTCACTCACTATATATCTAAAACGGATGCATTATGTACATATATTATTTATTTACAACAACAACTGTTGAATGAAATATATGATTTATATATACATTCTGTAACAATTTGCAACAATTATGTTATGCACCCCCAAATAATAAAAATATTGAATTATGTGGGTGGCTATCGACATTTATATAATAACATGATCAAGATAATACAATGTGAAATATAATAACAAAATAATATTTTATAAAAAATGTTAAGATATTGATCAAAATAGAACTTGTTTACCGCACCAAAGGCCAAAGAGGAACACGTAGACGAAGTAAATAATATATTGTAATGTAGGTACTTCACATTCGGGTCCACGCCATCTTTAAAATAACACTTGGACTATATTTGCTTTGTAGACGCTCTACCGCGCAGGTTTCATACACAGGCAACGTGGACTAGTTAATTCAATTTATTTTGTACATATGTATATAGTTTTATTTTTACTACCTCTGCTCGGTACCACCACTTGACATGGACAAACAAATTGAAAATCTACCTGTATATTTTTGTTATTTATATATTCTATTTTTTTGTAAATATTGTGTAACATATTTTTAAATATTCTATATACAGCATAACATACTTTTAAATATTATAATCAATGGAACGGTACGATAATTTTTTTTATCTATATTTTATTTTGGCATTATTTAAAACTAATTAAGCACACAATAAAATTAGTATTTTAGCGTTGCTAGATTGTGATCTGTAAACATAAAAAGTATTTGTCGTCAAGGCCATCACGCTTTTAAACCCCAACAACAAAAATACACGAATACGTATAATTAATATATTTTAATTAAATTAGCTTTTCAAATAAGAGCAATATGAAATAGAAAAATATCCAACAGTCCATCTCAGGTATTGCGACTTTGAGTAAAGTGCATCCAGCAAAGATATTTAATTATTTTTTTTACTTACCAACAGAGTTCGGTGTAGTACATGATATTAGATATTTATAGGTGACGCCTCCGAGAAGACAATACGGGACCACATGTTGATGTACGGGAGGTCTCGCAAATTGTTTGTCTATTACTCTACCTAACCGTAGATCAGAATATGTCATATAAGCTGTCTTGGACGATTCTACAAATTTTGTACGCCAACATTTGTATGGCGAAAACTTATACGCCAACATTTATAAGCTCAGCATTTATTACTTCGAACGACAATCAATCTTGTGTACCAAAAACATAAAGAACAAAATTACGTCAATCTTTTATTATAACTGAAATAAAATAGAAGTACTCATATATACCTAAATGCGTATTATAATAATATTATTAATAAATTGTCAAATAAAATAAAACACATATCTTTTATTCCTAACTTATAATTTCAACAGAATGTCTTTATTTTTCTCTGTACATAACATTAATTTTCATATAACATATAAGCATTGTACAGGCTACAAAAAAAATACATATATTTTACAGATTTTAAAATGCATTGCCCAACTAGGCAAGCATGTTTTAGGGCTACTTGATTATTTTTTAATATAAATGTTTGAGCCACCCCCATAATTCAAGATCATTCATATTTTGTGTAAATAATATTGTTATTAGGAGAACACATTCTTATTGTGAAGTTGTAATTATTCAGAACATAGGTATGTGATATTTTAAATATTAATTAAATATATGGTGGCGGTTGTCTTATAAAGTATGCATCGTATAAATGATTGGTGTATAAGTTTCTGACGAACATATATAGCGACGTGTATTCCGGGTGCTGGAGAGACTTCAGAAACAAATGTCAATTTCAATCGAATCAATGACAGTCAAGTGACGAAGGTGGTGCGGATAGAAGCAATAAAGTTAATCAAAGGGATAATACCTCAATCAATAACCGGTGAATCAGATAAGATCCAGGAAAAAGTGTATAACAGATACCTCGACGACCTTCATAAAATAAGGATTCAGGTATCAATTGAAATACTTTAGAGGTATGGCATCAGAGATCATGTAAGAGAATAGCTGCTTCTAATTTCGCCCTTATTCTCGTGTAGATATATAGCGGAGTCCATCTTGGTCAATGTATAGACAGGCAGCAAAGGTAATTTGAGCAAAAACGTGTTGTGAAATCTCCGGGTCGCACTTCCCGTAGAATGGATTACGATAATTCCGGATGTAAATCGAAATTACCGCAGGGTGGGGGAGGAATATCAGAAGACGTGGTAGAGGGAAAAGGTCGGTGAAGGAATAGGGAATTTCGAAGAACCGGTGATCTCGGGGAACCGGGATTTACGCTTCCACAATTCCTGCTTTTGTCGCCGAAATCATACAATAGTTGCAAGCGAATAATTGTTCTTCGCTCCCGACTGAAGACGGCGATGTTAATGTTCATCCACGGCACACACAAACAATAATACTGCGCTCACACATCACAAATTACAATACTTCACTGCACTGGAGTTGAACGGTCCACAACGCGAATGATATCGCGTGTATCAAACAATAAACCAATATTGATGTAGTTGACGTCCGGTGGCGTCAAGGTCACAATTCGCACTAAAGACGAGCAGTGAGATATGTAAAGGGTAGGAATTTGGATGCGGAATATATCAGTCGCGGTTAATATTCAAGCGCCCTAAGAGTACATTTCACGGATACGGAATACGTGTACTTACGTTTAACACTAAATTTATTTATGTTAATTTACAAAGGTTGGTTGAAATATGTTGTTTGTGCCAGCTGTGAGTGAACGACTCAGCCCGCGCGGTAAGCATGATAGTCGCTAGCTGCGTTCTGTGACGGATAGATACCGTCTGTATGAACATTCAGTCGCTCGAAACTGTGCTCACTCTAATAATAATAGAAGTACTTAGTTCAGTAAAAGTGTTAATATTCGCCACGATATTAGATTCTCAAAGATATTAGAAAAAAATCTTCGTTACCTCAAATAGGCTGTTTCGTAGCACGGGCACGTACTCCAAACTCAAAAGTGAGGTTAGTTTTGTCATTTACTTGAAATGAATATTCATGATAGTCTGTGTCCAATGACCGTCGAGCAGGTGAAGCCAATTCAAATATTAAGCTTTTTTTCCTTGAAAAATAAATAAATTATATGTCTACCAGGGCTTGAAATAAAATATTATGAAAAGATGACTATAAAGGTTGAATCCAATGAAAGATTTGGAGATAAATTGTTGCCACTAATTGAGTAAATGTATTTATTAAAAACCACTAATAGAATCACGTATTTTATATCAACTAATTTAATAAAATTATAAATGGTTACGTACTAAAATAGGTTTGAGGTGAATAATTATTTTCAGTAGCCAAAATAGTGTTATCTAAATAGTTTTAAGACATATATTTAAAAAAAATTGACAATATTTATATTTTACAGTCTTCACAGAGACACTAATTGAATTTATTAATGATTTTCACCCACAGTAAAAGATAACATCGTGGCGATCACAGGATACATAGATATTTAAAAACAAGTGTTGAAAATGATCGTGTCCATAATATGGCCTTTTATTTAATCAAAGCATTCAACTGAATTCTTTTTATAATATAAAAATGCGACAAATATGTAACATAAATTTGTCGAACTAATAGTTTGTATAATCTTTCAATTTGTCAGCGTTTGGTCACAACATCACTATCCATCCACCCAATACATCACCGCACAACCGTCAGCCATCCGTGTATAAACCAACAACCTGCCTGCATTGTCCACCGTGAAAACTCCTAGTACGCCATCCACTTAAATCTACCCCTAGAAATTTTAATCTCGCCAAACATCTAGTCAATATATGTGAAGATGCGTACCTACACGACATACGTGTCACATCAATATTCTCACTATTTATAAAATAAGCTAAACGCTTGTGCTATAAAAGTAGGATTAACTTTCTGGTTTAAAATGAGGCTCAAACCACCGACCACTAGATCACTATGCGTATCTTAACGTATATAATCAAAAAAATAAAAATATTTTTGTTGCGCCACCGGGATTCAAACCTGGATCTCTTTCCAAACCGGGAAAGGTGCATTATTCAACTATGCTACAGCGACGATATTTTTAGCGACAAATTTTCGAACCTGTATGTTACCCTTTTTTTATATTAATACATTTAATCGTTCCATTATTTGAAAGAGCCATCTACCTTATTTTTACGGAATCTCAAATACCTTTGAGTAATCTGATAGCAGACGCCAGAATTATCAATTCATTTTTATTAAATTTTGTACACATTGAACTTTATTATTAGGAGAACACATTCTTATTGTGTACTTGTAATTATTCAGAACACAGGTTTGTGAATTAATTAGAAAGATATACATATAAAATCAATTTTATCGAAAAGAGATCCAGGTTCGAATCCCGGTGGTGCAACAACAATATTTTTCGATAAAATTGATTTTATATGTGTATCTTTCTAATTAATATATTTAATTCATATTTAAAATATCACAGATCTATGTTCTGAATAATTACAACTTCACAATAAGAACGTGTTCTTCTAACCTAAACTTATCATACAATTTAATGTGTATTGCAATACCACAGAACTATATTCTGGAAAACTGCAACTTTACAATGTGTTCTCTTTAATAATTATCATTATAATTATTGGCTGTCCTTCATCATGTTTGAATCCAATTTCTTGGATTCTTGGGCGTGGGAAGGCAGTAGCTGCGGGCTGATTTCTTTGCTTCGTTTACTCTTATTTTTCTTTGTGTTGTCTCCTTACGATAGAAGTAAGCTGTTAATGAAGCGGTTCTGCTTCAAAGTGTTGGATTCCACTGTAAATCAGTGTCCTCCAGTTAGGCCTGTCTCCTGCAGTTTGTTCCTAAGTAATATTGGCCTTTTGTGGGTACGCTTTCAAGGAGTCATTGAATCGATTTTTTTGCTCTCTATATGAGATTGCTGAGTATACAACGGACATCCTAAATTATACGTAAAATATAGCTGTACATATTACAAATGATAATTGCGAACAAATTGTACTGTTCAATTGTAAACTAATCAAGATCGTCCGTGACTGTGACGTTCCCCTCAATGTTCGAGGTTACGATGTACACTGCCAGTCAACAACAAATTAAAAAATCATTTAGAGGTCTTTTTACCTTCAAGATATATCTCTAAATACGATTTCAATTATCTCATGCACTATCAGAGTATCAGAGTTGTACTCTTCTCCCAGCATATAAGTAACGAAAAACCACGAAAATTAATTAACCATTGTCTTTTTCCTTATAAGTAACTCGCATCTACGCTCTGTCGTTATCTAAAGATAAAAACATTTTTCTCACAATTCAATGTGAGTACATTTACATTTTCAATTTTGCAACAAAAACAAAAATATGATATGTTTATTAAGTGGGTTAAATTTCATTAGAAAATATCGTCATAAGTTTAAAATTTCTCGAAAAATAAATGTCTGACGTCATTTAATGAAAACGCATTCTCCCGGCAAGTGAATGTTCCGGGATCGTATCCGGTGGTAACTAAATTTTTTTTTAAATATCTAACGCAAATACGTTGGTGAATATAATTAACTCACAGTGGTTATAAACATTACTAAATACGTCATCTATTGACAGATCTTTCTAATTGATCTAGATTGTTTTAAAATGATGATCAAGCCAGAGGCGTAGCTAGGGTATTTGACCCCCGAGGGCGAACTATCCAAATGGCGCCTCCCCCCCCATTAAATACAAGTTGTCCAGATAGTATTTTTCATAATAAAAATTATATAATAAAACAATGGATGGATTTAATAAAAAAATGTTTATTTAGCATTTATGTATAGTTCCTGGAAATTTATTTCTTAAAAGTTATGTTTTCTAAATGTGATCCGTTATTTCACTGGCACTCTTCTAAACGGGAGGCAAAATTTCTGAGAATGGGTTCAGAGAGGGAGAATTGTTACTGTACACCTTTGATTTACGGTAGCCCCATAGGAAAAAGTTCATTGGTGTCAAGTCGGGACTACGTGAAGGCCAGTTTATGTCACCTCGTTGGGATATCAATTTTCCACAGAAAATTTTACGAACAGCTGGTAAAGACGCGCCCCACAGTGATTGAATTTCCAAGGACGCGGCTAGCACGGCATTGGCATGCCTCCCGCTCGTTGCGTTGGTGCAGCGAATGAACCAAATGAAAAAGACTTTTGGGACACCCTGTATATAAGATGAATGTACTATGCCCTACGCGGTGAACCAATTAACTATCCCGTTTTGGTGGCGTCGTCCCTAGTCTGTCCCTCCCTCCCAAACCCTCTTAGCTACGCCACTGGATCAAGCACTAGATGGATAGGAAGAATAATCAAAAGTTTTGCCAGTATGATACAAGCAAATTTATGTTAATAAAATTGCATGTTTTTTTATATCTTATTGAATTTTATGCTGCTTTTAAAGCATCCAAATTACAAAAGCGACCTTTATTAAAAAATCATTTTTCTGTTAAACAAAGTCGATCACATGATTTTAATGATCACTGTATGTATATAACTTTGTTTTTATGGACATGAGATAAGTATGCTATATTTAATAAAGGTAATATTTGACAGGCGATACAGCCTTGATACTATTGCGGTAATCACATATATATTGAAAATATATCTCAGGATTGGCAAAGCGATAAGCAATAATTTCATCGTTTAATGTGATCAGTTATGACGGCAGCAATTTTTTAAACTATTATCCTACCATACGTGTGTGCCCAAAATAGACATCGATGGTAAAATTAATTTTACTATTAAATTTGACCTTACGCTTGGAACTTCATAACGAATGGCCGTACACTAGAACAAAAAATATTCAATGTTATCTAATATATTTTCTAAAGGAAATTCACCATGCTAGTCAAAATTCATTCACTACATTCAGCAAGCTTGAACAAAAACAAACGCGAAATAAATTTTCTGAAAAAAATTAACAATCTTAAAAAAAATCCCTTCCGGCATGTTTTTTGCTTCTTTCTCTGGGTACAAATTTTTTGGAGCAGCCATTTTGAAACGAGATTGCGGATCAAACTGGCTTAGCCGAAATATTAACTAGGTCAATTTTTCAGAAAAGTTTGATAGGAATCTGCTAAGAACTACGGGAGTTGTCTCGTTCACAAAATTTTATAGATAATATTTTTAATGGATAATGGTTTAGAGATCTTCTGAAGAATGTACATTGAAATTTGAATACCGTGGGAAGCTATTCGATGGACAAAGAATATTTTAGAATGGTATCCATGCGACAAACATCGACCTAGAGGGCGTCCAAAGTTTCGATGGATAGGTAAAATTATCGGAACAGTAAGATAGTCATGGGAAACGCTGGCGGAAGATAGTGGCAGAATCAAGGGAAGGCCATCATCCAGCAGTGGATTAACGATGGCAGATTATGAAGTTATTTATGCTGTGAGATTTCTATTCGTCTTCTTATTTCCTTCTTTCTTCCTTCACGTTTTCTGAGTTTTTACAAAAGAGTACGCTTTCTCCCAATTTGGAAGAAATGATAAAAAAAGTGGCTTATCGGTAATAACCTGTCTTACCTGGAAGTATAAATGAATTGTTTAAACTGTAATACGTATTAGTTATTATGTTTTAATTATATTTAATATAATAAAAATAGATCCGAATGCACCAGCTGATCTAGCAAGATGTTTTGTGGGTCTAGTTTTAATTTTTTTTTACATATAGTGGCCTTAATCAAATGGGATTCGGCTCGTAATGCACCTCCACAAGTCTCAGTTTCGGGTCGCCCTCACAGCTGACTCCAGCTAGATGTAACGCATGTGTCCACCTGCAGCACTCTTCCAGATCTTCTTCAGCCCAAGGTTGCACCCAGGATAATAAGGCTTGCTGTGATCGGATTTGTTACCGGATTGAGGCATTGTGCTGTCCGTAGGATGCAGAGCATGAGGATTATAAAGACAAAAATGTGAACCAGCACGCATTTAGTTGCACGGTGTCGCAATGTCGCTGCCTTTCCATATTATCATAAGTTGGTTCATAGTAACTTTAGCTAGTTGTACGCGCATATCGCCATTAGCCGAGAAAAATCTAAAATAATGTTTGTTGACCGGCAACACAACAGACCGGATACAACCCTAATAGGCAACTGCGAGGTCGTAAAGAATTATGTACCTTATTAAGGAAAACACATTTTTATTGTGAAGTTGTAATTATTCAGAACATAAGTCTATGATATTTTAAATATATGTTATAAATATATATAATAATATATGTTGTATCAATGTGTCCAAAATTTAATAAAAATAAATTGATAATTCTGGCGTCTGCAGTCGGTTTACTCAAAGGTATTTGAGATTCTGTAAAAATAATGTAGATGGCTTTCAAATAATGGAACGACAGGTGTATTATTTTGAAAAATGTAACATATAGGTTCGAAAATTTGTCATGAAAAATACTGGCGTTATAACAGAATTGGTAGTGTACTTCCCCGGATCGGAAATAGAGATCCAGGTTCGAATCCCGGTGACACAAAAACAATATTTTTCGACAAAATTCATTTTATATGTATATATTTATAATTAATACATTAATTTAGTATTTAAAATTATGCACCTATGTACATTTTTTAAATTTAGTTATATTAAATAAAAATTAACTATTCTTACATCTAGTATGCAATACCAACATAAAAAAATTATTAAATTATATCTATTAGCATTAGGTAGAGAGATTATAAATACAAAAAAAATAAACACGTGAAAAATGATCAGTTATTAAACTTAGATACTTCGTATTCTGCACTAAACCTATGAAAAGTAGCAAGACTAGTTTCTTCCTTCTCATTTACTGGAAGTTCATTAAACAGTTGAACCCTTTATAGTATAAGCTATTTAGTGTTCTTGCGGTTTGCACTCACCACAATCCAGTTCTTCTGGCACCTCCAAGGTGGACTGTAAATTTATATTTATCACTATCTTCGTTCACGGGTCCTAGTCCTTTAGAATGCACTAATTTAATACGATTCTTCGATTCACACATAACTACATTGCTTCAAGGTCGCCGTTTGACTGGCGGCGGCGTGCCGGGTGAGGAAAGAGAGGGGAGGTGGAAGGCACAGTACACTATCTTCTTTCAAGAATAAATATATGTCCCAAACAATACGTGTGGGCCTCAAAATTATATTTAATATTTTTATTTATGTATCATACATACAATAAAAATCGATTTTAAATTTTGTATATCAATACTAGAACATTTTGTCAATTTTTTTGTTGTACCATCATTAATTTTAGTTGTTTTTACATATAATTCATTTTTGTATATCTATAATATCTTAAAATAGTCCCCATTGCTCTGTTTTTAATTATTTTCTTATCATTTTCTTTTCCCAAAAATAGTACTTTTGAACAATAATTTATATGCGGAGTGACATTAAAATTAAGAATATATGTACACTAATTGTTTAGTGTCTTTCTTATTCGACTCAAAAAACCAACATTTTGGCCATTTTCTCAGTGATCATTAAAATATGTTTGTCGAATTTTAGTTTATTGTCAATTATTACTCATAAATATTTAATTTCATTCACCTCTTCAATGTCTTCATTATTTATTTTGAATGAATAATAATTATTATTTTGTGTGTACCTTGGTTCTTTAATTTCAAACACTGGAGGATGTAAAGCCTAAATTAAAAGAAGGGACGCTATGACCCGGTCAGCGATGGACGAACTGAATAAAATTTGGCAACACATCACCAGGTCTACTAGGATGCCGATTATCAGAACAGACACCCATGAACAACTCACAAAACAAACAGCTCCATTTTACAACAATAAAATACTTCAATCTTACGAATGCAATCGCCGACTAGATAGATGGATTTGGTTCAACCGATAATGGAAGTCTTCAGAAATGCTACAGATCAGAGCAAATTGTGCTGGATAGTTTTGACTATAGCGTCACACTCTTAGCAGATCAGTTGTGGTCTGGCGTGATAATAGAAGAACAAGAAGTAGAGGTCTGTTACACCTTTAAGGCCCGTGTCCACGGAAGGAAGCCACGATGAGCCATTTTAAATTGGAGATCAGCTTGAGATTGGTAGAAAGAAACAAAAACCAGTGTCGATCTGACAGCGAGGTTTGACATTATTCTGGCTAGTTAGCATGTCATTAAACATTAACATTAAGGTGCTACAGTTCATATTCAGTTTTAACTGCTGCTGGGAAGATTCAAAATCACTCAACTGACGGACGACATTACGAGTAGTAATGGTTAAATCATTATTTTGTTAAATTGTAACGATGGTTTGTAACTGATTATTCGTAACTTTTCGAGCAATGACTGGTAAGCTAGAAATAAAATCTTCAACAGTTAATTCATAGTTACAAATAATCATTAAATATCAGTTACCAAATATCCTTAAAATTACAGTAAGGCGCGAGACGATGAATCTCTGAGACTTGGTGAGAAAAGTTGAGAGTTGTGAATCTCGGTGATTGTCTCGAGTCAAAAATTTCATTAGTGGACAAGGGCCACTTCTAATTTCTTCTTCTTTTTTTTAAACAGGCAATCCACCGTTCAAGAGTGATTTGTGCCATTAATCAAGATAAAACATTATTTCGTAGAAAGAAGTACAACAATATTATAGAATAGGGAATATTACGTTACAAGTTAATACCATTGTCGTTAAAGAAATTTGCTATTATATAGCTTAAATGTGGCGAGTTAAGGGAAAGAAGATGACACAAATTAACCGGGAGTTGAAAATTACCATTGACAAGATTACTGTAAAAAAAACCTGTGATCCGCAATGGTCAGGCAAAAAAGACATGGTCAAGGGTTTCCTCTTCGGCACCACACTCACACATTGGGGAGTCTATTAAGTTCAATCTGAATAAATGTGAGGCTACCTGGCAATGCCCAATTCTCATTCTAGAGATATTTGATATTGTTCTTTTAGAGATTTTCCTGTTGGAGAACCAATGGGTGCGGGGAATAGATAGTAGTAATGGATAATTTATATAGCGCCATTTTCGTAAAAACTTCTTTGAATTATACTTCTAATTTCATACATTTAAAATACTGAGAAATATTTACGATCTATTGTACATTTTTATTTATAAATGC
Source organism: Eubasilissa regina (assembly GCA_022840565.1). Classification (NCBI taxonomy): domain Eukaryota; kingdom Metazoa; phylum Arthropoda; class Insecta; order Trichoptera; family Phryganeidae; genus Eubasilissa; species Eubasilissa regina. The sequence continues at coordinate 26,907,089 of JAINEB010000025.1, forward strand.
ATTAAATAAGCCTATTTTATTGCCGATATTAGTCACATAACAGAATAAACATAATAGAATTGTTATGTAATAAAAGTGAAATAATCTTTTCATGTTAGACAAAGGTCATTTAAAAATGGAAAAAAATGATTTGGATTCTATTTTTTGTTGGCTGTATATAAAATAACTTTGTCTTTGTTAAAACATCGAATAAATACTCTTTGTCCAAGTAGGTATTTCAATTAATCGTCTAACCGGTTTTCGGTTATTTTTACATCCAAGAAACAAATTAACCGGTTTTAACCGGATAATTGGTATATATTATTATTTTGCATAAACACTGGAGACAGTGGGCAGAAATATTGAAGTTGCTGTGGACCAACTTAGGAGAAATGAAGTCATCAAGCTACCAACGGATGCAGTAGAGCTACTACAGAAGCGTTGAATTGAAAGACAGTCACCGACGACCCGAAAATGTGAAGACGAAAGAGCTCAAAACTCGTTATGGGCTGCACGGCTTTGATGGCTCGGTGTTTATTAGGTATTGTAGACTCGAAAGGGTCACCAGTACAAAGATTATACACCTCGAATTCTCCCTTACGTATATGAAATGTTACCAATATAGAGGCTGATGAACAACCACTAGATTACATTCTAAAATGTATCCTTAGTCTGTGGGTGCCTCAAATAAAATACAATAAATGACAGCTTCATGTCTCGCAATAATAATTTATCGCAGTTCCTATTAGATATTATAAATCCGTATTGTCGAGATGGTCTCGATTACGTTTTTAAGGCTTGTCAAATATTCCAAGGACCCAGCATCATTTCCTCTTCTTAAATCCGCTCTGGGAACAGAGGCTGGGACTCTCCGTCTCTTCGTTGACGGGTGATTCGTTTTTTTTTAATAGGTTGTTCCAAAAATAATGGCCGATTTTACGGTTCAAATTCAATTAAATATTACTTAAGAGTAAATAAAAAATTTAATACAAATTAAATAAGAAAGGTACACGGAAAAAAATTATCTATTTAACGAAATTTTTTTGGTTACAACTAGGCTATATGAATGCGATACTTTTCCTATCAATCGAAATATATCAACCGATTACGTTTTCATCAAATTTTGAACTTATAATCTGTAGTATTTTTTTTATAATTGATACATCTATTGTTACATTTTTTTACTTATAATTGATTTATTTAATTTGTATTAAAAAATATCAAAAAATATGTTTTAAAACTGCAATTTTACATTAAAAGTGCGTTTTCATTTAAAAATTAATATATTTAATTAAAACAAATTGAGTACCTACCTACCGTATGATTCTACACATCAAAATAACTTATTTATACATATAGAATATAACTCAGGTAGACCAGAATCGGCGGTATTTTTTGCTGCTTTTCAAATATTGGATTTCTACACCGTAAATAGTCATTGAGGTTCTTGAAAAGGTGAAAGATCTTGTGAAGCAAATTCATCAGTGCTTGTTTTCAATTATTTCTTCTCAACAGTAGCTGAACGTCCTCAACCCTCTTCTCATTTAAGACTATCGTCGATAGTTCAGAAGTGGTCCCTTCACTCCGTCTTTTGTTAAATCTGCATGCTGTTAGAGATGCAAAATGTAATAATATTTAATAAATGTAATAATATTGCTTACTGCTCAATATAATCTATAATTCAATGATAAGAGCTTTCCCCAAAACAAACCACGCGTAATGAAAATGTCGATATAATTAAAATTATTCCATCTTTGTAAGTTAGCTATCAAAACGAACAAAAATAAAATAAGAATCGTGAATAGACAATTTTGATGATAAGATTTCTCCCTTTCCATAGATAGAAGAAAAGATGACAGATGCCTATATACAATTTCGCTAAAATATGTTTTCATTTCAAATTGAATATATATTTACTTACTGCTATGGAATATATAAAAAATAAAACATTTAAGTAATCTTAACCTAGAGATATTAAAAACACGAACGTTTTTTTACAAATCTTTCCGTTTAACCAAGCTCTATATAGCCATAATGACACTAGTGAAGCCGGCATCCAAATAGTCACAGATGTAGACGGTAAAGCGTAATATTATTATTTACCAATATTTCTTAGCAAAAAACGTTCGAAAATAATATTAAAATTGGCCATTATTTTCGGAACAGCCTAATATGTTGTTGATCACAAATGTCAAATGTTGAAATGTCAATCCTCCACAGCAGTCACCTTCGTGGTGGCACCAAAGAATTTTAGAGCGACGGCAAGGTCAGATTGCAGAAGAGGCAAGATATGAATGAGATTACGGATGGACCAGATCTCGTGTGAAGTTAGTAGGTACCATTAGTTTGGATCATGATATACGACTGCTCGATTAAACATATTATATTGTAATATCATCTCGAAATAAAGTATTTTACGACACAGAAATAAAATTGAGACATTACTAAATCTGACATCACAAAGGTAACTGGTCCATCTGTCAAATGAAAAATATTAAGAAATAAATTAAACAGGTATTTGAAAGTTTTAATAAAATATACAACTTAATTTATTGCGTCATATAAATTTCGGATTTTTACTTATTTTCAGTTTATGGTCAATTCTGCCTTATACGCGATTATTCCTTTTAAAAGATACTAGCAGTTCACGTCCGTTGTCGTACGGAATTCAGAGCACAGTGCCATAGGCCGAAGATGAGCAAAGGGGTGTTCTTATTTTTTGCAGGCCCTGAAGTGTAATGATAAGAGGGAGTTATCTGGGAGGTTGGGTGGATTGACTATATTTCATTCAGAGTCCTAAAGTGAAACTGAGCAAAATTTATGTTGGATGGTAGGGATGGGGTGATCAGAGGGAAGGTGCCTATATTGGTTGAAAAATATGTAGGATTGTATAGAGAATAGAAAGACATACTCATAAACTCCCAACCCGCCTTGTCTATCGCCGTGTGCGCATAATATGAGCGCAACATATAGAATGGTTCCGGCCCATTACCTACCCATTACCCCCTTCCCTCTATACCAGAACATGATTTTTTCTGCGGTTGTGTTGTCTAGAGTTTTTTTTGGACCAGTTGAAAGTTGATGTTGGAATCGTTGAACTAACAGTTATCGTAACTGACAGTGGTGTGAACATTGTGTTAATTATCGTCCTGCTGTGTGGAGCTGATATTGTTTATGTGTGTTTCGGTTTCTCGCTGTGCGCGCCGACACCTTTACATCTTGCTATTGTGCATGGTGCTTGTTACATGATACTTCGCACTGTCACCGAAGTGTATGTCCAAGAGTACTTCATGCGGAACAACGGAGTACGTGTCCCGGATCCAGAAAATCTGTGGATACCTAAAGGACCATTTCACATGTGGGTCGTGTTTTCTCGTTCCGGTTGGTCCCTCTGTTACTGTCACTCTTCTAAATTTCTTTGACCCTTCATACATTCCGTATTTCCCCACTCATAGTGTTACAACACTTGATATAAAACGCCCATTCACCATTCAGCGACGTACTGTATTTTATCAACGGCTAAGATAATAATATTCAACATATGCATACTATTTTTATAATTCGTGCCATCAGCTAAAATATATCAGGAAACTCGTTTCTTGAGAAAAAATCCGAGCATTCGGCTTTTTTGCGAATTGACATAAAATAATTTATGGGTCTTTTTAAATATTAATTAACTAAATTTTATTTCGTATGCAAAATAATCACGTGGACACGTAAACGTGCATAACAAAATCTGTGGGAAATGTTAGAGATTTTATGATTATTACATTTGAAGAGACAATAATTTTCGATTATTTTTTATGATTAATACATTTATATGTGTATAAAAATATAAGTCATCAGTAGTGGAACATAATATAGACCCAGTACTGGGTGAATATTATGTTCCAGGCCGGTATTGTTTCGAATAATTAGAAAATGGAATACAATTATTTGTGTTTTTTAATTTAATATATCCTATTGTGGGTATAAAAGGCTGTTTTTGACTTTTTTTAAAAAAATTAGAATATATGGATAATAAGTGGAGTATACAAAATTAATTGTAAGAACTGTCAATCATCTTATATTGGACAAACTGGAAGGAAAATACACGCACGAATAGAAGAACACCTTAAGAGGGTAAAGAACTTCAGCATCAACTCAGAGATGGCATTCTAGAAAGTATAGAGATTAAAAATAAATATGTATGTGACATACAAATACTCCCTATTACATCTCCTCTCCTGTCTATATCAGCCCCACCCACAACCACATTCACTTTTCACCGAAACTCCCCTCTCCCCAACACCGCTCTCATACCGTCTCCCCGCCCCGCCATGTAGTCGATAGTCTATCTTCTAGTTTTAAGATTTAGTTTATTATTGAAGATGACGCATTAAACATCGAAAACATAGTGTGAAATAAACGAAGTTGTGTTTTATTTCAATAGTTAAATTGCAACACTTAATGCAATTTTTCGCACGAATTAATCTTTTTTTATTTTTTCATTCATAATTTAATTCAAATATTGTATAATACCATGTTATCACAATAATTAAATTATTTTTAAACACACCTAGTAATTTAATGAATTAACTGAAACAAACGACAATTTGTAGGAATAATATCAAGGATGTCTCGAACTTTCTTGTTATTCCGCTGAATAACAAACTGATGCCGGGCAATTTACATAATATAATCATCAAGTTTGTTTTTATATTATATAATTGCATAATAATATATAATGTCACACGGTCGGTCGAGTATTGATCCGGATCTATGATTCTTTTTATCTGTATTGGACATATAATGGCCTCAACCAAATTAAACATGGCTCGTAATGCACCTCCACAAGTCGCAGTTCTGGATCATCCTCACAGTTCACTCCAGAATTTCTCTACAAGTGATGGTTAAACCGTTATAATTCTTCGAACAATCACAGGTGCGGTAGAAATTAAACCCCCAACAGTTAAATCTCATGGTTACATCGAAATCAAACATTGCCCCAATAACGTTTTAAATAACTGTTAACCATCACATGACACTCTTGCAGGTTTTCGTCCTGATATTGTGCCAGGATAAATTTCTTTTCTAGGCAAATTAAAACACAAAGAGACCGAAAAATAGTAATAATCTTTTGTTTACTAACGTAAATGAAGCCGTGATGTGATTTTCAGCAAAAACTTTAACATATAATTTTTTAAGAAGAACACATTATTTTTGTGAATTTGCAGTTTTTATAGCATAGTTCTGTATTAATTTTAATATAAAAATTTTAATTAATCAACTATCGATAATGTGATTTTTTCCGTATATCTTTCTAGTTGCTTCATTTAATTTGAATTAAAATATATTTATTTAATTAGCCCCAAACAAAAATCTGGTAACTTTTATGGTAGTTACATATCACAGCATGCGTGTGTCAATTTTCATCACGATAAGTTGAATATTTAAAGTTCATTTTTGTAAAGATGACAGGTCGCAAATTTTATGAAAATCACAAAAGTTCGAATAAGTTCTAATCCGTTGAATTTCGGATGAGCGTATTTGAGCTCAATAGGTTACTAGTGATTTTCCCTAACCATAGTCTCCATTTAGACTACTGTCTCGTGAACACCATGTATAATAAATAAAACACGTTCAATATCATAATTAAAGATTTAATTTTACATACATTCTTTAATAAATAATTTAAATTGAGTCAAATAAAACAGGAAACAGTTTATGGAACTGCTGTTCTAAAGCATTCACATCATCACATTTAGCTCTATATGTTTTTGAAGACATTGTCGCTCCACCTTAACGTTGGTATTCCCAAGCTCCTGCATCATGTTGGTCACGTGTTCAGCAATGATTGCTGTGCAGTCATCCCCTTCACACGGTCCAACCACCGAAGTCTGCCTATTTTAATAAACAATGAGACTCTTTGTTAGGTTATTTCTTCTTTCTGCCGCGGCTTCATGTTCAGGCATCTAGCCTAACTGGTTCTTTTTTTAAATATTATCAAGTCAAATGGTTATAAAATGAAGTTACAAAATGCCATTGTTTACAATAAAGTTTATTATTTATATTTTGTGACTTGCATGTATTAAAAGTGGAAAATGAGCATTTTACCCAATTACTTATTAATGAGACAATTCAAAAATATTTTCAATTAAATTAAGATTATTTAGATGCCCATCATGCCAGCATAAAGTTATCTACCAAATTGTCTATGTTGACGCTTGTCTGATGTAGATTATGCAGGTCCTTCACGTAAAGGATTACCTCTTAGGAGATGCCTTCCACGTGTAGATGATGGTCCTGGAACCTGGACGTGAAGTGTGGCCAATAGTTGTGGTGCCAGCGCAGAGTGACGGAGTTCAGGCTTGTAGTTGTTTGACCACCAGACGATGCCCAATTATCCAGGCAAACCGGGATTCTGAATTTATTCTCACTACACCAAATTATGTTGATCGTCTTTTTTTCATATAGATCCACCGGAACCCTTTTTACACTTTTACATTAACGATTAAACACAGAGAACATCACAGTCTAAGCTTAAGCTCGAGGCGCACAGTTTAAACTTTCCCCGGAATCACAAATTACAAAACGTTTGCTTATTATATTAGAGACGATATTGATTTTATTTTCTAATTGAAAACTAGATCCCGTGTTTATGGAGCGATCTCTCCCGGCTGGGATTTGGAGAAAGACTGATACATAATAATACGTCCCTTATGGTACATTTGCCGACGTAACTATGGTCACGTACGCCAGTTTCCTTATTGCTGTTCCCACGCCGTATCGTGCGTCTAACAATACCGATGTTTATTTCCCTCCATCCCTTACTTCGACTAAGTTGACAGAATATTGTTTTGGGTAATTTTGCATTCTAACATCTTACCTCATTAATACTGAGAGATCATACAAATTTTAATTAAATCTATTTACGATCACACATTATATTATACTTATAATGAAAAATCTCATTAAAATTCATATAGAGAGAACCTTTAATAAAACGTAAAATCAAATAACCCAAACAACTGATCAAAATGTCAGAACAATATAACGAGAATAAAAAACCGTTTTAATTTAACAACGCACAATTTAAAATACCCATTTGTCTTATGAAAAATGCGGAACTCGATAGAATTTTTTAAACAATTTTTACGAGATCCTGAGGCTAAGTAATACGTGTTTGCCATAATTGATATGTAAAAAAATGTTATATTTTATTTACATTCCGAGTATCATTGGTTCCTGATGATATTTGAGCAGCCTGGAAGACGTTACGGACCGTACATATCATGTCTACTGTTTACACCTAATGGCCTGCGTATATGGAATAGATTTTTACGAGATTTTTGGTTCGGGATAATCTCTGATACACGGATGCTCCGTTGAGATTCTTTGAAGACAACTCTCAGCTTTTGTAGTCTATTACTTTATGCTTGTAACTTCGTCAGTCGTCAGTTGAATGAATTTGAATCTCTCCCAGCAGCTATTAAAACGTAATTATTATTTTTTTTATTTATTATCTAAAAATTATTCGACTAAATTTGTATTGAACAGCAATTTGAGTTAGGTACTAAATTTATTTTTTAAATAATTGTTTTTTTTTTAATTTAAAAAAAAATTTAAAAATAGATTCTGATGAAGAAACAATGCTATATATTTTTGGTTAGTTATGACATCCTGAAGAAGAAAATGGTATTTTTCGAAACCGGTAGATGTATTTAAACTCAATTCAAGTGGTTAATAAAACAAAGATAATAAATAAAAAATATGAATTTGAACCACAAAGTTAATATTGCTAATTTTGAAAGTGGAATTATTATTAATCGTGATTTCCATGAAATTCTGCCGTCTTGACTATATACTCCTTCATTATTCCCGGCATCCTGAAAACTGTCACCAGAAAAGGGTCTGTGCTGCCTTTTCCACGTGGTCGTTCCAACGCGTGGAGATTTTCCTCCTTCCATTCCTCTCCGTCCTTCGACGTGACCCACCACAACAAACCTTTTCAAGTTTTCTTCTCATTTCGCAAGATGCCCAAACATTGGAGGATTCGTCTTAATATCGTCATTGTAAAATGGAATAAATGTTTGTAATTTAATGTATTCGCTATTAACTTATGGTTTTAGGTTTTAGACTAATCGAACGGTTCGAATTTTTATCTTCCAATCTCAAGCTGATTTCCGAGTTGCTTATCTCCAGATCAAAATCTCACCATCAACATGTGTACATAGTACTGAGATTTATCTCAATTAAATCTCTGAGATGTCTCATCGTGTCTCACTCCATAGACACGGGTCATAATGAAGAATGTGGCCTTAGAAGTCAACACTTAGATTAAATTAAATTACATTAATTATAACTTTTTTTATTTATCCATGACCTTTAGAAGTGCAAAAGTAGTCGAAAACAAATATATGTTTTTATTAGGTGCTTCTATTACATAAATACATCTTCGCAGATTGAGGATGTGGGCAAAGAAAATAGAATCAGCAATTACTATAACCATATCCGTGATCCCTTGAGGTTTCAGAACAATCGAAAATGCTGAAGGTAGTCGTTTATGATCACAGCGCTTCAACATTTATTAACCTGATGATTTAATCAACAGCCTGAGATGAAACCTATAATGATGCTCGCTTCTCTTTATTCGTGACCAGTGGCGTGTAATTCATTGTAGATAATTGGAATTAATTAATCTCTGCAGATACAACAAAAAAGCTTAACATTTGCGGTAAAAAGTGATCAATTAACATGATTTGAAATGGGCCAGTACAATTTTAAGTCATAAGAATTTTAAATATAGCTTTGGCTCATGATATCCTAATACTGTTCAATATTATGGATATAATATAAAAATCTAAAGGTTTAATAACACACTATTTATATATAAAACAATAATAATAACCAAACAAAGACAATAATTAGTCGTTTTTGAACCCAAAATACTAATAAAAATATACAGGTGCCCCAAAAAAAGTGAGAACATTTCGTAAAATGTTATATAATTACATCAAAATTAAATACTAATTTAATGTATTCATTATAAATATATACATATAAAACCAATTTTGTCGAAAAATATTGTTAAAAAAATGAATTAATAATTCTGGCGTCTGCAGTCGGTTTACTCGGATTTCGTAAAAACAATGTAGATGGCTTTCAAATAATGGAACGACAAATGTATTAATTTGAAAAAGTGTAACATATGGGTTCGAAAATTTGTCATGAAAAATACTGGCGCTATAACACAATTGGTAGTGTACATCCTCGGATCGGAAATAGAGATCCAGGTACTTATCCCGGTAGCGCAAAAGCAATAGTTTTTGACAAAATTGATTTTATATGTATATATTTATAATTAATACATTAATTTAGTATTTAAAACATCACAGACCTATGTTCTGAATAATTACAACTTCACAATAAGAATGTGTTCTCCTTAATTCGTCAAAATTAGTTTAACTATATCAACAATAGCAATAGCTAACAATCCGCGAAAGAAACCTGTGGGATAGCTATCCAAGGAAGGAAGAAAGGTGATGCATGGTGGGACGATGGCATAAAGGAACTTGTGAAAGAAAAGAAGAATGCGTGGCGCTATCTGTTGACAGTAAATGGGGATGAATATACGAGAGTAAAAGTCCTGTACAATGTCTGTAAGGAAAAAGTTAAATCTGGTGTGAAAGAAAGGAAAGAGCGGCTGAAAAGAAAAGAAGCGATGAAAATGAATGAGAATTTTCAGGATAATATAAAATTCTTCTGGAAGGCGGTCAAAAAATCTCGATGTGGTGCTGAAAGCAGTAGTATGAAAGCTATTAAGTCAGTAAATGGAGAGATGTTAACGAATGAGGATGAAATAAAAGATAGATGGATGAAATATTTCCAGGAAACGTATGAAAGTGTAGAGAATGCAAATGATGAAGCACCTGAGAGGCTCTCTGGGGTAAGTATGAATGAGGAAAACGATATAAATGCAATAAGTATGGAAGAAATAAAGTGTGCAATGAAACATATGAAGAATGGTAAGGCTGTGGGGTATGATAACGTTGCTGTAGAGTATATCAAGGGTGGTGGACCATTAGTTATCTTGTGGCTTCATACGCTCTTCAATCAATGTTTGGAAGAGAACCACGCCCCGTTAGATTGGAGGAGGGCTGTTATCATGCCTCTTTATAAAGGCAAAGGGTCGAAAATGGAATGTGGTAACTATAGGGCTATTAGTCTACTGAGCTCTGTAGGTAAACTGTATGGAAGAATTTTAATAGAAAGAGCAAGAATGGTGACGAAAGAAAAGGTATGGGACGTGCAAGGGGCATTTGTGGGTGGAAGAGGATGCATGGATCAGATCTTTTCTCTACGAGTGATGACGGAAAAGTTTTTGGCGAAAAACCTAAAACTTTTTTGTGCCTTCGTAGATCTACAGAAAGCATATGATAGAGTTATAAGAGAAAAGTTATGGAAAGTACTCTCTGATTACGGGGTGAATAATAAACTTATACGCGCAATCGCATCCCTATGCGAAGGAAGTTCTGCGTGTGTAAGAATCAATGGAGCACTCACACCATGGTTTGTCATTACAAAGGGTGTCAAGCAGGGTTGTGTAATGTCTCCATGGCTGTTCAACTTGTATATGGATAAATGTGTGAAAGAACTAAAATGTATGAATGTAGGAGCAAAAATGGGCGATTTGATTGTATGCTGTTTATTGTACGCCGATGATGCAGTACTAATGGCGAATAATGAACAAGAACTACAGAATCTGGTGAGTAGAATGTACGATGTATGCAAGGAAAGCGACCTCATGATGAATGTTAACAAGTCGAAAGTGATGGTATTTGAGAAGGAGGAAAGCAAGACACCATGCAAAATACTTGTAGGTAATGAATGTTTGGAACAAGTAGATAAGTTTGTATATTTGGGAAGTATGTTTGATAGAAACGGAAAGGCTGAGAATGATATCGAAAGGAGGGTGACTGCAGGAAATAAAGTAAACGGTGCTTTGAATGGAATTATATCTAACAGGAATATGTCAACCGAGGCAAGACTAGCGGTGCACAATGGAATCCTGGTACCGACACTGATGTGTGGAAGTGAGGCCTGGAGCTGGCAGAAAAGGAACGAAAGTAGACTGAATGCAGTGGAAATGAGATCACTTAGACGTATTTGTGGCAAATCTATTTATGACAGAGTAAAGAATGAAGAAATAAGAAAAGAATGTAAAGCTGATGTTAGTATAGTGAGTAAGATTAAGAAAGGATCACTTAGGTGGTTTGGTCATATGGAAAGGATGAATGAGGAGAGAATGGTAAGAAAGATATATGACGCAAGTGTTGATGGAACCAGAAATAGAGGACGTCCGCGGAAGACTTGGCACGACCAGGTAAACCAGATAATGGAGGATGGTTCTGTTAGAAGCCTCAACAATCGGCGAGCTTGTATGACAAGATGTATGAATGTGGATGAGGCGAGAATTGTATGTCAGGACAGAAGAGTGTGGCGCTCTATCCTCTCTGCCTACCCCCACGGGGAAACGGCGTGATGGTAAGTAAGTAAGTAAGTAACAATAGCTTGAATAGTTTACCAATTCACTTACTTACATATTTACCTATATTACGTTTTATTTCGACAATTCGCATTCGTCATCTTTGATTATTAATTTTCTAATTGTTTATGTTTGGTTTTTTCAAATTATTGCCCAGAATGACAAAAATCACTGCAAATCAAAAATTTGCCAATTGAAAAACGTCGGGGTGCTGGGAAAATGATTAAAGAGTTTCAAAACAAAATATGAAGTAAAGCTTGACATTGCAGCATAACTGGACAATAAAGCAGATCTCCATCTCACACAGCCAGAAATACAATCAACTTTCTTCATCGTGAGAATGTTAATTTCATCGAGCCAGAAATGTGGCCACCGAACAGCCCATATTTAAACCCAGTAGATTATATAATATGGGATGTTTTGATGATTTCTGATTAGCTAAATATTGTGCAAAAAAATTACATTAAGAATTATAATTAATTATATTACGTTTTGAAATAACTAATGTGTTACGAGATGTTCTCACTTTTTTTGGGCCACCCTGTATGTAACCATACTAGAAAATAGAACTAATAGCAATTTAATCAATCACAAATTCTATAGGTTCCAAAAACTACGATGGGCTGCTCACATTGAAAGAATGCCAAATAACAGGACATCCAGATCACGTCTATGTGGATGCTCCAGTGGAAGCACCCTAGAGACAGACCAAAGAAGAGGTGGACTGTGCTGTGTGACGGGACCGGAGCAGGACGGGAGGGTGCGGGACTGGAGAAGAATTCCCGGGATAAAAGTCGGTAGAGAACACTTGTGAAGTAGGTCAGACCTCGTAATATATAATTTAACTATATATTCTATGGGTTTATGTTATATTTTTATATGAACAAAGACAGCACGCTGGAGGGTCTAAATTTTTAATTTTGCGAAAATTGCTAATAACTACATTCATTTTCTTTTTTTTTTTTGTTTTATATATTGCATAAATTTAAATATGTTATTGAATTAAAGTAAAGACAAGGAATCCCTGTCTTCTAAACCGTTCCCTGGAAAGGGTGGGTCCTCCCTCCCCCCTCCAGCTGTGTGTAATAAAGTGCCGTGGAAGAAGAAAGGTTTTATGCTTTGCAATAAATTTAAGTTTTATAATACGTTATTCAGAGTTAATCAAATCCACCATTGATATGTCATAAATTAGTCTTGGAACGTCAAAAGGTATTATCGGATGTCAATTGTAATATTGTGTTCTAAGTGTATACTTGGAAATCTAAAATAAAAAAGTGTAATTTTTCGAATATTATCAACCATTTCGATTCGTAAGTTTGAACCCAGAAAATGTGTCCATCACACGTTGTTATTCCATATGAAAGACACCATCTTATTCCATTATCAAGTGTTATGTATATTTTATACTTATTTGTTTTCGTACAAAAGAATTACATATAGTAAAAGTATCACGGGACAGTAAATCACGGGACCGGATTCGGCGAGGTCACCAGTTTGAAGAATTGAATAATTATAAGATATACTAGCATGCCCGCACAGCTACCGCACGGTAGCAGACGTATCCTGCAAAGACGCAGTACTCTGTTTTCAATCTCACCCAACAAAAAAAAAAACACTTTTCTCGGTATCCCAGAATTGGAAGAAACAGAGCCGACGTACATAGCCAACAACCTAAGGGGTGGTGGAGAAATTGTGCAGGAGCTACACAGACTCACCCCGTGCACCTAAAAAAAAATACCACTTTTCTCCGTATCCCAGAATTGTAAAAAATAGACCCGACGTACACAACTAACAACCCAAAAGGGTCAAAGGCCTGTTAATCTTTGAGAAGCGTTAGGTAAGATTACTAACCACGTAAAAAAAAACACCACTATTCTCGGCATCCTAAAATTGTAAAAAACAGGGCTGACATATACAACCATCAATCCATCTCTCCAGGTTTTAATAAAAACAAACATTTTGTTAATACTCATTGATAAAACCATAAAAAGTGATTTGACAAAAAAGAAGAAGAAAAATAAAAAAGAAGAATAATAATCCATCATTCATGGAGCTTGTATGAGAAGATGTATGAATGTGGTTGAGGCGAGAATTATGTGTCAGGACAGAAGAGTGTGGCGCTCTATCCTCTCTGCCTACCCCGGAAACGGCGTGATGGTAAGTAAGTTACGGGTTTATCTATCACCTGTTCTGATCTGTTCTATTTAAATATTGAATAACAGACGCGTAAAAGAACAAACTCCTTCGACCGGTCTGTAGTAAGACAGGCATATTTAAGTCACGTGTACAACTGCGAAATAATAATTAATTCAATTACGCTTTTAAAAAATCATCATTGTGTCATTCTAGACATAACCTATAAAAATCCAAAAAAACGTACAGAAAATTTTTCTAAGTATAATGTATGATTTTACCATAATTAACCAAATTCCGGAGTGAAATCATAAATTTTATCTTGTGCGGAAAAATAAATATAGAGAAAAATGTACATGTCAAAAAATGTCAATGTACATATTTAAATAAAAATACTCTTTTTAATTCGGATTCGTCACATATTTCGCTTCACGGTGGTCGAATGAACCGTTACCTGTATTATTACAATTTTTTTTGAATCCGCTCAATATTGCATAGAGTGTAGAAACAATTTTCAAATATTTCATTTCTCATGTGAAAATGGACATTTTTGATTAAAATGAAATAATATTAAAACATAATTTAATAAAAATACTATTTTTAATTCGTATCGGGTATATATTATCCTTCAGGGTGCATGGACGCGAAGATACCTCCATGAATATGATCTTTTTAATAGACTGCTTCATACCGAATAGTGTACAGAGAACGTTTTCAAATCAAAAAATGTACATTTTCCCATGTGAAAATCGACATTTTTCATAAATCGCAAAGTTTGTCATTGTTTCGCCTGTCAAATATGGAAAAAACCGTATTCATTTGTTTTCTCCGGCGGTCGTGAGATTTCACTTTTCTGGGGTTATTTGTATCAGTTTTTTCGCATTTTCGGCGCATCTAGGTAGGTCCGTACATTTTTCAAAAAAAAAAATACGCGTTTTTTAGATTTTTAAGGTGAATTTTAAACGATAGAAGCTAACAAATACGAAAATAAATTATATTCCATTGTGATGTATGCACAGATGTAATAAAATTATATTTTGGTCGTAAACTCGCAGAGAAAATCTCAAAAATACGAAATTTCACTAAATCAGGTTTCATAAGAAAATTAGAAGACGAAGAATTTAAAAAAAAAGTGTGTAACGATACTGCCCATCGGTGGCAATTGCCAAAAAATATTAAAATGATTTTAGCTCTTAAACTCGCAGACTTATAAGCGAATGAAAAAAAAGTTAGGCTAAATAAAAAGTTAAATTTTCCAAAAATCACCAAACTAAAAGAGTTGTAACAAATAGAGGAGAAGAAGAAGAATAAAAAGAAAAAGATGTAAAGACTCAGTCAACCTTCGGACGTCTGGGAAAAATATCAGAATGCCTAATACGCGAGATATTAACCAAAACGTGTGTGACAAAATCGGTTACATATAAACATCGCAAAATAGGGCCTATTATTTTAATATATATAGATGTGCTTCGTATGAATTCATGTTTAATGTTTGTAAATCAGAAGAATTTGCTATAGTTGTAAAAAAAACAAAAAAAGATGGGGTACAATGAGAGCAAACTTTGTTAAAGGCGGCTACGCGGTGTCGCCCTGTCACAGTGTGCGGAGCACTATCGAACAGCCGCCTTTGTAGCATTAAAAAAATCTCAACCAATCTAGAACCAAAATTGAAGTCTTGAGTTTATTTAACGGTTCTGGGAATGTGGTGGGTCCGCTCTCATTGTTATAGTATAAGTGAATGAGTGACCCAATATAAATCACCCATTTACTCACGTCTTCGTTTGATCATGATAGCTCTGTGTGTTTGGTCAGAGAACATTAAACAAGAGAAATTACTTACAATTGAGAGAAATTTATTATTGCTTGAGCACAGTTGCAGTTAGAAAATATGCAATAAAATGTCTACACCGAGGAATGATTGCTAGAAATCTTATCGGAGCCGGCTTCCCGGACGACTGTCAGGGTATGTTATTGACACTCGTTATTTGGATCGATAGCGGTGTGTTTTTGCGGTTTATGTGAATCTAGTTTTACACACCGGTAAATGTGGGATGCGTTCAGACAATAGACTTCTACAGGTAGTAGCAGGTATAAAAATAGAAAAATGTTAATAAATAAGATTTAATAGCGAATATCAATGCATTGCTTAAGTCTGTTTCAAAGCTAGTTACAGTACCTATTTACCTATTTAATACTATTTTTTAAGAGTTTAAACGATCTTGGTCCAATACAAGTTTCATTTTCAGGACGTTCTTGCTCATCTGATAGATATGTTCATTAATATCACAATTATTTCTACTGTTGTAATTCATATATATTATATTGAAGTAAAAAACTGTGCGTAAATTCAATACTCAATTTTCTTATGCCAAGGTTTATTTGATCAAAACATAATTGGTTGGTTATATAAAACACACCTTTGCGATGCATCATTTTTAATATTTGTTTTTTGCGTAGTGTTATTTTATTGCTGTAAGCACCTACCTGTCTATGTAACACGAAAAAAAAATTCAGATAACTTTTCTGTATAAATTGACAGTGGATTTTAAAAGTTAAATGGTATAGTAATGACATTACAGTAAACACACATGATGAGTATTTTATGAGTACTTTTTCGATAAATTTATTTTATTTATATATCTTTCTAATTAATACATTTAATTTGTATTGTATATTTTTAAGTAATACACGCTAAGAGACGCCAAGATATTTTCTCTGTAAATAGATTTTTTCTGTATATATTTCTAGTTGATTAATTTAATTTGTATTAAAAATATCACATTCTGAAATTGCAATTTAACAACAAAAATTTGTTTCATTAAAAATAAATACAATTTTAATAAATCAATTGTTTTTCACGATCTACTCATATTCCCTTGACGAAGTGGTTTTGAAATATTTCGACTCGGAAGCAATATCTGTATTGAAGACTGCATGTTCACAATTCATCATTCCGTTCTTTGCCTTAGGCCTTGAAGCGAGCACAAAAATTGCTTCAATAATAATATCATCTCGAACAACCGTGTCAGTGCGTCATCTAATACGTGTATCATGTGCATTTTTCTACCTACGTAACCTTCGCATTCATATTACATGTAATAAACATAATACGTGAGTATGTTCGGCGGTCACATG
Source organism: Eubasilissa regina (assembly GCA_022840565.1). Lineage (NCBI taxonomy): Eukaryota > Metazoa > Arthropoda > Insecta > Trichoptera > Phryganeidae > Eubasilissa > Eubasilissa regina. The sequence continues at coordinate 26,923,863 of JAINEB010000025.1, forward strand.
TGAGCAATGTGCTAATACTCGAAAAATGACAGCTGAACCTTGTCCACACTAAACGACCGAATAACGCAAACTGATTTCAAATAAAATTATATTAAGAGAGTTTACTAAAAATTATGCATACGGGTTAAATTTCTCTACAGTAATAGTCAGAATAGGCATAGCCCTGACTATTCAAAAAAAAAGAAAAGGGGTAAATATACAAGTTAAACAAATATAGTACTCTCCCCTTTTGAGCTTTTGATTTTTATAGCTTCTCTCTGGCTGCCTTCTGAATTTAATGTGATAGCGAGTCTCACGTCAGCCGATACCGAAGCCAATCTATGATGGCATTAAGATGTTAACAACTGAATGTAATAAAAAAAATAAAAAAATTAATATTAACGAATCGAAACAAAAGTTAACAACTATAAAAATATTCGAGAATAGGGTGTAAATAAATAAATATGAATTAATTATATTAATTAGAAAGATATAAAAATAAAATCAATTTTATAGAAAAATATTGTTGTCGCTCCACCGGGATTCGAACCTGGATCTCTTTCTAAACCGGGGAAGGTGTATTATCCAGCTATGCTACAGCGACAATATTTTTAGCGACAAATTTTCACCTTTTTTGATATTAATACATTTAACGTTCCATTATTTGAAATATTACAGACCTATGTTCTGAATAATTATAACTTCACAAAAAATAATGTGTTCTTATAGATAATAAGTGTTTAAAGCGTGGCGATCGCTGTACGTGTGTTAATTATACTTATTACATTAAATTCTTCATCAACGTGATACAATATTCGCCTATTATCGACGTAGTGTAATCATTGATTATAACATATAATTATTTCTTCGCGCATGTTAATCGTTATTAAGTAATTTCAGAATAATTTTTTTATCAGTGAGAATTACTCGGAAAAAAATACTTAGTAATTATGTCTACAGTAAATCGTATTATTATAATATATGCTATCTTAGAGTTAACGTTAATAATATGTAAACTTCGGGAGGCAAATCTACATGTGCATAATTGTCGTGAATCGAACTGAATATTTCATCTATTTATTACATCGTATTCAACATTTACTAGGGTATAATATTCATAGGCATCTTTGGAGAATGGCTTGTGGGAGATTCGGATGGAGCGAGCAGAAGGTTTTAAGTGAATATTGATGCCCCAATGTTCACACAATACCCTCGTGTTATTTTGTATCGCGGAGTGTATTGCGGCTGGAATAGACAAGAAAATATGAAATTTTATAGAAAACAATTGTTATTTTGAATTTCTGTGCATAACGTCAGTTTTTTACTTCATACAAGTAGACAATAATAATCGGCTGCAGTTATCAGACTTTGATTTTTGTATTATTAAGTACCATTGTCGGTTATTCCCGGTGTAACGCTGCGGACTGTTGACTCACCACATGCAACGTTAGAGACATTCACGTAGTATGACCATCTTGTAGTGACTTGTTGAAATGTTCAAGATAATAGATCAGCCCGCCGACTTTGAGATACAATGAGGGTGGAGCAAAAGCTTCTGTATGGTCGGTATTTTTTTAATGCTAATAGGCAGCTCTGCAATTCCGTCTATCACTTATATTTGTCTTATATTATTGTCTATTAAGGAGAACACATTCTTATTATAAAGTTGGAAATAGAGATCCAGGTTCGAATCGCGGTAGTGCAAAAACAATATTTTTGGACAAAATTGATTTTATATGTATATATATTTATAATGAATGCATTAAATTAGTATTTAAATAAAAATCTCACAGAGTTACACATTTTCGGACACAAACAATAGTAGAGTATGGAGACAGCATGGTGAATGGAGCTGTAAAGAGATCATCAGAGCATCACCGCTGGTCATTCATCCCCAATAACAGACGAAACAACAAAGAAAACCACTGATATTCATATTACTAGTTACCCCTAAGTAATTCCCACCTAGAAATCCAAACTCTCACAAAGGTTCTGAACAATTCCAGATTCCTTTAGCAGCTGAGATCGGAGTTTCGGATGGACACCCGATTCACTCCCACCAAACCTTCAATCATATCATCTCTTGCATCCTTGATTCCTTCTTTCGTTTCGTCCTTGATTCGTTTCTTGAATGCACGAAACATGGAACCAGCTGACATTCATCGCCAAGTGTGTCCTGTTTTGTCCTGATTTGGCACCAAGTGATTTCCATATTTTCCATCATCGCATCATCTATAAGATGTGTAGCGTCCGAAGAAAGTAAAGAGTTGTAAAAATGATATTGTTTCTTTAAAAAAAAATTCCGGTACTTTTTAAAAAAAATGCGCCTTGTATACATTTAAGACAAACAAATTGCAATGTAAGATTGTATAAAAGAAAATCTGACAGCTTCTTAAACAATGAAATCTCCAAGTGTACCTCAGGGGCGTGTACTCCATGTATAAAAAAAATTGTGAATAACAATGATTTCTGCGAAATAAATCCAAATTAATTATTTATCTGATTAAGACGTTAACAATCAACATTAAAATAATTCTTGCCGTTTGTACGTCGGTCCATATTTTAATGACGTAAACATATTTTGTATAAATTATTTTTTTAATCGTCTGGGAATTGTCACTTGAGTGGATATGAAAAAATATTGTTTTCTTAACGGTTCATTTTTACAAATAAATCAGATGAGACGCATTCAATCTTGATAGGTGCCTACTTCCCACGCTCAATTATGATTTAATTCGATACCAGGTATTATTTATTCGAATATAATTAATTACCTACCAACTATTCCGTGTAAATTATAAAAATATTTTTATTCTCTTATTGTTGGATTTTACCTGTTATCTATTAATTGCGCAAGACACCATCATCATCAGCCATTGTCAATCCACTGTTAGATGAAGGCCTCCCCATGAGTCACTCCCACTGCCGATCCCCTTATAGATGAAGGCCTTCCCATGAGGCACTCCCATTGCTGTATTTTTGTACATCCAACGAGGTGTTTGGACTTTAAGGATTTTTTTTTGCCTCGTGGCTACCCACCCCTACATAGAATATATTTAATGGCTGGCATTAGCACAAAACTGTGTAAATTTTATTGATTTGTACAAAACTTATTCCATATTTCATACTAGTCATTTCACCCATCATACGCTAGTAAAAGCGCACTAGTTGGATTTGATTGACATCTAATGTATTTTCCAATGCTTGACATCTAATGTATTTTACAATAATTGACATCTAATGTATTTTCCAATAATTGACATCTAATGTATTTTACAATAATTGACATCTAATGTATTTTCCAATGCTTGATATCTAATGTATTTTACAATAATTGACATCTAATGTATTTTTCAATAATTGACATCTAATGTATTTTCCAATAATTAACATCTAATATATTTTCCAATAATTGACATGTAATGTATTTTCCAATAATTGACATCTAATGTATTTTGCAATAATTGACATCTAATGTAATGCACATTTTATTTCATATGTAACGCATGCACGTAACTCATTTCCACAGGATGCCAGCTATTAAACATATTCTATAACACATTGGTGTTAACACCAATATCAGTTTTGTACGCAGTTTGTACGCAAAAATGCCGTTAAAACAAATTATAGTTTCGGGCACGATTTATTGTTTTATAGACACGATTTATGTATAAACTATTTATTTCATGAATACGTCTAAATGGCCGAAAAATCAACCATAACCTAATCAATCATTTCAGAAACATAATTGCAGGTTAGCTCGAGGAAATAATAGTGTTGCTAATTTTATACATTGTCCACGGCCTTGATCTGATCATCATCAGTGGAACCATCCGAAATTTGAACGCTGCCCGGTGAAGAATGCAAGATTGAGATGGGCATATTAGATAAGTAGAAGAAAGATTTACTTAGATCGTTTATGCTTCACGCCACAGATGAGATAAAAGATTGGATATACACATATCAATGTAAAAAAAAAACATGACATTTTGAAAAAATTCTGAAGACCAAGAACATGGCTCTTGAAAATCATGTAGAATTAATACGGATTTAGCTATAATTCGTTATCTATTTTTTTAAATACATACATATTATAGTAGGTATAACTTTTCCGGAACTGTTTTTAAAGCTATACCACTCTTGTGTTGGTTAATTATTTCAATGAAAATATAAGATTACCTAAGTTTTTTTTTTTAATTCTCTAAATTTATATTTTTTTGCGCCTTTCAGTACAGTATATTTTTTTTTAACAAAATAAGGAAAGCTTTACAAAGTATTAATATAGATAAAAAGTGTTAAATGAATTCCAGTTATTATTCAAAATATCACAAGAGAAGACGATTACACAATAAAAGTTTGGGAAGCGCTTGAGTTGCAAGCTTATTCTGTAAGCACAGTAGCTTGTTGGTGTAGGATTTAAGACGCTGGCTTAGTGATCTAGTGGTCGGTGGTTCGCGCCTCATCATTCCAGGACTCCAGCAAGTTAGTCATATTTTCATAGCACAAGCGTTTAGCTTAGTTTGAAAATAGTAAGAATATTGATGTGACGTATATTGTTTTAAATTTAAAAAAATAAACAAAATAATTATATTCTGCCCTGCATCCCCAGGCTGCCATAGATATTATTTGGGCATTCTATTTTTGAGAGAGATTAATTAAGATTATTACAATTAAGATTCCCATGGTCGATCTCTCTTATATTCCCCAGCGGGATACCCACTATTTGAAAACACTGAAAAGACAATAACCTGATCTAATCCTTCAATAATTCTCTCACGAACGTCCCTTAATATGTTGCATTCCTATAATATATGCTCCGGTGTCTATTTGACTCGCCCACAACGCACAGTGGTTCACGCGCAAAATGATCAACAGACGCATACCTTTAAACATTAAAGTGCGTGTGTTGGTAAGAGACTTTATAAAAAACAGATTTTCAGAAAAAATTGCATTAACTTCTTAAGTATTTAAGAACTATGTGTTTATTCTCATTTCTATCCGGATAACTTCAACATGTTATCCTCTAAAGAAGTTTTTTTTTTTTCGACCTCGTGGGACTCGAAAGTCACTTTCAGTTCGGAAGTCATTTGTTCCTTGACATTACCTTTGTGGTTCAAACTGCTGGCCACTCATCCAGCTACATCTTGATCTTCTGTTTACTTGTGTATGAGGGCTTTGTGCGTATTACAGGACTCATCTGCCTTCTACAGCCGCATTGCTTTCATCTTCCCCAGAATATCTGGGATGATATTCCGATCTTTAACCTCTTCACGTTAAGTTATCACGTATTGAGGCATAAATCTTGCGTAAGACTTTATTTTAGAAGACTTGCTACCATTTTACTTGCGCCAAGTGAGAGACCAGAGCGATCGGTTGTATACGTCATATATTAGTATTGTATATAGTCTGTGTACTCTCCGGCCGAAGGACCCAATATGATTATAAAACATAATGACATAATGGCCGAAGGACCCAATATGTTTATAAGGGATATACAACAGGATGTAGGATGGATGGAAGGATTTTGGAACAGGATCAGGAAAGGAACAAGGGGCTTAAAAATGAACCACACATCAGAAAGAACACGACCTACCTGTCAATGTTGACTCTCCTTTGGATTTCAACTTTTGCTGTGGCCACAGGATTTCTGACTTCACGAACACACACTTCGCTGATACGCACGAAGTGAGCACTACCTGCACCACATAATAGCAAAGATGAAACTTAATTCGGTACGCAAAATAGCGGAAACTGATCACACGCATAAAATGCAATGAATAACGGTTCAGTCTGGCATTCTGGAATGTCAATTTTCAACAGTTTGACACGCTCAAATAGCGAAAACATCAACTTCCAACATTTCAACTGATCAACTTCATAGCATGACTTCAACTTGTTAAGTTATTACAGTCGTAGACAGCATAACACACACAGAAAAAAGTTGTGCTCTGGATATAACGGAGGGGGGGGGGAACTAGGACATGATATCTACATAATAGTATGTTCAAATTATTTCAGACATACGCACGGTGACTAGCGATCCATGAATGTGTCATAAAGATCGTACATAGTTAAATCTTTAATTTCTGTAACAACCTTGTTTACACAAGGGGTGGAGAAACGGAATGTAGAAAGGGTGGTAGGAATTTGGAATAGGGACAGAACAGTAAGGGCTCGAGGACCAACCAGAAAGGACGGCTTACCTAGATTTTCTCTGCTGAAGTCACAGCTCTACTGAACTTCACACGTTGATTCACACGAATTACACACACCGCGAGGAAACCGATACATACAATAGCAATTCAGTCCGTGTGATGAGCTCGTAGCAGGACATTCACACTTCTTGACAGTTCACAAGTCATAGATTATACCACACACAAAAGTCACACTCTGAGGTATAGGGTAAAGAGAAGGGGGGTATGTTAAATATCTAAAAGCAATTGTAATTTAAGCGAAAAATATAAACAACGCCAATAAGCCAGTAATATTATAGCGATATATTTGATTATGTTTGCTTAGATTGTTTTTATGATTATGCTTACTTGCCATATATTGTTTTATGATTATGTTTACTTAAATTGTCCTTATAATTATATTTACTAAGATTGTTTTAATGTTTATGCTTATTTACAATATATTACCATATATGCTTTTACTTTTACTTACCATATATTATCATATATACTACGATTCATTTTATGATTATGCTTACTTACCATATATTACCATATTACTTACCATATATACTAAGATTGTTCCTATGATTATGCTTACTTACCATATATTGTTTTATGATTATGTTTACTAAGATAGTTTATATGGTTATGCTTACTTACCATATATTACCAATTCCAATCGTTTCCTGATTGATCCTTGTCACATTTATTCCCAGATATTTAAACGTCCGTGAACTAATAGTAGAATACGTATTTATATAAATGACATCAGATAATATATTAAATTATAATAAGTTAAATTATAATTACCCAACTATGCAGATACACATGTTACTAAAATACCTAAGAGTATGATTTTAAAATAATTCAATAAAATACATATTTAATTTATCCAAACACCGTCACCCATACAAAGTATTACGTGAAGTCATTTATCACCTAAAACTAGCTATCAAGAATTAAATATTTCCACGTTTAATTAATTTATCCTTTTTATATATCATTTTGTCAAATAAAAGAAAGACACGTTGGTGCGTTTTAAAATGGCCCAAGTTTATTTACATTTTTGACTGGTTTTCTTGAAAAATGGCTTCCGTAAATGATAAATTGTTTAACCCGTTGACAATATTTAATGTAACTATTAGGTTGTTCCGAAAATAATGACCGGTTTTAACCATTAAATTCAATTTTACATAGATTTAAAGTATTTAAATGTAATAAATCAATGTTAGAACCATTTGATTCTAAGCATTTTTGTCAACAAACGAGCTGAGTTTTATTCTACAGGCGGATCAGAATCTTTAGAAGGCATTTTCTGTTAGTGAAGTTTTTATCGTAAATATATGTATTACTATTAGGAGAACACATTCTTATTCAGAACAGACGGTGTGTGATATTTTAAATATTAATTAAATATATTAATTAGAAAAATATACATATAAAATTAATTTTATCACTAAATATTGTTCTTGTCCCACCGAGATTGTCGCTGTAGCATAGTTGGATAATGCACCTTCCCCGTTTAGGAAAGAGATCCAGGTTTGAATCCGGGTGATGAAGCAACGATATTTTTCGATAAAATTGTTTTTATTTGTATATCTTTCTAATTAATATATTTAATTAATATTTAAAATATGCATTTATAAATTTTTTTTAATAGAGCTGTATAATATTGTTACTATGTTCAAACTAAGCTAAAAGCTTGTGCTTTTAAAATTGGGCTATCTTGCTAGTCTTTACGCGAACCCCCGACCACTACATCACTAGGCCAGCGTCTTTAGCACTAGACCAACAAGCTACTGCGAGGTTTTTGAGAAGGTGAAAATTATCGAAACAGAGCTTACTACAAACTTGTTAAATTATTTCGTCAAAACTACAGTTTCGAGAGGTGTAGTCTCTCTCATCATCTTGATAACTAAACTCGATCGATAGGAAGGGGGCGGGAAAAATAGGGTGGGAAATTTCGGTCGTTAATGGAAATATGGAAAGTAGATGTAAAATGTTAAGCAAGCTCATGATGACACATTTTTTAAAGTTATTTTTTGGTATTATGAAAATTATTTCAATCATATCAATGTGGATCTTTTACAGTTAATCAATACTGGTTGTTTGTAGCGTGTTCTTCTAAAACAGAACATCCTCGACCATCCTCATCTTTGAAACTTCTCGTACTTTTCAAAACAACTCTGCTGCGTTCAGAAGTGGTTTCTTCACCTCATGCTTTATTAATTTTACACATAATTCTTATATTTTTAATTAAATTTTTAAAACAGATTTCTAAATATTCAACAAAAACAAACGAATAAATATTTCCTAACAAAATTTGTACAAAATGATAGTTACATTAAAATTGTACATTATTTTCGGAATCACCTAATAACTTTAAATATCTTTTTTCTCTAAATTATGTGGATTCTGCTAATCTCCATTGTCTGTCGAGACGTTACAATCTCACACACCGAGTCCTTAAAACAAATTAAGATCACGCCATGATATACATAAATGGCAAATGACAAGGCAGTCTTTAACAATGCGGAAACCATGGATTCCCACGACCTCTTGAATAACCTGATCAATTCTTCTTCATAAAAAGACATCCTCAATTATTAATGAAGATGTTTTCAAAATCAGACGTACGAATGTTTTAGAAAAAATAATGTCAGTGGCTTGAAAATGTCATGCATATGGAAGGAGATGCGATAAGATAATCCAGAGATTGAGTTGCGATACATTTCAATACCATGTACACGTATTGAGATTTTGACCTAGAGATATACTCATGATCTGCATGAGATTGTAAGAAAGAGACAAAAATTAGTGTACACTGGTGTGTACACGACATTCAATCTGACAGCGAAATTTAACACTTCCAAAGATCCCTACAACTACCTTTTCTAAGTCATCAAACAATATCATTAATATAAAAAATTAAAGTATATTAAAGTACATTTATCCCGTTTTAGCTGCTGCAGGGAAGATTATAAATCTCCCAATTGATGAATAATAATGATAGTTGACGTTTGACGTACGACGCTAGACGGTGAGCCTTTGAGACATGGTTTGGAAGGCTGAGAGTTGCCTTTAAAGAATCTTATAGAAGCGAAATTCGTATCTAAGACTTTGGCAGTCACATACTTTGTGGTGTAACATATTATTTTTTTATAAATATATTATTTTTATTTTCACTTTGCACTACCCACACACAATTCTTTTGTTGGGTTATATCACGACTAGTTTCGGGAAGAGCAGTTCTTCCCATCTACAGGTGTAAATTGAACTAAAATTAAATACAATTGGCTATTGGGGCGGTGGGGCACGTAAGGGTGGGAGTGCTTAATTGTTACTAGGAAACATTGATAAGAGCGGCGAGGGCTCATATATATTTTAAATAATTATTAATTCCAATCTCATTCGTAGATATGCACTATTATGGACGTATATATAATTAGGTTGAATTCCCACAGAGGTTGATATGGGGGTTAGAAAGACACGAATTCCTATTTTTAAAAACGTTTTTGTTTCTTCCATACTCAGAGTTACTCAGAAGAATATGACGCTAATGTGTAACTAAACATGCAACGTTCAAGGATTAGTTTTTGTAATCACACTATGTGTGCATAACCTGAACAGACGTATGCAACCCAAAGCTGACCGACGATACAGGCGACATCTGGACTCGAGGGCACACCTGTACTTCAATCTATCCTTTTTTCTTTATTATCTTAGTTTTATTAACCACAATTGAGTTTAAAAAACATCTACCGGTTTCGGAAAACACCTTTTTCTTCTTCAGGATGTTTTTTAAACTCAATTGTAGTTAATAAAACTAAGATAATAAATAAAAAATATTAATTTTAACCACCAAGTTAATATTGCTAATTTTAAAAGTATTATCCTTTTTTCATTTCACAAACTACCTCCACAGTTATAAAGGTTTGAAAATCATGTTGAAGGGTTTTGAAAGGAAATCCTCATATTCTGAAGAGATCCAGGTTAATCAATGAAGGAAAGAATTAGTTAAATAATAAGAAAAAGCACTTTGTTTAAAACCACTATTATTGATACAACAACATATTTAGATACCTATGGTATCTCTTCTTCAGGAAATAATTGTGTACTTAAATTAAAAATCCGAAAATACCATAGATAAAAACAAAACTATAAAAATATAAGTGATGGGTAATTAATTAGGAACTAGTGTGAAAACAAATTTAAACGGATTTGTTTATTTATAATTTTTACTCATTTCTAAAATTTCTAATTTATCTATCTGTAAATCTCTAGTATTTGTACGTTGTAAATTGTAAACCCTTGTAGATGTTAAAATAATGATTTGTTTCCAAAAGATGATTGGTGAATTCAGAATACTTGTTGCTATTTAGAGATCTCGAGTGCTCCATAATTCTAACATCAAAATTTCTGCAAGTTTTACCTGTATTAAAAAAAAGATAGCATAGGTATCGAAACATGTTGATGTATCAATAATTAGAGGTTTTAAACAAAATATTTTTTTTTATTATTTATTCCTGTAATGTGTTGCCACAATTTAATTTTTCAAATATTGAAAACAGAATTTGTTATTCGTCGTCATTTTTTGACAAGCCTCAATTAATGTTTGTCTAACAGACATCGCCAAACGAACACTAGCAGTCATATTGCAATATATACACGATTCAGATAGCGTGAACGCGTAACCTATATACGGAAGTAAAATCTAAATGCGTCATTCATTTTATTCAGTGTTGCAATAAAGAAAGATGAAATATCTTACTGACTTCTCAAGGAATGATATAAACATACTCGTAAATGTACATGCCAAAGTAGTATCAAAATTAATTAAAAAAATATCTTTTAAATTCGTGTAAATCGACATTCTGATTATTTCCAAATAACCTTGCTTGTGCTCGATAATCTCCCTCTGAAAATTGACCTTTCACCCTTAGTCTTTGTGCATACCAAGTGTTCCACACAGGAAACAAGACTGTAGATTTTAAAGGTGTGGCTCGCCGGTTCGCTCTGGTTTCTCAGACGTCGATATCTGCAGCGGCGTGCAGTGGTCCAGGGGGGGCCAAAATCGTCGTCCAGTGTAGCAGCCAAAGTCGAGAAAATTCCAGGTTCAGTCCAAATGTCGCAGCCAAAGGTCGAGAATCCAGGAAGTCCAGTCGAATCGCAGGGGTCAAAGCGGAGATGAATAAAAACACAATTTTCTTCTGAAAAGTCCAGCGGTGCAGGACGCGAACGAGGGAATGCTTTTGCAGCCGCTGGACCATTATTTATTTAATACACAAATTCTGTGGGCGCGTGAGGCCCCCTGTTGGACCGAGATCCAATCAGGTGGCGCGGTCCCGTAGCCGTGCGGAACACCAAGTGATTACCAGTTTCTTTAGGCTTTTCATCAAGTTGTGAAGGGCGTTTCCTTAGTACCGAGTTCCTGAATAATAGACACATTCGTTCCATGCACGTACGTGCAGCGTATAACATCAACACCATAACTGGAAGATGTTTCTTTCTTGCCTTCCAGGGTCCAAGATTCGTCTCCATACAGACATACTTATTAATATATATATATACTAAATATTTTTTCGATAAATAGTTTCTTTCTGAATATCTTTCACATCTATTAAATAGCACAGAACCACAGACTACCAAATATATCGACACGAACTAACGCAAATTCCACAATTTGCTAATTACAAATGTTTTGCAAACTATTTACAAACTTTGCTAATTACAAATGTTTTGTATTTAGCAAAGTATTCATTTTAATAATATATTATGAATAACTCTCAAATATTTAATTTCAGTCACTTACAAACCTTGACCACCTACACAAATTAATTAATTGCTGGCTTAATTGATAATCTTTTGTTTCCAATGATCATGAATTTAGTTTTATTGTTATATTGTTTAAGTTTAATTTGTTGAGTATAGTTTCATAATTGTCTCCTACCATGTATACTAGTAGATCGTAGTGATGAGCTCCAAATCACGAACCGTGAGTCAATCACTGATATCTTTGAGTCACACTCACTACCAGTGATTGAAAATCGGGGAATATCATGATTCGTGATTCAAATTTTTTTTCTTAAAATTTGTATTGATTTTCTGACGCTGCCATTTAAATTGATTATTACTTGAATCTACCGGATTTTTCGTAATTTGATTAGCGCCATCTATTGGAATCTGTTTTTATTGGTAATGTTTATGCTAGCTTACTGGTATCTAACTTAATTTTTCTTATATTTTTTAACTTTTTGTAAGATTGTGCAGTAATTTTCTAATAATTATGTACTAGAATATGTATTTACGTAAATAAATTTGTAATAGTATATTTATTAATTTCGTGTATTGTGATATCAGAAACTGTGATCACAATCACAATTTTCAATCACTGATATTATCGAATACCAGTAACAATCACACCAGTGAATCAAGACTAGCATTTCTTCTCATCACTAGTAGATCGTCTGAAAATAATCTTATTTTACAATGTTTTAGAATTTTCACTATACTAATCCTCTCTCACAACTTTCAGAATTTCAAAAGAGATGTTTACCATTTAGTAAGAACGATCAACATAATATGGAAAATAAATCTATGAAAATATTTCAAAATTAGGCTTTTGATGGTAAATTAATTCAATGAAGAAAATATGAATTAGAACTCTAAGAGTGGGTGTTTTAATTGCACTATAAAGATAATATTATTAATAATTAATAATCTTCCAACAAAAATATATTCTGTATCGTAATCGTACTTTCGTCGCAGTTCTTGACTTAAATTACCAATTTCGGTTACATTATACAACGCTCTTGACAAAATTATAAGTTTTGTTCACATTATACGACATTCTTGATTGGAATTATCATTTATTAAATTAAATTTCATACTTTATACGACATTCTCAATTAATCAGGTCAGTGGCGTATTTGCAACGATTCAGAGATATTATTTTTATTTGTTAACTTTGTTTTATTAACCACTTATTGTGTTTAAATACTGTTCGAATAAATATCTGTTTCGAAAAATACCATTTTCTTCTTCAAGATGTTAATACTAATCAAAATATGTTGTTTCTTTACCAGAATCTATTTTAAAAAAACAATAATTATTTTAAAAATAAATTTAGTACCTGACTCAAATTGTTCCTTAATACAAATTTACTCGAATAATTTTTAAGTAAAAATTTTAATCAAAAAGTTAATTTTGCTAATTTCAAAAATAATTCAGAGATATAATATCAATAACGAAATCTTGATATAACTGGTGCAGTAAATTCGCAAAGGATAAAATGGGCAGGACACATATTTCAGAGGTTTGTGACGTATTTTTTTTTTGTTTTTACTTCTTCCTTTCTGTCACACCAGGTTTTAGGATTTTCTCCGTTAGTTTAAGAGCAATATTTCATTTTGAAAAAGCCTATTGATGAATAAATGTATTACGCATTTAAAAAAACTTAGTTCTTGCTTCTTCTTTCTTTTCCATCTGTTCGGGTTTTATGATTTTCTCCATTAGTTTAAGAAACATTTATGAAATGTTCTGATGATGCACAAAAGTGTACTGCATTTTATATAATAATAAGTATTTTGTATCACTCCGTCTTCGTATTTTTTATTTAGAAAACCCAATTTAATGAGTATAAATGGCTGGCGCCTTTTTGAGGCAATTTGTATACCAACTAGTGTTGGTGTTTTATCTTCCATGGGTGCATTGCTTATAGTTTGCATTAAAAAAAGACCCGATGGATCCAGTATAATTATCTCTGTGATTTTAGGTAGTATTTAAGTTTTAAAGACTTTCGGAGATTGACAAAAGTATACTGCGTCTGTCTTACAAGTGTTTATCGTATCTTTTTTATCTAAAAAACCCGATTTTGTAAATATAATTTTTTATGAGTATTAATGGCTGGCGCCTTTTTGGGGCAATCTGTATACCATCTAGCATTAGTGATTTATCTTCCACAGACGCATTGCTTATTATTTGAATTAAATAGATATCCCGTAGATACATTGTGATTTTCTCGGTGAGTTTAGGCACTATTTATGTTTGCACACTTCTGGAGATTGACAAAAAAATACCGCGTTCATGAATACCCTTTTTCACTTTTTTGTTCACAGATTGCTCAGAATCTTTACATTTATAATAAATTTTTGAGTAGTTTCTTGAAGAGGTTAATTGAATATTTCTTCGGAATACAAGTTGAACAACATAGGTGAGAGCATGTCGCACGCCTCTCTCTATTTCTTCATCATCTGTTAGACATTATTCTACCCTTACTGCTGCTTTCTGGTTCCAATAAAGATTTCTTATTATTCATGTCTTTATCATCATTCCCAGAAACATTCGGGATTTGGATCATTTTACCGTGTCTGACTCTGTCAAAAGCTTTAAGGAAGTCAATGTAGCATGTATGTATATTCATATTTACATTTTGACATCTTTGGATTAGCACTTGCAAGTAATTTATTAGTTATCACATGTAAGTGATTTTATTACGTAATTTTTTCATCCTGATACTTTCTCATCCCACAAGATGAATAAAACATTAAAGAATTCGTCTTAACAGTCCGAGGGTTCAACTGTCGAGGGATCAACTGTCGGGGGATCAACGGTCGGAGAATCAATCGTCAGGGAACCAAATAGCAAGTTTCCATTTAAAAAAATCGCTCAGCAAACCTTCATATGTAGAATAAGCTCTCAAAATTTGAAGCAAATTGGTGAAATAGTTTTTGAGATATCTTAGATATATTAGCCTTTTTTGAAAAACGCGAATCTATATAAATTATTATTTTTTAATTTAAGACAGCTATTTCAAATTTTCTAACACGCTAATACAAATGTATAACCGTGTCCTATCGGTATTATATTATATATAATGAGTCATATACGCCGGTAAAAGGGCCAGAGGGGGGAGCGTGTAGCTGCCAACTTTGCGCTTACTATTTGTATATTTACATAACTTCGTGAAAAATGTTTGGATCGTTCTGAAATTTTGTGGAGATATTCTCCTGATATAGTACTTCTAAATATGAATTAAATATATTAATTAGAAAGATATACATTTTAATTAATATATTTAATATGGCTCTTTCAAATAATGGAACGATTAAATGTATTAATATCAAAAAGGTAACATATAGGTTCGAAAATTTGTCGCTAAAAATATTGTCGCTGTAGCATAGTTGGATAATGCACCTTCCCCGGTTTGGAAAGAGATCCAGTTTCGGATCCCGGCGGCGTAACAACAATATTTTTCGATAAAATTGATTTTATATGCATATTTTTCTAATTAATATATTTAATTCATATTTAAAATATATATTCTCTATCCACGGATTTTTCTCAAATGAAGCCATTTATATTTTTATAATGATCATTAAACATTGAATAATCGACTTCCATATTCGAGTGTCCAAGAAATGGAGACATTTATCGAGTATTCGACTTGCCTTCCGACCATAGGTCAGTCGATCAACTGATTATGCAAAAAGAAGATCTCTAAACGACCGGATTCCACAATATATGTAAATATTCATTTTTATAGACTCGCCGTCTGTTGAGAGAGACACCTTATTGGTTCACGGACAGAGTCACATGGGGGAGCGTGGAATAATTCAGTCAGAGTTTTATAATGGTCGCTAGTTGTTGACAAATATTAATTGGGTACTTTACTCGGATATAAAAACTGGTATTGTAATCGTACAACATTGTTGTGCCATTATCATCGCAATAAATCACTTCGAAAAATAGTCGCCTTACAATGTACACCTGGAGAAGGATGCTGTGTATCCCGTGAATACCACGAACGCCTCGATCTTGCAACAAGTCCGAGGGCCGGTTGTGTGATCGTAAGTTTTTACCATGGTAAAAAAAGTTACTATAGCAAAAATTTACTGTGGTTTAAAATTTACTACTAATTACACAACCAGCCCTAAGCACGTCAATTTCTATTTACGGAAGTAAATAAATGATTATTAAGGAAAACACATTCTTATTGTGAAGTTGTAATTATTCAGAACAGACGGTCTGTGATATTTTAAATACTAAATTAATGTATTAATTATAAATATATACATATAAAATCAATTTTGTCGAAAAATATTGTTTTAGCGTCACCGGGATCCTATCCCGGTGACGCTAAAAACTAAAAGTAGAGGTAAATAAACAGTAAAACCTTGAAATAATTACCATTGTTACACTAGACCCGCGTTTTTCTGTTTTTGTTGAGAGGAACTGACACGAGAGTAACCACTCCTATAACAGTTCCGAGTAAGTGTGGGTCCTTTTAGCTTTTTAAGACTGTTGTGATATTATATGGTGTTGAGACAAGGGGCTCCCAAAATGTCCAAACAGTTCCCTGATATGCCTTGGATGATTGATACATACTATATACTTTAGACGTATTCTTCTTTGTAAGAAGAAGAAGACCTGTGAGTTGATTACGCCAAATTCATCAAAACTTATCTAACTACTTAAATAATAATTATAAAGAGCAACATAATAAATAATAATCTAAATTATGAAAGAATAAAATTATAAAATAAATTATATAAGTTGCGTAAGGAAAGTCATTCAAATAAGATCCACTTTACGACAACTCTGTTGTCTGTTGCGTAACCAGAATGTCCACCGTGATCTATAACATAACCTTTGTGTAGTTCCCATGATAATAGACCATTTACGAACCATACCTGGTCTATTATCTTGGGACCTAGGTCGGCCCATTCACCGCGACAGTCGGCAGAACCGGTGTTTTGTAATACTCGCGTTCCTCTCCGAGACGAGCAATATACAGAAGAATGCACCTCGCCTGCAGTCAAAACGACTGTTCAGTTAAATATTTCAAAATTTTCGTGATAAACTTATATTAGAAATATGTATTAAATAATAAAACTAGAATAGATTTGCTGGGTAATGGTGGAGTATATAAAATTAATTCTAAGAACTGTCGATCATCTTATATTGGACAAACTGGAAGGAAAATACACGCACGAATAGAAGGGATAAAGAACTTCAGCATAAACTCAGAGATGGAAGACCATGCAAGATCAGAGGGTCATCATTTCGCCCATGAGAACGTACAAGTATTACATATACGCAGAAAGGAGAGAAAATATAGAGATTAATACAAACAATAAAAATATACTTAAGATACAAACACCCCCTATTACATCTCCTCTCCTGTTCATATTGTAACGTAAAATGGGGGGGGGGGACTAAGGTGAGGCGCGTGAAGCGCACCGATTCCATCCCACCCCCGTAAATCCACGCATTCCACCTCGACGAGGTGAACGCGCTTTCCTCAATTCATGCAGCCGAGCGGTTGTCAGTCTGCCGGCGCGCCGTTACACAATACACGCCAAGTCATCTTATCACACAGGTTGCTGATATTCGGGATAGGAACCGGGAAGGTTGTCAAAGAGAAGTCTGGTTGTATAGATTCTTGTATTATCAACATAAAAATACTTAAGAGCTACGACTTAATTAACTAAATAATCCTAATACTTAAGAACTACCTTACAAATAATCTAAATCTAAGCTTAACCTAAACCAGCCATCCTCGGGGTCAATGGCTCCTGGATCCGCGCGACGCGATCCCCGGCGCCGTCCCTCGACCCCTCCTGAGGCTGTGTGGGTACCGGACAGCCGTCACCGAACGGTATCCCTCCGAACGTGATACCTCCACCTGAGCGCCCCACCTGCTCCAGCAGCCCTCCTCCCTACTTCCGGCTGCTCCGTGGGCTCTTGATACGCTGGATAGGCGTATCCACCAGAGCGGCCCACACTCTCGACAGCTTCTGCAGAGCTTGTGTCTAACAGACACACAGGCTGTCCTCAGCCTCAGCATCGTAGGTCGATGCTCTGTAGGTCTGGGCATCATCGCCGCATGGACTCCATCCGTACGGGATACTTTATTGCCAGCATGCCCCACCTACCAGCAGTCCTCCTCCCTACTCCGACTGCACCGTGAGCTCTGGGCGTGACACACACCCCTGAGCGGCCCACACACTCGACAGCTTCTGGCAAAGCACAGGCTGCGCACAGCCTCAGCACCTTCCGCGACTGGAGCCTCCGAGCGCCCCGCAAGGCGGATCCACGGCGCCCTCCTCCAATCCATCATGATGCTCTGTGGGTACTGGTCACAAAGTGACCTCCTGAGCGCCCCACCTGCTCGAGTCCTTACGGACATCGCCAGTCCTGGCCTTGATGCCGAAGCACCTCGGACTCTCGGAGTCAGCGTTGTCGGGGCTGAAGCCCTTATTGTGCTGACCCGATAGTCCTCCGCTACCTCCAGTTGGAGATATCGGCCGCCGATGACCCTCCTCCACCGGTCACCTCCGCTACCACCGATAGAACGTCCTCCGTATTCAAGCCTCCGTCCGAAGAGGGATGGCCCAGAGTCTTTAGACGTTCTATCCTCCTCCACCGGTCACCTCCGATAGAACGTCCTCCGTATTCAAGCCTCCGTCCGAAGAGGGATGGCCCAGAGTCTTCAGACGTTCTATCCTCCTCCACCGGTCACCTCCGCTACAACCGATAGAACGTCCTCCGTATTCAAGCCTCCGTCCGAAGAGGGATGGCCCAGAGTCTTCAGACGTTCTATCCTCCTCCTCATCCGCGCCATCTAGGGTAAACAACGTACCGAGTTCCGAGGAACAGGATAAACGCCAGCATCCCTAGATGCGCCTCCCTCGGGTTCGTCCGGTATACCAGTTATCACGATAACCAGGGTCCAGCGACTCACCCCCACTCCAAGTCCTCCGGGTTCGTCCGGTATACCAGTTATCACGATAACCAGGGTCCAGCGACTCACCCCCACTCCAAGTGTCTTCTCTAGGATTTGCTGGGCCTTATATACCCAATTTCTGGGTTCCATCTCTTTCTCACTTAAGGGTAACCCTAAGGGAGAGATGTCCTTTTCCCACATATTGGTTCAAATGGCCTGTCAGCTTTCTCCTCTCCCGGCTTGCACCCGATCTCTATTCCTGGTAAAAAATGACAATATTCGTTTGTTCCAAGGGCAGCTTTCTAAAATAATGACCTTCTCAATAGTCCCGCTTGGTGTTAAAAAGCTATTGTTTTGTACATGTTGCATGCGGTCTCGCGCCCCGAGCGAAGGTCCCAAGGATTTCTCTTTTACCAGGAATTTGGCCGGCTGATGTTTGCTATTCCGTTACACTATTATCCCTGCCCACAACCACTTTCGCTTTTCAAACTCCCCTCTCCCAACACCGCTCTCATACCGCCGCGGCCCCACTCCCATGTAGTCGATAGTCTATCTTCTAGTTGAAACATTACTTTATTATTATTATTTTTTAACTTTGTTTCATTAACCACTTATTGAGTTTAAATGCATCAACCGGTTTCGAAAAATACCATTTTCTTCTTCAGGGTGTTAATATTTATCGAAAAATGTTGTTTCTTTACCAGAATCTATTTTTAAAAAACAATAATTATTTAAAAAATAAATTTAGTACCTAACTCAAATTGTTACTTAATACAAATTTACTCGAATAATTTTAGAATGGGACTCGTAGTTAAATTTAGTTGGTTGTTTAAAATTTTTTTGATTAGTTTTACACGCTTTATTTATCTCCAACGATTCCAAATTATTTAATTTAAAGTTTTAATTAATATTTAATTAAAGTGTTGTGCGAAGTAAAAGTAAGTGTAGTTTTATTTTAATATATAATTAATTTTTTCAAAAGGTTAAAAAAATTGTTAAAAGTTTTCAAAAAGTTAATTATTTGGTTCACTTTACCGGCACACCACATGCATCTTCAAACGGCTGAAGAAGCGGATTATGTTTGAGATATAGTGACGCTTGTATCGTTTGTGCTCTTGCGATAAACTTGTATTATAATACAATGTTGTGATCACAGATATTTACTAGTTTCTTGTATGTCATTTTATTTTTAGATTCCTTAGTGTCTGATATGTGAACAAGTCACAGATGCGAGGTATGTTCGTTTTCACATCGCATCACCGTTTTCCACTGTATCCAACTATTTTGTCTAATAAAGAAATGCTGATTGGTTGATCAACTAACTTAATTTTTACTGAGGAGAATGAAATAAAAGAGTTTAGGGGACGTTTGGTGACGACGGAATGAAACGCGCGGTCGGTGTCTAGTTGTATTTAGTTAGGAATAGTAAAATAAGTATATATGCGATATGTACAAGTGAAATATATGAAGAGTGTGAAGAGCGAGACGGCGGCGCTCGGTCTTAGCCTCGCTGTGGCGGAGCGGAAGAAGTGTCGTCTGACTGTGGACGGCTTCTTTCTTCTGAAGCTCTGACCCTCAATACGGTGTCACGCCGTGGTCTTCATCCGCGGATGGAATCCGGCGCACAACGCCACCAGCTAAACTCAGTCTGTGGATACATAAGGGTTGGTGTCGGAATGCCTATCTCAGATGTGTGGGGGAGGTCTCAGACAATAATAACACTTTAGTCACATAATTTACACTTTATTCACTGAACAGGTAAAATTGTCTTTGTTACAAAATTGTCTTTGTAGAGGGATCCCGATCATTCCGTGGCCGGACCAAAGCATCATCTCGTCTTCTGGAGGTTTCCAGTGGACCAATCTTGACATCAAAGCGTGGACATTGCTCGCCTCGCTTCCATACTGGCTCGCAGCCTCCCGCTCGTACCCGCGGAGAGTCCTTCCTTCATAGATATTCACGGGCAGAACAAGGCCCAATTATCTCTTGTTCTTGCCGTGAATGAAATATTACGCGAAGAGTCCTTCCTTCCTGGATACCCACGGACAGAACAAGGCCCAAATATCTCTTGTCCTGCCGTGATTATAAAATTCAGTCTTATTTGTCGCCATTTCTCGATCTTTTGCACCAATACTCAGATCTCGGCGGACACACACCCACTCAGCACGGGCGCTGGCTACCGAGTCCCTCTCCTTCCTCCGACCTCGCTCTACCGGCCGCGCCTGCTCGCGTCCGTAGATGTCGCCTTCGGTCTTCGCGCGTGATTTCAAATGTTACAACAGATGTCGCTCGTGTCGTTGTTTAGTTGGGGACGGCGACAATGACCGTGAATTTGAATTGCCGTCCCTACAATAGAAAGAAAAAATAATATCCTTGTCAAAAAGTGGTGTTAAAAAAGCGAAATTATTCATGTGTAAAATTTAAGATACGTGTAATATGTTTTCCGTAAACGAATCTGTTTACGGCAACTTCATACAGTGACAAGTGCACAAATAAACAACTACGCACAAAATAATAGAATATTAGGTAAACAAATAATAGATATCTTATAGAGACGAAGCTATTTTTTATTATATTTAATAGAAAATGTATGGAAGTATTGGTATAATTATAGGGTTTACGACCTGTCTTCGGCTGGCTTAAATGATCACTTTATATAAATATAACGTTCACCAATCTCATCTATCAATCTCCATATCTATCAAATTTTTGAAAGTTGTATATATGTTGTGATCACTTAAACCAGCCGAAGACAGGTCGTAAGTGAAAATATAGGATACAAGAGGAAAAGGCAAAGTGGACTGTATATCATTGATTTCACACACACGTTCCATCATAAGGTATAGGCGTATAAATCTCAGAGATCTTTTATAACGGTGTTCAAACCGTTCCGTTACAAGCTCACCGATCGACTATTCTAGCCTGACCGGGAGGAGAAGGGAAGGAGGAGGGGAGAACAGAGCAATATTTTCGTTCAAGTAATTAATATATTTATAAGGAAAATAAATATACGTCCCAAACAAAATGAATCAATCAGAAAGACGTATTGAAAAAATCTCTCAAATGAGTTGATTATTCTAATACCGATGTGATGATCGATGATTCACCAGAATCAATTGTCGAAGGTGGGAATCAATATCGAAGATGGGAACTGCATTACCCATGGCACACGGCGCCACTGAAGCAAGGTGTCGCTCAATCCGGTCACAAAGCAAAGACCAAGGACGTACGTGCTGCGAACAATGGGATGGACCATTTCGACATGACTTTTATATCGGAATAATCTTTCATGTTAATAAGCCACAAGCGATGCGCAATGACGCGGGATGTCGTCGCTTCGAATTTAAATAATTATCGCTGGTCTTTTGCATAAAGAGTGAAGATCATAACTATTGACGTTTTAATAATATTTCAATTCACTATCTTGTTTCAAAACTTTTGTACAAAGATTCCATTTATTTCTAGCATCAAAAATATACAACGGTCTAAATGCAAAAGTGAAAGATTACAACCATAGTCTTGCATATTTTTCACGAAAAGTGCAGTTCTGGCTCCACGAAATGGGGAGAAATTACGCCCAAAAACTTTCAAAGGTCTAAAACTGAGAATAAAACTGCTACAACAGTATATTGATTGCATTGCAATTGCATCTCTTAATTAACTGTTTATATATATATATTGTACATTGATAATTGCGCTTTGCTTACTGTTATACCGGAGGAACACTGTCTGCTATAATACAGTGAAATACTAGTGTAGCAGGCAGGGTACCCAAACACATGTCTTACTTTCTTACTGATATGTTGTATTTACTTTTCCAAATTTTATATGCATACCCTCGGTATATGTGTCCGATATTTGAAATATTATATAACAATCATAGTAATTAACTATGTGAAAATGTATTATTAATGAATATCAATTTGGATGAGTAATACGTCAGACCACTAGACATTATTTATCAATGTAAGTACATAATACATGTAAAAAAGTGAACCTAATAAATGTATTATTATTAAGTGTATTAATTGAGTTTGACGTATAGATATTGAAAAATTCGCAGAAACTCTGTGTAACGAAAATGCGGTAAGAAAACGCTTAAATCATTCCCAACTGACCTCCATCATTGAACTGATTTATCTGCTTCTTTTCCACGTCACTTTCTTTAACAATATCCAATAACATAAATATTATATTTAAAAATTCGCAGAAAAATTGTGTATTGCGGAAAATGCTTAAAATACTCCCAACTAACTACAATAATCACTACAATTTATTCAATACAGAAGTATCAGGAGTGAGTATAAAATGTTCCATCGCTTGAAACTTCAGTTGTTATCATATTGGACAAAATCAAATTTTTTTAGTGCGGTCTAGAAAAGATCCACAAACCATTGCCTCAGGTTCTTATGCCCATGATACACTCCTTCTCCCAGGGCCTTGATACAAAAATCTTTTCCTGTATAATGATATGAAGGATCTAATGCTTTTCTGCAAGTCTTATTACATATTTTCGTTTTTTTTTTGTTGTTTAAAATACCTACTTATTTATATTTATTCACCCGATCCATATTCATCCAGCTAATTTTGAGTATTCTTCAAGTTAATGTTAAAATTGTTTTATCATTGCTTCGCTATTCAGAATAATATTATTAAGGAGAACACCTTTTTATTGTGAAGTTGTAATTATTCAGAACGTAGGTCCATGATATTTTTTAATTACAAATCAAATATATTACTTAAATTTATATATTTATATATGTATATTTTTTATCGAAAAATATTGTATTTGAGATAAAGAAGATGACTTTTAAATAATAGAACGATCAAAGCAAGGTCAAAGCACTGTATTGGTATAGAATAATCGGTTAATGCACGTTCCCCGGATTGGAAGAGGTCCAGGTTTGAATCCCAGTAGCAACAACAATATTTTTCGATAAAATTGATTTCCTGTATACATATATATTTTTCCAATTAATACATTTAATTAGTATTTAAAAAATTGAATAATAGTTTTTATTTTATTTCGTCATCTGCTATAAATTGAAAATTTTGAATATGGTCAAAACTCTAACAAAGTGAAGTCGACCGTAACAATCAAGGATAAAAACTTCCAAGACACCCAAAAAATTTCGCATATCAATAAAATAACGAAAAATTTCATTCCTAAATCTCTATAACCTTGTCCAAACCAAGGTTGTTTCCATCTACTATCTTCTTCTTTAGCTATCTCGCAGGGACTCTGACTTGAACGCAGTAACTACAAAGCGTCATCCATACATTGACGTCGTCGTTATGGTCCTATTTACTGGGCTCTCTCGCTTTCCAGTCTTCGCCTTCAACATTTGTTAATATCTATATCTTTGTTTATTTCCGAGTTATTTAACAAGACTGTATCGTCACAAGGTTATTTTCATATAAAATTAAATATTTCTTAGACTCAGAGGTGACACGACACTGTCGTTTATTTTTTTCTGAAATAATATCTTTTTGGTCTTAATGGAGTAATGAGATGATACTACCTACCTCTTGTCTCCGATGTCTCAAGTGCCATAACCTCGAGTGAGATAGGGGATCCCGTGAGCGGGTAGCTGTAGTTGTAACAACGTATTTTGTAAAAGTTTGTAATTTTCTTTTTGTTTAACAACCAAGGGTCATACATGTTATTTATGCAAATAGTAAAACATTATTATTTATTTAGTTTAACATTCACCAATGAATCTATGTTCTCAACATTTTCTTGATAATCTTAATTATAAAGGAATCTGAATTACAATGATATATTTTATAAGCAATTATTTATTACTTCCTTTGGTGATTTTTACGTAGTTATTCAATGCTATTTAAATGAAAGATTTTATTTATTTTTTTATAATTTGTTATCATTATTACTATGTTATGTTTGTTAATGTTGTGAATGTACAATTTTCATACAATAACAATATTATTGTCTTGTTGTTAATTAATATTATTATATTACAATTAAAAGAATTGCCTTTTTTATAAACTAACTAAAATGTTAATTTTGGTTGCACCCACGTGATCACTCTGGTGTCACTCACGCAATCAAAGAGCTCCGGGATATTTTTTAAAAATGTAACACGATTAGAACGAAAATTTAAACGCTGACAATATAATATGTATTCATGTAAAAAATACAAATAATTAATTTTCGGAAAGTAAATACTTTTACTGCTGCAAAAATATGTCATATATCGGATTTTTACTTCGTTGGATAAATGTGTGTAGAATGACCCTCATTTCGCAAATAAAGTTCCAAATTCCTCTCCTACATATACACTTAATATCATGTCTGTTCATTTACTTGTCTGTGCACAGAACTATGTTCACAACAAAAATGTGTTCTCCTTAAAAATAAAAATGTAAATCTGTTATGAGAAATTTAATTTTTTAATCAGAGAATATATTAAATTCTGCTGTCACGTCAGTATCCTTCATACATAGTTTTCACAGTGACGTGACATGAAAGATATACATATAATAATTTTGAACATAAGTGATTGTGTTCTCCTTGTTGTAAGTTGATAAATGATAGACTATTATTTATTTAAGATGAATCTTTTATAATGATACAATGCGTAATTTCCTTATGGAAAACGTGTCTGCCCGAGGCAAGGTCATCAGTACTGTCGTGCTTTTGTTAAAATGATGACCCCTCGCTGCGATGCCTCGTCTGCCTGGCATGCCATACTCATTAACTCTGATAACAGCGCACCAGGAGTCAACATCGATGATGGATATTCCTAACTCTTAAACAAGACGTAAATACTTAAAGATGATGGAAGAATCACCTGTGCACAGTTTTCTGGGCTATCTAACCGACGTTTCGTATCCCACCATCATAGCCGATGTGAGTGTTGTGATTAACTACGGGCTTGCAATACCGTGTCGAAAACAGGTGTTGTGTGAAATGAGTTGTGTTGTGTAACTAGAAGACTGTACACAGAAGATTCTGAACGGCCATGAAAATCTAAGAGCATAATGAAAATATTTACAAAAGATATCAAGACTTATAATTGTGGGGCAAGCTTTAAAAAACTGACCATTTTCATTGATTAATTTCGATAATATTGTATTTATTTTAGAAATGGTTGTGGATCGTGCATCACAATAAGCTAAATTGCAAGATGTGAAATACAATAGTTCAATATACAATTTATTTCGATATAGGTGTCTCACAGAGATGAAGCAATTATTTTTTACATGAGAAGTATGGAAGACTTGGGCATTACAGGGCTTACGACCTGTCATCGGCTGGCTTAAGTGATCACTTTACACAATGTAACGTTCACCTATTTACTCGTGCTACCACATCTATCCAATTTTTGAAAGTTGTATATATGATATCATGATGGAACATTCCACTTATTTATTACCAACTATGCTGGCGCCATCTATTGATTTTTTTTTGAAAATTTGATATTCATTCTCATGTAGCAGTATAGATGTCGCTGAAGCTGAGACTTATTTTTGAAGTAGGGGCAATATCCTTTATGTGTGTATATGAAATTCATCCGAATTATTAACATATACTAGAATACGTCTGAAAATGCAGTATTTTTCAATGTTAACTTCATATTTAGATCAGTATATTTTACAATATTTTGAGTATGTCCTAATCTTTGTAGGAAATATTTACTAGGTTCTTTTCCCCTGGGGATTTTCATCAAGATATAGATGTCTTACAAGAGACGAAGCTATTTACATGAGAAGTATGGAAGTCTCGGGCATTAAAACCCAGTAATTAGTTCCCACAAAGATTTGGACATACTAAAAAAACAATTTATTTAGCCCACTAATCACAAACAGTGGTGACAGTAAGTAGGAAATTCGAAAACGCATACAAAGTTGCTGAGACACTAACATCAAGCAAGTAACAAAACCTACACAGGGCTGTTGCATCATTGATGCACGAATAATGTAAATAATGTAATAATACCAAAAACAGGACAAAATGATGCCAGAAGTCTTTAAACATCTGATAAGTTTTTTTATAATTAAAGAAGAGATCTGAATAAAGCAAAATATTTATGTTAGACCAGACACTACTTCAAGAATGCAGTATGATACGATTCCTTATTGAAATACACATTCCGAATGCCATGAGATTAAGATCGCCGTGTACATTTTCCATATTATAACGACTTATTTCAACAAAAAACTAATTTGGATTCAGAGTAAAAAGAATACTAAAAAAAGCAACTTGATTTTCAAAATCAATGTCACGATGTGTTTTCAGAGCAATACTAGTTTGCCTTCTCGTCATTATGTTTACTAGTTTGAGGCTTGAAAACTTCTTCGACTTGTGAATTAAAAACTTCCGTAATGCTTCGCGACCAGGGCTAAGTCAGTTCATCAATTAAATTATTTTAATATACTCCATTAATTATATTTAAAAGGGTAAAGTTTCAGCCAATAAATATTGTTAAGGTCTTTAAAATTTTCTGTAGTTCTGTCCTTATTAAACGAGTGTTGATGTACGGAACTTTTACTTACGTTTCTACCTGGATTCTATCAACTCTCTAAAACTATAATTTAGTATTCTTATTGTGAAGTTGTAATTATTCAGAACATAGGTCTGTGTGAATTATTTATAATTAATACATTGAATTAGTATTTAAAACGTCACAGACCTATGTTCTGAATAATTACAACTTCACAATAAGAATGTGTTCTCCTTAATAATATAAGTTGTATCAAAGTTTAATAAAAACGTATTGATAATTCTGGCGTCTGCAGTCGGTTTGCTCAAAGGTATTTGAGATTTCGTAAAAACAATGTAGATGGCTTTCAAATAATGGAACGACAGATGTATTAATTTGAAAAAGTGTATAGGTTCGAAAATTTGTCATACTGGCGCTATAACACAATTGGTTTTGTACTTTCCCGGATTGGAAATAGAGATCCAGGTTCGAATCCCGGTGACGCAAAAACAATATTTTTCGACAAAATTTATTTTATATGTATATATTTATAATTAATGCATTTAGTTGGTAATTATAATTTGGCGTCACTATTACATCTTCGAAGTTTACTTTTAAGGTTCGGTTGTGCGATCAGTAATAACATTTCATTATGGTAACTTTTTAGTAACGCCAGTGGTAAAAATCCTTTGCGGGTTGTTGATACATCAAATTTACTATTGTCAAAACATAAATGGAGATGTCTATAGGTGTGACAAATAATCATGAAATATGCTTTATTTTATGCATTATCTATGGATTTTTTCGTTTTCGGTGGTGAAATTTTTTCATATTATGTAGAGTATATTAAACAACGAAATTAATTGTCGTGTACTGTAACTTTATCAATGTGTCAGATGACTTTTGGAACAGCTGTTAAAAGTCCGCCATATTTAACTATCGATTCTCGTTTATACTATCGGGTTTCCAGAGTAAATGAGTTTATTACAGGATGTACTTTTAAAACAGTAGATTAAAATTGGTTAACTTTCAAATAATATTTACACTTAAAATACATATTCTCTCAGATATTAATGATATTAAGTATTAAGTTGAATGCTTTATTTAAATACTGAATCTAATTAATTCTAATTCATACACTATCATAATATATTATATTATATTATATTATATATGTTATATGTTTTCTAAAATCTACGATCTGAATTAAGTTTTAGAATACTTCTTATCTATCTGAGCTAGCAACTGGTCTCCCTAATCAATGTCTACTAATAAGTCTAGTAAAAAAATATATAGGAAATATTAACAAAAATAACAATTTATATCGTATATAATTACATCCTTATACTTCTGGGCCTAATTTGTTTCATATCATATCAAAAAATACCTAATGATTTTAGTCCAAGTAGCTAAAGGCAAAATTTAATAATCGGTACTTATATGTTTTCTTTAAGATATTAAGATATTAGGTAGATATTAAGATATATACAGAGACAAGCCTATCGTGAGTTCATTTTCTTTTCGTTAATAACATATTTCTAAAATTAAATCAAACATTGTGTATAATTTACAACAAAAAAAAATTATCTTTTAATGAAAAACAGTTTTTTGGGTCTATTTTTAATTTTAAAAATGTATAATGTATGCAAAACATCCACAGACTTTAATCTTCACATGAAATTGATATTTTATAAACACCATATTGAATATTGCGTGTTAAAAAGGTCATATAAATAATGATAATTAAATAAATACTTAAATTGAATCTTAAAAGCAATACAAACAACTAAGGCAGTCGCGATGTTTATTAAAATTTGAAATTCGCTTGTTCTTGACTTTCAGGCACTTCTTGAGTCACTTCTTCTTTCTTGTCTTCAATTTTTGCATCATGAACTACGTTCACCAGAGGAACTGGAGTCACTTCAACGCAGACGGGTGTTTTAGACTTGGCATCGATAGTAAATACTGAAGTCAGTTCTGAACCCGCTTTACATCCTTTAGAACCTATTTCCAAACACTTTCCGCTTCCGTCTAAGGGTGCGAAGGTTTTCTTAGCATTCTTTTCAGATTTGACATCCTTTTCTTCTACATCTTTATCAGATTTTAATTTGTTTTGATCGCAATTTTCCTTCGCGCATAAATCGGGAACGCACTCTCCGAACCCGGATAGAGAATTGCATACGAAGACCTCCTTCTTCTTGCAAGGACCTTGCTGGTAATATTCAAAGCATTCTGCGCCTTCCTGAAAGTAAAAAAAAATCACATAAGGATATATGTAAATAAATAGTTTTATTAAGATTCAAAATACTTTATGTAATCGGAAGAATCTTAAATAAGTCGAAAGACAACGCGAATGAGTGACGAGCTAATAAAAACGTATTGGGTATTTTTATCGTGAGTTAATCAGTTGAACAGAGATTTAATTAGGATGATTTAGATACGTCGTGTTCGGTGTATTAGTAATTTTTTTCAATTATAAATAATAAAAACTAGTCAATGCGTGGTTTCAGAATATTTTTAAAAAAAAGTAAAAATAGTGTAACTAACATGTTATTAATATTATTACAATACATGATGCACCAAGTCATTATAAATCAATTTCATATATGCAAGAACTTTCTATATTAAGGCAATTTTGTGGCACGCGAAAAATAAATTTAATGGTCGCGGTCTTTCTTATTACACTTGTATTTTCTTAATTATTGCCAATAACATTCATTTTATTAGTTTTACGTTATTGTAAAGATTTTATATAATAGTTTTTAATAGTGATATGAATTATTTTTGAAAGGGAAGCTTCAATTAAAGAATTGTACCAGATAATATTTACCAATAAGTCCCAATACACTTACTTGCAACTGTCCATAGGTTGTTTCTAAGCATGTGCTCTTCCCTTCAGAATGTTCAGTTTTAAGTTCAATAGGTTTATGGTTTTCTTCTGTAACCGGGATTAGGTATGGTCCAGCCAACGTTGATCTGGCTGCGAGCACCACACACAAAACCATAATGAACTTATTCATCTTATTATATTTGTCTATCTTCAGTACAATTTATAATGACTTCAAATGATGTAGCAAACCTTGTATTAATTGAAATTCAAATGTATCTAAAACAAAAGATAAATATTTTTATATTAATTAATAATAATACTTCTTTTTTTAAACTAACATTAAAATAAATTATACAACTGGGAAAAATAGAACAGCTGAAAAGTGTGTACGAGAAATGTGTATGAATATTTAAACAAATTAAATGTATTAATTAGAAAGATATGCAAAAAAAATTAATTTATCGAAAAAATATTTGTTGCTATCGAGATTTGAACTTGGATCTTTTCCTATCCGTGGAAATGCGTTTACCAATTACACCACGCCAACAGAGTAAGTTAATGACTAATTTTCGAACTTATATGCTGCAACACTTTCAAATTGATACATCTGTTATTCCTTTTTTAAAAGCTGTCACCTTTTATTGCTACAAATCTTAAATTTTCTATATTATATACCTAAACATTTCTGTGGATTTTCATCATTAGTATCATATGTTCAGTATTATTATTATTTTTTTTTTTTAAATAGAGAAGCGTTCATGGAATACATGCCACATCAATATTCTTACTATTTTCAAACTAAGCTAAAAACGCTTGTGCTATGAAAATAGGACTAACTTGCTGGTGTCCTGGAACGGGGCGCGAACCCACGACGATGTTTACACAGTCAAAACCCTTAATAAAATAAAAATAAAAAAACCTTTATGTAATATTCGATAGTAGATGCTAGAAAACTTTAATTACGTTTTATTAAACTTGGATATATATATTTTCCGAATAAGAAAAGTTCCAGGTTCGAATCTCGGTAGAAATAAAAAAAAACATTTCTAAATGATACATTTAATTTATATTAAAATACCACAGAACTGTGTTCTGAAAAAAAACTACAACTTCACAATAATAATGTGTTTTTCTTACTTATACGAAAAATTGGCATTTTATCCTCTTTGCCTACCATAGGAAAAACGTGATGTCACGATGGCATGTACGTAGACATTCACGATGTTAAATTTATCATTTAAAACAGTTGAAAAATAAAACTTTATTCATATAAAACATTATCATTTAATTTTCACATTAATTTCTGTCCATTCTTTTTTATAATACGGTAAACATCTAGTCCAGTAGATAGAGCATCGAATAAAATGAAAATCTCCCAAAATTATCAACATGCATTCATATAATTAAATATGAAATCAAATTAAATGCATTAATTAGAAAGATATACGTATAAATCAATTTTAACGAAAAATATTGTTATTGCTACCGTTCTTGTCGTCAATGCACCGTGTTGGTGTAACATAATCCGTTAACCCAATTTTCCCGGAAAGGAAGATATCCAGGTTCGTATTCCGGTAGCAACAACAATATTTTTCGAAAAAAATGATTTTATATGTACATATATATTTATAATTGATACATTTAATTTGTATTTAAAAAAACATCGCAGACCTATGTTTTGAATAATTACAACTTCACAATAAGAATGTGTTCTTTTTCCTTAACCTTTTAAATGCATTGAGCGCGTTAACACGCCAAACTTTGAATGTCGTGTCATCACGCACTTTTGGACCTTGCAATCTTGCAGGGATTAAATCAATTTATTTTAAAATCATTTTGCCATCTGTGAACGACATGTCCCAGCTTTTGATAGATAAGTTAAGACTCTTAAAGCCCAGTCTTACCCTAAGTGGTATATTCCATTTCAAGTAGATTTGGCAGTTAAACGGTTATAAAATTGTTTCGTGTGTCGCTCGTTGAAAAACTTAAAAAGAAACTGGCACTTTACACTGAAATGAGGTGTCAATTTATTTTTAAATATACAAATTACTAATAATAAAATTATTATTATGATTATTATTATACATGTGTATAAATCGTTTTTTTTTTTTTTAGACTGACATTTCGGTATTATGAGTTTTTTTTCATTTTTTAAATGTTATTTGGGAGACGGGATTACTATAAATTTAGAAAAATAATTAAAATTGTATTATTTAGATCGTACGATAGGTATATAATAAACCTTTTATAAAATGTTTCAAAATTCTTCAACGTGCTTTTTTAACGCTCTATACGGGGATCTTCCGATAAAGTTATTTTATATTTTTTTAAATACAAAATATAGAATAACTTTAAAACTAATTCGGTAGATATTCAATCACGAAATCACAATAAATTGACTTTTCATGCCTGCACCGTGATCTCATAAATCGACATTAAAAAAGGTTTCATCTCGAGTAACCTTGCTTTACAAAATTTCAACATACTCTATATAATTCTTACACATTGGAGAACAAAATTCGACATTTTACAACATGACATTTATAGACAAAATTTTAAATAACAATTTGCATTCAATTTTACTTCGTAACATAACCTATTCATACACTTCCGAATAATATGGGCTACCGTGGGATGAGAATTAAAGCCGAACTGATTTGATATTCAATATTTCAATAAACTTATACGTAATGCATAAATATATAATCTACTATGAACGGTGAATGATATTATACATACAAAGTACTAGCAGATACGTGTATATCTTAATTTCAAACTTGAAATAATAACTAATCAAAAAAAGTAAGAAATGAACCACAGTGCAACTAGCGTCAACAAATATTCGATTAAATATTATTAAAATGTTTTTAATACGTAATTTACCATTCTGGCGATATGACGTGACACATTAGTGATGAGGTCAAAATTACGATCTGTTAGTCGATCACTGATATCTTTGAGTCACACTCACTATCAGTGATTGAATATCTGGAAATATCGTGATTCGTGATTCATTTTTAAAATTGTATTTATATTTGGTTGTGAACCGTTATTCGGCACATGTGCATATGAAACGAAAATATTCATGGAAGAATGACGTTATAATTCGTGATAAGCGCCATCTAGTAGATTCTGCCAAAACGTTTTACGCTTTGGCAGCAGCAAGAGTAGCATTTTTTCTCATCACTACCTGACATCAGAATGTATTCAGGGTCCTGATAAATTAAGAGGTTTGTATCTTGGCTAAATAACATATGGACAAATTAGAACTGCCGGCGATTTTAAAATTCGTATAACGATATAATTTCGATATTTACCGCATATTTTTGTCTCAACGTGCACTTCTGTACGATTATTCACATTTCACGATTCTATCACTCAGAATATATAATCTAATTGGAAATAATATCAAAACAAGTGACAGAGCGTTTATAACAATTGGTTTATGAATAAACATATATATATAAGCTAGATGTTGTGTTTATGCGTGTATGTGTATTTGATATTGTTCGATATGCATGTAATGCACTAGTTTGCGTTCTTTGGTCAACGTATCCGAGTACAAACTTTGTTTTCAGCACTCTTCATAATTGATATCTATTCTATATGTATGCTTTTAATAATTAAATGCCAACTTACCCCAAAACAAGCTTGCCTAGTAAGGCAATGCAATCATCATTCAGAAATGTTATCTGATTATTATAATTACGTGGTGATTTATATATGTGTCTATGTAATGTAAATAAATAAATAAAAATAATTTTTGTAATAAAGAACACGTGCTGGTGGTGGTAGGATTTTAACCTTTACCATACCATGATATAAAATACCCAAACGCAGCCATGCTGTCAACTTGTGTTACCGTAAATAACAGTTAGAAAAAATGTTTTTATTAGGTTAAATGGCTTTAATGGCACGAATTTACTCTAAATATTGAGCATTCAATTTTGAAAAAATGATTAATAACATAATTTAGAGCTTTCATTAAGTCCTATACAATATGTCCTTCCGTTTTATCTCTCTTCATTTAATTAGTGAGAAAGAGACAATTATATTTGTATGTTTGTTGTTCTTTTCACTGTTAAAATAGTGTGTGATCTCTGTATTTCATATCACAAATTGTATTTTTACCAACGTATTAATTTTACAGCGGATTGAATGGAAAAAATAATTGTTTTTGTATGATTCCCTTTTCATAATTGGTTTTTCACTAGTCATTCCTAAGCGCTAATATTTTCTTTAGGATCATCTAAAATATGAATTTTATATTGCATGTATTTACCAAAATATTACAGGTTTAATATGATGGTAGACCTGAGTTACTGCATGATTTGGGAAGGGTTAAGGTCTGACATGAACCGGTATATCAGACACTAGAAGATGTTCCTGTTAGATGCCTAGTATGAAAGCTTTAACGACGAATATGTGTAAGAAGATATATGAAGAGAGAATTCTACTGTATCAACATATAATAGAAAAAAATAGAAATACTCGGATCAGTGCAATGCTGAAAGATCTGAATATGATGACCTTTAAGCAGAAAATATATTTCAATGTCATGGTATTTATTCATAAAATTCTCACTAAGAAAATATCTGCAGAATTTATAAAAAAAATTGATGCAAATCAACATAATCAAGAACATCACAGAAGAGGAAAAATAGACTGAGGCTGCCATTCAGGAAGAAGGCTAAATCTCAGAAATCGATGAGGTACAGTGTGATGAGATTTTTAATGGAATGCCAGAAAACATAAGAAAGGAGAAAACTACATATATTCAAAATGAAACAAAGCAAATATGTAAAAGATAAGTTGTAGTAAAAAGAAACGATTTTGATCTTATTTATATTAAAGCACGCATAAGCATAGTATACACTTATATATGCACTATATTAAGATTATATCAATAAAAATATTTAATGCCATTAAATAGAGCAGACAATTGTGAATAATCATTGAAAAGTAGATAGTTTTAATTAAACTAAGATCCATTAGAAAGATATACTATATATCAATTTTTATATAATCACATGATGATAATTGGCGTAGGGTTTTATACATAAATAACTTTTCGAATCAAATATCTAAACACCTATCACGAAACATTAGACCGGCATTTTATACCAATAATAATATAGGAAATTTACTCAAAAATTCTAAAGACAAAGATGATAAATTTAACAATTCTGGTGTTTATAAACTTAGCTGCAAGGATTGTGCTGCATTATATATTGGTAGAACGGGTAGAAATTTTAATATAAGAGTAAGGGAGCATTTGAGATGTTTGAACAATAGTGGGTTTTCAGAATTTTCTAATCATTTGATAGAAAATGGCCACGGTTTGATAAAAAAATTGGGATTGTCAATTTTGCATATAAACGGTGTTGGTCACAAATTAAATAATTTAGAATCGTTGGAGATAAATAATGCGTGTAAAACTAATCAAAAAATTAATAAACCAACTAAATTTAACTACGAGTCCCATTCTAAATTTTTTTCCTAAAAATTATTCGATTAAATTTGTTTTAAGTAACAATTTGAGTTAGGTACTAAATTTATTTTTTAAATAATTATTTTTTTTAAAATAGATTCTGGTGAAGAAACAATAATATATGTTTTTAGTTAGTTATGACATCCTGAAGAAGAAAATGGTATTTTTCAAAACCGGTAGATGTATTTAAACTCAATTCAGTGATTAATAAAACAAAGATAATAAATAAAAAATATGAATTTTAACCACAAAGTTAATATTCCTAATTTTAAAAGTATTAGAGAGATATACATATAAAATCAATTTATTGAAAAATATTGTTGTTGCGCCACCGGGATTCGATCCTGGATCTCTTTCCAAATCAGGGAAGGTGCATTATTATCCAGGTTCGAATTCCGGAGGCGCAACAACAATATTTTTTTTAAAATTGATTTTATATGTATATCTTTCTAATTAATATTCTCGACATAGAATTTCTCTAGTGAGACGGGCACAGTCCAAACAGATTTTTACATAGTATTATTAGTTACTAATAAAATAAATAAATTCATATTTAAAATATCACAGAACTATGTTCTGAAAAATTACGACTTCACAATAGGAATGTGTTCTCCTAAACCTAGATCGATATGGTAAAACTGTCGGGAGGGTATCGTTTAACACTAAAAAAACATGTATATTATTATACTTTAAAACGAAGCCAATAATCAGTCAAATCGTACAATTAATTTACAGTTTGTGTAGTACGCATAAAAATAAAAATAAAACACTTAATATATTTTCAAATACTAAATTAATGTATTAATTATAAATATATACATATAAAATTAATTTTATCGAAAAATATTGTTTTTGCGTCACCGGGATTCGAACCTGGATCTCTATTTCCAATCCAGAGAAGTACACTACCAATTGTGTTATAGTGCCAGTACTTTTCATGACAAATTTTCGAACCTATATGTTACACTTTTTCAAATGAATACATCTGTCGTTCCATTATTTGAAAGCCATCTACATTATTTTTACAGAATCTCAAATACCTTTGAGTAAACCGACTGCAGACGCCAGAATTATCAATTGATTTTTATTAAATTATTATTGAACACATTGATACAACTTATATTATTAAGGAGAACATGTGTCCTTAATAATATAAGTTGTATCAATGTGTCCAAAAATGAATTGATAATTCTGGCGTCTGTAGATGGCTTTCAAATAATGGAACGACAAATGTATTAATTTGAAAAAGTGTAACATGTGGGTTCGAAAATTTGTCATGAAAAATACTAGCGCTATAACACAATTGGTAGTGTACATCCTCGGATCGGAAATAGAGATCCAGGTACTTATCCCGGTAACGCAAAAGCAATAGTTTTCGTCAAAATTGATTTTATATGTATATATTTATAATTAATGCATTAATTTAGTATTTAAAATATCACAGAGCGTATGTTCTGAACTTCACAATAAGAATGTGTTCTTAATAATATATTTTCGATACGTAGATTAGAATTGATACTTACTCTACTTCCACGAGATGAAATGTCGGAAGGAAAGAAACTTAATTGCCTGTATTTTATGACCTCTTGATCACCGCCTCACACAAGTTGGCAAAACAACATTTCTTTTGTATTTATAGACCAATGAAGAGAAAGAAGA
Organism: Eubasilissa regina; assembly: GCA_022840565.1. Classification (NCBI taxonomy): domain Eukaryota; kingdom Metazoa; phylum Arthropoda; class Insecta; order Trichoptera; family Phryganeidae; genus Eubasilissa; species Eubasilissa regina. The sequence goes on from JAINEB010000025.1 coordinate 26,961,169, forward strand.
TAGACCGCGTCTCTGTCACTCATTTTTTTAAACGAAATCGTGAACCACTAATGATAAAATCAAATGCGATGAATGTCAATCTTTGAGTATGTGTAGCCCTTTTAGTAGTTAAAAAAAATATTTTATATAGTTATTCATGATCAGTTTACCCGGGGCAGTAAAAGAATTAGATTTTTTTTTAATAAAATTTCTAAATATTTTTTTACACTTGAAGATATCAATTGAGTCGCACAGCGGCACAGAGGCTCAAGTTATACATTTCGCATTTTAAGTTAAATACTTCAATACGTTAAAAATTAATTGTTTTGTATTGGCTTTATACAATGTACAGAAATATACAAAAGCATTATATAATAAAAATTTAAAAAATATGTTATTTCGTCTTATTTCCAATCCATCTGATTTCCATCTCCATTTGATCACTTTATAGATGAGCAACTCTGCCTCTGTGCGACTCAATTAAGGTGGCTTAAGCACGTCTTTCGAATGCCATAGCATAGATACTAAGATGAATCTTCTTGGTATCTGATAAACAGCAATAATGTATAGATTTTAATTGGTCAAGTATCGAAGCGACACAAGTCATGGGAAGATGAAAATGCCATTGTCAAAATTTTAAGCCCTCCTAGAATAAGGAGACAAAAGTGATAGTAACGATGACTATGTACATTATAACATATCAGAAAATTAAGCTGTCAAATTTTGACTATAGGTAACAGAAAATAAATTTTTCGAAAATGCAAACACTTCATCGACCGGAAATTTCGGTCAATGACTTATTCGAAAATTTATTTTTGACACAAATCGACGTGCATCTAATTTTAAATTGTAAATTATACTTGTGGCCATTGATAATTCTTTATGATTGACTTTTAAAATTGTTTACATTCGTACTTTACATCCTGAATCGAGTCGCATAGCTGTGTGCGCTGGGTATGAATTATAATTATTAGTTTTGTTTTATATATTTATTTTTTTTGACGCATATTACAGAGATATTTTTATTCGTTACATTTTTTTCGTACCACCAAACCTGGATAATTGAGAGTCTAGTGCACTCGACGAGTGATGAAATAAAATATCAAGAGGAATCTAATCATATTGTTACATCGTACTGTGCGTTGCTAGTTTTTATGTTAAACCAGAATCAAATATTTTAAAACACAATTATAGCGTGCGTAAAACGGTCTTTGCCATTTGAAATACTATTCCCCAATTTTTGATCGGCTTATGTGAAGAACGGTAAAAAAATAATTGTCATTTTTAATAATTCTATAAGGTGATTAAATCATAAATATAAGCTACCGCAAATCTTCTACTTCTTTTGTAATATTGAAGAGCTTGTATAATATTACACATAGCTGTGCTATTTTCGATGCAACGCTCGCCGAACGTCTCTTCTTTTCTTTCGTCGACACCTTTTCTTTGATTTTTGATAGTATCATTATGGACATCTTTCTTTCTCTCTCATCAGAACTTCGTAATTTGTAAATCGCTCTCTTTCTCCATCTTATTCTTTATATCCGTCTCCAGCAGAGTGTACATCCTACATCTCGAATAACCATCTAACCTAAGTATCTCTCTCTTCCTCTCTCTGATTAATCGTCCAGCTTACGCTTCAGGTTTATAATAAACCTACCCATTAAAAAAATCTTACTATATTTTTCAATCTGTACAATTTACGATATTATATTATATTGGACGAAAATACACATATAAGTAAACCTAATAAATATTAATTTTTCTCCAAAATTCCGTGTACTATATTTTCATCTTCGCTATCTTCACGGCGCTACATCCAAGTGTCTATTCCTGGCCATTCTTGTCTAGTTTCTAGGCCTTCGTAACATGTTTAATGTACTAGTATAATATATATATATAATAACGAATGTATTTGAAGTAAAATCTTAGAAATATAAAGCATTCCAAGAAGCCTCAACCTCATCTTATTACAACTATCTACTGCGAATTCCTAGTATATGGTAAATAGCTTGCACAATTTCTTAGAGAAAATGTCTACAATCCATTGATGCATTACAATTTGTTAATAAAACCCCGCCCAGTAGGTTAGTTGAGCCATATTACACTGGAAATTCTTGACCTATCTCTTGTTTTACCCTATCAAATCATCGATTTGTCAAAGATAGATAGAACTGGCCTTGAAAATATCAAAACGATAATACACTCTTTGTCTCGTTAGATAGGGTCCATTTTCGAACCACTAAGCATTCTTGGATTTAAAACTCACGGATAACTGGGTACCGGATTTATAGACCCTATGGTCCTTCATAATTGTGAGGAAATAATCATTGAGATTTGTTAGTTACGTATGTGTTGGAAGCAAAACTGAGGCAGTGAGATTTCTCCGTACGGAGAACCATTATTTATCGTTTCTATTGAGAATGTTAGTTTATGTCATAGTTGACTAGAATGTTGATGAAGGGGAAAAACAGATATTAATACATTCCTTTCCGATTGTAATACATGAGTCGAGATAGATTTGTGTGATTCTAAACCGCTTCGGTGCATCTAGGTGCAACCCTGGTAGCTTTGTTTTGCAGAATCTGAAGTAATTTTATGTATAAATTTGGAATATGACCCCAGGCGGGGCTGCGTAGGTGAAAATAGGCTTAATTATATGATTAGTTTGATATTTCTGCCCATTTACTCGCTTAGCCGTATTATGCTTGATTTGTAATCGATTTGAATTTGGAACCGACATAGATCAGGGGGCGAGAGGGTGCGCATCTTGGTGCAAAGTATCCCGAAGCATAAAACAAGACCTTTTTTCTTCTAAAACAATCACGATAGAACATTTTGCGTCACAGATGCAACTTACTAATGCACAGTAGTTCCAATCGTTAATCTAACTGGACATTGAGGCTTTACTAGGTTCATTTATTAATTTATTAAATATTAGTGCGATACATTACATGGATACACAAATTGATTGACTTTACATATGTATATTTACAATGTCACTTATAACACGCGTCACATAAACAGTATTAGTTACATGACGACAGAGTATAGTGTGTGTTTAGGAATACGTAAGTGAAATCGTGGATCCACTCATCCAGATCTTCTTCCGTCCAAAGTTGTTCCCTGGATAATCTCCTCTTCAAGGCAGTCACTTTGACGTATAATATGATAGAAGAAATGAAAAAATCTTTTATTGACTGCTGCTTGGATAGGGCTTACTGTGGTTAGGTGTCCTAGTCTCCCTTTCATACATAAAGATTGGAAAAACAAGAGTATAAATCAACGTAATTATAATTGCCATATCCTCGTAGGTTGGCCCAAATAAAATGCCTCTTGAACTACCTCGCATTCTGCTATTTGGAAAGTATAATATGATGCATTAGCACTATCCATGATCAGTATTTTTATTTTTTTTTAGTAATATAACATCAGAGAAATTGAGAAATCGATTTTTTTTATTCCGGATGTCTAGCTGAATTTCGGATTATAACATTTGTGCGTCACTCGGTTTCGATGGACTGAATTAATTATATACATGTAAAAATATAACGACAAAAGTATTAATAATTACAGTGTTACCGCAATATATAATTATATTTTTATATTTAACAGCGATAACAGTTTGATTGTTCCGTGAAGACGAAGCCTGCTCCCGAGACCATTTTTTATAATCATATGATTTTTCTAGATACCTACCCGCAACTGGTTTGTACAGTTTCATTTCTTAATTTTTTACGTGTTGCCAGTTTTTATCTGGGAACGTTGAACTTGCCCTGGAGTGCAATTTTTTACAGCATTAAAATTTGCATTATTCATAAATAGAGGTGTTTTTCTGTACGGATCTACTTGTGATTGAAACGAGATGTTATTTGTATTGGACACGATGCGGCCTACATTTGCGGACGTGTTTGACTAAGAAACGAACCAATCGTTAATTCATTTTGCACTTTCGTAAACCGCAACGCGAACACTTCACGATGATAATGATACTATTCCGATTTTGTGTGATCCCATTGTTTAAAATAATGTTGAAACCCGATACAAAATTATTATAAATGATATTCAGATACGTTTGCGTTGTTCCAAATACATTTAGACAACAAACAATTATAATAAATATTGCGTACGTATTTATGAGTATAGAAACAATAGATAGTGATATCTTTGGTATCCACATCTTTAATGGTAAATAGTAAAATAAGTATTAGTTATAAAAAAACTAATTAACTTTGACACATATTAAATATACCAATTATAAATATATACTGATTAAACAATTATTCGAAAAATTATCTTTCTATTGATACATTTAATTTGTATTAAAATACTACTGAACTGTGTTCTGAAAAAGTGCAACTTCACAATATTAATGTGTTCTCCTTAAAAATAAAAAAAAATCGTTTTGGATCCCCGTTGGAGACAAGGGTTCGGTTCCCCGCCAGGTAGATTTATATATATATATATATATATATATGTGTGTGTGTGTGATGTGTTGTTTTTATCATATTTTTCATCCCTGTAAAATAAATTAGAGATCAAAGAAAGTAAAGCCTAATCAATTTGAATTTAAGAACACCTATCTGATTGTCTACTAAATTCTTATGTACGGTGGTACGATATAATGTATGGATATAAAACTGAATGTCTGTCTGTCTGTTTTATATATAATCCTACATTTTGCAATTTTACCCTTTAGGGCTTTTGATTAAAATGACAACCCCCCCTCACCCCCCCCCCACCATCCCCCCCATATCTCCACAACCCTACCCTCTTCCCCCCCACTTTCTAATTAAAGTGCTAGGCGGTATGAATAACAGTTACAATGTGCATATTAGGTATGGCATTATTCACACTAATACAATTATAACCGTTAAAAGAATAAATGAAACCCTCTAACGCAATATGAACTAACACCTCTGTATTTTTTACCTATGGTTAAACATCATTAGGGAATCAAAGTCTCGTCAAAAAGGCATTTCAAAACATGCAAAACGCAATCGGCCGATTATAATACACATCTCTAACAAGAGAACAGCGCTAAGTAATGATCCACGTATCACTCGACGCGCGGCCTGGGCCGCATTGTGAAATACCTGAGCACATTCACGGAAACCTTTGAACTCGTTGCCAAACTGGAAATTTTCTTTTGGGTTCAAATCCACCGCGGCACGTTAGACATCGGCCTCTGGTCTGTGGCTCCTTTGTGCCGCGGCTTGCGCAACCGCGCTCGAATGACAGAACCCAGCGGACGAGAGGAAGTTTGATTAATCGATGAATGTTTGCCATTTCTGTTTGTACTTCCTGTTGCAATGCCGCCAGTGTCCGCACAACGGACGCATCGTTCGAGAGATAAAAACATTTGTCAAATTTGTTGAATTACACTTTGGTCTGGTTTTTTAGTTGCGCCACTGGTGGCGCAACTAAAAAAAATCTGGCCTCATTGCAAAATGAAAAGGCCTCTTGAATATATATTATGATTGTTAAGGGGTGTTAAGAAACCGCCGTAAAACCCACTGGACTGATGAAATCGTGGCATCTAATATATGTGAGCAGTAGTTTCTAATTCGAGTACTCGATACTCATCCATTTTTTAAGTTCTCGATAATCGAGTATTTTGAAAAATATTCGTAATTCATGAATGATGAAATATTAAAAAAATAAAGTTACATATTTAGCTGCGTGCTGCGTTCAGCATTTACTGGCCGAGTTAGAGCGGTTACTCTCGGGTATGATTTTTTTACATAGTTTCGGTCGTTGGCTATGCTAATGGAATAAATTTCTTTTATGTCTTCGTGTCCTCCTGACTTCTCTTATCAATAGCAACAAACAATATAAAATATCAAAAAAAAAACTTTTGAATTTGCTGACTAATGGATGCAGCAGTTGTGGTGTAAACTGTTGTAAAACCAGGAAATTGTATTTTTTGTTTGTATTTATACTAATCCCTCAGTGGAAATTATATTATATGTTTGTATTTATATTAATCCCTCAATGGAAATTATATTATATGTTGGTATTTATACTAATCCGTCAGTGGAAATTATATTATATGTTTGTATTTATTTATACTAATCCGTCAGTGGAAATTATATTATATTTTTGTATTTATACTAATCCGTCAATGGAAATTATATTATATGTTTGTATTAATCCCTCAGTGGAAATTATAAACTAAAACATCCGTATATTAGTTCCCTGTGAATCGTTGAGAGTAAAAGAGGTGTGTGAAAATGTATGTGTTGTGTATTATGGTATACCGGATTTGATAATTAATATTAGGTGAGACAATTAATTATACATGCATGAATTTGAATTATTAATAGCTATTTACATTGTATGTACATTAGAAACTATTCGAGTATACTCGAGTATTTTAAGATTTTACTACTCGATACCCGAGTAGATGATGATGTCGAGTAATTGGAGTCTTTAGTGGATAGAGAAAAATTGTAACCCTTTGCCCTCCATCATAAAGAATATTGCATCAGATACTTAATTTAAAAATATACTAAAAACGCACCTTTTCAAAACATCATATCCATAACATTAAATAACAATTTTTCATTTCAATTACAAAAATTGTACAAAACTAAACAGTTAACGTGTAAAATGCCCTTAAATTAATTATTCTTACTATAGTGGCGCTATAAAAATTATCCAATGTTAAAATTATTATTACATCTATCATTTAAAATCTGATTATTAAATAAAAAATATCCCAATAATTTATTCACGCTACCTACCTACCTACCTAGTAATAATTTTAGATATCATACCATATTATCTTTCAAATTGTTACCTATATTTTTAATTATAACTAACACAAAAAAATTGTGTCAAATAAAAGTGCACTTGAAGAATTTTACTGAGAAATATGAATTAAATATATTAATTAGAAAGATATACAAATAAAATCAATTTTATCAAAAAATATTGTTGTTGCGCCACCGGGATTCGAACCTGGATCTCTTTCCTAACCGGAGAAGGTGTCTAATCTAACTGTAGCGTATCTTTCTAATTAATATATTTAATTCATATTTATAATATCACAGAGCTATGTTCTGAATAATTACAACTTTACAATAAGAATGTGTTCTCCTAATAATAAAGTTGTATCAGTGTGTCCAAAATTTAATAAAAATTAATTGATAATTCTGGCGTCTCCAATCAGATTACTCAAAGGTATTTGAGATTCCGTAAAAATAAGGTAGATGGCTCTTTCAAATAATGGAACGATTAAATGTATTATCAAAATGTAACATATAGGTTCTAAAACTTGTCGCTTAAAATATCGTCGCTGTTGCATAGTTGGATAATGCACCATCCCCGGTTTGGAAAGAGTTCCAGATTCGAATCCCGGTGGCGCAACAATAATATTTTTCTATAAAATTGATTTTATATGTATATCTTTCTAATCAATATATTTAATTCATATTTAAAATATCACAGACCTATGTTCTGAATAATTACAATTTCACAATAAAAATGTGGTCTTCTAATAATTTTTACTATGCTTTACTCACTTAACATGCACTAGTATTCCCGTTGCTCCTATAATATTCAACTTTCATTAAAAAAATAACTTATCTTAAATAAATATATTTACTTATCTTAAATAAATATAATACCATATAATGCGTTGGTGTATTTTAAAAAATATATGTCCATATAAGAACTGAGATAAGTGTCGCTTCTAAATGTATCTCCTTCATGTTACGGACCACAATACCCTGCATTGATATAGTTACGCCACTGCTTCGGTCCATTGAAAAGTTGTATAACGAGAAGGTCTGAAGAAGAGGAAACATCGAGATTTATTATTAAATTGCATGCCTTGTTACAACTGTTAATAGTGTTCATTCTCTGTGACCTTTTTTTGACAGGTTTCTTTCTCAGGTTAACGCGTCGACATCATGTGTCCACTTGTGTCCATGTCAGCCTTAATGTCTATGGTTAAACATTAGCAGTTCGTCATTGATATATGCCAAAATTTACGTACGTATTTATTTAATATGTTTAAAATGAATCTAGTATGATAATGATTAAGTATGAATTTAGTTTGTATAAAAATTTAAAATCGAAATAATGCAAATTCGCCGAAAACTATAGAGGTTGATTATGGGTGGAATGGTGAACGTTACATTGTATAAAGTGATCACTTAAGCCAGCCGAAGACAGATTGTAAGCCCTGTAATTACCCATACATTCATATTTTCCCATATAATATAAATAGCTTCATCTCTATGATTATAATTTGTTAAAATATGTATATATATATATTGTGAGGGTGAGGCGTGGTTGTCTCACAACTCCACCGACAGATTCGTCGGAGAGTATAAGATGTGCGATTCACATACTTCAGAATTAACTGATGCAAACGCCATCTTCCTGTAATTCTGTCTGTATTGCACGGAACTTCAGCATGAAATAGTTTTACTCGAAGATCATGGGACACTATTGCAAAAATATGCCTTCTAATTAAGATAGCACCATGTCAGAAAGGAAATATCAAGTTTCTAGAACAAAGAATTTTCACAATGCAAATTAGCAACGGATCCATCACACGTGGGTACACGAGCATTTATATTTTTATAATATTGACCCTTTTTATTAGGCCAGATGATCGCAGATTCTATATTTTAACTAGAGCTGCAGACAAGTGGCTCTCCAAGCCGCTCTTTACACGCAGGCCCAAGCTATGGTAAAACTTAAGTTAGACTAGATAGATGCGTAACCTTACAATATATTTATATAATCTCGTTCTTTCATCCTTTATCGTGAGAATTGATACAAAATAGATAACACAGGACTCTTGATGCATCTGTAAGATTCTGGGTCGCCTTCATAGCAGACAGGATTAAAAAAAAATGTCATATTGTCCCGTAATATGGCCGAAAAATTGAAAGAACCTTTTGATAAATATCGTAGATATTCATTGCAAGATTTAGGTAATCGGGCTGTCTACAGCATACGTAACATCCTAATCCAAGTGTTACTTTGAAGGCTTTTATTTTTTCCTTGACGCTATTGCTTATGTGTAGAAAATTTGTGTACAATAGATTGAAGGATGTATCGAATGTAGAGCTATTTGTTACATAGTCGGTAAAATATATAAAAGATAGCTGAGATGGTTTTGGTTTGGCGTGCCAGGATAGAAGAGTGTTGCATTCTATCCTCTCTGCCTATCCTTTCAGTGAAATGGCGTAATGGTAAGTTGTTTATTTTATTTTATTGATTTCAATACAAATACCAGTATTGTGTATAAATGTATACATTTAATAACAATAGAGTTATGCACCCCCAAATAAGAATTATTGGGGTGGCTATTTACAATTATATAAAACAATATAAGTATCTATAACATTGTGAAATTTAATAACAAAATTATATTTTATAAAAAATATTAGAACTTGGAAATAAGAAAGACTTTGAATACATAATTATTTAATTATATTGAAGACCTTTAAGCCATTTTAGAACCACTTTTTTATGCACATTTATATTTGCTACTAATTTAATTGATTTCGGTTTAATTTAGTTAGTTAGATATTGCAATAACTCGGAAATACAAAGATATCAAACAAGTAATCAAAATAATATCAAAAATACTAAATTAATGTATTAATTATAAATATATACATTAATTTAGTATTTAAAATATCACAGACCTATGTCCTGAATAATTACAACTTCACAATAAGAATGTGTTCTCTTTAATAAAAATAATATTAGTTCACACATGAGACATTTTAATTTCGAAGTCTACTTACGTAAAAATCATAGAAAGTTAGTTATAACTAAAAACAAATATTAATTTTTCGGTAATATTAAAAACCATTATTGTCTTACAATATTTATGTAATTGGTATTTAAAAAAAAAGAAGTTAATTATAAACACAAACCCAAAAAAAAGGCATTTTCACTACTAAGTACAAAATGCAAATACGTTTTTATCACACTGAAATAATATGTAGTACTTTCTATTTTTTGGCATTCTACGAGAATCGAACCATGACGCCGTGATCGTTTTATTCTTAGACTATCAGCTATTAGTACTACTGTACTTCCTGTGCAAATCAGCTGTGCCGTGGGTTGTCTAGATGCAGTGCACTCCATCGGCACAGCTATCTGCACTTATAAAAGCGATCGTACGATGATTCAGGAAAAGGAGATTGGTATTGGTCGTTTTATGTTGTGAGTATTGCCGCTTTTCGGAGATTGAAGGATCGCGATCAAACGACCGGCGGAGCGCAATTACGATCAGTTCGTCGTCCATTAAGCAGCTCAGTGATTTACTCATAGATAATAAGATCAATAACATCGGATCAGCCACGACGCCAGAGAACCAACACTGTCAATCAAGGTTAGTGGGTAGTTTTCATTCTGCCATGACCATATTATCAATAGGAAACCCGGGAACAACGACTATCGAAGGCATTTACAGAAACATCCCGATCTAATAGAAAGGTAGAAGTGATGAATCATGAGATAATTCACCCATACGTTGGGCAGAGTGACTACAACTGCTCTTACAAGGATGATTCTAGAATTTTATTATATGCACAGTTCACTGGGAATAAAGAAAGAAATGAAATTCTATTATATTTATTTTTTACTTTGCATTTTAGTTAGTGTATATTTTTTTAAATTCCAATGTTAATCGCAAAAGGGTATGTTTTAATTTTCAAACGTGTGAGGGTTGTGGTTTTTCAAAAGCGAGTTTAACATACATGGGTATTGAGAAAATGTACAATTACCATGGTAACGTATATGACGTATTTGTTTGGCGCGTTTTTTAAATAAGTACCATTGCCAGATATTTCCGGTGTAGTGCTGCGGTTGTGACGTTACGCATGCGCAATGTTTTCCTTCATCTGTTGATTCACCACATGCAACGTTAGAGACATTCACATAGTATGGTCATCTTGTTGTGAGTGGTTGAAATGTTCAAGACAGTAGATCAGCCTGCCGAATGTGAGAGTCCGTGATTCGTTTCTTGAATGCACGAAACATAAAATCAGGTGACATTCATCACCAAGTGTGTCTTGATTTGGCGCCAAGTGATTTTCATATTTTCCTTCATCTGTATCGGTCTCTTGGTGCAAGCATTTTGATAACGATGATCAACTCAAAGACGGAGTACAGACAAGGCTTTCATCCCAAGCGGCGTCGTTCTACGACTATTATACAAAAATTGATGTCCCGTTATGACAAGTGCCTTAATAATGATGGTGACTATGTTAAGAAGTAGTTTAAGATGTATAGCGTCCGAAAAAAGTAAAGTGTTATAAAAATTATGTGTTTCTTTAAAAAAAAATCTTGTACTTAAAAACGCGCCTCGAGAAATATCTAGAGTTTCAATACAGACGGTAGTTCAAATATTTTTATACATAAAAAGCATTATTTAAAATAATAATAATTACACGATTGTTTTCATTATTTTTTATTTTCAGTGCGTTCTGTGACGTTGATGCCTCGATTGAGTTGTAGTCCGGGGACACACTGACACTCTGATCGTGAGGAATTACCGTCTCATGCTCGTGATATCCCCCAGCCGTCACGAGCCGACACTTTGTACGGTGAATAAATTGATCCATTTCGTATTTCGTTGCACTTCACGGACGCCACTGCTCGGTTGTGAATTTTCTATCTTCTTTCATAAACATGTCGAAAATTTAATACGCTTAATGTGATGGGCGCGGTACCTCCGACGACCAGGAATGACAATTGCTGTGTCATTGAAATGAGGAGACGGTGTTAGTTAACTATGGAAAAAACGTAGTTATAGGAAATTACACCATTTCAGCATCTACATCAGTCCCACGTGACTGACGATCATAATTTCTACTAACTCCACTACTTTTCTCGGCATCCTGCAGATTAATGGATGGGGGATATTCTTCTTGCTCTTCGTCCATCGACGTGGCCCACCACAATAAATTGCTCCAAGTTATCTTCCCTTCTCTCAGGATGCCCAAAAATTTAAGGTGTTTAGGATATATATTTATTGCCATATTAATTATATTAAACGAAATAATGCTCTGTGCCTCCCCTTCCCCCCCTACCCCCTTTCCCTTCCACGCCATGACACACTAGTCAGTCGATAAGTGGCCCTGCATTGGTACAGTTCGGTGGGTCTTTTTATTTCCTTTCAGTCCTGTATTTCTTTCATATATATGGAAGAAATACATTTGTATAAGGTGCATTTATGTGTGGATATTAATATATTAATTAATAAATAAAATATATATATATTGATATCAATAATGACTATCTATCAAAGACGTTAACGACTTGTTGATAGTCTGTATTTTGAAAATAAAATTAAAAAATGGTACGTAATATTATCCAGAAGAGACAAGTTTATTATTATGGCGCGTGAACATGGACGAGAAAATGATCTCTCGTCTCAAATATTTGTCTATAAAGTTCGGAATCACAGCTCGCTCCGCACTCGACTCTGTATTTATGCGACTTTCGAGACGAGCCTGCGAGAGCAGTCTTATCCGTGTACGCGTGCCGTTAGAATCGATTCCCAAATTACTAATTATCTAGAAAAATTTAATAGAATATATATCTTTCAAGGCTGTCATATCGAAAAAATCGCCGTTTTAATTGCCCATCGGGGTTGCTCGCTTACTGCTAGGCCCTGCTGGTGACCGCTTCGCAATAGGGTTTCAATGGAATGTATTTTTCAATGATAGAGCTTTCCCTATAACAAATCAAAATAAAATCTCGTTAAATTAAAATTAATACACCTGCAAGTTTGCTATCAGAATGTGCATTTAAGTAAAGATTAAGGGTATTCTCACTAAATGCATGCACCGACAATTATTTACGACAGTTTTAATTTTTCACCGTAATGTAATGCATAATAAAAGAAAAAACATTTAACATCATAAACCATATTCTTGAAAAAACTGAGATCATATTTACATAAATGATTTGACAGTGCGACCATAGAAAAAATTCACGGCTCCTACGATACGACGCGAGGTGACCACAGATAAGAGAGATGACAGCTCAAAATTCGTACGATTTCGCAATGTCTTGATTTACAATGTACACTTCTCTTCAAATTAAAAATATATATTTATGTATTGCTATTGAATATTATAACGTTACGAATATTTGAAATAAGAAGTAAGTAACGTTAGTCCCCAAATTGAATAACTGATATCAGGCTGGTTAAATTTCACGCGCAGAGCGAAGCGCCTATCACTGGTTTCGATGTTCGTCGCTAGGTGCGACCGGGTGAACGGACCGGACCGGCGCGAGTAGGTGGCTGATCGGCACTCGCGTTTCAAGCTAGGAAGTACGCCCTGCAGGCGGCTGTTGGCCATTCCCGCCATATTCCGGAATTCTTGTTTGAAGATGGAACCCGTACTGGATCCAGGCGCGGAGACGACGGAAGAGTAAAATCGTTTAAATATAATTGATCTCATAACGCACTCATTTTTAGCATTACGAATTCTAATTTAATTGTATCGTAAACATTTCTATTGTTACAAGAAATAATGAAATTTCCCTTCTTTCTTACGATCTTCATTTTTACGTTCACTTCTTACTTCATTTCTTACCTTACATTCTTTCTGTACATTATTTTTACCACGTAAAATTACGGCTTCTTCCCCAAACCCGTCGACAATATCTTATAATGGTCCACCTGGGAGAAGAGGATTCGTGCGTGTGCCGCTGGTTGAAGGAGTGTCCTGACCACAGTTGCCAGGCACTCAGATACCGCGGTAGAAGCTGCTCCCAGGACACCGAGAGAGACGGATGCGCGAAAATGTCAAATTTTACCGTGGGAGCAAGAGGAATCGCCGAATATTATTATTGTTATCGTCACTTCTTATGTAACTCTGAACTTAATTTTTTAATTTTAATTTATCAAAGTAGTTTTCTGTTCTATTATTAATCTTTGAATAAATTCAACTAAAGTTTGTTGACTCTCTTATTCTGAATATCACCTCTCAAACTTAACTTTTATATTCCCAGAAGATGATTAAAATGGACATACACAGTATGGTGAGTAGGTAGCACCTGATTCCCGAACCCACTTATCATGCTCTCCGTTGATGCTATGCGATAGAGGATATACCGTCAGTATACACCTCACAATGTATAAAAGAGAAAACATTTAAGTAATCTTAACCTAGAGATATTAAGAATTATTTTGTGCCATGATCGGGTCTCACAGACCTGGCCGTTTAAGCAAGCACTAAACAGCCATAATAACATCACTGAAGCTCGCATCAGAAATTCACAGACGTAGACGGGGAACCGTAATATCATTATGGTTATCTACTTATATTGTGTGATGTTCTATATTTCTCGTAATGACAGATTGGATGTTGACTTTTGCTTAAAATGATTAAATGAAATATTAAATGAAATATACAATCGTGTCGTTTGTTTCAAAGTCAGTTTATTATAAATCTCTATATATTTATTTCAAAGTCATTTATTATAGATTGTCTACTTCATAATATTTATAAGTTTGTCATCTTTGTCATCGAGAAATAATATATCGAGGTCGCGGAAAACACAGGTTTTGGCATTTTTCAAAATTCGAATACATTATAGTAACAAGGTTAATGTCTTATTGAAAGGTATTTCGTAGAGATGCGAGTCTGAACAAAGCACGCATAATTTATTTCGCAATTGTTTACAGATATTCACGACGCAATTAAAATTGTATTCTATGATAACTTTTATCGTTCCCGCGTAAGACGTTCACAGTGTATCGTGTAGTTATATTTTTTAAGTATTAAAATTTTTTAAATTATCAAAAACAATTATTATTTTCTTAAACATATACATACCAAAGTACAGCGTCGCTTAAAATAAATTTAAAACATGACAGTCAGTCTCGTCACGACATACATTTCATTAATATCGTTTTAACTATAATATTAGCCTTTAGGCATATTTCATTTGCGTATTTGCAGGATGTAAAAAATTCCTTTCTGTCATGACGTCAGTAAGGCGTAATTTGGATGACAATACCAATTTCATGAAGGATTACTCACGAGCATGATGGGAACACGCTTAGGTTCCATCTGCTCAATCTATTCTACAACGTGAGGACGTAAGGATTCTGTGCTATTTCAGGAACTTTGCCAGGAAGCAGATGACTTAGCCTTCATGACGTTTGCGGGGTATAATACGGGGTCATTCGGAACATCAAACACTAAACTCAAATTGTGGATTGCTCTTGAAGAATAAAGATTATTGTGTCTAAATTGTTGTGAAGAAGATTTTTAGTTATAAAATTTTAGAGAGGTTGTAAATAATAATGTTTATTCTCACGTCTGATTTTATTGTTTATTACTAATTTTGTTATAGACAATTTGTTAAAATTCTTTTATTGAAATCACACTGAGGTGACATTATTTTTATTGCTATATTACCTTGTAGACTCTAATATTTTCTTATTCTATCATGCTCAAATTTTGTATGCAAAAGCTGGTTAATTATAATATTGTAAATCACAAACTTATTCTATTATTTTTTCCTTGATAATGATTACTGATGTGCATGGGAGACGGTATGGTGAATTCTGTGCATTAGTACCACGCATCTCATGCTTTCCCTTGAGCGAATCACGTCACAATATTTACATAATTATTGAGTTGGTGCATAATTATTGAGTTGGTGCATAATTATTGAGACTTTTTTTCAACAAATTTTGTTCAACCAAAACAATAACATTTACCAAAAACATTTTTAAATGATTATTCCAGAGCATATTCACCATCTAATTTAATTACTGTTTCTCATTTGCTTGGTAGCTGGTCGATTCCACGGGCGAAGAAGTTGCTGTTCTTAGAGGTAATCCATTCTTTGACGTCGGCCACCAAGTTATCCAAATCGTCATAAACTTAAACGTCGCGAGCCAATTTTTCAGCAATCGATTGATGTGATGGTCCGTTAGCACTTCTGTTGGAGAATATGGCGGATGAGAAGGTAATTCCCAGCCCTTATTGGCAAAGGCCACGATTCAGCCCCAGTGACGAGATTCTTCAGGAACGGAATTTGCTCGTTTCGCTGCAGCAAATCGGTAAAAATTCGGATACGTTCGGCTTTATTGTTATCCTGTTGACCTCTTCCTTCTTCAATTGCCAAGTTTGTATCGCCCGATCTAAACTTCTTGAACCACTGATGGTTCCTTTGCCAAAAATTTGTTGAGATCGCAAAATGACTGTGCTGACTTCCAACTTTCCTCAAAGTGATAGAACAAAATATGGTGAATATTGAGGTGATTTACGACACTCATTTTCACTATCTGAAAAGAGGAGATTATTTTTATGAAAAAAAAATTATGATAAACTGTAATTTTAAAAGAAGAACATGTCGCGAAAAAAATCCTCAATAATTATGCACCTACCTAGTAGTACGTAGTACCACTGATAGAAAGGAAATAAATAAACAATAATATCCTTACACTAGTTATGAGCTAAACCAATGAGCTAACAATATCCGTACAGACATATATATATATATATGTCTGAACGGATATTGTTAGCTATTGTTATATATATAAATACGTTCCTATAATTGAATTATTTAATATCATCTAAATAAATTCTGTTGGGAATAAATTATTAAATAATGGCAACACTCTCGCGCATGCGCGAATGGCTGCGGACGTCAGAATTCATTCACTTGTAGACGGGCGTAGCGCCTGGTCACACTTTTGGCGTTCAGGTTCTGGCGACGACGGCCGGCCGTCGAGCAAGTTAAACCGGTAAATTGTAAATCTTTAAGTGCAATACTGAAAATACTTTATATCCAACTTGGACCCGGGATGGAAGAACTCTAAAATAAATGTTGGACGATGTCGCAAGCGGGATGTGGATGGAGCGTCCGATCGCTAGCAACGATGGTAGGGTAAGGGTAGCGGATGACCCAAGTCTGCAGGCCAAGTCCTTACAAACCAGTACGCTTCGGTACGGAAGCTAATAGGACTAGCTCAAACATGGAGGAAGTACGTCCCGGGTCCAAGGTCGTATACATTGTTTTATTTTTTTTTGTCTGCGCTGGATTACAAACTGGGAATATTCTGCGCAAACATATTTTTGTATTATATTAGGTTGTACTTGTCATGATCTGCTGAAACTCAAATCACGTACGTTATAATGTATATAATATATATATTTAATAAATAAACAGAGATGCGACACGGAACGCGTGTTACATTAATATTCTTACTATTTTTAAACTAAGATAAACGCTTGTTCTATGAAAATAGGATGGCCCGAAATATTATATTTAGTTTTATTTCAGTGTAGATATAGTTTGCATCTTTTAGATTTAGGTCGATAACTCATATTTAAATATAATATATGGAAAAAAAAATTGTACACACAAACTAAAAATATATAGAATAAAGGTAATATAATAAAATAAAAAATCATTAATATGAATTTACATATTAGAGGAGCTAAAAATATTCATAAAATAAGGGTTTTCGAATTATTATTTAAAAAATATAAAAATATTACACAGGCCGATCTTCTGTGCTGACCAAGTTCGAACCTTTGAGATATTGAAGAAGAAAATATCTTCAAAATATGCACGAGATTGTGGCATTAAATAAAATAACTTTTTAGCTATTATGAATGCGAAAAATGAACACGTACTTAATTTGTAACACTTTAGTTAGTTGTCAGTAACCTGATCAGCAAAAACATTATTGCTTAAGGTTGTCCACATTTTATGGGAAAATCTAAGAAACGGTGAGAAAAAAATTCCGCCAATAAAACTGCACGAGGCGCTTGAGACGCTACGGTGCTAAAGACGTAAAATTCATTCATCTATTTTATTTGTATATACTTCGTAATACTTGCCCACTTATATTGTGCGCTCTTGTAGTATTGTGTAATCATAAAAAATATTATTATTTGATCTGAAATCATTTACGCAACGGAAGATAAAAAAATATCTATTTTGAAATTTCAATCAGACAAATAAACAAGGAATTTACTGATGATAATCTATAGCAATTTAATACGGGTTTTAAAGATAAAAATATTTTTTTTATATTATATTTATTGTAAAAATATTGTGGTTAGACATATTTTTAAAAATATTGATTTTTTTTATGTTTAACTAAATAAGTTTATTGAAATCTTTTGTTGTAGTAAAAACATGATATTAATAACAAAATATAAAAATTGATATATTACCATGATGATGTAGTAAGGTTTTTCCGAATCTGGTTGGTTTAAATAAATTCATACCGTCAATTGAGTAGCTTATTGGTGTAGCGGTCAAGACGTTGACTTAGTGATCTAGTGGTCGGGGGTTCGCGCCTCGTTCCAGGACACCAGCAAGTTAGTCCTATTTTCATAGCACAAGCGTTTAGCTTAGTTTGAAAATAGTAAGAATATTGTGAGTAGTATTGAAAATAGTAAGAATATTGAAAATAGTAAGAATAAGATGTGACATGAATTCCGTGTACGCACCTCTATTTAAAAACAAAAAAAAATATTAATAATAATATTGTTTTTGGCGTTCTCACTTTGTCGAAGAAAATGATTCGGATGATCGTGGATGAGACAAGAATTGTGTGTCAGAATGCTCCATCCTCTCTGCCTACCCTTGCGGAGAAGCGGCGCAATAGTAAGCTTATTAAATTTTTACAAATCTTTACGTCCTATAATATATATATTTGAATATTTCTAAATTAATCATATTATTTGTTAAGTTATTAAATTTGGTTACTTCACAATAAACGAACGTTCAATGTTATATAATGGCAATTCAAATATGATTGATGAGGTTGAAACAAATGTAGTAAGGATTCACTTTTTTTGTTTACATACGAGTATAAAATTAATTGTAAGTTAGTTATGTGTACAACCCTTAGCCACGCGGTGGACTCATAGTACCACCTAGCGGCGGTTCATGAGAGCTCGCTGACACGCTGCATATCGGGTCACAGCGAACTTACAGTAAAAACCACCAGAGGGACGCGACCGACAGACCCTGGCTTGGAGACGAGTGCACCGTGCCCAGAATTTCATTCTGCTTCCGCGGCTGGTGCTCTTAGCGAGTTCTCTCTCAAAGTGTAACATATTTTGTACTTATAAATCTAACAGCTGCCTGTACTTTCAACTGCGGACCACAAATAAACCAGACAACAAAATCCAAGGTATATGTTCCGTACAGGAAACAAGAACTGCATAACTGTAGGGGTGATTCGCCGGTTCGCTCTGGTGTTTCGGACATCGATGTCTGCAGCGGCATGCAGTGGTCCAGGGGGGTCCAAAATCGTCGTCCAGTGTAGCAGCCAAAGTCAATAAAATTCCAGATGCGGTCAAATCCAAGAATGTCCAGTAAAATAACAAGGGCAAACGAAGCGGAGATAAATAAAAACACAATTTACTTGAAAAGTTCAGCAGTACGAGATGGGAAGGGAATGAATTCTGCAGCCGCTGGACTAGTATTTACTTAACATAAAAAACCCCTGGGCGTGTGAAGCCCCCCTTTCGACTGGGATCCAATCGGATGGCGCGGCCAGTCCCCGCGCCACCCCGCCACCCCTTGGAGGCCAGACTCCAAAACTCAAATCATTTTTTCTGCCGTCCCGTCCGGACCGGCAAATCTCATTTTTCTTCGCTATGTCTCTTGTCACATTTGTATTCTTTATCTCTCAGACATCGCGAGTATTTTATTTTACAGATCTTAATCCCCCTCGTGATGCCTGATAGATCTCACTTGAAGCGGTGGTCTGATTTTTTTGATAGTACTGACTGCGCGTGCCCACTTAAAATGTATGGTAAAAGGCGAGCGGTTAAGTTATCTGTGATTTTAGGTTATTATCAAGATTTTACCTTGATCATTCCGAATCGTTGAAAGGTTAAATTATAATCGGTTAAAAAAATCATAGTGTTTAGGTCACTGCGACTGTGAGCGCACTCGAATCCATGGCGAGTACACCGTGTTGGATATTACCCCACGCATTGTGACTAGAGACAATCGAACCATACACATACAACATTAAAAGACGATGAATCATTCGAGAAACACCTTTCTCGCGATTAATTTATTTTATTTTGTATCAAGTGTGACGTCACCGGCTCGTTATCTTGGGTAAGATACGCCTGGTTATGTGGCGAGACGCTTCTGTGTAGTCGCTGTACAGATTAACAAATTGTTATGTAAATGTTCACAATCCCATGACCGTGTTGTTCAATATTAAATGAAATAGAATTAAACGTTACCCTATTGGCTCATATTTTAGCAAAAATACACAGTTGAATTATGTGACACGGATGGAAGACATACTAAACTATGTACATGTCTTAAAACATGACTATTATTATTATTTCATTTTTCTGTCAATGTTATATATATATGTTTTATTTTTAATTTATACGTACTGCTTTTATACCATTTTACTCATCCTTTTTCCTGAGACAAATCTTTCAATTTTTGGGCATCTTAATAGAAGGGGAGGTAGCTTGGAGAAGTTTGTTGTGGTGGGTCACGTCGAAGGAAGAAAAGAAAAAAGGAGATCCCCCACCCGTTGAACTAATCAAGTGGAAAATGCAACATGATCTTCTTTGGTGACAGGCTTAAGATCTGCAGGATGCCGAGTAAAGTCAAGAATCATAGTTAAATAGATTAGAGTTCATGGTAATCATGAACCTCTGTCATGAGGGACTGACGAAGATGATGATATTTATATATTTCTGTATTTACTTTTTTTTTAAAATACAAAAAATATTTAAAAGTTTGAGGCAGAGGCAAATGGAAAATTGTTATATTTAGTATTAATGCAAAAAATTATGTGTACAAAAAAAAAAAAAATTCTTTGACGTCATAAAGCGTCCAATTTGGACATATTTTTATTATATATACCTTTATAATTAAAAACAATTTTTATTCCTCCTGCCTCTCTCCTTGACTACTGGTCACCACACTCCTTCCTCTGATATAAGTATGTATTAATTTGAATGCCATTCTTTCAAAATTTTTGCTATATTTCACTTTAGGATACAGCTAAAAATATAGTCCACCCCTCAGATATATCACTTTCCCTCTTCTTGGATCAAATTATGATCCAATGATGATAAAAGGCCATACAGGTTATCAATCTGGTTTATACATTTTAAATTACCTGATAACTTATATACTTGAATATGCCACGAATGGAAAAACCCATGCTTTAGCATTTATTACCTACAGAATACAATGTGATGATGGAAGTATTAGAAGTGACATTTTTTGTGATGTGGCGAGACGCTTCTGTGTAGTCGCTGTACAGATTAACAAATTGTTATGTAAATGTTCACACTCCCATGACCGTGTTGTTCAATATTAAACGAAACGAAATTCACCATTACGCCACTGGTTCATATTTTAGTAAAAACACACCGTTGAAGTACGCGACATGCTTGAGCGACATACTAATCTATATGCATATCTTTAATAGACTTTAATAGTCACATTTAATATAATACTAGTACCATTGTTATAAAATGTCAATTTTTAACTATTATATATATATATATATATATATATATATATATATATATATATATATATATATATATATATATATATATATATATATTGTGAGAGTATGCAGTTTGACTTGGCGGCCACCTCTGAAACGCACACCCACCCTGATCTGTCTGCCTTCGTCCTAAACTGGGAAAATGTATTGTTAATACCCTGGAGCGATAAACAAAAAGATGTTTTCAGTATAAACAAAGAATCTATTCAAAAATCAAAATTAGTAAAAAAGATTTTGGGGTTAAATCGATCAACATGCTACATCGCGATAACCATTTAAATACAATTAACGTATTCAAACACACGATGATTCGTCGAATAAAAGATTCGATGATTTACCAATAAACTGTGGCTAACCATAAAAAATATTTCTTTGAGAATACAATATTATTATTCTCGCAGCAAAGATATTAAGTTTAAATTGGAACCATGAAATACAAGAATATATTAACAACATGGGTGTTACTAGTATGACTTTTTTCAGCATAGGCTTGCGACAACAATACAGCAACGTCGTTGGCATAAAATAATCTGACGTAGTAATTTAAAACACGACATTACTTTTGTAACATCATAATATATATAAGTTGCATGTACATATTATATAAGAGTGACGTTTTTGATGCTGTTCTGAGTCAAAGATACAACTGATTTAGATACTCGGCCATTCTGTGTCAAACCTAAATTTCTATTGTCTTTTCTGTCTTGAATCTTTATTTTTATAGTTTGTTTTACTTATTTTTAAATTTCTGTTTTTCTAGTTTGTTTTGCTTATTTTTAAATTTCTATTTTTATATACGTATTCCATGTAGCTGCTCATGTGTTTTTTTTTTTTTTAATTTTATACCAAACCTATTTTGTAAAAGCCCGTAAGGGCAAAAATAAATTAATAAATAAATAAACAATTATAATTTTTTTGATATTACGATTAAAATGCGATTTTATCATTAAAATACATCATATCCAATATTTACGATTTCATAAAGAGTGATTTAGTGCCAAAGTCCAATAATAATTAATAATCTCTTCACACGACCCAGCAGATAACCTACGAAAATATCTTGTTTCAGTCACTTAAGCGGTTTAACGCAGAATTGAACTGCATAATTCTAATTATAGTATGTATTACAAGACTTAATGATTATGTGACAAAAAAGCGATCAAATAATTACTTCACGACTAAAAAACGTCAATAATTCTTATTGATATTTTTTAGAAATTCAAATATTCGAAAATTAAACTAAAGCCTTTCGCGTTCCAATGGACAGCTAAAGGACTTATTTGTGAATACACTGTATCGAAAAATTTAATTTAAAAAATCATTAATACCTAGTACCTATATACATAAAATAGAATGTTAAACAATCTTTTTTTAGCAAATGATATTTTAAAATGACAAACATATTCAATTCCTGAATAACTTATTAAATAATTAACCGTATTTAAATTGCAAGTTGCCATACGACTTAAAAATGTATGTACAGAGTAACCCAAAAGTCGGTAGACCATTTTAAAATGAAATAACTTTTTTGTTTCTTAATAATTCATATTCATTCTTTTATAAACAGAAAACATTACACATTTTATTTAGTTTTGAAAATTACATTCCCCATTTTGCTGTTCACACTGACGCGCTCTTTCTATGGCGTAAACGATCACATGTCGTAAAGTTTCTTGGCTTATTTGTTCAATTTAATTTCTTAATTTCTTCACGGATGTTAGCCTCTAATAGCTGAATGATTGTTACGATATATTCTATCGTCCAAATACTTCCATAGAAATAAGTCTGAAGCGGTCAAGTCAGATGAGTGTGACGGCCACTTGATTTCAAAGTTTCGCGAAATTATCCATTTTCAAAAATTTGTCTTAAGAATTCAATTGTCGGACGACCTTAATTGGCAGTAGCGCTACCTTACTGCCACCATATCTCTGGTGTGTTTACGACTGCAAAATGCACGAAATTCCCTAACATTTCTCGATACCGTTCACCATTGACGGTTGGTGCGTTTTTTGCCTCATCTTCAAAGAAATAAGATCCAAGAACTCTTATACTCGTGGACTTTCTGTCATCCAAAATCACATATTTTGTTTATTAACAAAACGCAATTTGTATTAGCACAAATTATCGTTGATTTTCTAAATAAAATTCGATTATTTTAACACGTTGCTCAGTCGTGAATTTCTCCATATTTAATTTCCAACAATCACACTTAAATAATCTGAAATAAAAAAATTAAAATTAATTAATCGTAGAAAGTTATTAGAATTTTAAATTGTCTAGTGACTTTTGGGCCACCTGTATAAGAATTTAGAAGTTCTATAGATCAGCTGTGAAAATATGTTAAAGTTCTAATTGCACAAAAAAGGGCTTACTAGTGGTATATTTTCACAACGAATTACATAGGCCTATCATGACAAAGAAATCTTTGCTGGGATATGACATATTATACAGCCTTCGTTTGAACGTTAGTCTTACGTATATTGCTGCTGGTTGGTTCCTTAAGGTATGTGGTTCATTGGCGAGGGAGTGAATGGAAGAGAGTTTGGTAATTCGAGAGTTAGCGAGAATAAAGTATTACGCGAACTGTAGTTTTAGTATGAGTCAAAGCGTAGTAATGTGAAAACCTACAACAGTACCATTTTCCTATGTTTTTGATTTATTACGTTATCTCAATAATTATATCATAAATCATTTTGTACTCGCTAATTTATATACGCACTGTTAAGATTATATCATATTTATAAGATTCAAAGTCAATTTGACAGATTAAAATCAGTCAAGTCAATCAATCAAGGTATTAAATAAACACAAATTAAATCTATTAATTAGAAAGATATACATGTAAAATCAATTTTATCAAAAATATTGTTGTTGCTACCGGGAATTGAACCTGGATCTCTTTACAATCCGGGGAACGTGCATAATTCTGAATAATTACAACTTCACAGTAAAAATGTGTTCTAAATATGAATTAAATCTATTAATTAGAAAGATGTACATATAAAATAAATTTTATATGTAAAAAAAATATTATTTTTGTGCCACCGGGTTTCGAACCTGGATCTCTTTCCAAACCGGGGATGGTGCATTATCCAACTATGCTACAGCGACGATATTTTTGCGACGAATTTTCGAACTTTTTAATATTAATACATTTAATCGTTCAATTATTTGAAAGAGCCATCTAACTTATTTTTACGGAATCTCAAATACCTTCGAGTTATCTGATAGCAGACGCCAGAATTATCAATTCATTTTTATTAAATTTTGAACACATTCTTATTGTGAAGTTATAATTATTCAGAACACAGGTCTGTGATATTTTAAATATGAATTAAATATAATAATATATTTAAAATATCACAGTCCTATGTTCTGAATAATTACAACTGCACAATAAGGATGTGTTTTCCTAAAAATGTGCTGTACTTAATAATATTAAATAAATGTTTAAAGATCTTTAGTATTGTCTTATGATTTTGTAATACAGCCGCTGATTATTATTTAAGATAGGTATAAGATGTTTGATTCTCGGAAATGAACGATACTAAAGGTAATATATTCAGGACGTGTTTTGCCTCCCTAAAAGAGAATAAATGAAAAATGCCAGCCCCTACTTTTTACTGTCATCACTCTCTCCCCCTGTAATCCAGGCTAGAAGAATTAATATTGTAAGTACAGTAATTCAATCTGTGCAAATCCAAAATACACCAACCTTTGTGAACCTGGGCTGGTAGACGCCGATGTCGCTCTCCTTGTAGTCTGCTGGCCAGCCTCCGAAAACTTTCTCACATACAAAATGTTTTTATATCGCCGCCGTAAATAAGTCCGTCCGAACCGAAAAACTGTATATTCCAACAGCAACTTCGTTTTTGTTTTCTGTTTTTAAATCCTCACATATTTAAAATTTTATACCAGGCCTACCTATGGAAGTATAAAAGCGCCTAAACATATATATTATATATAAAAGAACTGGTATTCAAAATTAATTAATAAAACATCAAACATTTAATAACTTATCATAATAATAATAAGATATCTATAATTTGACTTTGGAGGTAAAAATCCAGTAATTATGTGTTCTTAGATATACTCAAATATTGTTAATATCGGTTTAAACAAGAAATTCATAAAATTGAAAATTGATTTTTCAGGCGTATTCTAGTATAATATGTTAATCATTCGACATATATACAGATAAAGAATATAGCTTTCATATTTATAAAAAAAAATCTCATTAGTGACATCTATGCTGTTTTACGAGAAAGAATATCAAATTTCAAACCATAGATGGCGACAGCGAAGTTGTATTAAAATACTTGGGAGTTTTCTATATGGTAACACATATATAACTTCCTAAAATTTGATAGATGTGGATGTTGATTGTGGCTGGAATTGGTGAACTTATATTTAAATAAAGTGATCACTTAAGCCAGCCGAAGACAGGTACATACTTTCATACTTTCCATATAATATAATATAAATAGCTTTGTCTCAATGAGATATCTATAATTTGTTAAAAAAAAAATATATATATATATAAAAAAAAAAAAATATATATATTTATAATTTGTCTTAATAAGCACTGTTCATGATATTTCATTTAGTTTTTAAATTTCTCTCTTCTAACTTTAATGGTGTTTTAGATTCTCCATCGTAATCCAATGGTACCTTCCTTCCCTTTATTTCAGCAAAGTCTTTAATAAGATCTCTAATATCAAAGTGGTGAGCCATATCTTTTTCTACTGAAATTGTGGCTACTCCCACAAGTCTCTCTTGGCTCATTGAACTGCACAGATAGGTTATTAATAAGTGAATTTTGAAAAACTCATCTCCGCGCTTGCCACTGATGTCGGTAAGTCAAAGGGATACGAAGAACTATTCGGCGCATATTTGGTTTCGCATTTTTTTGTTATTTGATACATGACTTATACCTGAAAGTTCAAAGCGGAGAGCTGCCGCGTCAGTAACCTTTAGAAAAGAAAAAGGCCACGCTGAGTTAGAGTTCTTTAGAAGTTTTCATCTTGAATTCACTTAAATTGTCCCTTAAAATTTTGCCGCCCCAGGCGGTCGCCTATTCTTGCCTAATGGTAGAAACGGCCCTGAATGTATTCGAAAATTACGGACGTAGAGTTGACGATCTTTTAAGGCATCTAGAATAAATGCATAAGGAAGGATTGTTATTCTTCGAATGTCATTTTGTTTTTTTTTTATTTTACATATTTAAGATTATAAAATAAATTTTAACTAATATATTAATCCATTAGTTGATGATAAAGGTTAAAGATGCCTGCAGCTGATGATGATGAACAGAACAACGTCAATCCGGTTCGTGGGTTTCTCGGAAATATAGCTCAAGTTATTTTAATATAAGTACATCTTTTGATCAAAAACATGATATTTCATATAATATCGACCATTACGATACATTAAGTGTTCCGCTTTGAGACGTGAGTTTGTAAGAAGTCATTAATTATTTAAACAAAATAAAATATTAAGTACAGATAAACTATTAAGATGTATGTGTAACATAAATATAATGACAATAATTTGTGGATACCTTTCATAGCTTTATTAAGTATAATTAGCTTTTGTTGTCATGGATTGATAGCTCATTGTAATATTTTATTACTACGTTGTGTGATGGAGTCCACAGGAGTATTTTTAGCCTATTGAAATTTAAAATTTATGACAGAGTTTTTATTTACGTGTTCATTTTATTTTTAAAAATCGATTATATTTCTAGGTTGTTATTAATTAAATTAAATGTGTCTCAATTTAATGAAGCTAAAAGTGTGTTGACATTTTCACCTATTAGTAATGCGCCTGTGGAAGGTAAATGACTAAGCAACTCTTTTGCAGATTGCAAATATAGTTAATATTAGGCGCAAGCCATTTTACACGTGATAAATACTGTCAGGCGCCAAATATGACACATTCAAAATTAAATTCTTAATGATGATTTGGCAGTTTAGATAATATTTTTGATATTGTCGATTAGTTTATTTTTTTGTATTAAGATACCATCCAAAACTACTGACACACGTGTTATATAGTTATATTAATTAGCTTTCAAAATGTGAAAAAATGGTTTTGAAATAATGGTTAATGCCATGCATTTACTTTAAGTATTGAACATTAAATATTAAAAAATATGCAATATTATATTCGGAGCATTCATTAAGTTCTATATAGGAAATTTCATTATTTAATACAACCTTCCTTTTTATCTATCTTAATTTAATTAGTGAGAAAGAGACACCATTATTACAAATATTACAGATTTAATTAGAGCGGTAGACCTGTGTTACTGCATGGTTCGGGGAGGATTAACTCCGGGTCTGCCGCCACGGTACGTTACGTATTTAAATCATTTTCAAATAGTTATAATTTTTTCTGGCGGTGGCTGAAAAGCGGCCACTTCCGTAAGCTTTCTACTCATAGCCCTGGTAATATAATTTTATAACATTAGTTAAAATAAGCTATTTTAAGCAAAAGCTATATAAAATGATGTTTTACATAAAAAAAACTTTCTAAATATTTCCTCCTTCATACTATAATATATTTTATGTTTTGCGTTTTTAGTTATTGCGTCAATGGTTGCGACTTTTTAACGTCTTCAACAATTATTATACACATTTATTTAATGTGCTGCACGCTTGTTAGAGCGTCAGAGATCAGACAAGTCATAATTCATTTATAATTATACGTCTTTTTCTTAAATTCAATGTCATTCGGAATATTCAAGTAACATTAAGATCCATGTCGACGGAATGAGACACGATTGGATAAATCTCAGAGATCAGATTGAGATTATCAGAAATAAAAACACGAAACCAGTGTACACAATGTCCGATCTAATAGCGAAATTTGACATGTGCACACATAATCTGAAAAAAATTATCTTTAAACATTAACATTTATTGAAAATGTTAAATTACAAACATTTATTCACTTTTAACTGTTGCTGGGAAGATTCAAAGCCATTCAACTGACTGACGAACCATAATGACATTTGTGACGAACATATAAGGCGCAAGATGGCGAATCTCTGAGGCATGGTGTGTACACAGTAGTGATGGTTAAATCATTATTTAAACTGCGTTCGATTGTAACGTTGATTGATAATCGATTATTCTTAAATCTTCAAGTAAAGACTCAGTTACTGAAAAGTAAACCTCTAACAGTTACATCTTAGTTACAAATCATCATCAAAATCAATCAATAGTAGGTACATACTACCAAAGCTGAGTTTTGTCTCCAATGAATCTCAATACGATGAAATCAAAATACGTATCTCAAAGATTACCTTGAGTTAGAAATCTCATTCGTGGACACAGGCTGTTAAGGTTTACCAAATTGTTATTATTTCTTCCTTCGTGTCAGTACTGACATACTCGTACAGTGGCCTCAATTAGATGAGACTCTGTTTGTAATGCACCTCCAAAAATCGCTCTCACAACTGATTCCAGAATGTCTCCAGCTAAATAATCCATCACTGTGACACTCTGTAATCTCATTTCATAATGTGACCGAAAAATTCAAAGTATCTTTTGTTCACCGCTGTGATCAACCCAAATCGCCGATCACAATGGTGGTGATGGAATAGGGAAGAATGGGTGGATGGGAAACAAGAAATCGGAGATGAGGGAATGATAAGAGATGAGGGAATGATAAGGGATGAGGGAATCCTTCGATAGCGGACCAGGATGGCTTACAGGATAAGAAGGACAACTCGATTCACCTGATGATGACGCCATGATAAAACTGCCACGGCAAAACTCTGTTGAACTTCACTATCCACAAAACATAAATTCACAGAGGTAAGGTACTTCGACGATTTTGACGAAAAACTTGGTGACACCTACATTTTAGCAATAATATTTTTTTTACATACATAGAATATTTACAAATTATATGTTCACCAATAAAAAATAATTACGAATAAGGAACAACTACTGTGGTTGAGAGTGGTTACAGGATTTGGGCAT
This sequence comes from Eubasilissa regina, assembly GCA_022840565.1. Lineage (NCBI taxonomy): Eukaryota > Metazoa > Arthropoda > Insecta > Trichoptera > Phryganeidae > Eubasilissa > Eubasilissa regina. The sequence goes on from JAINEB010000025.1 coordinate 26,990,671, forward strand.
CGTGCGTCGTGCTTTCCATGAGATACAGGACATTCTTGTCATCAATACATTTTAATCTTGCTATCTTGTTATCTAGTATTTTTTTTGCTTCCTTTTATATCCAGAAGTTGTTTCATTTTCGATATAATACTTGATAATTGCAATATTATTCATATAACACTTAAGATAGCAAATATATGAATCCAGCATAACAAAACCCTGAAATCACGAAAAACGTTTAAAAAATAGAATTTTCATATATTTGCTTTAATAGATATTTTAAAAATAAGGTGTATATATCAACACTACATAAAATGTAAAAAAAAAATACAAATATCTTGTCGATTTTGAGAAATTCCAATTCATGTCATTTATAGAGGTGTTTGTCGTTCACATTATTTGATCTTTTTTGGTATAAGTCAGTAGAATACCACTAAAAACTAATGGTCAGTTTCATTATTGGGCTGTTCGGAGGTTAAGTACTTGTAGGTGGTGACAGTGTGCGAATTGAGGTTATTTAAATATGATTGACTCGTGATTGTATCTGAAAGTTATGTTGCTATGAAACAGAAGCTACTAACAAATTCTAGTCTCTATAGTCTATTATAACCAGAGCAGGGTCTAGAAATGAAAGAGCACTTACAAAATTTCGTTTATTGATGTGATGAATTGTACAGTTAAATTCGCTGTTGAACTTTGGAGTGGCTCTCTAGAGATGCTGTTGAATGACGATGTCTATGATAGGACGGTCTGCAAAAGAGTGATGGCTAGTTGCTTGGGCAGTATCCGTCTCTGATGATTGGTCGCTTTGGACTGGGCCCTTAATGGTTGATAGGTGAATCCTTACACGGCCATGTCAATGGCCGCGTGCAGGATCACCACATACTCAATTATATACGGTTTTGAAACGAAACTTAAACTTTTTTTTGTTTGTTCTATTACATAAATTATTATTTTTGGTACAGTATTTGAACCAATCGCAAGTATGAATTTTTTTGCTTTTTTTCTGCGTTCAAATATACACTTTTTTTTCATTTTTGATTATGTAGGGGTTTGAAAGTAAACGACTCATGTATTGATACTACTAATTAGAATAATGATATATAATACGTTTGTAAATAATCTAAACGTATTTTTAAATGTTATATTATGAATTGACCCAAAACACATATGTTTATCCACTTCGATTAGAAAGACTGACCTAATTTGTGTTATTATGTATAAGTGGTTTTGAAGATAAGTAAAGTGTCTGAGTATAAATAAGGTTAATTGGCTTGTTACATTATTTATCTACAATAGAGTCAGGTGTAATAATTCTGAATCAATAAATTACTGTAAATCTAAGGAAACTTCATTCAAACTCCGTTCTGGTACATTTTTATAACAGTAACAATAGCATATTTACACAACACAACATATTGCGGTAGACAAGTTAATTTTTTTAAGTTTATGAAAAGGTTTTTATATTATAATGTCTGTCATGTGACGCTGTATCTATGTGAACGTTACGGGGTATTTCGTTATGTATGTAACATTTATCGCAGTATAACATTACCGAAACACAAAAAAATTCTGACACGTTTGTTTGTAACTGGCAGATCAGTAGAACTAATTTGAGACTATCTCAATTTGCACGGGTTATATACACTTAATTTTTTACAAATGTTTTATTTTGAAGTAAGACATTTGCCATCTTTTTATTTTTCTTCTTCTTATTATTATTGATATTTTTATATTTTTGTTATTAAAATTTGAGTTAAATTTCTACGTACAAATATTTATACATTATATTTTTGGTATATATGATATATACATTATTCTATATTTTTTAGAAATACTTTTATTATTTATACATATTTTTATATCCAGACTTAATATAATATTTTTAGAGTAACTTTTATTTATTTTTGGATATGTATTTTCTATTTACGACTTATCAAAAATAATCACAAAATTTGATGTTTTTAATACGTTTATGTAATTTTTTACAAATAATTATTGCCATGTCTATAAAAATATTATTTTTTATCTAACTTTTCTTTATACCGCATCGTATAAATATATAAATAAAATTTACTGTCACATTTCTATGCTTTTCTTTCGCAATATCGTCTAACTTCTATTGTCATATACTATCTTGGGACTGGTAAAATGCTAGTTATTAGTAATATAAATAATTATAATAATATAAAAGACCTATTATTATATAATACATAGGTTCTTTGCACATGTCATTATTATTTGTTTCTTGAATAGCTGATGTGATTACAATTCAAGGAACACATTATATGTAAAAAGTCGTAGAATATTTTCACATCATTACTGATTTAATACAAAAGGCGAAGAATGTTAACAATACATTTGTTTTATTTGTGAAGTTGCAATTCGAAGAACATAATAAATCATTCCTTAATAGTTGAACAAAAGTAAATAATATAATATTAAAAAGAAAAACCTTTCATACGAAAAACAAAACAGCTGCTGACTGACACTACTAAACATGACATTCACTGAACTAAATGTGACATTCACTAAACAGAACAGACTGGTTAGTGAAATAATTAATTAGATTTAATACTAACCTTTTAACTGCTAAAATTATTGACACAGTTGATATCACATAGTGATGGTTAAATCGTTATTTAAACCGTTATATAAACCGATATTTTAACCGTAATTGTGACAGTGATTGTGTTCGTTTGTAACGATGATGTAACTTAGTTCTTTGATCAATCACTGTTACACTAGAAAGTAAATGGTAACAGTCAAATAAATCACTGTTACCAATCACAGTCACGTAATAGTCTACCAAAACTTCCACATAGGGTAGGGAAACACTTTTAGGCTTCTACTAATAATATATATTAAAAGGCTGAGAACTGTCTAACATATTTGTATATTTGAATTGCGGTATATTTTAGTTTTGGGATATCAATTTGATCTCTATATCTTGATGAATTGATAATTCTGGCGTCTGCTATCAGTTACTCAAAGTTATTTGAGATTCCGTAAAAATAAGGTATATGGCTCTTTCAAATAATGGAACGATTAAATATACTAATATCAAAAAGTTAACATATAGGTTCAAAAATTTGTCGCTAAAAATATCGTCGCTGTTGCTTAGTTGGACAATGCACCTTCTCCGGCTTGGAAAAAGATCCAGGTTCGAATCCCGGCGGCACAACAATAATATTTTTTGATAAATTGATTTTATATGTATATCTTTCTATTTAATATATTTAATAATTCATATTTAAAACTATTACTTTTATTTTTTAATTAACAATAGACAGACGTCACATCAATATTTTTACCATTTTGAATTTCTACACATCGTAAAATTTCCCAACAAAATAATAAAATCCTCCAGAAAATTATGAATTCTTTGAACAAATAGCATTGTAATATAACTGAGATAACGGCGTGATCGGTGTTACAGATGTTGAAACGAACGTTTTTGTAAGAAATGTGAATATGTAATTAGTTAGCTGCAGTCGGTGTCCAACATTCATTTCCGCAATTCAGGCTGACCGCCCACCATCCGTTTATATACTTAATCACAATTACCTACCGACGGCAGCCAATCAAGTTTCGAAAATTTATCCGAGTAATTTCTGCTATTAAGTAATGTAGAAACATTTCCGAAGTTCGATGTAAATATGTACCAATATATAAATCATCATGGAGAAGTTGTACATATTGGGTTGTCTAATAAATCTTTGCAGCTTTGTTCAATTATTACAACATTTCTGTAATGTCTGTGGATTGATGATCGAGTGACAGGCGCATGCACTTTCAAGTTCGACGTATGTATGTGTGTGTGTGTGTGTGTGTAGTGAGCATGAAGATACATGTCAGGGTATCATGTATAAGGCGTGGCAACCGAGCTCGGCTTTTTTTAGCTCCGCGTCACTCTCCGAATATAGATCAAAGACAATTTGTAATATTATCACATTGTACAAATAGTGTATTATTTTCGTCCCCACATCCAACCCCAACAAAGGATGCATCTGGCAGTATCAATGATGTATTCTCAATTATTGTTCAGAACTTCTTCCCATCTTTCAACCAATTTATCGATACCTTTTCTATAAATCGGCTACTATGGTATCATAATTTCAGAGGTCATCGTCGTTGTTGAATGTAAAGTCACGCATTTGATTGGAGAGCGACCAAAAATGTGATTATCTGACGGAGCGAGAGTGTAGAGTGGATGTGGCAGAATTATCTAGTTGAGCTCCTTTCAGGCCATTTTATCCTTGATTAAAGGTGAAAAGAAGTATATGTTGAAAATTTTCGTTTTTCTCAACTTGACACTGCATTATTGAGCCCAAAAATTAGACGACGCGATACATTATTTCATAAGACGTACAATATAATGCACTAAAAACATATTTTTTTTACATAATATATAATCCAGTGAATTACTCAGGTACTGAAATGATTAATATAACGAAATTGTTACCGCAAGGAAAAGTTCCGGGTTCGTATCCCGGTGGTTACCAAATATTTTTACATAGAACTGTGTTTTAAAATTGCAATTTCACATTGAAATATGATTTTTTTTTTTTTTAAACTACATATTACTCCAGGGTTGAACCATCATTTAGGCACTCTTTTAAACTTTTTAAAACACATAATTAAATAATCAAAAATATTTGTATACTTGTGATAATGAATTGCAGAGATAATAACATAAAATATTCTAGAATTATTAAGATAATACTAATATCATTTGTAAAATGTGCTACTACCAAAATATAATACAAACAGGTGTAATAAACTTGCATATGCAGGGTGAATATTGTTCCAGGCCGATGTTGTTTTTGAATAACTAGGAAACGAAACATAATTTTTAAATTTGATATTTATTTTTCAATTATTTGGTTTATTACAATTATGTATGGAATATGACATCGGCCAAATAGTCGCCTCTGGCAGCGGCACAAATGCGTACTTTTTTAACTATATTTTTCTTAACATTCTCGGACACTTCGCGTGTTATTTCAATAATTTCATTTCGAATATTGTCTTATAGCATCGTAATTCTTATTGAATTATTAGCGGGAGACCTTTCTTTTCAAGTATATCTATAGAAAATAGTCGGGAGTCGTCAAATCCAGTCATCGAAGAGGTCAATCGATATCACCAATTTTTGAAATTATATCCCTCCCGTGTGGCTAGATGGGACGAAATTGAGCGTTCAAAATAATGTCAAATACCTTGGCTATATATTCAATGAAGATGGATAAGACGATGATGATATAGAACGGCAGAGGAGACAGTTGAGCCTTCGTGCAAATATGCTGTCACGGCGTTTCTACCGATGCCGTAAGAAGGTGAAGAGCATTCTGTTTAAATCGTTCTTCACCAGCATGTATACCTTCGAGCTCTGATCAAAATACAAGCAAGTGACGTATAACCGTATCCGAATTCAGTACAACTTATACAAAATGCTGTTTGTATTGGCGCGTTATTGCAGCGCATCTACAATGTTTACCGAAGGCCGTATACATGGATTCATTCCGCTTCTGAGACATCGAGCTGCGGGCGTAAAGATGCGGCTGGAGCTCAGCACACAGCACCAACTCTCTGGTGCAAGCGGTGCTCTCATGGAAAGCTGGTTCCCTGACCAGAGAACGGCAACGCCTACAGAATAGCTACATATACAAAAATGACCGTGACTGAAGTAGTTATATATGTAATAATTATATTTTGTGTCTATAAATGTGTGAAATTTTTACTTTTTTTAAATTTATTAATATTTTCCTTGGTTTTATTTTTTTCTTTTTCATAGCATTATATTTATTTCATAACTTTAATGTGTAACATAATATGTATTATTGAAAAAAAAACCTGATCACGCTGGAATAAACACATTATTATTATTATAACCAGGAAAAATTTCTCGCAAAATTTTAATTGCAGATCGGGCTAAGTGTGAGGTGGCACCGTCCTGTTTAAACTATGTGTTGTAGGTCCAATCGACCCAATTGGACTACTAAGAAGTTTTCCATCATGTAATGATAGCGATCACCATTAATGGTTACAACATTAGTATTATGATTTAAATAAAATGATTTAATGACTTCAACACGTTGTTGAGATATTATTATCTTAATAATAAATTGTAATCAATAATTCTCTACGACTACGAAATATAAATTGACAAACATCTGCCAAATCAAAATGGCGGTCAAATAAAATCGGCCTGGAACATAATATTCACCCTGTACATATTAATTGAAATAATATGCTCGTTTGATAATAACCGATAGTAATGCTTGGCACGCGCGAAGTAAGGTCGCCACACAGGCACAAACTTACTTAAAGGACACTTAGGAAGAATTACGTACAGCGACTGACTCCTTAACTCAATGGAACATCTTTTTTAAGACTGACAATGGTATTTCCGTAAAGTGGACTTTAGTAGATTCCATCATGTTCAAATTACATAATCATTATTAAAATAAATGCTCATTTTGATTGATAAGTAATAATTTATTTGCATGTGATGGTGTGATATTTCTATTAAGGTTCATTCTAACTTAACCACCTAGCACAGATATTATTATTAAATTGTCCCGAATATGATGCGACCATTTACATTTTAGCCCAATATTTTGAGAAAACAAAAATATTCTAATAAATATGAATTAAATATATTAATTAGAAAGAAATACATATAAAATCAATTTTATCGAAAAATATTGATATTACGTCACCGGGATTCGAACCTGAATCTCTTTCCTAACCAGGGAGGTGCATTATCCAACTATGCTACAGCGATAATATTTTTAGCGACAAATTTTCGAATCTTAATGTTACCTTTTTGATATTAATACAATTAATCGTTCCATTATTTAAAAGTGCAATCTACCTTATTTTTACAGAATCTCAAATACCTTTGAGTAATCTGATAGCAGACGCCAGAATTATCAATTCATCAAGATATAGAGATCAAATTGATATCCCAAAACTAAAATATACCGCAACTCAAAATCAATATATTTATCAGGGTATCAAATTTTTTAACAATCTCTCCATCACAATTAGTAAAATTACGGACTATCATAAATTTTTAACTAAAGTAAAAAAAATATGTACGCAGACTAACTGAAACATTAATTAACTTGTATATACTTTTTCTCTATACACGAGTCTTACTCTCATAGAGAAGAAACAAATGTTAAAATATATATATATATAAACTTTATATGTATATCTTTCTAATTAATATGTAAAATATCACAAACCGTCTGTTCTGAATAATTACAATTTCACAATAAGAATATGTTCTAAAAATATTACAATATATGTATGTATTTTTGAGAAACAAAAATAAAACAGAATGCGACTGTACATTAATTTAATTAAGTGTAATATTTTAACTTACAATATAATATATGTTACTTGTTAGGTCTAGGTTTTAGATCTCGAATGTAATATTTTTTTTAAATTTGATGTTAAAAAACTTCGCGTTATATTCGGTCCAATAACGATAACGGTAAGCACCGTAATTTTGTGGAACAATGTGTTAATGCGTATCGCCGACTGATAAATATCAATGAAATCTGACAGAATCAGAACATTATCCGATTTCTCTTCTTAATATATATGTAATGCTCCTGTTCTGTTTAGAGTTTTGAGGACAATACGTCTTCATTACTCTCGGTTTTGAACAGTAGGTATTGTTTGCAACGTCTAAGAAAAATCTCAATTATTTCGACTCTTCATCTTGCAAGAGATCGTCTTTTTGCTCCATTTTCTTCAACTGTACCTGTGTTCACGATTCTCTCGTGACTTTCATCATATTTCATCGTTTCTTCTGGCAACATGTTCATGGTTTGCAAGAATCCTTCTGCATCTGTTTCCATTCTAACAATAAATCATGGTCACAACACAAAACAACGAATTGTTTCCACATATCAACATATATACCACTTTCAAAAATTTTATAGATATGAGGGATGATTGGGTGAAGTGATGAACATTACATTGTGTAAAGCGATCACTTAAGCCAGCCGAAAACAGGTCGTAAGTCTTTTAATTACTCATATTTCCATATTTTTCCATAATTGTGTGTTCTTGGACATATTTAAATATTGCTAACCTAACCTAATAACCACAGAACAGTAAATGAACAAACATGAAGTAATGGAGAGGGGTTTGGAAAATCAGGGCATTCTACACACAATCCTGGTCGAAATATAAATCTAATAGTTTATGACTCATTTATGCAACAGTAAAACTATTCACTGTTCGAAAATTAAATCTTTGTGTAAATAAGATGTTTGTTTTACATTAATACACATTTAAATTTTCGTTCCAATCGAGTCATATATTTGAAAGAAAGTCGCAGAGCTATTTGATTGCATAAGAAACAAAGATTTTTCGTTAATTCTGTCCATATATTTGATAGTCTGTGCTAATAACTCAATTTACAAAACCATTCTGAATGTCCGCAATCGTTGCGACACTGTTTCACCTGATCGCGGGTATGAGGCGTGACTGGAGTAGTGTAATTGGGCCCTAACGTGTTATCTTTCGTCAATATAAATCAGTAGTGTCTTCGCCTTGCAATTACTGGAGCACAGTATCATCATCAGTACAGTCTGGCTGCAGCAGTGCAATATATCACTCATGCATATATTTGGAACAACGAACAAATGTTAGAAAAATTCTAAAATATTTAATCCGATGTATCTGATTTAAAATTGTAATCCAAATCATTGTGAAGTGATATATTGTGCAACAAAATAATTCATACAATTGTGTTTATAATCTAAAAATCAAGTTCTACGCGTATTTAGATGTGTTGAAAGCTATAACTCAGAATTAAAAAAATTGACGACTAAATTAAAATTATAGATTCTAACAAAACAGCTGGAATTTTCATATATAAATAGATATCAATAATTTCGTTAAACTTGCACTCATTTTTTGCAATATTTTAGAGTGAAATTAAAGTGTATTTTGTGACTTAAACAAAATGAAAGCAGCAGAAGTGGATTTAGATGGAATAATTGAGGATTTAGGTCATGTGGGAAGATATCAGATAAGACAATTACTATGGACCATTATTCCAGTGATGCTGTGTGCCGTGCACGCTAGTAATTACATCTTCACAACACCTGATGTTACCTACAGGTAAGAATAACTGAAATGGTTTACTCAAGATTTGGTCTCAAACGTCTCTTCTCGCGAATATCAGATTATAATTATGTCTGCCAAAATTAACGTTCTAACTATAAAAATTCAATAACAATTGTTAGTTTATTTTTTCTTTAATATTTACAAGAAAATAAACACATTTTAACAATTGTAATATACGACGTAACAAGTTTTTAAAATAAATAGAAAATCTTTAAGACAATAGCGTCTTATTTATTTGTTATATTTATGATACATATAAATGATATTTAAGACTAAAAATAGGTATGAGTTTACAATATAAAATATAATGTAGTTGATTTTTAAGGGTTATTAATTATATTAAATACAAAGCAATTTATATTTTGTTTTGTTAGCAGAAAATAGTGAATAAATAAACAAATTACTAGTTTTATTATACGTATTTATACACACACTTTTTATTTTGAAAATTTCTATCAATTTCAATTCGGAAATTGAATAACATATTTTAAGATATAATACAGCAGCATTTTCATTTCCGTATAAAGTGTATCTATAAATTTTGAAAACGATTTGTGTGTACAAATTAAAATACGTTATTTTTTTAATATTGTCAATTTTAAAAGTATTAAAATACGTCATATTATAACAGTCTGTCTATCCATACATCGTATTTTCAGATATTTAATAAGATTTTTTACGTATGGTTTAAAATTTCATTTAATAATTTTACGTTTTTTTTGTGCTGAACATCTAACTGTTTAAAATAATACTAATTTAATTTAAACTCTCACTTTAATTTGGTTATTTTTAATTTCAAAAAAAAATTGTATGCATCTAATATCGATATCGGTAAAGATGAAAATCAAAGGCAAGACAATAGTCAGAAAATATAAAAAGGTCCCCTCTGATACTTAATGATAATAATATAGATACTTATAAAATATTTTTAGATTCCTGCATACCATTTCATATACACAAGTAAAAAGATAAATACTTTGATTATCAGTTTAACACACAAAATATAGGTACGCGATGGGATTATAAATCCTTGTGGCATTTAGCGAGGACACATCTTCATCAATAATTTGTCGACCATTGTAATTATGATGTCTAAAACAATCGATGCCGTTGACCGTCAGCTGTCGCGTAAAACCTTATTTTCTATTGACAATGAAAAATTTATTATACGTAACATTTTACACGTTCCGTGAATTTATAATATTGTTTTATAAAAAAAATACATATTTACAAAAATGAAACTCGTCACTAATTGATATTAAAGTATATCTTGTTTATACAATACAATCATATCATAAATCATAACATTGAATCTTAATTATGTATTATCTAAATTATTTATCGTTTAGGTGTTTGGTATACTTTATTTATTTTACTTATAAACGTACAATAATATTATCAAAACTTTTTATTCACGATAACCAAAATAGTGGCCAGCGTTTCCGTAAAACCTGCATTTCAATGTTCAAATGAATGTGGTCCTAGCACAGTATAACATAAATTATTAAGGAAAACACATTCTTATTGTGAAGTTGTAATTATTCAGAACATAGGTCTGTGATATTTTAAATACTAAATTAATGTATTAATTATAAATATATACATATAAAATCAATTTTGTCGAAAAATATTGTTTTTGCGTCACCGGGATTCGAACCTGGATCTCTATTTCCAACCCGGGGAAGTACACTACCTTTGTGCTATAACGCCAGTATTTTTCTTGACAAATTTTCGAACCTATATGTTACATTTTTCAAATTAATACACCTGTCGTTCCATTATTTGAAAGCCATAACATAAATAACTAACGCTACCAAATATTCAATCTGACATATAATCTGGCGGTGACACGTGTTTGCCACGTTTCATGTCCAAAGGGCGACTGCCGTCCTGCGATGCGTCACCGCCAGATGTCAGATTATATGGACCGTTACAGATTTATTTGGTAGGTTTTTGCTAGTCTGAACACAACAACTAGTACTGGCGTTTATAGCGAAAAATTCAAATTCCTGAAAGAAAAATCTGAAAACTCTTTCAAATTTACGAATATGCATTATATCCATACATGTTATGAAAATAACGAAAAGTAAATCGATTTGTTAGCTAGAACATCTTATTTTTCTTCTTTCTCGGCGCTACATCCCAGGGTGGGACCACAAGTGCTCTCCACTGAGTCCTATCCCCGGATATTCTTCTCCACCCCACACAAACTACCTCTATGCTAGTCTTTTGCCATCTAGCATCACTCAGCGCAAGACATAGGACTTACGTACTCGTAATCATACCTACAATTATTCCACTACTTAGATTGTACTTCATTATAATTAAACAAATTAGGTAAACGACTTAGAAAAAAGTCTGTGTATCGAAAAGCAATTATCATCGGAGAATGGGAGTGCTAAGGGAATAGTAAGGGAGAATGAGTTACAATTACACACAGGTTAATCAATTATAGATAGATGACGCTAGACTGATTTTTTTCGATAGATATTTTTTTTCTGTACATCTTTCTAAGTGATTCGTCTTTTTTTTATTGTAGATGAGCACTTACTATTGTATTTAATATGACATTTTTGTTATTATCCTCAACACGATTTTGGCTCAAAATACTAATAAAATGGTCACACCTTAAGGTAGGGCCTCGAAAATGTAATGTAAATATTTATTTACGTATAGATAATACTCCAATGCATTCGAATGGAAGTGAAATAGTCAATAAAAGATTATAATACGTACTTTATTAATACCAAAATATATATAGTTTTTTCTGACTATAAAACGTACCTTTTTACATAGAAACTTCGACTTAAATTTGATGTGCATATTACGTATGATCCGAAGACAGGTAATACGTGGTTTCATGTTCCGTTCAGAAACAATTCAAATTTCCATAATAACTTCTATAGTGGCCTTTTTTTACGCCTACGCTTGTATTTAATATTAATTCGACCTTCATTTATGTTAATATACTTCATTATTTATATGTCTATTGAATCTCTTTATATTAATTTGACAGTTTATTCAGTTGGCAAAATGAGTACAGTTGTGCGACACCACCGATAAATCGGCGTAAACAAGCGCTCGTTGACTGGATCGTGAATCAGTTATATCATACAGTAACTATTCTGTAAGAATAAAAGTAAAACTATGAATTGGAGTTTACACTTCTTTCAATTTTTATATTAATATTTTTTTCAGTATCTACTCGTATATATATATATATATATATATATCAATTTATCTAGATTTGTATATATTTTGGAAGATTTCGTTAATTGATAAAATTGAATTGTTTTGATTAGAAAATTAGTCGACACTATAAGCATAACAAATTTAATCACCCACGTGTCGCAATTAACCAATATTTTTATTAAATTTTAACTGTACAGTTACCCGATTATATATTTTTTTTACATTTACAACTGCAGATTTATTCATGTTTAAATGATATTTATCCTTGTTATTACATAATATAAAATAATAATAAGGATTGAACGTTGTGCAATTTTTTAAATTTATTTTAATAAAATATTAATTTTAATGTATAAACATCTATTTTCAACGAATTAAATTTTAAAATGTTAAAAAAAAAAATATCAAATTTCATTTTTTCCTTCCCATTGAACTGTACACATAACCGTCATTTCAACAAACAGAATGTTAAGCAACCGTTTAAAAACTAACCCTAAAGCTTGTGTGCAGTGAAGATGTTACCAAGATCTGGAATTTATTAGTGCCACCGGCGAGAAACTGAATACAAAACATATGTGTTATATTAATTATCGGTACAAACAATTTCAGAGTATAAATATTTTTAAAAACATTTCTTTAAAACACGCTTTACATAATACACACCACCCCGTTGTTTGATAAACCTGATAAATTATTATCAATTATATTTCTGATATTGGAATTTTTGTATCGTGTATAGTTCCAGCTACGATGAAGGTAATGCAATGGCGGCGTCGGATGTCGTAACACTTCTTTATGTGTATTCGAAGAAACAGAAACGTCAAAATAATTCTATGTAGCTGTTGAAAGATCAATGCTGTCTACTATTCTGAACAATCGAAGGGCTGGACTATGAGAAGTAATAGATATTATTAGATTTTGAATATGAAGACTTGGCGATTTGAAGTAATTATGTTTATTGAGTTTTAAGCGTATAAATAACTGTATAAATAACCTTATAAAGAACCGTATAAATAACCGTATAAATAACCGTATAAATAACCGTATAAATAACCGTATGAATAACCGTATAAGTAACCGTTTAAATAACCGTATAAATAACCATATAAATAACCGTATAAATAACCATTAACCGGAGATGTATTGAAAACAAGCAAACTTTCTGTTCTCTCTCGTAACGTCAAACATAATCTGATTGAGAAGACCTCTGACTATCGCTTAAATTAATATGACGCGCCAGGTGCTAAAAAGTTAGAAATGTAGTGGCATTCCCACGCAATAAATTTGAGTGGCAAATATCAAGTGAGGTTTTTAATAAAAGTCCGTTTACAAAGAATGGCAAAGTACAATCAGTTGGGTGGTCTAAAAGAATAACATTGGTCAGTACAATAGAAAATCAGATTCGTGGAAGGAAGGCTCTCGAATAATAAAGTTATATGATCAACTTGTGCGATGTCAACAAAAGCAATCGGCTATCGCCGATTATATTATATTTCAATGCGAAAATTCATTATTATATTGCTTTAATAATGCACCATGTAGTATACTTTATCTTTATTTTCATTAAGAAAAAATATTATAAATTGATATGATTATAATACAAATTATACGTATCTATCAATTATAAAGATGTACAGGAAAATTCAATTTATCGAAAAATTATTTTTGTCGCTACCGGGATTCAAACCTCAATTCTATCCAGGGAAATGCGTTAACCGATTACACAAGTTGACGACAAATTTTCGAACTTATATACTGTAGTTCTTTCAAATTGATACATCTATTATTCAACATTTAAAAACATCACCTTTTATTGTGAAAATTTCATTCTAATTTATACAATTATTTTGAATTAAATTATCACAAATCTATGTTCTGAAAACTGCAACTTCACAATAATAATGTATTTTCTTTAACCTTTCCTTTACGGTGCCAAAATAAATCGCGTCTTCTGGTCCTGCAAACTCACTGTATATTTAGACTTTACAAATTTTTTACATTTATTACTTATATTCATCATTAAAATAACAGTTATAAGTATACATATAAGTGAATATATATATTAATTATTGTGTAAAAGTGCTAAACATGAAAAAAAATCATCACGAACGACAGCATGAAGATACGTCTAATACGGCCAGCGCACGCTCTGCCATTAAACGACGATAGGCATCCGGCACCCAGCGCCCCGCGGATATTACAGAGGAATACCTAAAATATAAACTTTGTATGTAGTATATTTAAAAAGATATTCAGATAATTAATATCAATGTCAACTAAGTTTACATCATCGGAGAGGAAATGTTAATACTTTTAAAAATAGCAATATTAACTTTGTGGTTAAAATTCATATTTTTTATTTATTATCTTTGTTTTATTAACCACTGAATTGAGTTAAAATACATCTACCGGTTTCGAAAAATACCATTTTCTTCTTCAGGATGTCATAACTACCTAAAAACATACATCATTGTTTCTTCACCAGAATCTATTTAAAAAAAAAAAAAAACAATTATTTAAAAAATAAATTTAGTAACGAACTCAAATTGTTGCTTAATACAAATTTAGTCGAATAAATGGTATTTTTCGAAACCGGTAGATGTATTTAAACTCAATTTAGTGGTTAATAAAACAAAGATAATAAATATAAATAAAAATGTTAATGATATAACTATCGTCAGAATATTATTTAAAGCATAAACACGAAGGGTAAAGAACGTAAAGAAATGAAATAATAATATCCGTACATCCTGAATTCTTCCGGTATCTATGCTTATACGCAACAGGCACTTTTATCTATTCTGCATTGGGCACCAACTTTTGTAGTTACGCCCCTGCTTGTCGGCGACCGAATTTGGCCAGTGTACGATTGTCTACGCTTTTCTAGACGCCTCACGATTATTCAGGATTGTAGTATATTTCAGAATTTCATTAGGTAAAGGGCCAATATTCCATCCGAGATGAGCAGCGACTATAGCCGTTTTGGTTCCACCGCGCCTGTACGGCTGGTGTGGTGTTGGCCGAGTGCCCAAAACTCAAAAGTTCAAATTTCAAAAGATCGTTTGTTTGCCCGCTTTGCTCTATATTCTTAACTGTGTTAAATCTATCTTTGTTTTGATTCTAAACGTGAATGTTAATCTTTGATTATTTTTTATTTATTTATTTGAAAGATTGTTTTTTGTAAATTTGTTCAAGACTTGTCGGAATTGATTGAATAAATGTCACATCAATATTTTACTATTTTTCAAACTAATAACTAACTTGCTGGTGTCTCGGGGAGATTGAACAGGTAAAAAAAAACTTATTATCTCAAGTGATTACAACCGCAATACAAATATGATCGAGTAATCATATCCAAGAATTATTCACAGCAGTTTTTGACAAATATTAGAATACGCAAACGAAAGCTGGAAACTTCATGAACGAATATCGCTATATGTATACTGAGAATGGTGAAAGCAAGGAGGTTGCAGTGTGCGAGAGCAGAGATATATGACGGGATATTG
Source organism: Eubasilissa regina (assembly GCA_022840565.1). Classification (NCBI taxonomy): domain Eukaryota; kingdom Metazoa; phylum Arthropoda; class Insecta; order Trichoptera; family Phryganeidae; genus Eubasilissa; species Eubasilissa regina. The sequence continues at coordinate 27,006,504 of JAINEB010000025.1, forward strand.
TGACTGTGATCGTGAACTTCCGAGTCCCATTAAAGAAGGAGAAGAAAAACATTTGTGTTAAAAACCTTATACCTGTAACTGTAAACCAATATATGATAATCAATCAGGTAGAGATGAATCAGAAGCATAGATATCCAACAACTCAATATAATTTATACAATTCTAATAATTCACTAGTCCTACAACACTCCCACTCCATATATTTTTATTTTATTTTTACTTTTTTATACATATTTATTCCAAATAATACCACAACAGCACAAAAAAAAAAAAAAAAACTACTTTAACACAGACTTCAGCAAAGTAGCAAAGTAGCCAGGACAACGCTGTATATATCAGAGGTGAAGTCTACTCCATCCCACACAATAAACTATGTATTATGTATGTTTATTATGTATCCACTTTTGTTAGTACAAAAATATGGATGTCAAAATATATATAAATAAATAAATAACTAAGCACGATAATGTTTATTTTTGGATGAATTTTCCGTACGATTCAGACTAATCAAACCAGTCCATTGTGGCATTATTTGCCATGTGAATCGTATCTCATTCATGAACTGTATTATTTTGAGTAATTGGATGTGGGCTATTTATCTTATCGATGACAAACTCGCCGACCGATGTATTCAGCAGAATGATCCTATTATATAAATCTCTTTCAATCTAATCAATGCAGTTAAAATGACATCATACATTTTTAAATTAAAATAATATGATATAAATTAGTTGATTGTAATTTTAATACAAATTAAATGCATCTATTAGAAAGATGTACATACAAACAAGCTCAATTATTTATCGTTAAAATATTTTATCTGCCACTGGGATTTGAATCAGGAGCTCTTCCTATCCGGGGAAGTGCGATAACCAATTACGCTACACAGTCGACAAATTTTTGAACTTATATGATACATCTTATATTGCATTTAAGATATATCACTACATGTTGATTATTAGATTGGTGATAAAACAAATGTATAGATGTGAAGCATGGAATTGGCAAAAGAACGAACGTAGACTAAATGCAGTTGATATGCTGTTTCAAGCGCGTGTATGGTAAATCTACGCACCATAGAGTAAATAATTAATAAATTTAACCCTCCGCATACCGTGATAGAAAGTGCTCGTGCGCAGTCATAATGTCTACTTGTGTTACCGTGAGGAATGTGAAATTTTTAAACATTTTAAGTGAGAAAAAAATGCTTTAATAGTTTCAATGGCGGTAAAATACTTGTAATAATACTTTTACTATTAATACTGATAAATATGATTATATAACGAAGCATTTCATATGCAATTTAAGGTTGGTAAATATTAATCTTGACGTAGACGTTAGCGGTAGACCAGTGGCATGATTACGAAAGGGTTAACTAATACAGTTGCTTCAAATAGGAATAAATAGATGTCTTACTTTGCAAGATTATGCAGATTAAATTTGACGAACACAGTAGCTTAATCAGTTTAAACTCTCTACCACAATAGAAAAGATCAAAGTTCGAGTCCCGGTGAATTTTTTCGATAGATAGACTTTTTCTGTGTGTATTTCTAAGTAATTTATCTAAAATTGTTTTGAATCTATCTGTTTGTAACGTAGTCAATAGAATTAAGAAAGGATCAAATATAGTTTAGGTACGTGGAACGTATGGATGATAAGTAGACGGTAAAGAAAGCATACAAGGCGAGTGTCGAAGGCATCAGGAATCAGTGAGATACCTGGCAAAGTTCCTGGCAAAATTTCTGCTAAAATTCCTGGCAAAAACAAGTATTGGTGAACGACCCATCTATAGACGAGTGTCCATCAGAAGATTATCATTTTAAAATATATATATAAATTGATTTTATTGTGTTTATTTATTTTTTTACATAGAGATGCGTACACGGAATACATGTCACATCAATATTCTTACTATTTTCAAACTAAGCTAAACGCTTGCGCTATGAAAATAGGACTAACTTGCTGATGTCCAACCCCCGACCACTAGATCACTAGGCCACTATACCACTATACCAATAAGCTACTCTACATTATTTTACTATGGGCCTAACAATTTTTTTTTTATCATAACAAAAAGATTGCTAATAGAACTTCTAAATGATACTGACCGGAACTTGTTGAATCAACGGGATCTAGTGACAGACTGGTTCCAAAGTAACGCAATAAAAACGAAGTTGCAATTTACTTCATTTATGTTATATATTTTATACTTATTGAATCTTTCATATTAATTTGACAGTTTATTTAGCGTGCAAAATGAGTAAGTTGTGTATCGTGAATTAATACTATCATACAGGAACCATTCCGTTACGTTATATATAATTCTAAGGGAAAAACTATGAATATCTACCTAACGGGCATATTATTAGTGAAAATCAAATATGCATTACAGAGAACGCATTATTATTGTGAAGTTGTAGTTTTTCAAAATATAGTTTTGTGATATTTTTTAATACAAATGAAATTAATCAATTAAAAATATATGCAGAAAAAAATCTATTTATCCAAAAATCATTTTGGTTACCCGGAATTTTTCCTATCCGAAAAAACGCGTCACCAATTCGCCACATCAACTGATTACATTTTTGACAAATTTTGTATTTTCATAATTGATAAATTGTTGGTCCAAACGTGTAATGTGCCAATAAATTAATTAAACAAAAAAGCAAGTGTGATTTTAACAAGGCATTGTTAAGCAAATTTACGTTAATTTTTATAAAAGCTCTTTTTTAACATATCATTTTACGATTCTGAATACTTATGAATGAAAATATACGAAGAAAATGAATCGACATTACGGTATGTCATTACCCACTGGCCTTGACCGTGACTGGTCTCGTATCGGGAATCATTTATCCGTGTATGATGTGACGACCGTGTTGTCGTTTTGATCAGTGTCACATAACATTTCATTGAGCCGGATAAGGTATACAATAATGATTGAATCGAAAACCAGTCTGACACTGACGAATTTGCATTTTTTTTTTTGTTGACGTTAAAGTGTATTCATAAAGGATAGTATAATCGCATTATATCTCATGAATATTATTTAAAATGTATAAATTGCTTGTTGACTTAACGATCTAGTGGTCGGGGATACCTTATTCTAGGAGACCACCAAGTGTGTATTATTTTCATAACACACAAGATTAAACTGTAATTGCTCGTAAAGCATCAGGGTGAGGTAAGTGGGAGGGGTATTGTTCGACGAGCGTGATTTGCGGATTTGCCAGTCGCAATTTAACTGGCTACTTTAACACAGACTTTAGTCTAGCAAAGTAGCCAGGACAACGCTGTATATATCAGAGGTGAAGTCTACTCCATCCCACACATTAAACTAAGTATTATATATGTTATGTATCCACCTCTGTAACTACAAAAATATGGATGTCAAAATATATATAAATAAATAAATGAGTCACTGGTCGGAGGCGCACCGCGCGTTCGCGATTGAGTATTATTTAAAGTGCGGCGATTCATTGGGTCGTGCGCGTCGCGCTTTTTGTACTCACTATAATATTCGACGAGTAATTGATGGGCCGAGCACACAACTTATCTGGTGTTGGGTTCAAAAGTTCAGACAAGAAGGGACAATGGCTAACCAAACTACTCCGGGACCATTAATGTCAGCAGCGACGCCAGAACATGTGGCTCAACTTCGACGTGAAGTTATTCGCAATCCGCGTAAATCGATAAGGAAGATTGCAGCCTATACTGGAATAAAAAAATCAACAGTGCACGTTATTTTGAAAAAGAAACTACAAATCGTGCAGTTTCTCAACGAAAATGACTATTCTTAACCTAAAACCTTAGCCAGAACGATGCTGGAATGCTTGGAAACATATTTTTTACTGACGAAGCACATTTTCATATCGATGGCTACGTTAATAAACAGAACATGAGATACTGGTGCTCCGACAACTCAAGGGAACGCCATCAAAAATGTTTGCATTGTCCAAAAACGACAGTGTGGTGTGTAATTTCTGCCTGAGGCCCTTATTTTTTTAACCAGCGAGAGACAGTCTCTGCTGACGTGTATTGTCAAATGATCAACGAGTTTTTGGTACCGCAACTGCAGCTGTTTCCCGAGTTCAACAAACAGAATACAATATCAGCTAGGCGGGACCATTCCATACACAGCTAGAGTTTCTATGGAGAAGCTGAGGGGAAGTTTTCCCAATAAATTAATCACCAAGTACGGAGACATACTCTGTACACCTGACCTTACACCGTTTTTTTGTGGGGATACCTTAAATCGAGAGTTTACAATAACAATCCTGGAACAATTTAGGCTCTACAAGAAAATATCTGCTATGAAGTTGATGCCATTGAACCAACGCTTTGCTTTTGCGTGTTCGCAAATTTAAGAGTCCGACTGCAAGAGTGTATTGAGAGAAATGGACGACATTTATAGGATATTGTTTATAAAAAATAAAATCCGCATCATTAAACTCAATTTTGTATAAATAAAATATGAGTATAACATTGTAGTTTTTTTTTATTTAATATAAACTTAAAAATTTTCCGCTGGGCACCCTTTAGTAAGAATATTGATGTGACACGTATTTTGTGTGCACATCTCTATTTCTTACGGGGCAGCACCCCGGGAATACATCCGGAGCGTTAGAAAATCGGGTAGCGAGAGAGCGTCCTCAGCCTGGATAGCAACCCATCCCGGCCAATGCCCGGGGGAGGGGGTAGCAACCCTTTATCCGGCCGCTAACGCCTGTTTTAGAGCGGGGTGAGGAGAGGCACGCGGCCCATGCACAGCAATATTCAAATATTTAAATTTCGCGCCATAAATAATAAATGCAATACGTGAACGTCACACGTGAGATGCGGTCGTAACAAACTGATACGTGATTGATGCATTTGAGATGTAGTGCTGAAGACCCTTGTTGCACATACAACGCGAGAGCTGAACATCAAAAACAGGCTCTCAACCATATAAACGATTTATTATGATTCAACGTGTCGTGAAAACTCCGTTTAAAAATGTATTGCAGTTTTAATAAATACTTTTTTTTTTCAGGTGCCTCATTCCAGAATGCAACGATACGACGTACGAGGCATCCTGGGTGTCCAGCGCTATTCCCAAAGACGAAAAATGTTCCAGGTATGCTCCTGTCAGTGGAAACTTTACACGGAGAAGGAGTCTAGAAGATGAAGCAGTGTGTTCCGCCGAATTATTCGATAAGAATACAACGATACCGTGCGAACAATACGTGTTTCTCAAAGGTGGTACATTCTTAGAAGAGGTAAGTTCTTTTAATATGTTCATTATTATTTATTCACTTCTCAAAAATATGTCTTACGATAGTAATTATTACAGATACCGTAATAATAATACAGTTACACTCTGACCACAAAGTTTTTAAAATAGCCTAATAGGTAATAGGCATAATATACCAAGATGGATTACTTAGCTGCTTACTTTACTGGCTCTAAAGGTCAGGTCTGTTGCCGACTGCTCAACTTCTCTGCAGATATCTCTGTCAAGATTTGCAGTCCTCCAGCAGAAGGTTTGCAACCGCATTATATTATAACTCAGAGCTGGAGTTCCTCAGAGACCTCGTATCTAGCAACTTGTTCTGCCGACCAAAGATGGGCCTGAATAGAAAACAAAACCCTTAAACCCAATAAACCTTAATATACCTTTCCCACTCTGGCCAACTAATTTGTTAGGGATTACACCGACGGAGGAACAGATTGCATTTCGACACAAAACGGTCAACACCTGTGTTTCCTTTAATGTTCGAGAGTAGCGCCGTACGTAAAAATCTAGCCTACGAAAAAGAATTCTGCAGCATCCGTAGTGCAGTGATGTCTTCGTTCTTTACTACCAAAGTGAGAGTCAACTTGAGGTGAAAATTGACGTCCAACCCAGGACCGAGATCAAAGTAGGCCAGATCCATCTGCCAATATTTATTTCATGTTCCAATTCGGATTGCTTCCACTAACCATTAATTTAATCGATACAGTTCACGGGATCTTATCCCAACACCGATTCTAACAAGGGCGTGAAATACGTACCTACGTAGGACAGTTTCTGTGAAAAAAATTAATAATTACCAACCTATAGCACATTAAAGTAGTCGTCGTGTATACACCATGTCTCGGAGACTCGCCGTATTCGATTCACTTTACTTTCAACGTACGTCAAACGTCAAATTTTATCGTCATTCGTCAGTTGGATGATTTTAAACCTCCCCAGCAGCAGTTAAAACGATATAAATATTTGTTATTACATTAATTTTAATATTTTAGAGTGTACTTTCATCATTTCAGTTTGAAATTCGATAAATTCTACGCGAATTATATATTCTTTCAAAATGGTGCTAATAGTTAAACATCTAATCAACGTCACCTACATTATATACTCTTTCAAAATGGAGCTAATAGTTAAACATTTAATAAACGTCACCTACATTATATACTCTTTCAAAATGGTGCTAATAGTTAAACATCTATTAAATGTCACCTGCATTATATACTCTTTCAAAATGGTGCTAATAGTTAAACGTCTAATCAACGTCACCTACATTATATACTCTTTCAAAATGAGGCTAATAGTTAAACATTTAATAAATGTCACCAACATTATAAACTCTTTCAAAATGGAGCTAATAGTTAAACATCTAATCAACGTCACCTACATTATATATTCTTTCAAAATGGGGCTAATAGTTAAACATCTAATCAACGTCACCTACATTATGTACTCTTTCAAAATGGGGTTAATAGTTAAACATCTAATCAACGTCACCTACATTATGTACTCTTTCAAAATGGGGCTAATAGTTAAACATCTAATCAACGTCACCTACATTATGTACTCTTTCAAAATGGGGCTAATAGTTAAACATCTAATAAATGTCACAAACATTATATATTCTTTCAAAATGGTGCTAATAGTTTAACATGTAATAAATATCACCTACATTATAAATGACGTTATTTGATACGTAAAACATGCAAAATTGTTGATTTTCTCGGATACAAGACAAGTCTGATTTGAAACTTATTGAAATATTGGTGTGACATATATTCTGTAACATTATATTTTTTAAATAATGCCTTTAATTACGTTATAATATCACTTTTAGCCGGGATATTCACCGAGCAGAGTGGCGCAGCGGAAGCGTGCTGGGCCCATAACCCAGAGGTCCGTGGATCGAAACCATGTTCTGCTAATCTATTTATTTTTATACTATGCGATGAAAGCTTTTATGTAAGAGTCTAGTCTATAGGTCTAGTCTGTAGGTCTAGCCGGCCAAATTTTGAAAGGCTCTCCGCCAAAAACGTGAGGGAAAGAGAAGATAATATCTATCCGATTCACGTTTCTCGATCCCAATTTAGATTAAAAAAAAACCTAATGCTGCTTTCAAATCTACAAAAGTTGCAATTAAATAACTCTAGTTATATAAGATAGGATGACGTACTCAAGGAGGAAGCTTTTTAGCAAATATCTGCCATTTATATTCTGAATATAAAAATATCTATTATCGCTAGCTCAGATCTGAGCTGGAGCGACTTGGAACATCGACCCCTATGTTAAATTTGACGTTTCATAATGGATGAATATAAATAAAACAGTGTTATAACTCTGCTAGAGTTTATTAGCACTACTCCAGTTTCGAGAAAAACAGTGACTCTCATTGACAGGTGAAGTATTAAACTTTTAAAATTTATATCCATCCATTATGATGAAACTCTACAAAGTTAACGCCAATTCTATCAATAATATAATTATAAAGAGAACAAATTCATATAAGTTCATATGTGTCAAAAATTTAATAAAAATGAATGGTTAATTCTGGCGTCGGCTATCAGATTACTCAAAGGTATTTGAGATTCCGTAAAAATAAGGTAGATGGCTCTTTCAAATAGTGGAACGATTAAATGTATTAATATAAAAAAGGTAACATACAGGTTCGAAAATTTGTCGCTAAAAATATCGTCGCTGTAGCATAGTTGGATAATGCACCTTCCCCGGTTTGGAAAGAGATCCACGTTTGAATCCCGGTAGCGCAATAATAATATTTTTCGATAAAATTTATTTTATATGTATATCTTTCTAATTAATATATTTAATTCATATTTACAAATTATTACTTCGTTGTGATTATCGTTTTATGACCATTCATACAATTTGTTAAAAACATGTTTGTATACATGAAATTCCAATACTTACGTCCTAATTAATGTATTGTGAGGGGTAGAACTGAGGAGTTCTATCCTCTACCGACTAGCTAGGAGATAGCACGAAGATTCGTGAGTTTTTCGTCCCAGGACCACATATTTGCTTATGTCTACTGCGTTCCGCTACTGTTCTTCGCTGAGGAAATTTATAATAATAACATTATGGGCTGCATTAAAAGAGATCTCAGATATCAAACAATGGAGCATTTTACAAGGAGTTAAATTCATGACATGGTGAATTTCAAGATTCACACAAAATGTTATTTATTAAAGTGCCTAAACAGGCCATGACAAAATTCACTAAATTTCTACGTTAAATTTATAACCAAATTAATTCTAAAACATAACGTACCAAATTAGCTTCAAAATAAATAACAATTGGAACGACCTAATTCATGGACAATAATCTTATCTTATGCTGGGTTTCCAGCATAAGACTCTACAATAATAACCTCAAGACTTGACAATGAAGACGTAACCTTATATGAGAAATCTCTCCGTGCCATCCTTCCTTCCGATCGCACATTGACGACATACAATCCTGGCCACAAATTCCTATCACCGACCGGCAAGATTGCCCTCCATCATAACAGTTATGACACCTCCATCGCTAAACGGTGATCGTCTCGTTTTCCGATCCAAGAAACACAAGTTTCTACCTCCATCCAGAAACGTGCAATTTGTTCCTCTATCCAAAACCGTGGAATTACTTCCTTCAATCAAAAAAAGAGATATCACATTTCTGTAAGATACAGTCTATCATACAATCAGGTACAACAGTTGAACAATAAGTGCACTAGTATTCGAACAGATAATTAGTGTTACCCTTTAATTACAACCGTGTGCACTTCGCACCCCGTTTATGACTGCAATAACCGACTTGCCACATGAACTCCCTTTCTATGTATCGTGCGGTCTGACGTTCGCTCGTATCTATTGATACCAGTTTCTAAATGTGGCCACCCCAGAAAAAATCAATCCTAAGTGATTACTTGTATATTAAATGTGATGTCCTTGAGTTTGTATAGATGTGTGTGTGTGTGTGTGTGAGCGCCGCACCGCCGGGGCAGGATGTGTATCTGTGTACGTATGCGCGGGGATAAATAGGGGACGCGCGCAAGGCGCGGTCTCTTTTCTGCGTTATCGTTGACTTCGATACGACTTATATACATTGCACCATCATTGTGTTATTGTTGTAATAAATACATAATTGTCATATAAGAGTTTATATTGCACAACCAACACTCCAACTACGAGGTGTACAACTGAAACGTACTAAGTACATAATATTAAATAAAAGTTAATTATTTTTGTAAATAATAAGACAAAACATTTTGTTTAAACCACTGTATATTGATAAATCAACGTGTTTCGATACCTACGGTATTTTCGCCAGGAAATAATGTAAACAAAATTTAAAAATACAAGTATAGATAAAAACAAACCTATAATGTTTTATCTATGCTTGTATTTTTAATTTTAGTAATCATGTTGATTTATCAATAAATAGTGATTTAAACAAAGTGTTTTGTTTTATTATTTATATAATACGTGGCCATAAAGTAATTTTGCTAATATTGAAAAAATTATTTATATGTTAGAAAATGTGTTATAATGATAAATTCGCAACGTCACAGTATACACAAAATTCAGGAGTCCGCCTAGTTCGTCACTAATAAGTTACTCAATCTATTTCTATCTGTCATAATCATCATGAAATTTGACGTCAGACTTATTATCACAATCTAGGTTGTAACGGTAACATCAAATATTATTTTCGCAAATCGGATCAGGGATCTTTGTCAGGCTTTTCCATTCAAATAACTACAATTTTAAAGAGGCTTTTTATTTTTATAGATAGCTCAGAGTCCATGTTTCTGTTCTGTATATCAATAGTTCTGTTCTGTATATCAATCTTTGTTTTATTAACCACTTAATTTAGTTTAAATACATCTACCGGTTTCGAAAAATACCATTTTCTTCTTCAGGATGTCATAACTAACTAAAAACATTTATTATTGTTTCTTTGCCAGAATTTATTTAAAAAAAAAAACAATTAATTAAAAAATAAATTTAGTGCCTATCTCAAATTGTTACTTAATACAAATTTACTCGAATAATTTTTAGGAAAAAATTTTAGACTGGGACTCGTAGTTAAATTTAGTTGGTTGTTTATAATTTTTTGATTAGTTTTACGCGCTTTATTTATCTCCAACGATTCTAAATTATTTAATTTGTGACCAACACCGTTTATATGTAAAATTGACAACCCCAATTTTTTATCAAAACCATGACCATTTTCTATCAAATGATTAGAAAATTCAAACATCTCAAATGCTCCCTCACTCTTATAATTAAAATTTCTACCCATTTTACCAATATAAAATGCAGCACAATCCTTGCAACTAAGTTTATAGACACCAGAATTGTTAAATGTATCATCTTTATCTTTGGAATTTATGAGTAAATTTCCTATACTATTATTCGTATAAAATGACGGTCTAATGTTTCGTGGTAGGTGTTTAGATATTTGATTCGAAAAGTTATTTATGTATAAAATCCTACGCCAATTATCATTATTATCATTATGTTTTATCTGTGATTTATATAAAAATTGATTATTATTTTCTTTTAATTTATTTTTTAAAATAGTCTATGAAATCTGTATTATACCTGTACTTAACTGCTATTTTTTTAATTGTATTCAATTCTATATTGAAATTGGATATTAACATATGAATATTGACTAAACGATGTATCATGGAGTGGAATCCTGAATATTTGTGTATAATGGATGATTAGATTCATTGTGTATGACAGTATCTATAAAAGTTGGTTTTATAAAAATTTTGAATTCAATTTTATTATTATTTTTAATCAATGTTAGATCCAAAAAAATTAGTGAATTTTGGAGATCAAAATAAAATATGTTGGGTGATAGATATTTATAATTAAATCATCACTGATTTTGTTTTGTCATTGACTGTAGACACAACACAAACTTATCAACACTTATCAATGAAATACTAATTTGCAGGCACGTGCACTCAGTACACTAAAATATGAAGTACGTAAAATATGATGTATGTTGGGAAATTAAATATTTATCGGACAAAATATCGCGATACATTAAAATCTGAATAATTTGATCACAATTGTGTTAGCAATATTACGAAATATATATTTGATTTATTTTTTAATAAGTAGTGACTGCACGCCACTGCTAATTTAATTAAACTTTTAATGTCAACTCTAATTAGAAACATAAAAACAAACATGAATGCCAAATGTTATGCAAATAAATTTGATTTAATATCTGATCAATCATGTTAATTAATTCGGTGCGTTAATCTCAGTAGCATTAAATAAATATTATTCATTTTTCAATAACGATCAATCACTCGCGTACATACATTACTTCTGCCTACTCAAATAATTCATCTTATTTTTTTTTATTGCAAAATCATTGTGATTGCAGAGATATAGCAAAAAAAAATCTATTTTTCTGTATATCTTTCTAATCGATACATTTAATTTGTATTATAATAATAATATAATACCACAGAACCATATTATGAAAAAAAAACTGCAATAACAATAATAATGTACTTTTAAAATTAGCAATATTAACTTTGTGGTTAAAATTCATATTTTGTATTTATTATCTTTGTTTTATTAACCACTGAATTGAGTTTAAATACATCTACCGCTTTCGAAAAATACTATTTTTTTCTTCGTATTTTTCGAAACCGATAGACTCAATTCAGTGGTTAATAAAACAAAGATAATAAATAAAAAATACAATAATAATGTGTTCTCCTCAAAAACGAAAACAAAATAATAATTACTTTTAATGTAGAATTTTACATATAAAAACATTTTCGAACTAAATATTTATTAGACTTAGATTATACACAAATAAAAATACAGGGAAACTCGTAAAGTCAATTCCAGCGACTGTAAACTTACTCGTAGTTGTAAATATTGCTTTTTGGAAAAAACAGACCGAAATTTTAACATAAGAGTCAAAGAGCATGTGAGATGTTTAAATAATCTTGGTTTTTCAGAATTTTCGATTCATTTATCGATAACACTTTTAATAAACATTTATTTTTATTCTTACACTGCACTACTTCCCAAGGTGGAATTTGGTCTCCTTTACATGTGCTCTCCACTCACTCCTGTCTCTGGCCATTCTTATCAATTTCCAATACCCTCCTATTTTGCTCCAGTCATCCTTGGCCTTGGTCCTTGATCGCTTCCACTGGGTTTTTTTTTTTTGTAAACATTTGAGATTATATATTTTACATATAAACAAATTTGGTTTTAAAATTGTTTTTTTATTTCACCACCCAGTGGTAAGTTTTTCCAAATATTTATTATCTTCAGATGAATATCCCGTGTGAGGGTTGGAAACGCACGCTAATCGGAACCATGCACAGTCTCGGTACACTGCTAGCGCTTCCTTTAATCGGAGCTTTCTCCGACAGATTCGGAAGAAGACATGGCCTGGTTGTCTCGTCTCTTTTAGAGGGAATCCTTGGTATGATCAAAGGCCTCTCAGTCAACTACGCCATGTTCCTAGCTATGGAACTCATAGAGCCAACACTTGGATCAGGAATTTATACTTCTGCGTATATTTTGGGTATGTTGCATTTTGGGTATTGGCTATCTATTCATATATTTACATATATTTATTTACTTCTGGTACCTGGTGAGTCGTACGAGAGAGAGAGTAATATGGAGATTGCATCTCTTAAAATTATAGCCGTATTAAAAATAAAACTTACTGTATGGACATTACAATGTTAGATACACTGACATTGTATTGTATATCATCAAGATATTGCATAAGGTGAATGAAGCCTTAAATGAAAAAAAAATCAATTTAGGTAGGTACTTACAATTTGAGAATAAAAAATTGCAGGAAAATCTTAAGGGCCGTTTGTGTGATCAATAGTAATTTTTTACTATAATAAAAAAAACTTACTTTCTTTGAAAAATTGCAAAAACGAGTTTTTCAATCATTAGTAAAAAATATTAATTCATGTACATTCAATAGTAAATTAATTTTACCATACAATATCGGATGGTAAAAATCGTCAGTTAAAAATGGCGGACTCTTCATAGCTGTTTTAAAAAATTTCTATTACATTATTAATTCTTTGAAAATTGCAGTACATGACAATGAATTATTCAATATGTCACTATTGTAATGGTGAGAGTTCGTCCAATGATGATGTCGCTGTTAAATTTATATTAGAACACAGACCGAAGATTTTTTGCCAGCAAAGTGACAGATTTCAAACGCATGGGTGAATAAAGTCATAGATAAAACGTAATGGTGAATATTTAAAACAATCAAATTTGACGACATTTTCAGAATGTTGATGATTGCCACGTCATTGGCGGAATTAGCGATAGAAAAAGTAACTATAGAAAAAAACATATCATAGTAAAATGTTACTAATGATACGCTAAGCGTCATTTAATTAGCTTCAACAGACATATTACGTAAATAATAATGTTTGTCAGATCAAAAGTATTGAATTATGTTTACCTTTTTAAATTTGACTTCTAATGCATATGTGTACAGATTTTATTGACTTCATCTGGTTTTATTTGAATTGCAGCCCTCGAACTTCTAACTCCATCAACAAGAGTCGCTGCCGGTGCATTGATCAACATATACTTTACACTCGGTCAAATGCTAATGGGACTATTTGCCTGGGTATTTCCATACTGGAGGACATACCTGCTGGTCACGTACGCCCCGTCACTTCTCCTGTTCGCATTCTACTGGATATCTGACGAGAGCATGAGATGGCTCATCTCCAGGTATAGGTACCAGGATGCCATCGACGTACTGACTAAAGTGGCTGCGGAGAATAAAAAAACACTTTCGGACAAAGCTTTGGAAAGCCTCAGATTTAATATCGAAAACGCAGCAAATATTGATGTAGAGGAAGTCAATAAAAAAGAAGATGAAGTGTTGGAAAAGAAACCTTCTCCATTGCGTCTCGTGCTCAGGTCGAGGATTTTAATTTTGAGGGTGCTGAAGGTGTCCGTGTGGTGGGTGACGTGCACCTTCTGTTTTTATGGATTGTCCATTAATTCAACAGTGTTGAAAGGCAATATGTACGTGAACTTCATCTTATCTGCCGTAGTGGAAATACCGTCTCACGTAGTTGGCTACTTTGGTCTCACGTACTTTGGAAGAAAGAAAACCATATTTACGTCGTTTTTGTTTGCAGGCTTGTGTATTCTATCGTTTGCGTTCATTCCTGAAGGTGAGTTTGTTTGTACATTATCAAGTTGTTTCAATTTTATATATATATATATATATATATATATATATATATATATATACACACATATATATATATATATATATATATATTTAACGTGTTCTAAGATTCACCGGATCAACTTATTTCATTGAAATTAAAATTGAAAAATGCTTGCTTATTTACAAAGTAACTTTTCAATGGAAGTTTTTGCACACTACATTCATATTTTGACCCTACTAGGTGGCGTAACTAAAAAAATAGTCCCCAGTACTAATTAGAAAAAAACCATCCCTATGATATATATTTTATATTACAAGATAGATACACGGTTTTACCCATTAAATCGATGTTCGGATTTTTCCAGACAGGATATTCCAGATACGAAAATGATTATTCCGGTCATAGATTATTTCGGTCGTAAAATATTTTTAATATTATATTCATAAATATATAGTAAAAAATCTTACTAGAAATCAGTTTTCGAAAATTGAAATTCTCAGCTGGCCAGTATTTTCCAACTTTTATTTAGCCGTCACCCTGATCGATTTATTTAGCAAGACAACATAATGCCACCGAAACAGTAAATTATATATTTAAAATATTTAAATAATATGTCTATTTGGATATTTGTTAGCATTAATTATACTGTGGTAGACCACATCCCGTTTTTGGTCAAATATAATTTCAGCGTTGAAAAATATGTTTTACGGAAATACTGGCCATGACCGCGAATAAAATATAAATATTATATTATTTGAATGATAGTAAAATATTTTTGTCTAATGACGTGATTTCTCCTTAGATTTATCCTGGCTCTCGCTGGTGGCATATCTCTTAGGAAAATTCTTCGTGACCCTCGCATTTGGGTCAGTATACCTGTACACGTCAGAACTGTTCCCAACTCAGCTGCGACATTCCCTTCTGGCCATGTGCTCCATGATCGGCAGAATTGGATCCATGCTGGCTCCACAGACTCCGCTGCTGGTAAGCTGTTGTTCATCTTAAATCTCATCTGGCATTGAACAGGCGAAAGTAAAGTGAATGCAGTAGAAATAAAGTGAATCAGGTAATTCCATTATATTTTTTATCTTTGTTTTATTAACCACTGAATTTGAGTTTAAATACATCTACCGGTTTCTAAAAATACTATTTTCTTCTTCAGGATATCATAACTAACTAAAAATATATATCATTGTTTCTTCGCCAGAATCTATTTTTAAAATTTAAAAAAAAACAATCATTTAAAAAATAAATTTAGTACCTAACTTAAATTGTTGCTTAATACAAATTTAGTCGAATAATTTTTAGGAAAAAATTTTAGAATGGGACTCATAGTTAAATTTAGTTGGTTGTTTATAATTTCTTAATTAGTTAGCTTAATTTATCTCCAACGATTTCAAATTATTTAATTTGTGACCAACACCGTTTATATCCCAATTTTTTATCAAAACCGTGACCATTTTTTGTCAAAAATAAACTCAATTCAGTGGTTAATAAAACAAAGATAATAAATAAAAAATATGAATTTTAACCACAAAGTTAATATTGCTAATTTTAAAAGAATTACATTATAATAAAACTAAATATTTAATTAGAAAATAATAGATGAACACATATACTTCCATATCTTGAAACAAATGATATCGTAAAATGTAGTGTTATTGTCACCAGTTTTTAGTTTTATTCCTACCCCTTACCACTACTTACTACTCTTCCTACCCGTTACTCAATCGTCCATCGACCCATTTTTGTTAATGGTATAGTTTTTATTTGACAGATGTATCTTATGATATTTAAAATAGAGCGAGTTTAGATCACCCTTTATATTCATAAGCTATTGAATAGCATTTATAAATTTCATACATTATTACAAAATCATAAACAAGACAATATTATTTTGATTGTTGGGTACACTTTGACGCTTAAACAAAGGAACTGTTCATGTATCAAAATTCAGACACATATTATTTTATCATTTCTCAATACATTTGAACTTATCAAAAACTATTGTCAGATATTTAAGTTCCCTAAATATTAAGACATACAGAGTGCAGCATAAAAATGCGCAGATCAATCTTTTATTTTTGTATTTCGATCACACGTTTTTCTACTCTCAATAAATTTTTAAAGCGTCGACAAGATAGACTAATTGTTTAAATCACGACTGGATAAAGAGCACAATGCGAGGAGCGCTCTCGTTCACGATTTGGCCATGACGTATTTTTAAAAATAATAAAGATTGCAAGATTTTTATTGCGATACAAGAGATTGCAAAAATCTATATCGTTTAAAATGTATTTGTTCATATTTTAATTAACGTGCAAAGGGGGGATTGAAGATGAATACTGGGCCTCGCACAAAGAGACTGGAAAATAATATTATAAACATTCTTATTGCGAAGTTGTAATTATTCAGAACAGATGCTCTGTGATGTAGATGGCTTTCAAATAATGGAAAGACAGATAAATTAATTTGAAAAAATGTAAGATATAGGTTCGAAAATTTGTCATGAAAAATACTGGCGCTATAACACAATTGGTAGTGTTCTTCTCCGGATTGGAAATAGAGATCCAAGTTCGAATCCCCGTGGCGCAAAACAATATTTTTCGACAAAATTGATTTTATATGTATATATTTATAATTAATACATTAAATTAGTAGAATGCCAGGTAAAAACAATCGTTGGACAAACGCAAGAAGCCGACAGGCTGCACTAAAAGCTAAAGTCTGAAAGTGAAAAGTGTGAGAAACTTGGAAGCCTGTGAATAAAAAATAGATGATAGTGATTATGATGATATAAATGAAGATTATAATGAATTTTTAATTAACACTATAGAAAATACTATAATAAAAAAACTAGAGTTTAAAACACGCATGCGAAAGTCTTCCTAGAACGCATACAAGAGTTAAATAATGAAATAACAAATTCAAAAATACTCGTTTGTACTATTACTTTATTTGTAAATTATATTTTTTAATATATTATATTAGACTTAATGCTTCCAGCGATGTGTATAATATAAAAATGGTATTTAAACAGCAAAACTAATTACTGACTAATAAATTGAACAAAGTTATCTATTTACATAGTATTCCAATTTTCAAATATCTGATAGTAGAATTTGAAAAATGCGTCTTCAAAAAAAAAATTGCACGTAAATCTCTAATTCGTATATTTCAAAGAAAATTGACACATTACTCCAATGTAATGTATCAGTTACCTTTCAATTTTCTCTACACGTGACAGTATTTTTGTAAAAAAAAAAAATCTAAATTGATTTAAAGTCTAATTAATTATCATAATATAATATAATAAATAATTCATTAAAATATGAATTAAATATATTAATTAGAAAGATATACATAAAAATTCAATTTTATCGAAAAATATTGTTGTTGCGCCACCGGGATTCAGCGTAGCGTAGTTGGATAATGCACCTTCCCTGGTTAGGAAAGAGATTCAGGTTCGGATCCCGGTGGCGCAACAACAATATTTTTTGATAAATATATTTAATTTCTATTAAAAGTATCACAGATCTATGTTCTGAATAATTACAACTCACAATAAGAATGTGTTCTCCTAATAAAATAATTCATTTACTTTGTTTTTAACCACTGGGAGTTAATTCTATTCACCAACCGGCTTCAAAAATATATCAGAGTAATAAAAACTAAGTGAATTAATGAATTATTTATTTTAAATACTAAATTAATGTATTAATTATAAATATATACATATAAAATCAATTTTGTCGAAAAATATTGTTTTTGTGTCATCGGAATTCGAACCTGGATCTCTATTTCCAAACCGGGGAAGTACACTACCAATTGTGTTTAAATTTGATTTTATATGTGTATATTTATAATTAATACATTAATTTAGTATTTAAAATATCACAAACTTATATTCTGAATAATTATAACTTCACAATAAGAATGTGTTATCCTTAATAATTATTTATTATTAAAATGAATAAACACCACCACGTGTTAGCGTTAAATATTACAAGTAATAATTGTTTGTTGCCTATTTTCAAAATTTTTCTTCAGAACAGAAAAGTTATTTTATTTTCATTTTTATTTATTTATTGAAACACATATAACATACAGGAATTGTACGGCTAAAGAAAAAAGTTTATTAAACATATTTTACCCAGATTTTAAAATACATTGCCCAACTAGGCAAGCCTGTTTTAGGGCAAACTGGCAAACAAATTATATTTCACAAAACCAAATACCTCATTGAAGACAAAACACTATCAAATATAAAATGAAACATACAAGGCAAGTAAACGTGACAATGAGAGAAAAAAATTGCAATGTGCAATACAATATGTAAAAGAATATAAGCATATACAAGGTAAAGGAAAATATACAAGATGCAAGCTATAATGCAGTCAATACAACACACAAAATTCGGTTAATTATTTCATAATATAAAACAGTTTACTCTCAGTATACGTTCTACCTAATTTCAATAACCAATTTGAAACACCCCTTTTGTCTTGTCAGCCTTAGTGTCTAATATTCTAATATTATATCCACCTGTTTTAAAAATTTCTAATCAATAAATATAACACACAGATGGATATTAAGCTATTACGTATATATAAGATTTATGACTTATGTGGGAATTTATCATTAAATAAGTTTTCCCCATTTTTTTTTTGTATAATCAGTGACGTAGTGTCAAGTGAGTTCGTTGCTCTACGAAACCATTACCGTAACGGCTAACAGTTATCGCTTAATTAACGGGAGTCCGGTGAAAAACCGATTTTTCTCAACTTTGACTATCATACGTATAAAATAATGTTTAGTACTACAGGATGGCAGTCGATCCATTAATATTAAACAGTCTACGTAAGATGGACTTCCGAACCTGAATGAAAAATTAATCTGCGATTTGGTTATTCATATATTTTTTCATTATTACTACGTACTAAGACCAACTAATTCTAGAGATTTTTTTGCTTGTGTTATTTCGTTGGTTAATTATTGATATGTAAACATCTTAGCTCATATACATCAAACTCGATTCAAGTTATTTTTACGAAATAAGGCGGCGAAAAGCTTGGAACTGACAGGCAAGATTACAGAAAAGTTATTACAAGTTCTTAACACCGTAATATACGTTATTAATACATATTAATAATATACGTTGTTGTAAATATATGCAAACGATTCATATTTTTTAAATGGCGTACATGCCTACTTTGAATTATAAAAATGGTGTCAGAAAATAAGAAATCTAAGTTTTAGTTGGACATTAATTTGTAACCCTTTGTTTATTTACTGTGATGTAATATTTCGTCAAGGCAAGGTGAAGTCAGGTAAAGAAGGAGTGGTATGGCCAGAGAGAGGGGAGAGGTTGCCTTTGTTCAAGAGTATCTATGCAAAATTTGGTTTAGATTTCATAAAGAACAAACTGACTAACAGATTAACAACTAATAACAGATTGACAAACAGACTAACAGATACAATTTTGTTCAACAATATACCTTACAAATATATCTTTTTTTATTTTCAGGCTGAATATCTGACAGAACTGCCATCGTACTTATTTGCCGGATCCTGCCTAGTCTCGGCCGTTCTCATGCTCACGTCTCCGGAGACCCTCAATCTGAAGCTGCCCGAGACTGTTGAGGAGGCTGAAAAGATTTCACACAAAAAGAATCCGTAAACATATAAGCACCCTTCGTCAATATGTCATTGGCGTAGCGACTGCCCGGGCAGTCGATATCCAGAGCCCTTTTTAAGGCATGCACCGCTATTGCTGTAATTTAATTAGACAGCATCTGGGTACCTCACACAATCTTAGAGTTGTGAAATATATAGTGGTATTTTAATTTATCCATTTTTCGATCTGTGTTTAGTTAAAATATTGTACAACCACACACTGAGTATTAATATAATGTTTTTAATGATAAAGTATCTAATGTATATAGTAGTAATGGTAAACAGTTACGTGACTGTTTTTGTGTTGATGAATGGTAACCGAGATTTGATGATGATTGGTAACTAAGATTTAACTGTTGGAGGTCCACTTTCTAGTGTACCAGTCATTGTTCGAAGAATTATGTTAATCAATTATTAATCACAGTCACAATAGCAGTTAAAATAACGGTTTAAATAACGATTTCACCATCACTAGTATATATCTATATTGATTCGGTTCTTAGGAAATACTGCAAATGATCTGTGATCATCTTAATATGTTTATATTAAATATCGATAGTTTCACAGTAAACCTATTAAAATTTATCACACTAAAAAATTATAACGACATATTATGAAGCTTAAAGATGCAACTACACATAAATATTTTTTCTTACTGACAAAACACATCAAGAATTATAAGGAAAATTTATTTTCCGGGGGTGGCTTGAACGGTTGCTCGGGGACTCGAATATTTTTGCTACGCCACTGAATTAAATTAAAGTGAAACATTTAATACAAAAATTTTCAAGTGCGAGTTCATAAACCAATGTACTAGAATCATTAAATGAAAAAAATGAAATGAAAAGCTGAAGTAACCGGCATTGCCCGGGCTTTATGCAGAGTGAATATGCTTTATTCAAAGGGATGGGGGTAGTTTTTTTTTTCGAAATCAAACGTAGACAGTAATTTTCTTCTTATTTTGAACGTCAAATATGCAAAAATTCATCAAGAACTACTCAATTCTGCTTTAAGGGGTGGGAACGGGGGATGGAGGTGACTTTTCGAAATCACATGTACACAGTGATCTTCCTCTTGTTTTGAAAGTCAAGTGTACAAAATTTCATCAAACTCGGAATAAAACTGTAGAATTGTATAAATAACAAACAAACCAACTGACACTCTTTTTTATGTGTTACAGTGAATCTGTATTACCAGTGAGAATATATTTTCACTGGTGAAAGTATATTTTTGCTAAGCCGGTCAGTGGATGTATATCTAACAATGAAGATACAAATTCACTGGTTACATTTAGTGAGTTTATATTCGTTGACAAGCGAGAATACGCCGCGCGAGAATACTTGGCCTTGGGTGTCGATGTGTCGACAAACAAACAAATAGTTTGGTGGCGTGGGTGGTGTTTACAACTAGCACTTTTATTCGCTTATAATATTTTCGTTTATATTAAATAATATTATTTACTGCATAAACTACCGCGTTTATAATCTCAGCCATTTTTATTTCCTTTTCAACACATAGGTTAAGTTAAGTTAGGTTAGGTTCAATTATAGGTTAGGGTAGAATATACATTTGCTAAAACCTGCTAGTGAAGTTATATTTCCACTGGTGGAAACGTATTCGGAAATGATTTTACTGAAACGTCAGTGAAAATATATTCTCACTGGTAATACACATCCGCTGTAACATATATATAAATATCAATCAATCAACTATCGCCAATTGTTGTTGCAAGGCCCAGCGGATAACTATATCGTGGCCGCTACGAAGCCATAATAAAATATTACAATATTATACACAATTGTCTTGAACCAGCCTCACTGGGCAATTCAAATACTAAGGAAAATATTTTATTCTTTTTATACGCAGATGCTAATTTATAAATGAAAAATTCATAAATTATAACAGTAAAAAATTAATAAATAGCCATTGATAATTTTTAGTTTGAGTATTGTGATGTAATCTGAAATTAAATAGATAATAAAAAAATGATTCAAATTGAACTACATAAAAGTAATTTAAAACAATAGCACATTTTTAAAAGATTACTTATTGTTTTATAAAAATGTCATTGTAATCCGACTAAGGATGGCAATGTCGATAGGTTCTACAATCAAACAAATAAACATGTCGGGGGAAAAAATTATATTTTCAAATTTTCCTAGAGTAAATGATGGTATCAAATTAAATTATCATTAAAAAAAACATGAAAAACTGATACTTACCTAGGTTGGTCGCACAAAGCTCAGTAGGTTTATGGTTAAAAAATGAAATACCCAGACAGCAACACTTTTCATACCTATTTATGTGCCAAATTGTTTAGTTCGAAGTATGCGTGAATGTGATTTAAGTTATTACAAGTGTAACCGACGTACATACTGCGGGAATTATATTAGTACTTTGGGTATATGAATCAAAGTATTATACCAAAAATGTTGTTTCGTGTGCTTATTTACCGTTCTGGCTCGAGTATAAGACGACCCATGAAATTTTAGCGCAATATTTTTGAAAAAATTATTGTTTCATGTTTTTTTTTTAAAACAAAATGTAACTAAATATAAATTTGATTGTATTATTACATACCATATGTCACTTTCGTCTGTCTTTACTGCTCGAAGGGATTATTTTGTCATGTGTACACATACGCGTAATGACAAATTCACGCCAGTTTCTTCGAGAAAATATTTTTTATTATTGCGTATGGTTAATATTTATATATTATAATTATTTTATCCAATACATAAATATATTACGGAGGAATATCTAAAATATGAACCTAGTATTTAGTATATTTACAGAAATATTCACATAATTAAAGGCAATTTCAACTCAGTTTACATCATCGGAGAGAAAAGCTAATAATGAACGCAAATGACAATGTGTAAAGTGAACACATAATTCTTTATGTCCCAAATATAACGCGAATTTAATTTTTTGTGATAAAAAACATCGCCTTGTATTTGGGCAAATACAGTATTACAATATTTTGTGCATACGCTTGCAAATGTGCATAAATGCTGCATTTTTTACTGTCAGTGTGTGTATAAATTAGTATGGAAAACTGTTATGTGACTGTGATTGGTAACTAAGATTTAACTTTCTAATATATTAGTCAGAGTTCAAAGAATTAGAATTATCCATATTATGAGATGACTGGTGGATCAATTTTTACACCGTGTTTCTTGTTTGAGTTTTTGTGACTAATGTGTCTGTAGGAGTTGACTGTGTGGATGTTGAGGTTATTTAAAAATGATTGTCTCTAAAGATTTTGTTGCTGTGAGACAGAAATTCTTAACGTATTCTAGTCTCGCGCGTGTTGTTTATTTGTCGCGGTGTAGGGTGTCCGTTGCTGTAACTACTGCAGGGAGTTGACATAAAAAGGCACTTACAAAATATAATGAATTATACAGTTAAATGCGCGTTGAACTCTGGAGTGGCTCGCTCGTGGTGAAGACGGAATAGGTATAGATATAGACGGACAGAATTGCTTGGTCAGTGTCCGTCTCTGATGCATATTGTTTTACCGCGTCTGTTGATTGGTTGCTTTGGTTTGGGCCCTATATGGTTGATAGGTAAATTTTTACACGGCCATGTCTATGGGCGCATGCAAGGTCACCACATATCCATGAATTTACTCTACTTTTATTTATATTTTAATGAACTAGTTATTGCAACTGTTATACTGTTTACGCACCTTTTGTTTTTTCGACTGGCACCCTGAAATTTCTTGTTGATTAGTATTGGTCATTTTATGTGTGTGAATATTGCCGCTATTTTGAGATTGAAGGATCGCGGTCAAACGACCAGCGGAGCGCAGTTTCGATTAATACATCGACCGGTAAGGAACTCAATAATCCGAGCGAAGCCTACCCAGAGATAAGAAGAACAATAAGATCGGACAAGCCACGACGCCAGAGAATCAGCACTGTCAATCAAGGTTAGTGGTAATGTTCATTCAGCATACATGACCATTGACCATATTGTCAGTAGGAAACCCGGGAACAACAGTTATTGAAAGTATTCACGGAAACAATCCTTTTTTTTACCATTTTCAGTAAGGTATACATCTATATCCTTATTATTTGAGTCACTGTAACCAACCTATTACAAAATAACAAATATAAATAATACAGAAAAAACACTGTCTGTCTCGACATAAACTCTGATCTAGTGAGGTGAGCAGGGACATGAAATATTGAACATATTTAAGTTATAAATAAATAAATGTTGAGATACTCAAATACCAATCATCATTACACCAACATTTAAATAACAGTTTAAACAACGGTTTAAATAACGGATAAATAACAGTTTAAGTAACGAAATAACCATCACTAGTATGAATGCCATGGCACCAAAAACTACGTCAACTGCATATTTAAGGCATAGATAATACGCGTATAATTTAATAACTGTATATTCAGTATGTTCCAAAATACTTGCACACTTTACTGGGTCATCAAATAAATTTATATTAAGCTGAATTATAATTAATTTTGTACTAAAGTAATCTTAGCAATATAAAAAAGCGACTACACACTTTATTTAGTACCTATAAGTACATCAAATTTATGTTTTATGAACATATGTCGTTCCCTTATACGAGATATTTATCTTAAATTTTTTTTTTAATATTTTTCTTTCTGTACAAAGTACAATGCTGAGCAATCGTTTTCTAAAATTTCAAACATAAATGTAATCAAATTCAACTCCTAATAATACACGATAACACATAATCGTGAACCTTCTACAAAATGTTCCGAAATTTCATTCCATTTCAAACTCTATTTCAATTTATGATCTAAACAGTAAACTTCTAGACGAATCTCGACTTTAAGATAATATTATCCTTCAGTTAATAAAACTGATTATTTTAAGGTTATTTATAGAAAATATCCGATATCTAACGGTGCAATATCTTTCCTAAACAGTACGATATAAATAGTTCAGGTAGAGAAATAAGAATTTTGTACTTAATAAAATGATTAATAACAAATTGACATAAATATTCTGTCATAATATAATTTTATAACAATTTACAACATTTATTTACCTGATTGTTTAAAAAATTATAAACAAATAATTATTTGTAAATTATAATATTTATGTTTAAGCACAACGCTGTGATACGTGTGATGCTTAAATTGAATTTATTTGGTTAATTATTTATAAATAAACAAAACTATATAGAATAAAATATGTTTTAAAAGTTATGCAACTTGTCATACTTTTAAATACTGAAATAGATCATTAGGAGTACACACTCTAATTGTGAAGTTGTAATTATTCAGAACAGACGATCTGTGATATTTTAAATATGAATTAAATATATTAATTAGAAAGATATACATATAAAATCAATTTTATCAAAAAATATTGTTGTTGCGCTAACGGGATTCGA
This sequence comes from Eubasilissa regina, assembly GCA_022840565.1. Lineage (NCBI taxonomy): Eukaryota > Metazoa > Arthropoda > Insecta > Trichoptera > Phryganeidae > Eubasilissa > Eubasilissa regina. The sequence goes on from JAINEB010000025.1 coordinate 27,032,070, forward strand.
ACCTGGATCTCTTTCCTAACCGGGAAAGGTGCATTATCCAACTATTCTACAGCGACAATATTTTTAGTGACAAATTTTCGAACTTATATTTACATTTTTAATATTAATACATTTAACCGTTCCATTGGAGGCGCAAAAACAATATTTTTCGATAAAATTGATTTTATATATAAAATATCTTTCTACTTAATATATTTAATTTATGTTTGAAATAGATTATTTTGATATGCTTTACGAATGAATTCTGAAAAGTAAAATCGAACATTTTCGCATTGGTTATATTCTACGACTATAATATTTCTCAGTCAATCAAGAAAAGAAAAATAATAATTAAACTTACGTTATATAAATTTTCATTACTATGGAGTGTAGAGTTAAATGGAATTACATACAAATCGTCTACTTTTAGACTAATTTAATCTTGGGAAATCTAATCCCAGCCCAATTAACAGCTTTTATGAATCCCTGGAGTACCATGTATAATTCAGAATCTTTCAGGATTAATTTTTTTAGATTAATCTCAAGGTACCAATATTAAATCACGATTAAATTATGAAAATACATGTTTTGTTATTACTTTGGGTATGTTATATATTAAATACTAATTTAATGTATTAATTATAAATATAAAATCAATTTTGTCAAAAAATAATTACAACTTCGCAATAAGAATGTGTTCTCCTTAATAATGTTATATATTCACAATAATATAATTATTTCACATTCAAATTGTTATTTGCATATATATTTTTTTTCATTGATTTCTTATTTACTTACTTAACTGTAAGTACGTTACATGTATTGTTTTTTTTCTGGCATTTTATTAATGTAAAATTGTTGAAAAAATTTGTATTTTTCAATCCTGTGATTTTGGCACATTAAAATCTAATCTCGAAATCCCGGAATTGTAATTTTAATATTCACTATTAAAAAGGCTTATTGTATGGCTTCTGTAAGACAAATGATATGTTGTGAATTATTTATTTTGATAATTTGTGCCAGTATTAACCACATTTAATTTAATAGTTCGTTTTTATTATCAACTTTTATAATGTCTGTAACATGCATTTTTCATTTGCTTGTTCTCAAACAATGTTTTATAACAGTTCGGAGTAGTTATAAAAAGAACTTTAGAAATAGTCAAGTTATAAAATAAATACTACATTATTTTTAATTTATTAGTTAACTAATTGTACAATAATATGTTATAAATTGTATCCATTATTCTTTTGTGATGTTTCTGAATATAAAAATTCTACTTCCTAAACGATTTAAGTACCAAATCGCTTCGATTATGCAAAAACAATGTAATCATGTATAAGAAGGAATAAATTTGTGTTTATAATGCTTGTGTTAAAATACATATTCATGAATAATGCGACGCTTTCTCTTATATACGTAATTGGTCAATGAAAACCTATATATTTTATTTACTCATATTTGTTTGAAAAAAATTTTCGTTGCGTATTATAAAACGCGTCAGTTACAAAAATATGAAAAAAAAAATTATACATGATAAATACTGTATAATACATAAATTTTCTAAATTCTTTAATATAGTTATTATTAAATTAATATACTTCATGAATAATAATAAAAAATACTCTTTTTAAACCACTGTTTATTAATAAATCAATATGTGTCAAGACCAATGGTTTAAAATGCGAATTGTATACTTAAATTAAAAATGGTTGCATAAACAAAAAATTAAAACTATAAATATTAGTGATGGGTAATTAATTAGGAACTACTGTGAAAACAAATTTAAAAAGTAACTATTTGCAAAAAGAATTTATATACTATATTTTGTATATAGGTAAAATTTGAAGTAATTTTGGTATTAGAATTAAGGAGCATTTAAGATGTCTAAATATTAATAAATATTCTGAATTTTTCAATCATCCTTTGGAAACAAACCGTCATTTTGACAATAGAAATTTACGTACCACGGGTTTACAGATAGTTTTTTTAAATTTGTATTATAAGTGGGTTTTTTCTTATTATTTATATCGGATGTTGCCATAAAGTAGTTTTTCAAATATTGAAGAAGTAGTATACTGCAATTTAATAAAAATTTCACTGTGTATACTGAAAAAAAATATTTGAAAATTGAAATTTTTAAAAAGTTGTTTATAAATCATTTTGTTAAATTTTAAAGTTAATAATTAAAAATACACAACTGTTTAGTAATCACAATGCTTTTCTTTTACTCAGCAGACACCCATCTTTCGACATCTTTCTTAACCTTATAGCGTCCACGGAATGAGACACAGTGAGACAGACAGATGATAAGTTGCTATTCCCCCTAAAATGAAATCAACTAATCACAACGCTTATTAATGATCACGTGATCTAAAATCCAGTATGGCTGCCAGAAAGATATATGCGAAAAAAAAATGCATTACAGAATTGTCTCTTTAAGAAATGCTGGTGTAAAAACAAATATTTTGTTCATTTGCTTTCAAAATATACGTTTTCATCTACAACTCAAAAACACATAAAGTCTTTTCAGGGAGTTTTAGAATTTAAATTCTCCAAACTGACGAACGGAACGTCAATAAGCAATGGACTGACATTTGACGTTTGACGTAAAACAATCGTGAAATAGAGCATATCTCTGAGACTTAGTTTGTGGTAGACTACGTCAGCCGAGAGAATCTTATGTCATTCCTGGCCCAAAGAACTTCTATTAAAAAATCTCATTAACATCTCACTCGTTGACATTATCGTCCCTAGAGAATATATGACTCTCCTAGTATAAGTTCACAAGTCTTACCAATCGAATGTAAAATTGAAACGTCAAATAATATTTTTATTACCTTCGATATAAACGTTGTTTTTTTTTACTCTGTTGAACACGATTCGCATTTATGGCTCATGACGAAACATAGAAAATGAAAATTATTTCTTCATACTAGCTGAATTTGGAAAAATATTTTCTTCTTGTCCCCTTGAAGTGAAATTAAGTACGAAGATTAAAATTCTTATTTTATTACAAAATCATATGTCTGCGATGTTTTTTTACCAACAATGACGTTATTATTTACGTCATTGCAAAATGATGATGGAAAAACTAAAAAGTACACAGAGAAAGCTCGTGATGAAATTTTCGTTATAATAGATAAATAAACACATGCAAATGAATTTTTTTATTACAAAAGTAATACGAATTATTAAAATAAATATTCATTGTACTAATAAGATTGTGAAGTTGTAATTATTCAGAACATAGGCTTGTGATTTTTTTTAAGATATACACATAATAATTCACAAAAATAATGTGTTCTCCTTAATAATTTACAAGTTGTATCAATGTGTCCAAAATTTAATAATAACTAATTATTAATTCTGGCGTCTCCTATTGGATTACAAAGGTATTTGAGATTCCGTAAAAATGAAGAGGATGGCTTTTAAATAATAGAACTATAGATAAGTGTAACATATAGGTTCGAAAATTTGTCTCCAATGCTCTGTGTTAGTGTAGCGTAATCGGTGAATAAAATTTCCCCGGATAGGAAGAAATCCAGGTCCGAATCCCGGTTGTGACAACAATATTAATCGATAAAATTGATTTTATATGTATATCTTTCTAATTAATACATTTAATTTGTATTTTTAAAAATTCATTAAACTGTTGAATGGTATCCACGTCGTAGAGGATATAAAAAATCTCAATGAAAAAGATTGGTGGAGGACCAGAGAGTGGCAGAGTCAAGGGGAGTCCTTCATCCAGCAGTCGAGTGACAAAAACTGAAGATGACTCATTGTAAAAGAAGTTGGATGTTGATGCAGATGAAATTTGTATCAAGAACGTGATATTCAAGATAATAATTAAGGGTAAAAGGGTAAGAAGAAGAGTAAAATAAAACCAATCTGCTAATGGGCTGTACCACACGTATTAAAAACATAATCATATATTTTAAATAATTACGTTTTTATTAAAGAGAACACATTTTTATTGTGAAGTTGGAATGGTTCAGAACATAGGTGTGAAATTTGTCGTCAAAACTACTGTCGATTTAGCATAGTTGGTAATGCACCTTCCCCAAATTGGAAAAGAGATCCAGGTTCGAATCCCGGTAGCGCAATAACAATATTTTTCGATAAAATTGATTTTATATGTATATCTTGTATGTATATGTATATCTTCTAATTAATACATTTAATTAGTATTTAAAATTATATTTTTATATATTATAAAATTAAATCAAAGCTGCGAATGTGTTCGCTTTTATCACCACTTCCTCGAACGTCACATAGTCTGTGGACCTCCATGCCGATCTGCCGATGGTCATGTCCAGTGACAGTTTATGACTGAACGAAGACAAAGATGAAAAAGAACAATATATTTTTTAAACTTGAAAACATAAATTATAAAAATATTTATCCTGTTCTCATTGAACTGAATATTAAGCACATATTTGTAATACATTTTTTTTTATTTCTTCCTTCATGTCAATATTGACATGTATTAACTTCATTCAGATGAGACTCGTATCTTCACAAGTTCTGATTCGGGTCGCCCAGTTTCGTTTGTTTTTTCCGCCCTAGTAACATAAGTGAAAATGTTCTCAATTTTTGTAAAATCATCCCCATAAATTGGTCGCTCGCGTGCCGCAAACTTTAGGGGCGGTATTTTGTTAGGCCGGCATTTTGAAACTTGCTCAAGGGCGACTTTTTACCAAAAGACGTTCTGGACACTAGTGTTGACTGCAAAATATATTAAAATAACTAAAAATGTATTATTATTGGATTTGCTTTCTTGGATTGTTCATACCTGGATTATTATTATTATACACTATTATCGTTTTGCGACTTGTGATTTTGTTTTTCAATATTTATATATTTTTCGGCCGCCCCTTGATTTGGCCGCAACAGTCGTTTGCTCCGCCTGTGCGTAACGCCGGCTTTGCTCCAGGGTATCTCCAGCCAGATGCAATGAATCCATCCACCATTGTGGCACTCTTCCAGATCTTCCAAAGTTGTGCCTATGATAATGTCCCTTTCTAGGCCTTTACTTTGACACACAATGCGACCGAAGAATATTCAATGGTGTACATAAACCTTGCTGTGGTTGGATTCGTTGGAGGAAAGGGGATTCGTGCATCATATTATCCATGGGATACGTTACGTCATATGTCTCTGTTATGCTTTTAATACTATTGCGGACTGTCAAGTCTCCACTGCATACATAAAGATTGGAAAGACAAAAGTGTGACCCGACATAATTTTAGTTGCTAGCTTGATGTCATTGTCTTTCCACATTCTCTACAGTTGGTTCATAGCAATTTTTGCTAGATGTATGCGACTTAGAATTTCCTACCCATTGCCACCAGTGTTCGTAATCAGTGCACCCAAATAAATTCCTTCTTGAACCACCTAATATCGTGCTAGTTGGGAAGTTTGTTATGATATTGTTTGTTGTTATAGCATGAACCACAATCAGTATTTTCGTGCTTTATATCTTTTTTTCTAAATCGAACTGGTAGCTCGCGAAATCAATTTTTTTTTTATAATACATGCAATAGTGTAAAATTTCGAAGAGAAATTTGATTATTATACGTGAATTAAAATGTAGATCACAGACCACAAAATATGCATTCATTGACCCAATATTTTCATTTTAGTACCACTTACGCAATCAAAGAGCTCCGCTACTTTTTTTTTAAATATGACTCGATTGGAACGAAAATTTAAACGCTGACAATATAATATGCATTAATGTAAAAAATACGTCTTGTTTACACGAAGATTTAATTTTCGAAGAGTAAATACTATTACTGTTGCATAAATGTGTCGTAATATATCGGATTTATATTTCCACCAAGAATGTGTGTAGAATGCCCCTCGTCCCGCAAGTAATGTTCCAAACCTCTGTCCTATATGTACACTTCATATCATGTCTATTCATTTACTAGTCTGTGATGTAGATGTATTCTGATTATGGCGTGCGCCTAAGTGGGGTTTGAAGTCAATCCCGAAGGAAGATATAATACACCTTTACATACACTGTCGTGGCAGTTTTATGTGTCGTTTCCTTCTGGAAAGGTGGCGAGTTATCGGGAGGTAAAAGATAGGATGGCATTTACTTGTGGGTCTCCGATCTCTGGAAGCTGGTTCGTTTCTCCCTGGTCCACCAATTCACAAGCGACGCAGAATTGTGTCTCGTACTTGAGGACACTCGCGTTAAAAAAGTAATTGATTTAAAAGTATTAGCGGTAGTAAAAAATTATAAATTAGCGGTAATTAAGGTTAGCGGTTGTAAGCGTATTTACAGCGACGGCAACGTACCGTGTTCGGTTTCAAAATCGGAGTGACTCGTTCAGGCGTATCAGCTGACTGCAGAAATCTTCTTTCTTTCTCCAACGTGCCTAGGGACTAGGATAGGACCAGAGTAAAAGGGAAAATACATATTTCTGTAATCCAATGAGAGATGCGTGCGTCGTACATTTAATGGCGCTAACACCTTCGATGCACATTTTATAAATATATTTTATGAGTATATTTTGCAAATAATACATCTACACCTGCTAGGGATGGAATATTTAATTTAGCAGCATTATGTCTTATACATAGTTCACATAATATTAGCGTTAAGTTCTTCTTCTTCTTTTAAATAGGCAATCCACCCTTCAAGAGTAATTTGTTTCACTGATCAAGGTGAAATTTTATTTTATAGAAAAAAGTACAATAATATTATAGAATAGAAAATATTATTAAGGAGAACACATTCTTATTGTGAAGTTGTAATTATTCAGAACAGACGGTCTGTGATATTTTAAATACTAATTTAATGTATTAATTATAAATATATATATATATATATATATATATATATATATATATATATATATATATATATATATATATATTAAATTAGCATTTAAAATATTATATTACAAGTCAATACCATTGTCGTTCAAAAAAATAGCTATTATATAGATTAAATGTGGCGAGTTAAGGGAAAAAAAATGATACAAGTTACCGCGAGTTGAAAATTACCATTGACGAGATTACTGTAAAAAAAAACAGTGATCCGCAGTGGACTGGCAAAAATGATATGGTCAAGGTTTTCCTCATCGGCACCACACTCACACATTGGAGAATTTATCAAGTTCAATTTGAATAAATCTGAAACTACCTGGCAATGCCCAATTCTCATTCTAGAGATATATGATATTGTTCTTTTGGAGACTTTCCTTTTGGAGAACCAGGGAGTGCGGGGAATAGATCGTTGAATTATTTTAAGCCGATTACCTTTATGATTATTTGAAATTATCGATTGTGTAGTTCAAATAGAATTCGTACGTTTTTTTACCATATTAAGTCTGTTATACATCGGGATATGGAATTGATGGGGGAAAACTCCAGAATGAGTGGCCTCCTCGACCAGTTTATCAGCACATTCACTTCCATGAATTCTCTTATGTGCATGAATCCAAACGAACGACACCTGCTTATTAGCGTTAGGTTAAAAATGTATTTTTTCTTGTAAATTTAGCAATATTACATTAAATATATTAATTAGAAAGATATACATACATATAAAATCAATTTTGCGCCACCGGGATAATGGCTCTTTCAAATAATGGAACGATTAAATGTATTAATATCAAAAAGGTAACATATAGGCTCGAAAATTTGTCGCTAAAAATATTGTCGCTAAAAATATTGTCGCTGTAGCATAATTGGGTAATGCACCTTCCCCGGTTAGGAAAGAGATTAGAAAAGAGGTTCGAATCCCAGTGGCGCAACAACAATATTTTTCAATAAAATTGATTTTATATGTATATATTTCTAATTAATATATTTAATTAATATTTAAAATATCACAGACCGTCCGTGCGGAATAATTATAACTTCACAATAAGAATGTGTTCTCCCAATATTACATTCTAATTTTCATTAATTTTCCATCTCCTCACAGACAATACAAATCCTAATAAATTAATTTATTTTTTTGACATATTTTGCACCATGATCACTGTGCTTGTGTGGGAACCTTGGTAATGGGAATTTTAAAAAAAAACCGTACGCAAGTGCACAATAATTATTATTCCCATTAATCAAAACATCGCGTTTCCTTTCACAAAACAAAATCATGTCAGTGGTGTAGTTCAGATATGCATCACGTTCTCAATTACAGATCACTAAATGTGAGTAATACAGGATGTTTTTAAGGAAAGTATCTTAATTTATTTATTACTTTATCTATCAAAACAGAATACTCTTTTTGTAAATATGAATATATTCAATACAAATTAAATGCATCGATTAGAAAAATGTACATGCCATATAGACAATCTCAATTTACCGAAAAAATATTATAGCTGCCATCGGGATTTGAACCAGGATCTCTTCCTATCCGGGGAAGTGCGCTATCCAATAACATTACGTCAGCTTTGTAAATTTGATGTCAATTTGAAAGAACTGCAACATATAATTTCGAAAATTTGTCGACTATTTACAATTCTGACGTAGTGTAATTGGATAACGCACTTCCCCGGATAGGAAGAGATCCTGATTTAAATCCCGGTGATATCTAAGATATTTTTTCGGTAATATGTATGTATATCTTTCTAATTGATTAATTTAATTTATATTAAATATCACAGACCTTTTTTCTCAAAAAAATTACATCTTCACAAATAATAATGTGTTCTCTTTAAAATATTCATTTATTAATACACTAATTTTAAAAAAAATTGATTAATTTAATGTCGATCAATTTCGACACATGACTTAAATCTTCATCAGGACGGACGCACACTAACTAATCCATAAAATAAAATATGCAATAAAATTAATTGTCCGACGGTGGTATGGACACTATAAGAGAAAGACTGAGAGAGACTTAATATTTATCATTCTTTATATAATATTATTTAAATATAGGGCGTTTTTAACACCCGCTGAAAAGCTGGACGAAAGAAAAGCTGGATTTTCTCATCTAAACACCAAAAAATTTTATCATGACTAACTATATTAAATCAAAAAAATCGTCAATAAAATTATTTCCGTTCAAATTTAATTCCATATTATTATGTTATTTACTACTTTATCATAATCGATAATCTCTTTAAGGCACCACTTCAATGGTATTACGAATCATAGACATAATGACTTTATAATTATTATAAATCAGTTCCCTTTGTACTTTGTGCACACCGTGTATTATATTTTAATAACCCCGCTAGGGGCTATTACAAATGAAATGAAAATATCTGACATTTGCACTTGTTATTCCAAATCTAATTTGGTCGGGTGACCCAACGCTATTAATAAACTGCAGAATTATAATGATGTAATTAAATATTGATGTGTTATATGTAATAATAACCTGCATCAACTATAATCCGCTGTGCAGATTCTACCGACTGTGTCGCTGTGATATTTGTGAATTTGTCTCCTGACAAATGCTTATTATATTCCACGCAGTACTTACACGAATAATTAAAATTTTTCGTCCAGTGACTCATTTTATCATATTCCCCGCACTTACACACACACCTGTCACTTCCCGCGTCGCACTCCCGCGAACACACACACACTCATACTGACACTCTGACCTTACAATACATCATATGTCTTTCTCATATTTAAATATTGATTATATAATTAATTTACAATAAACCTGTACCGTTTTAACGAAGTTCGAGTGACATATTTAAAAACTTTTTGAATTCCATTAATTCCTTCAATTTTATACCTTTATATTTTTTAGATGGTAAATTGAACAAATGTTTCCTTTCCTTTACAGATATTATAATAAAATTAATTTTCTAAAATTTTCTTTAGATTCACTAAGATAATCTTTGCGTAGAAGCCACAGAAATTAATTTATATGCATAGTTTTTTCCTGTATTAGTACATTTTTTTAAATCTTTTGATACATCTTAATAATAATTTTTAATATGTATCAATATCAAAAAGGTAACATATAGGTTAGAAAATTCGTCACTAAAAATATCGTTGCTGCAGCATAGTTGGATAATGCAATCCCCGGCTTGGAAAGAGATCCAGATCAAAGAGATCAAGGGCAGACCCTTTCTTTCATAATTTATAATCTTTCAATTTTTTTGGGCGTCTTTCAAAAGCGAAGATAGCTCGGAGAAGCTATTGATATTGAAGGCGGAGCTATTTGATTGCGTAAGTGGTACCAAAGTGATCACGCGAATGACACCAAAATTAAAATATTGAAATAAGTAATTTGCGTTAGTTCATATCTATATATTTGGTAGTCTATATTGTTACACAAATTACTGTCACATATTGTATTGCTGTTTTAAATTCGATAACTTATTTTTATTGTAAAATATATCTTTTTTTTATTATTATAGTTTACGATGCAATAATACCTATATTCTTTATCATTTTTTTCATTTTCTATTTAATTTACAGTTTGGAAACAACCTAAAAGACTACTTATTATTACCTATCTCTATTTAATATGGTCATCCTATTTTAACATGCATGTATATTTTTTCTTGCGTCAAGGTGAATTATGATAAATTTGAGGTGTTTAATTTTTTTTACAGTCAATGAGAACAGATAACATAAAATTGCTATTTAGTAAATAAGTTATCACGCCGTCCGCAACTACAGCGGAGCACGAATCAAATTAGGTTATGAAGTGGGTTATAAATACATCGTATGCTGTGTCATAATGGACTTTAATTATAATTTTCCACAAGGCTGTGCATATTTCCTTAGAAAGTGTAAAGGCTGTGGTCGAGTCAAATTGAGTCATTCATTTTTTCCCTCATTTATAATTAATGCTAACTAAAAAATGCACGTTATATGACTGACATATGTATAACATACTAACACTACATGTGTATCATATCACCAGTACATAGAATATGTTATTTGGGTTCTAAAATCTCTTTGACAGATAACGTAACCCCGGTCTCGGGTGAAAAAACTTACCGCTGCACTACAGATGAATCAAATATATGAAGCTCTTTATTAATATTGGTTTGTTACAAACTTTAACAAGGGTCAATATTTTTTTTAATAAAATAAAATATTTGTATTTAAATTTTGGTATTAGGAATGTATTATATAAATAATAAAAAAGATTTATCACACAGTCCTGAGGAGATCGTGGTCATCGCAAACACTTAATACCCAAAAAATTTAATAATTCGTTATATTGGCAGACGTTACGATGTGTCTAACATAACAAAACTTCAGTAGGGAAATATTTAGCTCTGTTTGATTATTATGCAGATTGAACAAAAACATTACAAATAAGTAAATAGTGTCGGAATTAAAAACTCTAGCCGTGGATTACGCTAATCCATGTAATGAGAGCTAAAATTTTATAGGGCTCTTTAGAACAATTAAATTATATTTAGCAATATTTGAATATGTCTACGAAAATGATTTTCACATACAGAAGCACTGTTATTAAACAAATAATAGATATCTCATTGAGACGGAACTATTTTTTATTTTTGGAAAAATATGGAAGTATGGGTTATTACAGGGCTTACGACCTGTCTTTTGTAGATGAAAATCCAGTAATTGTGTGTTCTTGAACATGTTTAAATATTTCTAATAATATACTGGTCAAAATAATAAAATATATGAAAATTGAAAAATATTGATTTTTCAGGCGTATTCTAGTATTATGTGTTAAAAACATTTTTACAGATAAATATTGCTTGAAATAATTTCAAAAAATAATTAGATTCTCATTGTATCATATATGCTGTTTCAGGAAATGAATATCAAATTTAGTCCATAGATGGCGATAGTTTAGTGGTATTCGAAGTGTTTCCGCAAATTAATATATATACAACTTTCAAAAATTTTATAGATATGGAGGTTAATTGGATGGAATGGTGAACGTTACATTGTGTAAAGCGATCACTTAAACCAACCGATGACAGGTCGTGAGTCTTGTAATTACCCATACTTTTCCATTAATAAAAAAATATTTATGAGATATCTATTTGTTTATTTTATATTTATTTTTTAGATTGTTAACTGTGTTTAATTAATCAGTTAATGAATTAAATACATCTACCCGTTTCGAAAAATATAATTTTCTTCTTCACGGTGTCATCAACTAATGAAAAACATATATTGTATTGTTTTTTAACAGAATCTATTTCTTTTAAATTAAATTTTGCCTATTTTAAATATAAACAATGTTGGCTTTAAATTGAATAATTAAATAAAGAATGTAAAACTAACCAAAATATTATGAACAACCAACTAAATTTCAAGTCACATTCTAAAATTTTTTCCTAAAAATTATTCTAATAATTTTATATCAAGTAACAATTTAAGTGAGATATTAAATTCATTTTTAAATAATTGTTTTTAAAAAAAATTCTGTTAAAGATACAATATAACATATGTTTTTGATTAGTTGATGACATCCTGAAGAAGAAAATTATATTTTTCGAAACTGGTTGATGTATTTATGTCATTAAGTGGTTAATAAAACAAAGTTTATAATCTAAAAAATGGATTTCAACAAAGTTGATTTAGCAAATTTTAAAAATATTTATGTTTTTTTTCCAGAATCTTAAGCAATGCACAGATTTTTGACTTGTACGCACTGCACGCCCCTGGCTTCTAAAACTGATTTATCTATAGATATTTAAAGTGCTGTATTAAGAAAACCGTGATTTATCTTATTTACTTTCCAAAATCTTAATAATGTCATTATTCGATTTTGATTTTTTAATATTGGTTCTAGAACGGAGACATAACTGTATTCAATTGTACTCCATATAGATCCGCGCTAACATTAGGCGTGCATATAATTTCATTTTCAGAACAATCAACTTTTTTGAATAATATTAAAAGTTTTTCGACTCGGTCCAATTGAACACACATGTGCCATGATGAATACCATATTCATTGTATCCTAAAGAGTTATATGTTGTTCATATAAATCAGGAGTGTCTCCTGCTCCAGCACATCTGCATCATCAGGATAGTGTATCTGCAGTAGCACAACTGATCGCTCATGATTGTGAATTTATCTAAAACATCGGTCAAATTTGACATTTGAAAAAAATTATTTATTTAATTAAAATATATTCAAATTACTCGTACTTGTGAAGTGATATATATAGTAAATCAAAATTTGCAAGCAGTAAAAATTGACACTTGTTTCATAGTGAAATTATCTAATGTTTTATTAACATTTTTTAATCAATCTTTATAATGAACCCATTGGAAGTGGATCTAGATGGGATAATCAAACATTTAGGTAACGTGGGAAAATACCAAGTACGACATTTAGTTTGGACGTTAATCCCGGTGGTACTGGGTGGCCTGCACACGAGCAACTACATCTTCGTCGCACCTGATGTCACATACAGGTATAAAAATCAAATCAGACTTCGCCTCATATATCTCTCTTCCTGGCAGATCATAAATTTCATCGTAGTTATATATAAAAGTTTCACAATAAAATTAAAATATTAGATAGGAGAACACATTTTTATTGTGAAGTTGCAATTTTACAGAACATAGGTCTGTGATATTTGTAATACAAATTAAATGTTTTAATTAGAAAGATATACATGTAAAATAAATTTATAGTTGTTGCTCTTTCTATCCGGGGAAATGCATTAACCGATTACGCTACGCCAACACAGTAAGTTGACGACAAATTTTCGAACTCATACGTTGCACTTTCAAATCGATGCATCCATTATTTGAAAGCGATCTTCTTTATATTTACAACTTACCGTGTTGGTGTAGCATAATCGGTATGGCATTGAAAAAAACAGCATGTTTAAAATTCCTTTATATTTAAATGACTCCAGTCTTGTACAGCTGTGATATTTTTTTATTGGCTACTTCCTTGCTCTAAGTATTATACCTGATCTCAATGTCATGTGATTTAATCAATTCGACCTGGATATTTCAACGTATGTGACAATGTCGGTATAAAATTTTTAATACCGTTGGATTCAATTATTATGTGTTACCGAAAAATGTATTTCAAGTCATTTCAAAAATGTTTGATTTATCTTTAAAAAAATAAATATAAAAAAAAAAACAAAATACTACATAAAAAACAAAGCATTATGGCGTATTTAATTTATTTTACAATTGTCATCGCCATTAATGTTTTGACGACAGAACATAAATAATCTATAATATATGGCAAGAAAAATGTTGATAACAATTTAACATAACAATAAACCACCATGGTCAAAAAAATTCTCCTACAGTGGATATAAATTACAAATTGATGGTAATTATATGTGTTACGGTAAATATCTGAATAAATCAAAATTATTTGATAATAAAAAAAAAACGCGCAGAATATTTTAGAAACATATGTCATAAATAGCATTGTATGACTTATATTTATTTTACACATACGTATATAAATACATTTATATACATTATTAAGGAAAACACATTCTTATTGTGAAGTTGTAATTATTCAGAACATAGGTATATATACACATATTATACATTTAAAATTAGCAATATTAACTTTGTGGTTAAAATTCATATTTTTTATTTATTATCTTTGTTTTATTAACCACTCAATTGAGTTTAAATACATCTACCGGTTTCGAAAAATACCATTTTCTTCTTCACGGTGTCATAACTAACTAAAAACATATATTATTGTTTCTTCACCAGAATCTATTTTTAAAAAACAACAATTATTTAAAAAATAAATTTGAGTTAGGTAGGTAAATCCCAATCATGTGAATCTCTGAGCAAGTTGGTGGTGTGAAAGCTTGGCGTCCTATCCTGACGATTATCAGTCACGTATAGGCGACCGTGTCACAATGTACCTACTCATATAATGTATAATTTACAATTACGTATTTCGAGTAGGTAGACCTTTCCAATATTTCTTACCCAGGACCGATGCAATAAACTCAAGGCTCCTATCTCGGTCCTATTAATTCGCCGCCTGGTTGGTATTTTTTTAATACTACTATGCAACCGTTCGATAGCACCTCGCATATATGACAGGGCGATACCGCACGGCTGCCGAAACAAAATTTACCCTCATTGTCCCCGGCTGACTCACTTTATTAGTAAATAAGATATTTACAAAACATTTAAATAAACAACAAAACATGTTTATATATAAAAGTGATAATACGACGGATTTAACCCGCAAGAACAGTACATCGCATATTTGAACAGAAGGTAGAAAATAAAAATAACAAAGTGAACGAGATTTGAGTAACAATGATATTACACAATAGTTGGAAATTGACGATTATCAAGCAAAAGCAGGATTATCAATGTAAGCACTAGTAACCAGAATAAGAGAAAAGAGAGGAATAATAACGATGAAGCTACTCAGCAGCAGAAATTCTCCGAAAGATCTCCGATCTGGAGAACTACACTCGAACAAAAGCCTTAAATAACATCAGATTTCTGCCACGCTTAAACAGATCTGAGTTCCTGACGGAACTCTCTCCAAACCCTCTAGCATATCTTGCCTTGCATCCGTCAGAATCACGTAATGCCTCACCCGGCTGCAAGCCTTAAATCGTATTAAATATTATAGAGAAAACAGGCCAAGGAAACGTGATGGACCCTGGCCATGACATTAACCTCGAGTTTGGAATCACTTATCCTTACATGTGATCGCCACTTTGACGAGGACATTGTTTTGATCAATTAAACCAGATAAGGTAGACAATAAAATATAAATCGAGAGACCGGTCCAAGATTGGCGAATATACATGTATAAAATTGTTAAATCTTAAAGACTTACCTGGACAGTCTGCAACAGCGACAACGTCACATGCACCCCGTGGACAAATCCTGGAGTCAGCTGTGAGAGCGACCCAGGACCAGGATTTGTGGAGGTACATCACGAGTCGAGTCTCATCTGATTGAGGCACCTGCATGTAGCGTCTAATTCCAAAACCCCCTAAAACGAATCTATGTGTTTTTGAGTTATGGATGAAAAAGTACTTTTGCAAAGTTTTTTGTTGAATGCAAATGTACAAAATGTTTGTTGTAATGAAATTTTTTTTCTATATGTATCGTTCTGGCAGCCATACTGAATTTTAGATCACGTGATCATCAACAAGCGTTGTGATTTGCTGATTTCCTTTTAAGGGGAATAGCAACTTTGGGGTATTTTTGAACTAACCCTGATTTTGAACATGCAATATCAATGGATTTAATAAGGCGCTATATATATATATATATATATATATATATATATATATCAATATTAACATGAAGGAGGAGAAGAAGAACAACTTGTCGCATACTGTTCATAAAACCATTGTTTTATTGAAGATATTTTCTAAAGAAATAATATTATTTAACTAGTGTTGAAAACTCTTGCTACGAAGGGCGTGAAAGACGTATCACATTGACGTTTTAAGTTTGAAAAGAGAAGAAAGAAAATGATATTTTTAAAAAAGAAGTTCAAAATCATGTGTATATAATTATTTAATAAAATAACCTACCTATAAAACATTCGTATCTAGTATTCTAGTTTTCAGATTTCTGACTATTAAGAAACTGTACCTGTTTACACAAGGGGCTGGTGAAATGGAATGTAGGAAAGGTGGTAAGAATTTAGTATAGGGACTGAACAATGAAGGCTCAAGGACCGACCAAGTAGCAAGACTTACCTGAATTTTCTCTGCTGTAATCACAGCTCTCCTGAACTTCAGAAAACTTCTTCGCTGATTCGCACAAAGCACTGAAACACACAATAGATGTTTTGGTAACAGTATTTGTACAATAACAGATCAGTGTTGCGAGCACATAGCAGTACGTTAACACTTTTAGATAGTTCAAAAGTCATAGATAACACACGGTAAAGAGAAGGGGGGGACAGATAGGTATAGTAAACCTAATTGAGCATTCACACGCGCACAGCCATCGACGATCTGTGGATCTGTCATAAATACAGGACAATATCTTTAGAACAAAAATGTCACATTATCCGTATATTTCAAAGGAATCTTATACTTCGCTGCGATGTCACATCCTGGATTTTAATTTAAATTAATTTTTCGAAAAATTTCAAGAAATATGGTGTAACATTTCGAAAATACGCGCCAAGACCGAGGGCGCCATCTACCGACGCGAGTAGGCGCGGCCGGTGGAGAGAGAGATCGGAGGAAGGTAGAGGGGGACTTCGTAGCGAGCGCCCGAGCTGAGCGGTGCGTGTGGGCGGACGCTAAGCGGCGCTCCGCTGAAATTAGAGTATTGGCGAAGGAGATCGAGAAATGGAGGATAATTTATCGCAACAAGGACTCCTCTACTTTCCTCCGACCTCTCTCTCCACCGGCCGTGCCTACTTGCGTCGGTAGATGGCGCCCTCGGTCTTGGCGCGTATTTTCGAAATGTTATATCATACTTAATTTATCAAAACTTCAGTGTTCCAAAAACCTTGTTAAACATTTTATTACACAGAACTAACATAAATTTTTTTCAGGTGCCTCATTCCAGAATGCAACGACACGACGTACGAGGCATCCTGGATGTCCAGCGCTATTCCCAAAGACGACAAGTGTTCCAGGTATGCTCCAGTCAGTGGAAACTTTACACAAAGAAGGAGCCCGAAAGATGAAGCAGTGTGTTCCGCAGATTTATTCGATAAGAATAAAACGATGCCGTGTGAACAGTACGTGTTCCTCGATGACGATACATTTATTAAAGAGGTAAGTTAAATTGGTTTTTATTATTTATTAACATTATTATTGACAGTAGAGAACATAATCTTATGACCCATGTCCATGAGATTTTGATTTGAGTCGCTTAAGATACGTACGTACTAAATGAGTCATTCTATTTCGTGCGAAAAAAGTGATGAGAGAAATCTCATTCATGGATACGAGCCATTATAAACAAAACGTCCTTCCTTGAAGAGAAGTGTTAAAATTCCTTTGAAAAGGTACATTTTTTTGGTTCAAAAATATTTTTTTTTAAGAGTAAAAGAAATCTACTGCCACATATTTGAAAAAAATTATTATTGAATGCTGCTGTAAGATGATTTAAATTAATAAATTTTATTTTGGCAGGCACCTAGATGATAATCATAATTATTAATAATTTCTATTGACGTTGGATATATAATACAAGGCGTCCTAAAAGTATTTTTCAAAATAAAAAATGGATGGGTTTAATAAAAAAAATGTTTATTTTGCATTTAAGTACAGTCCCTGTGAAATTATTTCTTAGAAATTATGTTTTCCAAACGTGGTCCGTTATTTCGCTGGCACTCTTCTAAACGGGAGGAAGGCTGCCATTTCTTCTAGGATTTTTTCTTTTAATCGGTCCAGAGGGGGAAGATTGTTACTGTACACCATTGATTCAAGGTAGCCCTATAGAAAGAAGTTCATCGGTGTCAAGTCAAGGCTACGTGGGGGCCAGTTTGTGTCACCTGATCGGGATATCAATTTTCTAGGGAAAATTTCACGAACAACTGGTAACGGCACGCCCATAGCGACTGAATTCTAAGGGTCTAGCGATTGACATATCCCCCGCACCTCTCCCGCTCGTTGCGTCGGTAAAGCGATAAAACCAAAATGAAAAATACTTTTGGGATACACTGTATTTTTGTTTTATTTTTACCTAAATTAATCACAGTCATAAGACAAATAAGAACTAAAACAAAATTTAAAAATGAATGAATTTCAAACCGGCAATAAGCAGGTATCAGATCTGTGGAAAAATAATATCGCTTGCATAAAACCTTAAGCACCTCGCTTAAGTCAAAACTTAACTGAAATACTCTCCATCTCCAGGTGAACATCCCGTGTGAAGGTTGGAAGCGCACTCTGATCGGCACCGTGTACAGCCTTGGAACCCTGCTAGCCCTTCCAATAATTGGAACATTCTCCGACAGATTTGGAAGAAGACACGGCTTGGTAGTGTCGTCTCTGTTGGAAGGATTTCTTGGTATAATCAAAGCGCTTTCAGTCAACTACGCCATGTTCCTAGCTATGGATCTCATAGAGCCAACACTCGGCACAGGAATTTATACTTCTGCATATATTTTGGGTTTGTTATCTATGATAATATTACGCTTCCCAATCTAATATCATTAGCCAATGTCGTGTTTCTAATATTTCTAGGTTAAAATTACTTAAATGTTTTATCTTTTATATGTTCAATAACTGTAGGTAAATATATTGTAACGCCGTGACCTTCATCCGCCGATGGAATCCGGTGCACAACGCCACCAGCTAAGCTCAGTCTGTGGGTACCTTAGGGTTGGTGTCAGAATGCCTATCTCAGATGTGTGGGGGAGGTCTCAGACAATAATAACACTATAGTCACATTAATTGCACTTTATTCACGGTAGAATTGTCTTTCATTACACGCAGAGGGATTCCTAACATTCCTTGGCCAGGCCACAGCATCGACTCGTCGTCGGGAGGTTTCCTGAGGACCAATCCTGTCGTCATAGCGCGGACGGAGCTCGTCGTAGCAACAAGCAATCTTGACGAAAACCTTTAAATTTTTAAATTCAATATATAATTTGGAATCAAAAAAATATTTCAATTAATTTAAATAATCGAAATTTTTTTTTGAAATGCTGAATGAAAATGGAATGTTTACTTTATATACATTTACTATTATTTTCAGCTCTTGAGCTTCTAACTCCATCAACAAGAGTCGCCGCTGGTGCACTGATCAACATTTACTTTGCAATCGGTCAAATACTAATGGGACTATTTGCGTGGGTATTTCCATACTGGAGAACTTTTTTGCTGGTCACGTATGCCCCGTCACTTCTAATGTTCGTATTCTACTGGATATCAGACGAGAGTATAAGATGGCTCATCTCCAGGCACAGATACCAGGAAGCCATCGAAATACTGAATAAGGTAGCTACGGAAAATAAGAAGAAACTCTCAGACAAAGCTCTCGAAAACCTCAGATTCAATATTAAAAACGCAACCCGTATTGATGTAGAAATATACGATGGAGAGGATAGTCGAATATCAAAAAAGAAAATTTCTCCCTTGCGTCTTGTATTCAGGTCGAATATTTTAATGTTGAGGGTGCTGAAGGTGTCGGTATGGTGGATCACGTGTACTTTCTGCTTCTACGGATTGTCTATAAACTCAACAGTAATGAAAGGTAACAAGTACGTGAACTTCATCTTATCTGCCGTAGTGGAAATGCCAGCTCACGTAGTTGGATATTTCAGTCTCACGTATTTTGGAAGAAAAAAAACTATATTTTCATCGTTTTTGTTTGCAGGCTTAAGCCTTCTATCATTTGCGTTCATTCCTGAAGGTGGGTTGCATTATTAAAATCTTTAATTGGTTTAAATTAGTATTCAACTACTTTAATAATGTATTTACACCGCTTACAGGTATGTCCCGGCTGTCCCAAGCGGGCTACTTCCTCGGGAAGTTCTTCGTGACCCTCGCATTTGGGTCAGTATACATGTACACCTCAGAACTGTTTCCAACTCAACAGCGTCACTTTCTATTAGCCGCGTGTTCCTTGATTGGAAGATTTGGTTCCATGTTGGCACCGCAAACTCCGTTACTTGTAAGTTTTTTGTAAATATTTTTTTTAATCTAAAGCCGGGTTTTCACCAAACATACTGTTTTCAAAAAACCAAACAAACTTGTTTTGTTGTCTTAAAAACAGTTTTGGGAGACTGTTCTAAAACTTTTGTCTCTATTACCCATTTTGTTTAGTTCCACAATAATGTTCTTCACCGTCAATGATTTGTTTATGATTAGCTGTGGTTAGTTTTTAATTAAATAAAAATACTTTATAATACATACGATGTTGGGTTGAATGAAGAATTGAGATCTCCCTTCCATCATTTTACTAGAATGTCAAGTGTGATTTTAAATTGTTCATTTATCTGGTAGGGTCTAAAATCACCAAAAAAATACAAATAACCGAGACTCTTGATAAAATTCAGATAAAGAACTGAGTACAAATGTCGCAGATAACAAAATTACCTACATTCGCTTGTTTCAACCAAACAGACTAAACAGAAGGAACAAACTTGTTTTCCTTTGATATACTGACTCGAGATGGGTAAGTATTTTATTTGCTAAAAACACTGTCCTAGAAGAGACTTGTTTTCAAAACTGTTCATTTTTTACAAAACATGGCTCTTTCTGTTGAGAAAAACAGTTTTTGTTCATGTTTTGTCCCTTTGGTGGAATCCCGGCTTAATACGTTATTAAATAATGTCAAAATGTGTTGGTCTTTCTATGAAACTTTAATCTCTCTGAGAGTCGGTAAAGGTACGTATGTACCAGATGCGCAATTTTAATTTGGGAGATGATGTAATGATTCATTGAAACCTTCGCGCTGAATTCTGTACTGTATTTTACCCGATTTCAAGACGAATCATATGTATTTGTTTTGTAAAATAGTATATTAGTAATGAAGAAACAGGAACTCGACCTTTTTCTAGTTGGGATATCCCAAATTAATCCAAATTAGTATTTTACTCAGGATCCTAAAGTATTGAAATGGACTGATTTTAATATCAGAGGAAGGGTATGGGGTGACTCAGATTTGCTCAGGAGGGGATATGTCTATGTGTTGCGCAAGGTTTAAAGACTAATTAAGCAAAATTTGGTTTAGATTGATTAAAGGAAATTGGAGTATTAACTTCTGTTGGAAACTGACAAACGAACCATAAATGGTTGACGGTACAACAAACTTGAAGTGAGACGCATAACAGCGAATCTTCAAGACATGGTGCGCACACGGAGTCAAGGCGAATATTTTCTCCACAGAATCTTGTTATGAACGTGATTAAAAACGATATGCATAATATGAAATAGTCCGAGGATTCACCAACTTATATCTGCATATACCTAAAACGTATGTTATATTATTATCTCACCCAAGAGCCAAATAAGAAACACGTGGACAAAGTAAATAATGTATTGTTATGTGCAAATGTGTTCGAGTCCTCGCGTTAAAAAACCACGCGGGTTACATATTTACTACAGACATGCTCTACAGCGCAGGGCTCTGCGCAAGCAACGTGGACTACTTAGTTATACTTGTTTTGCATGTATGCACAACATTCTATTTTTATCACATCTGCAATATTTTAAAACAAACAACACATAGATTGTAAATCAGCCTATGATAGGGCACACTGTACTTTTAACACTACACCTGTTTTTACATCTGAGATTTAATTTAATTTATTACTACTGATACTTTTCGATATACTCCTACCTACACGCATCTCTATATTGCATATATTATCTTTAATTCTACAATATCGTCACACCGCATAAATCGTATGAAAATCGATAAAACCAGTACCTGAAAATACATAAAGAAAATTACGGTATTTTTAAATCAGTAAATTTCATGGGAGTAAAATCTGTATCTCAAAGATTGTCTCAAGTTAAAAATATCTTTAAAATCTCATCCGTGAACATGGGCCATAAAGGAGTACATAAACCAAAGGATGTTTTTTTAGAGGTTTGTTTTTCGAATTGGCAACACTTTTGCCAGCGACAGCCAATTTGACAGCTGACAGCTGATTTGTGCTCAGTTTGGTTTTCCATTTTATCATGAATAGACTTATGCCAGAACAACCCTTGCAAATTATACGAATAACCATGGATCGTTTTCGCATCATGCGTACTTTAATTGTTGTTTCTTCAAAAATTATGCCGGCCAGAACGTTACAGTTAATGGAGAACACTATAGATCCATGATTACTGACTTTTTCGTTCTCCAATTAAACGCCATTAATGTTAAAGAGATGTGGTTTCAACAAGACGAAGTGACATGCCGCACAGCGCGCGCCGCAATCAATTTATTGAAGGAAACATTCGATGGGCGCTTAATTTCGCGTCATGGACCTGTGAATTGGTCTCAAAGATCATGTTATTTGGATTATTACCTTTGAATTATTTTCTGTAAGGACATGTGAAGTCGCTAGTCTACGTCAAAAAACCAAAGACGATAGACGACTTGAAAGCCAACATTCGTCGCGTTATTGTCGATATACGTCCTCAGCTGCTCCAAACAGTGATCGAAAATTGGTCCATATGCTCGAAATCATATTTAAATACTAATAGCATAAAATTATCTTTCCAATATAGCCAATACCATGATCTTTATGTGTTTTATTTCATTTTAAAGTTCTATACCTCTAAAAAAACATCCTTTATATAACTCAAATTCTATTTCGCAAATCAACGTTATTTTTTTTCATTTCGACAATCGCCAGATTTTGAAAGCATTAACGAGATAATATACTATTTAAGATCACGACTCTATGTAGAGTAGACTGCAAATTACACTTTCATTCTAGAATTAGCCTTGATTTAATTTTGGTGAATTAAAAGTTTGAAATTTGATTTGGCAGATTGCAACCATCGGTATTAACATATAACAACACTGTATATCGTTTTTATGCAGATTTGAGTTATGAATGTTCATGCGTTGTATATCTTTTTATCAAATAAAATAAATAATAATGCTATTACACACAATTTCGAAATGGTCTTACCTGCAACAACACTTTGATATTTAAAAAAAACGATATACGGAATTTGTCACACAAAGCAAGACCAATGACGCATAATGGAGTGCCGGTGCCAACACTAAAGTCTGAAATTGAAGCCGGGAATTAGCAAAAGAAATATTCAGAGCCGTTATACGACCAAACGTTCCCATATCGGTCCTACTCCTTCACCGCCAAGTTGGCATATTAATAAATATAAAATACCCCTATTTATTGAATAAAGTTTTACAAGAAGTGCAGTTAAAAAATAATAAACAAAAATACAATCTTTATATACATATTACAAAAACAACAAGAAAATATAAATACGTCCTCACGAGAAACGAGACTAAAATAAACAATATATAGGATTGATTCCCTATCCGAGCACCACTGCCGGCAGATATTCTCCAGGAACAACACACTAAGGGGTCTAACTGGCAAGCCGATCAGAAACCAGGACTTCAAGATCAGGATTTCCCAACTAGAGACCCAAGAGATGTATGAAAGTAGATGAAGCAAAAGTGGTGTGCTAGAAAAGAAAAGTGCGGGATGGTGATTCAAATATACTGCCAGTATCGCCGCTCCTATCCGACGGACGACACGAGCGACACATGGACACAGGCTGCCTTAAAAAGCAGTCAAGCTATCTCCTGTATTGTTCCTTCTGTATCTGTGACCAAATAAATGACTATACAAACCGCACGTTTCATTCACAGCACCAGAAACTATCCCCATATATCCATCCTCTTCAATCTTCTCTGACAGAAAACTGTAAGTAAAATACAAGAAATATAATACTAATAATATCGCAGCTATTTTTTTGTTATTGTCACGAATTGTATGCAGTATTACCTACTGCGGAATACATAAGAACCTTAAATATGTTAATTACAAGAAGTAACCAAAATCTGATACAACGAGTTTCTTTTTTTTGTTGTTGTTGAAACGTTTTGAAGAGTTCGTTGCTCCACAGAGGTGTTTACATAACGATCAGCAATCATCGCTTCTTTAACGGCGGTTCAGTCGCAAAAAATTGAAGAAAACCGATTTATTGACACTTTTTACCAACTCTTGACACATGTTATATAATTCCTGGTTGACACACTGACTGCGCGGTGTAAGTTGAGCCTCAATTGTTTTACTTTTTTGCGGTCTTGCACAAGTCGGACCCGAAATGAGAAAACTGTTTCAAACATGATTTTTTTTTTTTAATTGTGTTTTAAAGTTTTTACTGAAAAATATAAAGGTTACGAGTTTTTTATAATCTCGGAAGTGTGAGTAACGAACCGTGACCACAAATAAAATTCTTAAGACATTTCGGAATCGAGACATTCTCTGGGACATTTCCGTGTCTCAAAGTTTCGTCATCTCGCGCCTTATTGCACGCATTCCGTACATCAAACATTAAATATCCTCTTCGTTCATCAGTTGGATGATTTTGAATCACCAGACCAGCAGTTAACCTTTACCATACCGTGATGGAAAATATTCGTAAGCACCCATGCTGTCAACTCGTGTTACCGTTAAGTATATTGAATTTTTTTAGTATTTGTAATGAGAAAAAATACTTTTACTAGCTTAAAGGGCTTTTAAATAGTGTCATAAATATCAAGCATTAAAAGTGAAAAAAAATTGTAGTATGTAAATATTATGTATTGAAGTTCCTTCTTATTATTCTTCATTTAATTATTCATATATTTGTTATTAATTTCACTGTGAAACTAATGTTTGATCTTTTTTCTGTCTTATTGCAAATTCTATTTCTTCCAACGTAGCAATTTTACATGGGTTTGATTTGAAAAAGAATTTCTTTTACATAATCAGTTATAAAGTGAATTCTACAAATCACTAGTCTATTCTAAGCGTAAATGTTTTTTTTAAGACAAGTTTAATATTAATTTTATGTGTATTTACTGAAATATACATGTTTTATTGGGGCGGTAGACCGGTGTTACAGCATGGTTAGGTAAGGGTTAAAACACAATAAACATTTATAATTGAACGTCTAATACTAATGTTTTATGATTTAAGTTATTTGCATAATAGATAGTTGTTGGTGCTTTTAGATGACGTTTGTCTCAACGTGTTAAATCTCGCTCTCTGATTGAACGTCGTGTACACTGTTTATTTATATTTCTAACAATCTCAATATCATCTCAACATGTATCTCAAGTAAATCTCTGAGATTAACATAAAACACTTTGGATAATATTAGACTTTCAACGTGAAGTTCTGGCTGCGAGAACAGAAAATAAATGATGTTGAAACCCTCGTCAAATAAATAGTGTACAACGATAGAGAAACAGGTCGTATTATTTTTACGGGAATACGGCATTCTGTATTTACAATGTCACCGTTAAACCTGCGGTGATGCCTTCCGGGCTGAACGCGTTCGACAGCGCGAACGCATGCGCAAAGCACCGGCACCTTTCTCATTGTTGTCGTATTCAAAAACTAGCCTAATCATCGCGTCGTAGTATATAGTTATAACACAGTTGAATATATAAGGGTTGTGTTCATGTGTGTTTGACAGATGAATCAGAATGATCGGTGTAAGTGTGAGGCTGGGGACTCAATTCTCCCAGCGTTCAGTATGTTCGGATGATCGCGGAGTGTGAGGGATATGTGTAATAGCGGACTAGGGCAGGTAATGAGAAAAGAAAATAACTTGCAGTGACTCTCACTCATGGATACTCCTGATGTTGTCGCATGTCGCTGTTGAGAGCCTGGTTTAACAACCAGATAACTGTGAGGCGCGTTCGGAGCATCAATCAAGACACTTCAAATATAGATTTACCCAAATTGAAGATGAATCTGAAACATTTTGCCATCAGAATATCAATTCGATCTAAAATGTGTATTAAAAATATCACGCGACGCGAGCGATATAAATATTCTCTTTAGTTTGTGTATATGTGAGATATATTTTGCATAATATTAAACTATACACATGTTTTGGACTTTGACTTAGTGTCATTTGGAGTACCGGGTTACTTCGGGCCTCTTGCTTCTTCATCATCTTGTATGCCAGAATGGCCTGAAAATTTTTATTATTAGGTTTTTTTATTTTTATTCTGCAAACATGGGGCATGAAACTGCTAGCTAGCGCAGTGATTAATGACCTCTAAACGAGAACAGTTTTGGGACGTTCAATACGATACAATAGATAGTACGTTTATAGGTGGGTTTTGGTGCTGGGGGAGGTCAGCATCGAAACGCTTGGAGATTTGTTTGATGAACTGTTTGGAGAATTACGGGGAGAATGCCGGAATCATTTATTTATTTTATTAATAACTATATAATACTATGTAAAAATCTGTTTGGACTGTGCCCGTCTCACTAGAGAAATTCTGTGTCGAGACGGGCATAGTTTACAAGCAATTGTTCAATTAATTAGAATTACATTTATTACTATATAAAAGGTGTATATGAAGAACAATTTTAAAATGGACTTAATTTTTTAATCACTTTCTAGCAATAATTAATATAGGTATGAGTCAATATGTTTGAGTGAGTGCACCAATACTGGCTCTACCCATATTACGAATCCAAGTTTTAATATATAGTTTCATACTCTTGGGACAATTCAATTGATTTAAGTCTTTTAGCATTTTATTAAATAGTTTAGGTCCAAAATATTTGTAGTTCCTTTGACCTAATGTAGTATGTGCTCTTGGGGTTTGTAAGTTATTTGTATTTGCCCTTGTGGAAATAATGTTTTGAGTTGTTTTAAAATGTGTCTGTTTGTATTTATATATATATTTGAGAGTAGTATTAGCGTATATTTGTCAAATATCAAAGACATCGAATTTATTAAAAATTTCGTCAGTTCTCGTTCTGATTGGGGATTTGAGGATACTTATGATGTAATTGTGTGACTCTTAGCCATCTGGGGGCGCCCAGTTCTGATCGAATGATCTTATTCTGGAAAGTTTGCAGTTTATTCATGTGTGTTTTGACCGCGTGGCCCATATATATAATTGGGCAATATTATATTATATATATATATATAATTGGGCAAATTATATATATATATAATATTTTATAAAACCAAAACTCATCGAAGGCAAAACACAGTAAGATCGAATACATACATAGCATATAATGTGAAAATAATTAAGGAGAGAGAAAAAATAATAATAATAATTAAAAATGTATGTATCTAAAATATAAAAAAGTGAATAAAAAAGAGAGAAGAGAAAAGAAAAATATAATTATATACCAATAATGTATGCAGATATAAGGTAGATATAAATATACAAGACAAAAACGCACAAAAGTAGTTATACAAATTATTTCATTATATAAAAGAGTATACTCTCTGTATCTGCTCTTCCTAATTGCAACAACCAATTTGAAATATTCTTTTTAAAAGTCTTAATGTCAGTTAAATTTCTAATTTTATTTTCAATTTGATTATATATTCTGGGAGCTTGAAAGGTAAATAATCTTTGCCCAAAACTAGTTTACACTCTTGGAACTATTTTAGGCTTGTTTGCTCTTGTGGGATAATATCTTTAAGTCCTCACAGATGGAGCCCTTATTTCCCTATGAAAGCTAGTTAATATATAATGTACTTGTCTATATATATACACATAATTGAATTATTTTGCCTAGTTACTCTTTAGGACTAACCAGGTACCTACCCTCTCCCTAGCAACTCCATAGCCACCTCTCGATATATTCACCTATACATATGTATTATGTTGAATTGCATTCGTTCCAAATTCTACTCAGTTGCACTTTAGGATCCTGAGGAAAATGTAATCACCCCTCCTCACTCCCTCGGATATTTCTCCTTGCCTCTTCATGGACCAAATTTTGCACACCATCATTTGTACCATTAGTCTCCCCATTACATACATACGTCTCGTAACATGTACAATATAAATATGAATATTTTACACTAATTAATTATAGTTATAATATATATTTCTAAATTATTATGTAAAAGTTCTACAAATGAGAAAAAATATTGGTCATCACGAACGATAGAATAAAGTCGCATAAAACACTTCTGACTCGGCCGGTCCACGCTCCGCCACTAAAGTAATGATCGGCATTCAGCTCCCCTCGCCCTGCGCACTGCGCCTTCTACACCACTCCATACGTACAAATACACGTAATTACAAATTCACGTCAGGTTCTTCGGGAAAACATTTTTTATTCTTGCGTATGGTAAATACTTATATATTGTAATTATTTTATCCTATACATAAATATATTACTAAGGGATACCTAAAATATGAACTCTTTATTTAGTATATTTACAGAGATATTCACATAATTAGAGGCAATGTCAACTCAGTTTACATCATCGGAGAGGAAAGGTTAAATGGACACGTGTTTTGGGAGTCTTCCAGAGGATTCGGAGCGTATGCCACCAACACTTCTATCACTAATGGTTCTATATTTTGTTCGCACTTGTTGTCTTAGTATTAAATTTTATTAAGTAATCCAAAGACTAACGTTCTAACAATCACCATTTTAGTAGACCTGATGACAATATTCAAAAGTCAAATATGACAGCAACAAAATAATTGTACGTGTCGACTTTCAGGCTGAATATTTGGCGGAACTGCCATCCTACTTGTTTGCCGGGTCCTGTCTCATATCGGCCGCCCTCGTGCTCACGTCTCCGGAGACCCTCAACCTGAGGCTGCCAGACACCATCGAAGAGGCCGAGAACATCACAAGGAGGAGCAGGAATCGCATAAACACATGAGAGAAAAGACCTAACATATCTGCAACATATTCATATCATGCAATAATTTATTCAGCAAGATTTTTGCAAAAAATATATTATTTTAAATGGTTTTATTAACCACTTAATAATTCTACCGGTTTCAAAATATATTATTTTCTTCTTCAGGATGTCACTAACTGATCAAAAACATATGTTATTATTTATTTAACACGATCTATTTTTATAAAACAATAATTATTTTTAAAAAATACATATTTAATACCTCACTTAAATTGTTACTTGATGATACAAAATTGCAAGAATAATTTTAAGGAAAAAATTTTAGAATGTGATTTTGGTAAAATTTAGTTGGTTTTTTATAATTTTTTGATTAGTTTAATACGCTTTATTTATCTCCAAAGATTCCAAATTATTTAATTTATGACCAATACCGTTTACATGCAAAATAGACAACCCCAATTTTTTATCAAAACCATAACCATTTTCTAACAAATGATTAGAAAATTCTGAAAACCCACTATTATTCAAAAATTTCAAATGCTTCTTTACTCTTATATTAAAATTTCGACCTGTATTACCAATACAAAATGCAGCACACTTCTTACAACTAAGTTTATAGACACCAGAATTGTTGAATTTAATTTGGATTTAATCCACAAAGTTGATTTTGCTGATCTTAAAAAATATATATAAAGGGTGTAAAGCGGAAAAATTTCAAGTTTAAATTGATATTGCTCATAAACCATCAGGGTGAGGTAAGTGGAAGGGGGTGGGTTGTTCGACGCGCGTGATTTTCTGATTTGCCAGTCGCAATGAGTCACTGGTCGGGAGTATTTAAAGTGCGGTGATACATTGGTTAGTGCGCGTCGCGCTTTTTGTACTCACTTTAATATTCGACGAGTAAGTGATGGGCTAAGCACGCAACTTATCTGGTGCTGGGTTCAAAAGTTCAGACAAGAAGAGACAATGGTTAACCAAACTTCTCCGGGACCATTAATGTCAGCAGCGATGCCAGAACATATGGCTCAAGTTCGACGTGAAATTATGCGCAATCCGTGTAAATCGATAAAGAAGATTGCAGCCTGTACTGGAATAAACAAATCAACAATGCACGTTATTTTGAAAAATAAACTACAGTTTCACCCATACAAACTGAAAATAGTGCAGTTTCTCAACGAAAATAACTATTCTTTACGTGGAACCTTAGCGAGAAAGATGCTGTAAATATTTTGAAACAGCACGAACGTTTAGAAACATATTGTTTACTGACGAAGCACATTTTCATATAGATGGCTATGTTAATAAACAGAACATGAGATACTGGTGCTCCGACAACCCGAGGAAACGCCATCAAAAATATTTACATTGTTCAAAAACGTCAGTGTTGTGTGCAATTTCTGCCCGAGGGCAAATTAGCCCTTATTTTTTAACCAGCGAAAGACAGTCACTGCTGACGTGTATTTCCGAATGGTTGACGAGTTTTTGGTACCGTGACTGCAGCAGTTTCCTGGGTTCAACAACAGAACACAATTTCAGGAATCCGGGACCACTCCACACACAGCTAGAGTTTCAATGGAGAAGCTGAGGGGAATTTTTCCCAATAAATTAATCAGCAAGTACGGAGACATACCCTGGGCACCTCGATCACCAGACCTTATACTGTGCGACTTTTTTTGTGTGGATACTTTAAGTCGAGAGTTTACAGCAACAATCTTTGAACAATTCAGGCCTACAAGAAAATATCCACCGTGAAGTTGCTGCCATTGAACCAACGCTTTGCTCTTGCGTGTTCGCAAATTTAAGAGTCCGACTACAAGAGTGTATTGAGAGAAATGGACGACATTTAGAGGATATTGTTTATAAAACATAATTTCTGCATCGTTAAACTCCATTTTGTATAAATGAAATATGAGAATAATTTTGCAGTTTTTTTTAATTTAATATTAATCTTGAAAATTTTCCGCTGAACCTTTATATATATATTATTCTGAAATCCTCCCTTCAAAAATTTTGTTTCATATTTAAAGAATCGAAGGTGATTGATGCTTTTGAATCTAATGATCCATGTCCACGAGTGGTAGCACAATTTCTGAGACTTCATGCTACCATGAAGACAACTTTCGGCATTCGTAGTCCACCGTGATGTTCCGTTCGTCAATTGGGTGAATTTCAATCTCTCTAGCAGCAATCAAAATGGAAAAAAATACTTGTAATTTAATGACTTCTGACGTTTATCAAACTTTTCAAAATAAATAGTGTGTTGAATTTCGCTATCAAATCAGATGTCGTGAACACGAGTTTGATTTTCTGTTTCTTTATACCAATCTCAAGCTTATCTTCATATCTAAATCTTAACACATGGTACTGAGATTTATTTGAACTAATTATTTTAAATAATCTGATCGTGTCTCTTTCCGTGGACACGCTAGCACTAAAATAATTATAATAACATAATTCACTCGCCCACCATTTTAGAATGAAAGGGGAAATTCCAATATTTATTTATATTTTTTACTTTACTATTTATAAATTAGTATTATTATAAATAATTTTTCAAATCAGTGATATAAAATATATTGATCACAAAATAAATAACCTATTTTTAATCGTTTTCTTCTGCTGAAGTATTATTTTATATTTATTTTTATTTTCAACATACAGACGAGGTTATATACATATCGAAAGACTGACAAATATGCGAACGACCAGTTGCATGTCTCCTGGCTGTGCATGGCCGTGTATTCGAATGCTGTCGTGCTTATTACAAAACCAAATAAAAGTACACAAATATTTTTAGTACGAGGCGCGTTTTTTAGGTAAGTACCGTATTTTTTATTTAAAGAAAAACAACATTTTTACAATACTTCGGACACTACACCCCTTAAACTACTCAACATTGTCCCCACTAATTATTAAGGCTCTTGTCATAACGAGGCATCCATTTTTGTACACCTTCGTTATAGAACGACATCGTCTAGGATGAAAACCATGTCTGTACTCCGTCTTTGAGTTCATCATTGTCATCAAAACGTTTGCCACCGAGGAACCGCTTCAGATGAAGGAAAAGATGAAAATCACTTGGCTCCAAATCAGGACAAAACCTGACACACTTGGCGATGATTTCACTTGTCGTGCAAGAAACGAATCACGCGCTGCATTTCACAGTCGGCGGGCTGATCTATTATCTTGAACATTTCAACCACTCACTACAATATGGCCACACTATGTGAATATATTTAACGTAGCATGTGGTGGGTCAACGGATGAAGGAAACCAATGCGCATACACACCGTCGCAACCGCAGCGCTACACCGGGAAAATGCGGCAACAGTACTTACTTATAAAACGCACCTCGTATTTCTTTCCAAATGAATTTATCGAACCGCACGATTCATGGACTTTCAACGAACTGAAAAAAAATTCCTCGCAATATTGTATTTTGAAGTTACATCCGGAATGGTATTAGGAAATTTACTTTCTTCTGAGACGCCTTGGTGTGAGATTAAGTACGAAGATTAAGTTATTGCACAATTAAAATAGTACGTCTGTTGTGTTTGTTCTCTTACCAATAATGATTTTATTATCCAAGTCATTGCAAAATGAATAATGACACATGT
Source organism: Eubasilissa regina (assembly GCA_022840565.1). Taxonomy (NCBI): domain Eukaryota; kingdom Metazoa; phylum Arthropoda; class Insecta; order Trichoptera; family Phryganeidae; genus Eubasilissa; species Eubasilissa regina. The sequence goes on from JAINEB010000025.1 coordinate 27,064,845, forward strand.
CAAAGAAAGAAAATGTACGGAGAAAACACGTAATGAAATTTCGTTAACAATTGATGGCAGTTCTGAGACTTGTTGCAAATAAACGCGTTACACGAGTACACATTATACACGATACCATCGCTCAAATGCTTCCTTATACAAATATTATTTGTTAGGACAACACATTCTTATTGTGAAGTTGAAATTATTCAGAATACAGGTAAGTGATATTGTAAATATTAATTAAATATATTTATCAGAATACATATATATATACATATATATTGTTGTTGCGCCACCGGAATTTATATTATAATATTTTTCGATAAAATTGATTTTATATGTATATCTTTCTAATTAATATATTTAAAATATCACATACCTATGTTCTGAATAATTACAACTTCACAATAAGAATATGTTCTAATAATAAAGTTGTATCAATGTGTAATAATAAAAATGAATTGATAATTTTAGTGTCTGCTAACGGATTACTCAAAGGTATTTGAGATTCCGTAAAAATAAGGTTGATGGCTCTTTCAAATAATGTAACTATTAAATATATTAATATCAAATAAGTAACATGTAGGTTCGAAAATTTGTTGCTAAAAATATCGTCGCTGTAGCATAGTTGGATAATGCACCTTTCCCGGTTTGGAAAGAGATCCAGGTTCGAATCCCGGTAGCGCAAAAACAATATTTTTTGATGAAATTGATCTTTTACGTATATCTTTCTGATTAATATATTTAATTCATATTTAAAATATTATTTGTTACATAATACAAAAAATTTTGTTTCAATTTTAATAAAAATAAAGACTTAAAAAAATAAATTTTTTCCCCTTATTTGTTCAGTTTATCAAAATAAAAATAACTGCCTTCGTTTTTTCAAAATCGTTTCACTAAAACTCGAGATAAAGCGCTGGATATGATAACGCGTCACTCGCTCCAGTATATACCACCCGGGGAAAGAATTTACCACATATTGGTACAAGATTGTAAAGATAACAAATCTGGATAAGGCTTTCGTGACAATTTTACGTAGATGATGACTCGTCTCTCGGAGATTTAATGGTTGATATGCACTTGTTGGTCATTTTGCTTTGCGTATAAAATACAATAGACAACCAAAGACGGCTCGCTCCGCGCGCTAATCCACACTGTTCTTTACGTGAGTGTGCATTCGAGAGGCAAGTTTCAGCACGCAATATAATCAATTATTATTGATATGTCATGTCAATGGCAACACTACTGCGCGAAAGGATCTTTATCTAAGCATTTCCGTTGGCGAAGCGCTGTCGACATCTCGTAGAACGTAGTAATTAGAAACATGTGATTAAATATTTAAAGGGAAGGATAAGAATTATATCTAATGTTAGGCATTTAATAAGTGTATTGTATTTTATTTGTTTCTTACAGGATATAAATCATTGTGCATTGTCTGGATGATTTACACTTTAACTGATGTTGTATTTTGTAATTTTGGAGAATTTCCCATGGATAGAGTAAGATGACGATTACTATTTGGATCCATCCACTATTCCACATTTCACGTCCTACAACACTCCCACTACATATATTTTTACTTTTTTTATACATATTTGTAATCCTCTTTTTATTCTTGCCGTTAAATAACACCACAACAGCACGAAAAAAAAAATTGACTACTTTAACACAGACTTCAGTCTAGCAAAGAAGCCAGTACAACAACTATAAGAATGTCTTATGTTTATTATGTATGGATACATAATAAACATAAGACATAACAGAGGTGGACCTCTGTTAGAACAAAAATATGTATATCAATATATATATATATATATATAAATAAATAAATATACATCATCTTCATATGGGTGGAAAAACTCTTACTTAAATATCAAAACTTTGGTATTCATCATGTGGTAAAACTTATCTAGTAAAATTCAACCTTTTGACCCGCTAAAGTGAACTATTACCACGTTAGGATTGTTTGTCAATTGTCAAATAGGAGCGACAGTTGATTTACTTAACTGTGTTTAAACTTGAGGAATAAATTTCATTTATGCCGCTGATGGAAGTTACTGTGTGCATTTTACGAGTTCTCTTTCAATTATAATATTGTAAAATCTCTCTTTAATTTTATTTATTTTTTCTTATGAATGACTGTTGAAAGCAGGTCGGACACAAATTAGCCAATTCTGTTCATAGTACCTGCAGTCTCATGTTTTGCCTTGGACGAAACCAATGGATGCGCTGACACACCAATGAATATTTGATACATGTACAGCAGAATGGGTATTTCATGCATATAATGTGCTAACTAGTATACATTAAACAATTTCTATAATAATATCGAACAAATATGGTTTGGAGGATGGTATGAAGGCTTTTAAGGAGGTGGTTACACAACGGTCAACATTGGGCACTAGAAACACTAGCTGTAGCTGCGAAGCGACCACTGAACTAACAAAATCTAATAAATGTTAATAATATATAATTTACGCAAAGTCAAGGGGCGAACGTTGTATTTTATGAATGCAGAATTAGCTTTGTGACGTTTTACACCAGAGACAGACGAAGGCTTTAGAAAAGTCTCGCTGCAGGAATGTATCGTGCACAACCTTGACACGGTGCACGCAAAACAAGGTGGAGAACAGAAGCCACACCCTTCTTCAGCTTTAACCTTACATTCACACACTTCCCAACTCACGAATTTGATCTTAATAAATTGTTGTATTTTTTCACATTGCCCATATTATGGATATACGAGTACGTCGTGTAATTGGACCTCGGTACACGTCTTGGCACTATAATTTAGCTTCAATTGTATGTGAATATACATGCATAAGAACATTGATAAAAATGAAAATCAAATACCATAATTATTGTTCCCATTAATCAAGATTACAAAATTATGTCAGTAGTATAGTTTAGAAATGCAACACGCTCGATATTACACTTCACTAAAAGTAGATAATATAATATATTAGTAAAATATTAAGTCTTTTAAAAAATGCAAGTTAATTAAATTAAAGTGTTCATACGCGCTCGAGCAGAGGTGTAGGTCGTTTTTCTTTTTTTGGTTTTTGTTCGTATTAAATAGTCTCGAAAAAGTGACAAAAAACTACTTCTTACTCGGTACTCGTTCATACCATATCGAGTACACATTTTATTCAATACCTAGTCGTTAACGTCAAACTGTTATATCGCACAGAATTGAGAGGTCGCCGAAGTGACGCCAATAAGTGATGCGATAAGGACAAGCGGCAGTTATTACAGTAATTTAAAAATATATAAACGGTGAATCATCAGCGGATCGCCAGACATACGTGGGATAGATTTCAACAAACAAAGATTGTCATTTTTTTATAAAATACGCCGTGCTGGCGCTTGTTTAAGCTTCCTGAAATGGTGGAAAAAATATTAATGAATAAATGTATTGTTTGTAACTAAAATAAATTAAGTATTTTGCTGGCTGGGATTCATTCTCGATTCTCTCGCCGCAGTGTCCCTAGAAAAAACATATTTTTGTGTTTCATTTCTTCTGACCTCATTAACATCATCGGCAGCTGAGAGAAGTGGAGATTGGCGAATACAAGTGAAATGAGAAAATCAATATATAAATAATAAAGTGGGTACGACAAATCAAAACATTAAATTCTAATTTTTAAAAATCAGCATAAGATATATACTATTTTAGATAGTCGTGTATTGTGAGTTACAAAAAGGTAAGATTAAAAATCGGGGGATCAGGACTCGTATCGGGTCGAGCACAGGGCGAAACTAGCCGCGAGTCCTGTCGGCAGGAGCCTGGTCCTTTGGTCAAGATGTCGCCTGTGTCGTCGGTAAACCGATTGCGGCGATGATAACGGTCGATTTAAATCGCCACTTCTATACTTAAATGACAATTTCACACTACAGTCCATTGGGGATTATTTAAGTTGGCAGAGCGATAACTTAGCACACTCGTCGCCTCTAAAATCCATTTGATTTCAAAAAAAATTGGTGGCGCTTGGTGTCGATCCCGGTACCGGGAAAGTTGAACATGAAATACAAAGTAAAATTAAAGCTACGAGATTTAGAAATAGAATTCAGGTGAATATTATGTAACAGGCCGATTTTGTTTGACCGCCATTTTGATTTGGAAAATATTTGTCAGTTTTCAGTTAGTATTCATAAATAATAATTAATTACAATTTATTATAGAGTATTTAAAGTTTCAACAACGTGTTAGAGTCATTAAAACATTCTAAATAATAATTGCAATGCTGTAACCATTAATGGTGATCGCTATCAACACATGTTAGAGAAGTTCTCGGTGACTGAATTGGTTCGATTAGGCCTGCAACATATGTGGTTTTTAATAGGACGGTGCCACCTCACACACAGCCAGAGCTACGCTTGAAATTTTACAAGAATTTTTTTCCGGCCGCATAATGTCAAAAACTGGTGAATTGACTAGTATCCTCGATCACCTGATTTGACGGCTCCCGACTATTTTCTGTGAGAGTACTTGAAAGGACAGGTCTTTGCTAATAAGTCAACGATTCCGATGCCGCATTCGAAATAAAATTTCTGAAATAATACGCGAAGTGTGCGAGATCGTTACAAAAAATATGGTTAAAATTTCGCACAAAAGTGGCCACTTGGCCAATATCATATTCTATTTATAATTGTAATAAATTCAATAATTGATAAATAAAAATTAAATTAACAAGTTTTGTTTTATTTCTTAGTTATTGAAAAACAACATCGGCCTGGAACATAATATTCACCCTGTATTTTCGTAACAAATTTTTCTGAAACATATTTTACGTTGAAAACACCGGTAGCAATATATATAAAAACTTGAACTCTGTACGTATTTTTTTACGGCTACCGTACTACGTAACGATATTACTTTTGCGTCGAACTTTCATTATTTATTAATGGAATTCTTAATTTTTTTATCACTATTGTATACTTTCATTTGAACCTTGGCTATTTGAATTTCGACAACATTATGTGTTAGGTGGTGACACTTTAAGAGGCGCTACTAAATATCGCAATACCACTCCAACGAAATGTCGTTTCGCACTTGTGACATTTTAAATGTCGAAAATCTTTCCGGGCCAAAGGTCGTAAACTGCTTCAATTCAATATCAAATCAGAGTGATAGGTGGAGAATCAACAACCCAACATGACAACCTAAACAATTAACTGCAGCCTTAAAACAGAAGAACCATAGAGATTCTGCAAAGTTGTGTGAATGCGACGTGATCCTAATAGAGTATCACATTGTTGACTTTTCCACACTCCCGGGAGATATATCACGAAGACTCAGAGTTACAGAGTTGAGCGCAAAGCGAGCTGTAATTCATTGCCGTATGTGTATACACAACAACCTTTACCGGCAAATAGGTGTACACAGTTACAAAATAAACGCGAAACATTGGATACGATTCACAAATTAATTCTTGTGTGCCAATCCACAGTGTAAAAATCATCGCTTTCGAAGGTACTACACAATTTCAAATAAAATTTGTACTAGAGTTGCAGAAAGCACAATGAGTATATTATATCAATTTTAAATTATGTAAAATTTTATTATAAATATGAATTAAATATATTAATTAGAAAGGTATTCATATAAAATCTTGTTTTTGCGCCACCTGGATCTCTTTCCCAACCGGGGAAGATGCATTATCCAACTATGCTACAGCGACAATATTTTTAGCGACAAATTTTCGAACCTATATGTTACCTTTTTAATATTAATACTTTTAATCGTTCCATTATTTGAAAGAGCCATCTACCCTATTTACGAATTCCGGTGGCGCAACAAGAATATTTTTCTATAAAATTGATTTTATATATATCTTTCTAATTAATATATTTAAAATATAACAGACCATCTGTTCTGAATAATTACAACTTCACAATAAAAATGGGTTCTCCGAATAAAATTTTATTTGTTTCTTCTTTCCACGTGAACTATACATATACGCGATGTTCAATCGTACCCACGAGAGTGCTAATTATTTTCATGATTTTATAATTATTTATAAATCACTTCCCTGCGTACTTTGTTAACACCATGTACTGTATTTAATTGACTCCGCGATGGGTTATTAGCTATTACAAATGAATCGAAAATACCTGACATTTGAACTTGCTATTCCAAATCCAATTTAGTCGGGTGACCCAACGTTCTATGGGAAAAAATTATCGAAAATCTGTCTTAGAGATTCTTGGGTCGTTAACTAGTATTGCATCTTGCATCAATAGTTATTCTTAATTGTTTTATTGCTTGTTTTGAAACATATTTTTTCCTCCTTTATGTCAGTATTGGTAGTGGCCTCAATCAGATGACACTCGGCTCGTAATGCATCTCCATAAGTTCCGGTCCTGGATCGCCCTCACAGCTGACTCCAGGTATTCACTGTTTTTTATTATGAAGGAAACCCTATAGGGTTCCACCGTATCCCGGAATAACTTTGAAAATTGTTTACTCTCGTTTCGATTCCACTCAACAAAACAATGCGTTCAATATTTTACAAAATCTTAAAAGCTTGTTTTGGACTATATTTTGAAGTATTATTATTAACATCTTAATACCATCATAGGTTGGCTCCGGTGTCATCGTACCAGAGCCATTCCTATACAATTTGATGTAAGACTCGTTATCACATTAAATTCAGAAGGCAGCCAGAGGGAAGCTATAGAAATCATACACCTCCAAAAGAGGAGGATAGACGTCACATTTATATGTTGCAGTGGCAGAACTCGGTCACAATCCGGCAGAAATTCACCCTACCCATGTCGCAAGAGATGCGAGAGAGAGCCAGTGGAATGCTCCGTTAGGTCTCTCTAACCACCGCTCTTCCCGGGAACGTCCATCCCAGCAACCCCCACCGGGAGACCCACACCCTAATAAATTCACTCTTCTAGATCTTATTCGGCCCAAAGTTGTGTCCTGGATAATCTCATATTCTAGGCTATCACTTTGACGTATAATGTGGTCGAAGAACTGGAATTATATTTTGTTCACTGCTGTAGATACAGCTTGCTGCGTTTGGATTTATTGCAGGTTTGAGGCATTCGTGTGTCATACTGTCTACATTCTTACATATCATTTTATTAATACTTAAATCTTGTAAAATGTCACAGATTGGATTTCAAAAAGAGTATTACATTTTCCTCAAGATAGATATTATATGGAACATTATCTTTGCCAAACACTATAATATTACCATAATACTATGTCATATCATCTTTAAAGCATCTCCAAGTGTTCCTCCGAAGACTGCAGCCCGTTGTACCCCGAACCTCTTTTCACACGGGTTTCTTTCTCAAGAACTATATAAACTCTAATAATAATTACTGTGGTTTTAATTATTTTTGATCTTTGGTTTAATACCAATGAAAAAATTATTCTTTGTACTGGAAAAAAACCGTCAACAATGGCGGGTAATTAATTATGTCCATAACCTTATTTATTTTTATAACAAAATAATGTATTTTGCTTGATGCATGATTTAATGATAACCGCACACATTCACGTGACAGAAGTGAGAGCAGTTCTAATTTGTTTTATATTGCTATGTGTCATGAATTTCCAAGATTCCTTAAGGGTTCTATCCTCTGCTTACTGACTAATTACTTTGGGTCACTTATTATATACTCACTATGTCTCAGTTATTCTATTAGTTATTCTGAAGAAGCTGAGATGGAAGAGTCCCGTTCCCCCAGAGACGGCCTCTTATAATGTTTGCCACCCACCACTCATCTTCTCACTCTCATGACACACACACACACACATACATACATGTACAAAGTGACAGTTTTCACATCATGCAATTCAATGTAAGTTTGTTTTACATTGCTACACAACTCTGTATTTTATATTGCAATGCGACTTAATACATGTTTGTTTTGTGTTACTATGCGACTCGATATGTGTTTGTTTTGCGCTGTTAGCAACTCAATATATGTTATTTTAAATACTAATTTAATGTATTTGTTATAAATATATACATATAAAATCAATTTTTTCGAAAAATATTGTTTTTACGCTACCGGGATTCGAACCTGGAGCTCTATTTCCAATACGGGGAAGTACACTACCAATTGTGTTATAGCGCCAGTATTTTTCATGACAAATTTTCGAACCTATATGTTACACTTTTTCAAACTAATACATCTGTCGTTCCATCTACATTGTTAAACCGACTGCAGACGACATTTTTCGACAAAATTGATTTTATACGTAATATTTATAATTAATACATTAAATTAGTATTTAAAAAAACATCACAGACCGTCTGTTCTGAATAATTACAACTTCACAATAAGAATGTGTTCTCCTTAACAATATACGTTAGTTTTACGTTGCTATGCGACTCTACGTTTTAAGTAAAGTTCATCAAAAAATGTGAACAAATTGATAATTTTAGAATCAAACTTAAAAACTCGTCGATATGTTCAGCAAACATTTATTGATCAATATTACTGCATTCAAATAAACTATTTTTTGTATAGATTTTGGATGATCTTGGACACCAGGGTAGGCACCTAATAAGAAAATATTTCCACATCTCAACGAGCAACAATGGTGTGCACATTAAAAACTATTTAACACGGCATAAAAATCTAATCCTATAATTATAGTTAGAACGACAAAATGTACAAATCCCACAAATAAATTGCGTTCATATTAAATTTTTTTCTCTTACTAAGAAGTATTCCCAAGCACATTGTTTCGTAATGCGCGTTGTCTAGAAGCTTATGATTACATAATGGGTTTTCCCGTCTGTCAATTTTCCTTCTTATTTATTTATGACTGTAATTATATAAAATGAAGAAAACGTTGTATGAAAATGTATCAAAAGAATTTATTTTTTGTATTAATTCGTTAAAAAAATTTATGCACGGTGCATGAATTTATAGAATTTTTGTATGTATCTATATTTAATTCTTTAATAATATATTTCTACTGATTGTATTGTCTAATTAGTCTTTACGATTTTAAACTAAAATTTACAACATTTCAATCATTAACGTATTCTTTATTATTGTTCAGGACTTTGTCCCATCTTTCAACCAATTTTTCTATAAAAATCGGCTGGTCCGATATCGAAATAGTTATCCAACCAATTTCTGAGGTCGTCATCATTGAACGCGACGCCACGCATTCGATTGGAGAGCGACCGAAAATATTCATAATCTGACGGAGCGAGGTCGGGACTGTAGGGTGGATGCGGCAGAATTTCTCAGTTGAGCTCTTGGATGACCATTTTAACCTTGATTAAAGAAAAAAAGAAGTATATGTCGCAAATGTTAGTTTTTATCAATCTGACACACCATTATTTAAGCCCATAAATTAAGAAAAACTTAAAACACTAAATACAGGAAAACGGTGACACTAACGTTTTATTGCAGAAAAAAAAATAAAAAATAAAATAACAAAAAGATGGCATTTAAAAAAAAACGCAACTTATTAAAGAACCCAATATTTTTTTTTAAATAGATATGTATTCACGGAATACGTGTCATATCAATATTCTTACTATTTTCACACTAATCTAGACGCATGTGCTATGAAAATAGGCCTAACTTGATAATGAAAATAGACTTGAAACTTGAAAATAGACCTCCTGGAATAAGACTAGAACCCCCGATTACTAGATCACTAGACGAGTATCGTAATCACTAGATCATAAGCACATCAAATGTATATTCTTGAAATTTTTAGAATTTTTGTTAGGATTTTTACATACAATTTCTGTTAGGACATGCGTAACTATATATATATATAACATTAAAAAATATCGCGTAGAAGGTTGAAGAATTAATGAAGCAGGGCATGCGTTTCGCATAATTTTCCGCACAGTCTGCCCCAAACGCATACGAACTACACACCACTCTCGCGTCGTGCGGTGTTCGGAATACACGTCTTCGCTTATGCAGTCGTGTTGCAAAACGCTGCAAATATGTATTTAAAGTGGCCTTAAATATTCGCGTCCCAATATACATTTAACGTGATTTTATTTCATATTATAAAATCTTTTAAGCCCTTCCCTTAATAACTAAATTAATAAGAATTTCCCAAGGCAAATAATATTAATATTTTTCAAGGAAATTATTAATTATTATTTTTTCATGGGAAAAAGAAAAATATTTTGATTTTTTAAAAAATGGTTTTCTACCAGTAATATAATTGTTTGTACGTCTATACGAGCGATATCACCTTAATTCTCATTCAGACATCAATGATGTTTTTGCAGAAAAATCTGTAAGCTTCTGAAGAGAAAATTCATGATATGACAATCTGTCGATACTGATCGAAAATTTTTAGGTACGTCACTTACGCGTACGCGAACAACTCAAGCCCACTTTAGTATATAATTACCAGGGAATAATAATAATAACGAACACAGGCTGCCGAAATGAGGATTACTACAAGTCACATTATTGTACCGAATGAAAAGTACCGAGACAAGGGAGACCCCACATCTACATATAGAAAGATTTCAACTAAGATGACTTAGACACGTTTTAATCAGATATATCTTCTTGGAAACTCTTGAGGAATCTAGATTGGTCAACAAGACAAGGTAAGATGAAAATGTCTCGTCGAGACTTTGGACCTGAGACAATAATGACGTTTCTCAAAACCTTTTGTATTTCTCGCTAGATGGCACCAGGAGTCCTAATCTATTAGTTTAACTAATTATATGTTCCAAATTGAAAACAAAGATTTTGTTTGTGTATTTTTTCAAGTGTTTCATCTAACAATTGATTTAATTAGCACGGAAGTGTTTCGAAAAATCGCAACATCACAAAAAAAAAATAGTGATTTAATTAAAAGTTAATATCTGGTTGATATTAATACAAACCGTGAATTTACTATACGTGTATTTACGAGATATCTACCAGGCACAGAAATTTGAAAAACATCTTTAAAAAAAAACATTGTTTACGTCCTTGGACAGTTAACCGGTTAAAAGTATGTACACCACGGCGTGCGATTCTTTACAATATTAACACGTAATTTAAAAAAAAATCAACAAATTTTTTCAAATAATTAAGGTTTTTTTTAATCATTTTTAATAATTATAAAGTACGCCCGTCTGCCAAGTTAGTTACTCGCCCTAATCGCGTATTTTAAAAAAACTTTTCTGGTAATGGATTTAATTAGGTACAATATATGTAACTCGTGCGTACGATGACTCAACACGTGTTTATCAGTTTTCATACATGATTAACTTGTTGGTCTAGTAGTTAAGATGCTGGCTTAATGATATAGTGGTCGGGGGTTCGCGCCACGTTCCAGAAGACCAACAAGTTAGCCCTATTTTAAGCTCAGTTTGAAAATACTAAAAATTTTATTTGACGAAAACACGTGAACAGACAAAATTTAAGACACTTAGGGAGCCCTTCATCCAGCAGTGGGTAATACTTAAATAAATTTAATTAAAATTAACAATTCAGTAACAAGTTTATTTAAATAAATAGATTTAAATATGAATTAACTATATTAATTAGAAAGACATACATATAAAATCAATTCTATCGAAAAATATTGTTTTTGCGCCACCGGGATTCGAACCTGAATCTCTTTCCTAACCGGATAAGGTGCCGAATCCAACTGCGCTACAGCGACGATATTTTTAGGGACAAATTTTCGAACCTGTTTTACTTTTCAGATATTAATACATTTGATATATTTAATACATATTTAAAATATCACAGACCAATGTTTTGAATAATTACAACTTCACAATTGATTTCCCCTAATAACAAAGTTCTATCAATGTGTCCAAAATTTAATAAAAATGAATTGATAATTCTGGCATCTGCTATCAGATTACTCAAAGGTATTTGAGATTCCGTAAAAATAAGGTCGATGGCTCGTTCAAATAATGGAACGATTAAATGTATTAATATCAAAAAGGTAACATGTAGGTTCGAAAATTTGTCGCTAGTTTTGTCCCGAGTACACTTAGAATGTGTGATAAGGCGCAGGGTTCTGTTCTGATGTATATCTTTAAGCAGAGTCTTGATTAAGTCTTAAGCAGATTGACGCCACTGTGTCAATACTGACATAAAGAAGGAAAGAAAAGGAATCTATAATTATAATAAAGAAATTAAATTTTAATACTAATAAGTAATCATCTTTTAGTGGCAATTTTAGATTTTCGTGATAATTCGATATAACATAATATTATATAATGATTTCCGGATAGTAATGTCAGACTCTTATATTATAATGATTAATGAGACTATTAAACTAAAATGTAAAATTAAAATTCTTAATAATTATATTTGATATTAAATACTATATATACTTTGCCGCACGTTTTATTTTAAAGAATTAATTTTTATTCCTATAATTTTTGCTATATAGGGTGTCCCAAAATTAACGCAAGATTTGAATTAAATAGAAAACTGTTTTTAATCTTTAGACTTTTATTTTTTTATTGAATCATAAAGTACATGGGATAGAGTTATTTATGGAATAACACATCGGACAAATGGCCTCTACGGCTTTGCTGACATATACGCACTCTTTTGAGAAATTTTCCATGACCATTTTGCATAATTGCTGACTGGCTTATTTTTGGACGACCAGTGTGTTTAGCGTCTCCAACTGATGCAGTCTCTCTAAATTTTTCAATTAATCTCTTCGCAGTTGATGAACTTAAAACACTATTCCGACCATATTTTGTATTAAATTTTTGAAGTGCGGCCGCCAAACTTTCATTATTTTTGAGATATTGTTCAATGGTGAAAACACGTTGTTGTATCGTGTAACGCCCCATTTTTACTAACCTCTCAGCTGTCAAATTATTATTTTTTTCAGGGTTGCCAACAATTTACTGCAGGAATGGCGGCAAATTCAAATCTTGCGTTAATTTTAGGACAACCTTTACATATTATTAATTAAGCCTATTACTTTAGTAATTACTCGACTTTGTTATATTATCTATATAATTATAATATGTAAATATTGTTTTTCATGAACACCTGGGTAAAACCTTGTACGTAAGTATAGTACAGTGACTTTATGAATAAATGTGTAATATTGTACACACATCTACAAAAAGTTATCTTTGATAAGTTTTGAAATCTGTGGGAAATTCTAAGAATATTCGTTTTTTTTTTTCAATGTGAATTCTAAATTAGTTTATCTTAAATAATAATATATTCTTTTAAATTGTCTCTTAGCATAGCGTTTTTTTAATATAGACGCAATTTGAGTAGCTTGTTGGTGTAGTGGTCAAGACGTTGGCCTAGTGATCTAGTGGTCGAGGGTTCGCGCCTCGTTCCAAGACACGAACAAGTTAGTCCTATTTTCATAGCACAAGCATTTAGCTTAGTTTTAAAATAGTAAGAATATTGATGTGACATGTATTCCGTGTACGCATCTCTATTTTTTTTTAATAAAAATAAGAAAAATATATATTTAAGGTTTTTCCTGTGTTTTGCAACAGCAGTCGTACCTGAAGGGATTTTTTGTTTAAAAAATTCAATCTTGTATTGACAACGGCATATTATAAGTCCAAACTCTGATATGTCTGTCCTGATAATACAGTATTATCGAAACCGATCGACGTCACAGTAATCAACGTGGTCAATACGGCATTAGTTATTTATTTATATTAATGTTGAAAAAATAATAATTACTGTACTTTCTCAATTATAAGACGCGTGCTATTTCCTATGTTGGTGTCTCTGAATTCGGGGTGCGTCTTATAATCGATGTAAAATTCCGCAGTCGCGATGAATCATCACTGATTACTAGTAGAACTGAGTCGAAAAGAAATTCAGAAAATCGGACACTAAATCTGGAGATATTTCAGACTCTGATGGTGATAGTACATAAATAATATAAATATGAATTAAATATATTAATTAGAAAGATATACATATAGAATCAATTTTATGGAAAAATATTGTTGTTGCGCCACCGAGATTCGAACCTGGATCTCTTTCCAAACCGGGAAAGGTGCATTATCTAACTACGCAACAACGACAATATTTTTAGCGACAAATTTTTGAACCTATATGTTACCTTTTTGATATTAATACATTTAATCGTTTCATTATTTGAAAGAGCCATCTACCTTATTTTTACGGAATCTCAAATACCTTTGAGTAATCTGATAGCAGACCCCAGATTTATAAATTCGTTTTTATAAAATTTTGGACACATTGATACAACTTTATTATTAAGAGAACATATTCTTATATTTTAATTATCACAGACTGTCCGTTCTGAATAATTACGACTTCATAATAAGAATGTGTTCTAACATAAATAATATGCCTGTTTTTAAATCATTTTTGTTGTGATTGTATAACAATGTGTATTACAATAAAGTGAACATAATTTTTTTATTTTTTACTTTATATTATTGATACATAAAAATTAAGGCGTATCTTATAATCTATGGTGTATTATATTCGTGGAAATACGGTATGTACGGAATTCACAAAAAAAAATTCTTAACTACCGAGACGCGAAAGGAAATATTTTGAAATTCGATCACGTAAATTTTCACGTTCATGTGTACTGAATTAAATGTATAGTCACCATGGTGATGAGTGTGACGTGTTCACTTTTTCGTCACGTGGTTTTCTGAGATTACTCTAGTACAACGACCTCGTTCAAGATGTCTAAACCGCGTGAGCGGTCCGAGTGCAAATCGTCCCAAGAAATTAACAAAATTAAGTATGTCATTGAATGCGTTTGAACCGATAGAAAGCGAGAAATGGACTCAAAATTTATTCCAGTTTCGCATTTAGCTAATTGCCATTTTCCCGTCGGACAATGTCTCCTAGTAATTAACATCAATCTACACGACGCTGGCTCCAGTCACCGACTCGTCGGGCCGAAGAGAGTTGCCGCTCTGAAGTCCCGGTGGGAGATAACGGCTCGGTAGCAATTATAATCTGAATTTGAAATGCCAGAGAGTGAGCGAAAGGAATCTGAATTCATTTTAAAAGTGGCTCAATTGAAAGACATACGTTATAATCAGTGGCTACCAGTCCGTGCTGTGCAATTCACTGGTGCACGCCCAAGTATACCATAAAACAAATATTTGTTTTATATCCGACATGAATGAATGGTTCGTTTCCTGAATAAGGAGTCACCAAATGTAACGTTCGTAATGTAATTTGTTCCAGATAAATTGTTAATAATGTAGATAAATTATTATTAAGAAGAACACATTCTTATTGTGAAGTTGTAATTATTCAGAATATAGATCTGTGATGTTTTAAATACTAATTTAATGTATTAATTATAAATATATACATATAAAATCAATTTTGTCGAAAATATTGTTTTTGTGTCACCGGTTCGTATCCCGGTGACGCAAAAATAATTTTTTCCGACAAAATTGATTTTATATATATAAATTTATAATTTATATATTAATTTAGTATTTAAGATAAATTATTGTTTATTTTTCGTACTAAATACTAATGGGCCGTGTCGACGAATAAGATTAATGATATTTTCGACTCACGACACTGATTTTGCTCCTTCTCCTTCGATTCTTTGGAAAGAACTCTTAGCTTTCATCGTTGTTTTCAAACTATTTATCAGAGATTTAAAATTTCGCTCCTTATTTCACGAGATATTTTTTATAAATATAATTTTTTTTATAAGTATGATTTTTTTAAAATACGATTTCACGAATTTCAAATTCTATACAACCAGCTTTTTACGCTAATAACAAATTAACGAATTATATATTAAATAACAAGAATAAGATAATACTTTTAAAAAAATCGGGGGTCTACAAAATTAATTTGCAGTTGTATTATAACAACAACTCATGCAGAATACTGTACGGATTGGCGCGTTATTGTAGCGCATCTACAATGTTTACCGAAGGCCGTATAAATGGATTCGTTCCACTTCTAAGACATCGAGTTGCTGGCGTCAAGCTGCGGCTGGGGTTCAGCATCAACTCTCTGGTGCAAGCGGCGCTCTCATGGAAAGTCGGTTCCCTGACCAGAGAATGGCAGCGCCTACAAAATAGCTACATATACAACAATGGCCGTGACTGAAGTAGTTATATATGTTATATATATATGTGTGTGTGTGAACTTTTTATTTTTTATTGACTTTTTTTATTTTTTTTGTATTTATAATATTTTCCTTCGTTTTCTTTTTCATAGCATTATATTTATTTCATAACCTTTAATGTATAACATAATATGTATTATCTTTATGGCGAATCAGTTTTAAAAAAAAAATCCCGATCACGCTGGAATAAACACATTATTATTATTAATTATTATTAAAATATGATTCAGAACATATTCTTATTGTGAAGTTGTAATTATTCAGAACATGGGTCTGTGATATATAATGCAATATCCCCGGACAGGAAGAGTTCCATGTTCGAATCCCGGTAACAACAACAATATTTTTAGATAAAATTGATTATATATGTATATCTTTCTAATTAACACATTTAATTTGTATTTAAATAACCATGGACCAAAACTAGTTTTCATTCTTGGAACGATTTTAAGATTATTTGCTATTGTGAGATAATATCTTTCAGTCCTCACAGCAATGCTTCAAATCAGTTTAGCAATGTTCCTGTATGTGTCCGAAATATTGTTGGGTATATATGAAGGGTTCCAAATTCGCGGCCATGCAAGAAAAATCAAGCAAAATATAATGCTAGCAAAGGAAACAAAAATCGTGGATATTTCTTGTAATGTAAGTAATTATTAATTTTAATAAATAAATAAATAGGATCTTATATTTTTTTCTCGTAAACCTGTCTTTTTATATTTTTTTAATTGAGTCTAGAAATAAATCCGGGACAAGATTGTCTATTTATCACTTATTAACGATGTGACCATGGAAACTGCGGATACCCACGAATGATGCTCTTAAACGTTCAAAAACCAAATTAAATATGGGTATAATATCCTCATAGCCATTTTAGTTTCAGGCATGTGCTGAATCACTGTGTTGCGGTTTAGTGGTTAAGGGATTGAGGATTACTAGACCCAGTCATATATGGAAATGTCTCCTGCCTGCGAAGACTTCTCTTACATTCGTCCGCCCACGCGCGCTACAAGAATACGATACTTGTATACTGACTCAAAAAACCCACTCAACGGTGAGATATGCGGAGATTGAAGTGCTTTCGATAGTTGAAAAAGTTGAAGAGGAAGCGATCGGAAGTAACTTTTTTTAATGGACCAGAGTTTGCGAATGAACCCAGCATTGTAAATTGAGTCTAGATAGGGAAAAAAGAAGAAGAAAAGAAAAGACACCTTGACACCTTGGCTGGGATCCTGAGTAGACTTTCTAAATCACGATGACTTGACGATTCAGCTGAATCTCTGCAAACTCGAAAACAGAGCTTAATGGTGTACTAGTCTCATCTTAATTGGAACTGCACTAGAGCTGAAGGGTTAACTCTATGTATCTAATAAATAATAAGTCAAAACACTATTTATTGATTCGTTCGTCCTCTTCAGGAAACAATGTATACTAAAAATACAAGCATAGATAAAATCAAGGTGGGTAACTGAGTTGGAAACTACTATGAAAACAAATTTAAAAGATAACTATTTGCAAAAAGGATTTAGTTATTTATAATATTTAGCTCGCTATTAACACTATTCCTTATTTCTAAAATTTATAGAACTGTAAATCTCTAATTACATTGTTTCCTGCATAAGATACCACAGGTATCGAAACATGTTGATCTATCAATAAATAATGGTTTAAACAAAGTGTTTTGTCTTATTATTTATATAATATGTGGCCATAAAGTAATTTTGCTAATATCGAAAAACTGATGTATTTAATGTTAACTAATAGAAATCATTTGAAACTAATAGAAAAAAATATATTTATAGTTAAGAATTTCAACTTTAACAGATACATTTTATTAAATTATATATATGCATTATAATTTTCAATATTTTCCAAACTGTAGAACAGTTTTACGACAAGGTTTGTCTTTCGATAGTAATTAAAGAGTTTTTATCGACAATTTCTTTAAATGTAACACATCAAAGGAAACAAATGATTTGATGGGAATGTGTTCTTTCATTTAATTCATTGTTAATTTATTTATTTTTTTAGTTCATAGCTATGTAGACTTTTCTGAGCTATTCTGTCGCATATATCCTACCTCTCTGGCCGATGTTTCGGATCCCATTGTAGGGTGCACTACCTGGTGTGTTATCGATGATACCATCAGCGATGGACTATTATTATATACATGTTTGTTGTCGTAATAACCTTCGATAACTAGTCCTGGGTTTTCTGATTGGTTTGTTGAATATATTAATTAAATCTATGTAAAAGAAAAGAAACCAACATTTGCGAAACTGGGATGTTGTTCGCCGATTCTTCTACCGATGGTTGCTCTCCCTGCTAGCTAGAATCTTCTGATAATCAGAAAAATATAATACAAAATTTTTACATATCACAGCCGTAAAATATATGACCAACTTCGAAAACGAAACTAAATGAAACGCACATATTGAAACTATAATACCAGGCCTACTCATCGAAGTATAAAATGCGTAAACATCGTTCAAGTGAGTTAGATTAAGAAAAGATCACTTAGGTGGTTTGGTCATATGAAATAGCTAAATTATAAGAAAGATATATTGCGCAAGTGTTGATGGCGCCAGAAATAGAGGACGTCCGCGGAAAACGTGGCACGACCAAATAAACCGAATACTGGAAAATGGTCCTATTAGAAGCCTCAATGATCAAAGAGCTTGTATGTATTGTAATATTATGCGATACTATCCGTTCAAAAAACAACAATAAAAAACAGACAGTTTATAAAACAACGTTCCATCTATTTATTTTAAATTATAACTAAATTTGAATCTCAGTTAACGCCGGATACAGACCACTATTTAATAATAGTTCGAGCGAGCCTTAACTGCAAATGTAGCCACATAAAACATAACATTCAGGAGCGTGCAGTGCATGCAAGCAAAAAGCTGTGCATTACGAAAATTCTGGGAAACAAATATAAATTAAATAATCTATGATATGGACTGTGAACGTATATTTACGGATTTAATACAATTAGCGCCATCTGTGTACTAGTATAAAATTGAATTGCTTAATTCTAAAATTAGCTAGTAGTTACAATCAACGCGCATTGTTGCTATTCACATTACTATCTTCTACTTTTAAGCTAGTGAATTACTCATATCATACAATTGGCTATTTACTGGTTAAAAAATTGCTTTCGGTTGATCCGTTTTGTATGGAGTCGTTACTTATGCTTTTTTTTAACAGAATAACATTAGAAAGGCTAATAACTGCGTGCAAATCATTGAAGTGTCTAATTTCTTTTTTACTGATTCGCGAATTTTGCTATCTTACTGTTTTTAACATCTTGTTTTCATGATTGTTCTTTGTTTTCGAGGTGCATGAATTTATTTTTGATTTAGGAAAAATGAAAAGCTATTGGAAGAACTATTTCCTACGTTAACCTTTAATAAAATCATGTTCAGTCATAGAAATTATTCTTAAAAACGTTCATACATTTTTAAGAATGTATTATTCAATGTTGAAACGTAATCTAAAATTACAAATAAATACGTGGTAGGGTCGTATAAACGACGAATTCATTTTGTCTAAAGACGTTGGTTAAACGAACGTTCATAATCATATTTACAACATATAATGTAGTACATATATTATATATGATTGGTAACAGCATAACCTAAATCTATACCTACTGCACGCCACTGATAATATTATGTAAAGTATCTTGAGACAGAATGAACCCGAATATTGCATGCATTATGCATCTCTTGAGTTTCTAAAAGTGAGCTATTTTTATGTTAATTTTCAAAAATCGAGGTGGCTGTGTATTATCAGAATATCAGACGCAACTCCATTTCTGGCCGTTATGCTTTTTTCTCCCAAAAGACAGTTGAATCACACCGCAACATCCGGCATGTAAGCGGTCGAATCTCAGCGACCATCTTGGGTGTAGATAAAATTATATAGATATCCAACAGAGAAATTGGCTCCGTAGAACCGGTCTCTAATAAGTTCCTGGAATAGTAATCTGTCGAAAGAAACCCAATAAATAATTCAAAAACGTGAATAATTTATTTCGAAATAATAATATCTTTTTTAGAGGTATATAACATTAAAATGAAATAAAACACATTAAAATCGTGGCAATAGCCATGGTATTGACTTTATTGGAAAGATAATTTTATAATACTTTTAAAATTAGCAATATTAACTTGGTGGTTAAGATTCATATTTTTTATTTATTATCTTAGTTTTATTAACCACAATTGAGTTTAAAAAACATCTACCGGTTTCGGAAAACACTTTTCCTTCTTCAGGATGTCATAACTAACTAAAAATATAGTATTGTTTCTTCACCAGAATCTATTTTTAAATTTTTTAAAAAACAATTATTTAAAAAAATAAATTTGGTACCTAACTCAAATTATTCGACTAAATTTGTATTGAGCAGTAATTTGAGTTAGGTACTTAATTTATTTTTTTAAATAATTTTTGTTTTTTAAAAAATTTAAAAATAGATTCTGGTGAAGAAACAATACTATATTTTTAGTTAGTTATGACATCCTGAAGAAGGAAAAGTGTTTTCCGAAACCGGTAGATGTTTTTTAAACTCAATTGTGGTTAATAAAACTAAGATAATAAATAAAAAATAGATAATTTTATATCTATGATTTTGTACATATGAGTACTGCGGCTGCCTCGAATAAAGCGCAATCTAGAAGTTCAATTTTCGACGATCTTTTGGAGCAGCTGGGGACGTATATCTGCAATTACGCGACCAATGTTTACTTCCAAGTCATCTATCGCCTCTGGTTTATCGGTGTAGACTAGCCATATCACATATCCTCGCAGAAAATAATGCAAAGGTGTTAAATCACACGACATTGGAGGCCAATTCACAGGTCCATTACGCGAAATTATACGCTCATCGAATGTTTCCTTCAATAAATTGATCATGGAGCATGCTGTGAGGCATATTGCACCGTCTTGTCGAAACCACACTTCTTCCATATTATATACCATTCGATTGGGGAACGAAAAAGTCAGTAATCTACTCATTCGAGTCCTTCTCAATACTAAGCTCCACTGCAGCAACAGTTTCTTTTGTGCGCACTGTAAGACCTCTCTGCGGATGCATATTATCAATTAGAGTATGGTGGTGCAAAAATGATCCATGGTTATTCGAATCACTTGCTCGAATGGATGATTATATCAATCGTAAAATGGTGTGATTCTCGAAATAAGTTAGCACTCATTGTTCTGGCGCAAGTCTATTCATGGCGAAATGGCCAACCAAACTGAGCAAAAATCAAATCGGCCGTCGCTAGAAAAAGTGTTGTCAATTCGAAAACAAACCTCTAAAAAAACACTATATATTTGCAACTAATCTTTGACTAAACCTAATACAGTTTATTTAAAAAATACATTTATTTCAAAAAATTAAGTCGTCGAATCGAAATTGTTCATAATACATCAATACACCCACACATACATTAATATATTATTAAAGATGCGTATAAGATATGGACTCTTATGTTCCGCATCTACGAGTGAGATTTTCGTCTCAATACAATGTCAAGTCGATGTCACTCCAGTGATACTCTTTGGAAACAGCTCTCGGCTTGCCACTTGCGTCGCATTTCACTGCATGCTATTGTACATCAATCATTTAATGCCAATTTATTATATGTATGTTTCGTTCGTCAAGTGGGTTTATTTGAATTTCCCTAGCAGCGGTTAAAATGGAATAAATGTTTTGTAATTTAATATTTCCATATTACTATTTCCATATTAATATTCTCTCCACATTCATCCATTCCTGGATATAATATGGAGAGAATAGTACAAAATAATATATTGTACGAAGCAAGTGTTGATTGCACCAGAAATAGAGTTTGTCTGCGAAAGACTTGGAAAAACCAGCTAAATCAGATACAATCCTGTCAAAAGCCTCAATAATCGACGAACTTTCATGAAAGTGAGGCTCTCTATCATCTCTGCCTACCCCTGCTGTATAACGGAATGTAAATTTTGTCTAACTTTCAAAATAAATATTTGTCTATGATCTATGGAGATGTTTGTGCGCACGTGTCGAATTCAACTGTCAAATTGAAAGTCGTTTCAGTTTTTGTCTCTCTCTCTACCGGTCGACCTGATCTCTAAGTTTATCTCCAGATCAATACCTCTACACGTGTATATATTACGAAGATTTATCTCATCTAAATCTTCGAGATTTACTTCATGTCTCAATCCGTGAACATAGGCCATTGATTCGATCGCTTTAAGAATTTTTTTATCTTCAATTCTTCAAAACTGAATCGATGAATAACTATGCATAATGACCCAAGTGTCGATTTATGTGACAGTAGATATATATATATATATATATATATATATATATATATATATATATATATATATATATTATTCTTCTGTTCCTTATGAATATTTCCCATCAATTTTCTGTCGCGGAACTACGTCATTCACATTCAGCTTACAGAGTAAATCCATGGAGTGGTTTCCGATTCACGGGTTTAAGTACCACAGATACGATCGCCGCTTAAGTTTTATATACATATAAGGTTGTATAAAGGAGTTGCATCACGACCCGCGCCTGTGTTAGATAGTATTATAATGCAGTCAGATTTATGCCAGTAGAAAGGTGTTTAAATCTCTCTTTTTGTACCTGTGATAATAAAGTCAGATTGCACCGTTACTGTAACCGGAAACACCGCCAGCTATACTTAAACTAGCCTTTTAGCTGTTCTAAGAAGCGATGATCAGAAAATTATAATCAGATAAAAGTCGTTGGTGAAAAGTGTAAGCAAAACACAAGAAACAAAGGTTCTGAATAGTGAGGCTATATTTAACACTGCTCACATACATGTAAAAGAACGTCATAAAGTCGTCGTATATCAATACACCGTCACACCAGAACCATTACTCAATACATACTGTAACTAATCCATGAACACCATGTTGGATGCTTTCAAGATGTGGTGCTGGAGATGGATAATGCCCATCCCGTAGACCACAAGATATACAATCATCTATATCCTCCAGGAATTAAGGATTACAAAAAGACTTTCTAAGACATGCAGGTAAATAATTATTAAATACTAAATTAATGTATTAATTATAAATACATATAAAATCAATTTTGTCGAAAAATTTTGTTTTTTTTTTTGCGTCACCGGGATTCGAACCTGGATCTCTATTTCCAATCCGGGGAAGTGCACTACCATTGTGCTATAATGCCAGTATTTTTCTTGACAAATTTTCGAACCTATATGTTACATTTTTCAAACTAATATATCTGTCGTTCCATTATTTGAAAGCCATCTACATTATTTTTACAGAATCTCAAATACCTCTGAGTAGTGTACTTCCCCTGATTGGAAATAGATATCCAGGTTCGAATCCCGGTGACGCAAAAAAAAACAATATTTTTGGACAAAATTGATTTTATATGTATATATTTATAATTAATACATTAATTTAGTATTTAAAATATCACAGAGCTATGTTCTGAATAATTACAACTTCACAATAAGAATGTGTTTTCCTTAATAAATAATTATTATAATGATTTTATGCCCCGTAACCCTGAAATACGACGTCATCATCTGACTTTTAACATCAAAACTGTGTTATAAATATGTAGCGCCTAATTCCAAAACTCCCTAAAACAAATTTCGAATAATTTGAGTTAAACATGCTGTTTTGAAGATTTTTTGTCAACTACATGCAAAACACATTGTGTCTCGCAAAAGCCACTTAAATCCACTGATCAAAATCAAGGTAGGTTCCAAAATACCCCAAGGCAGACATAGTATAAGTTGCTATTCCCCTTAAAATGAAATCAATCAGAATCAGAAATGATCACGTGATATAAAATCCACTATGGCTGCCAGAAAAATATATACAAAAAAAAGAATTACAAAATTCTCTTAAAAAAATATTTTATACATTTGCTTTAAAAATATACATTTTCATCCATAACTAAAAAACACATAAACTAGTTTTAGGGGGTTTTGAAATTAGGCCCTACGTATGTCAAATTTTCTAGTAGTTTAGGAGAAAACAAAAAAACAAAGTTTTATTTTAGGAGCACTTCTATTTTTTAGAACAGAAACAACTGATGGTTTGAATACAAATAAAATGTACGAGTTGGGTGCCTGAAATCAAACATTATTTTGTTCCTCTAAATTATTATATATGGCGAAACTCCTGTAAAAATTTCACCTCTCAAAAGTAGAAAAATCAACATTTGAAACATTGAATCCTGATGTTTTAGCCTAATGTAAATGTCAAATGATACCTTATTTTTACAGAATACGACATGTTACTGATTAGGGCTGATCGCGGTACTGGTTTGCTGACGGACTAGACTTGTATTATGACTGCATTCATATTGTACATATTTATCTATCAAAATTAAAAGTAGGCTAATAAAATGCGGAGGACTAAAAGAAATAATTACGTAATTGAAGGAATTAATGAGGAGAATAACAATAAGAACTAGCAGATAAGCTAGCATCAATGGCCGCTACTTGGCCATTGATGCTAGCTTCGCGGTCAGGGTCTCAATAGAATCTCTTTACGAGTTTCTATACTTCGATGGGTAGGCCTAGCATTATAGTTTGAATATGTGCGTTCCATTTATGTAAATTCAAAACAGGAACAAAAGCGAAACTGCTTCTGTTCAGAGACGTTTTCGGAATCGGTGTATTTATGTATTTTACGGCGGTGATATAAAAACACTTTGTATTGTATTTTTCGGAATATCGGTTATTATATAGTTTCGGAGGCTGGCCAGCCGTGTTTTCAGAAGATTCAAGACAGCAGGGAGAGCGACCATCGGTTGAAAAATCGGCGAATAACAGCCCAGTTTCGCAAATGTTGGTGACTTTTCATTTACACGGATTGAATGAATGTATTCAACAATACCAATAAAAAACCCAGGACTAAAATAATTTAATAAAACACAGCAGTCATCACTGACCACACAGTAGCCACAATAGCCACCCGCGGGTCTAGCAGGCATAGCCGATTGATTTTTTTAACGTTCATCGTGTACATTACCAGTAAGAAAAAACACCGTAATTGCGAGTCCCTCTTTCGAGAGTGTTTTTGATGACTGAATCTCTGGGTGCCTATATTTAAAACTATGTATTATGTTATATGTTTTTTGTATGAATAAACACAGCACTTAAAGAACGCTGGAGGGTCTAAATTTTAAATTATGCGAAAATTGCTAATAACTACAATGAATTTCTTTTCTTTTTTCGTTTTATGTACTACATAAACTTGAATATGTTATTGAATTAACGTCGCATATTTTTATTAGCTTTGATGAGTGGGGTCGACTTAGCTTCTAAACCGGTCCCGGGAAAGGGTCGGTCCCTTCCTCTCCAGCTGTCCTTTAAAAAAAAAATAAGTTGCCAGATCGGGTGTCTTCGAATATCGAACTTATTTTAAATAACCATCTATCCCTAAACTATGTTGCATTAGGTGTGTTACTTTCAGTATATCCGATTAATCTAGGTGTCTGTTGTAAGTAAAAAATAAGGTTCCTACATTTTTTTCAGGTATAAGGTATTTTTTATTGCAATAAATAAGTAAACCATCTGAAAGCCTGTACTTTATTCTATTTTTCTACATAGTCTCCTGATTTTTCTATGCATTTTTCCTGACGAGTTATCCACTTCTGAAAACCCGCTTCGAAGAATTCCGCCGCTAGGCCGCCGATGAACTTGGTGACCGCTTCTTTCACCCCTTCATCTGTATTGTAGCGTTGTCCACCCAAGTGTTGCTTCAATTTCGGAAACAAGTGGAAGTCGCTGGGAGCAAGATCAGGGCTGTAGGGGGCATGGTCAAGCAATTTCCAGCCGAATTTATCCAGTAGGGCGGTGGTCTGTCGAGAGACATGCGGGCGAGCGTTGTCGTGGTGCAGCCTAACGCCCTTGGTCAGCCTTCCTCTCCGGCGATTTTGGATGGCTCTTTTGAGTTTTGTCAATGTCTCGCAGTACCTGTCCGAATTGATGGTGGTCCCTTTAGGCATAAACTCGGTCAGCAAGACGCCTTTTCGGTCCCAAAACACCGTAGCCATCACTTTCCCTGCAGAAAGCGTCTGCTTAAACTTTTACGGCCTAGGCGATTCAGGATGGCGCCATTGTTTGGACTGTTCTTTTGTTTCTGGAGTGACGTAGTGACACCACGTTTCATCTCCCGTAATAATGGAGTCCAAGAATTCTTCGGTATTCTCGGCGCATTCTCGAAGAAACCCCTCGGCACACTTGACACGATTGTCTTTGTGGGTTTCTGAAAGCATGTGTGGGACCCACCGCGCGCACACCTTGCGATAACCAAGTTTATCGGTCAAAATGTTGTCGATGGTTTTTTCACAAACCTCAGGAACCTGGACAGCAAGCTCCCAAAGCGTTACTCTCCGATCTTCGAGGAGAATGCGCTCAATCTTCGCCACGACTTCGTCCGACACCGATGGCCTCCCACTCCTTTGCTCGTCGTGGACGTCTGTGCGTCCTTCGGAAAACTCCCTGCACCATTTGCGGACGTGTTGGACGCTGATGCAAGCTGTGCCATAAACTTCTTCCAACTGTCGATGAATTTCAACAGGTTTAAGCTTCTTCGCGTTTAAAAATCGAATCACCGAACGGATTTTACACCTGGCGGTAACGGCGATGACGGGTTCCATAGCGGATGGCTGTCAGGCCTTTACTGAGCGTCGCAGCGTTTGCTCCCGGTAGTGGGGATGTAGTTAAGGGACCAACAATCAAGGCAGTGTTGCCGGATTTCGCCTAGCATCTCGCGTGGCGAGTGTACAGCGTAGAGAACCTTATTTTTTACATGGCCCTCGTATAATAAATTGATGATTTATTTAGAATATTCAAACCTTGTTAAACTTCTTAAACTTGTGTATTATATTACAATTGTTTCGAGACCCCAAGCTGTGATGAAATGAACACTCACTTGGACTCGCCGTGCCGCGAAGGCCTGGCACTACAGGGTACAGAGAGTACTGCTGCCGGTATGCGTCGATAGTCTTCGAGGTCGCCCACGTTTGAGGTGGGATTATATAGATTAAAATATCTAATTGTTTGATAGTTTGATAGTAGTAAATACGTCGATATCTAGGAGTATACCAACTATATAAACTAATAAATTTCATACGGGCTTATAGACAGCTTAATATTATTATTATTATATATATATATATATATAGGGTGTTCAGCGGAAAAATTTCAAGATTAAATTGTAATTGCTCGTAAATCATCAGGGTGAGGTAAGTGTATTTGTTCATTGATTGTTATTGTTGATTGATTTATTGTTTCGTGCGCGTAGCTCTTTTTGTACTCACTTTAATATCGACGAGTAAGTGATGAGCCGAGCAAGCAATTTATCTGGTGTTGAGTTCAAAAGTTCAGATAAGAAGGGACAATGGTTAATCAAACTCCTCTGGAACCATCAACGCCAACGGCGACGCCAGAACATGTGGCTCAAGTTCGACGTGAAATTATGCGCAATCCGCGTAAATCGATAAGGAAGATTGCAGCCTGTACTGGAATAAAAAAATCAACAGTGCACGTTATTTTGAAAAAGAAACTAAAGTTTCACCCATACAAGCTGCAAATCGTGCAGTTTCTCAACTAAAATGACTATTATTACGTGAAACTTTAGCGAAATCGATTCTGGAACGTTTTGGAACAGCACGAACGTTTGTAAACATATTTTTTACTGACGAAGCACGTTTTCATATCGATGGCTATGTTAATAAACAAAACATGAGATACTGGTACTGGTGACAATCCAAGAGAACATCATCATCCAAAACGCTTGCATTGTCCAAAAACGACAGTGCGGTGTGCAATTTCTGACCGAGGGATAATTGGACCTTATTTTTTTAACCAGCGAGAGACAGTCACTGCTGACGTGTATTGCCGAATGATCGACGAGTTTTTGGTACCGCAACTGCAGTTGTTTTCCGGTGTCAACAATAGAACACAATTTCAGCAAGACGGGACCACTCCACACACAGCTAGAGTTTCAATAGAGAAGCTGAGGGGAATTTTTCCCAATAAATTAATCAGCAAGTATGGAGACATACCCTGGGCACCTCGGTCACCGGACCTTACACCATGTGGCTTTTTTTTGTGGGGAAACTTTAAGTCGAGAGTTTAGAGCAACAATCCTCGAACAATTCAGGCCCTACAAGAAAATATCCGCCGTGAAGTTGCTGCCATTGAACCAACGCTTTGCTCTTGCGTGTTCGCAAATTTAAGAGTGCAAGAGTGTCTTAAGAGAAATGGACGTTATTTATACGGTATTGTTTATAAAACGTAAAATCTGCATCGTTAAACTCCATTTTGTATAAATAAAATATAAGAATAACATTACAGTTTTTTTTTTTAATATTAAACTTAAAAATTTTCCTCTGGGCACCTTTATATCATATTTATATTTTAAGGAACTCACTATAATTATAAAACAATATCCAAGTCGGGTATATCCACTTTTTTAAGTAAAAAAATATATCGTATATCTCAGTCACACTTGCATACGTTTTTCTGATTCGAAAAAATATATAAATATGTACAAATATTTTCATGTTTTTATTGATACTGACTTCTTACAACGTTCAACAGGGTTACTATATTTTTAAACAAAATCAAATGACTAATTGGCACCATAGTCTATTGAGGGAGTAGCTAAGGTGGTAGAGCACTGGCTGAGCGTGTCAGAGATACCGGGATTGATACTTACCGCCTCCGCAATCTTTTTGATTACAACAAGGTTTTAGAAGCGACTGGTATCAATTCCGGTACTGGAATACAATGAAAAGTGAAAACTTTAAAAAATATCACGTAATTTCCGAAGCAGTATTCGCGACAGAGTTTAATGAAGAATTTGCTAGATAAACATTCTATATTTATTTGTCTTAATTTCAGGGCTTAAAAAGTTTTAAAAAACTGCAATATTTACAAAGAGAACGTCATTCGTTCTCAAGTCAAGTATTAAAAAGTCAACCCCCCAATTGTTGTGAAATGACGCAAGTGCCTTAGCCAATATATCGGGAGCCCACTCTCAAAATAACTTGAGTGTACACGCCACTGGTATATATTTAGAAATGTCTGACAATCGAAGATATAAGTATTACACAAAGTAAACAATATATATTCTAAAGTGTGAAGTAACCTATTAGCACTTAACAATAAACAATCTTATTGATAATCTTCTTAGCGTATGTCTCGGGACGGTATATCCAGGCTTGACCCGGAATCCAGCCAAGAAACGAGATAATACCATCAAAACCAGTGGCGTGACTACGCCAGTGCAGTCAGCAAACAGAATTGTAAAACTTAAAAAATCATTTCTCACTTGCTTTGCGATAACGTGTTGGGTTAGGTACTAGACCATTGCCATAAAGCAAAGCGAGGAACACGTATTTGTTAGTCTAGTGTTTAAGGGACTCGCCTAGTGATCTAGTAGTCAAGGATTTGAGCCACACTCCAGGAGACCGGCAAGTTAATTCTACTTTTATAGTAGATACAAACATTTAGCTTACTTAGAAAATACTAAGAATATTAATGTGAAATGTATTTTGTACATGCATCTCTATTTTTTTTAAATATATTTTGTTGCATTACGAGTGCATATAAAACCTAAAAACCACAATTGATTTTTCATAATTTGAATATTATTATAATAATAGAGACCAATTTTATTCTTACTGTTTAGTGGATAAACCGTGTAGTGCATAAAATTGTTAAATCTTATACAATTAAATCTCGATCGATCGTTCCTCGAATAATCGTTTTCCCGCATGTATCGTTTATTTTTTCTAGTCCAGAATTAATCTCATACAAAATACCCAAAAATAGATTGCATGAATCGTTCCTCTATGCATCATTTTACTACATTAATCGTTTAAATTACGTAGATTACTTCGTAGCTAAATGCTTGGTTTCGATTAATGGCACTCTTAAACAATGAGCGGAATATTCGAGAGAAAGAGAGAGAAAGTTGCTGCTGACTGCCGCTGGACATAATACAATACAAAATTTAAATAATTATTTTTTTGTTTCTGTGCAGCTTTCTAATTTTATTTGTATTTAAACACATACATTAACATGTGAAATATGTATTTTTTTTTAGAATATGTATTAAGCATTTAAGTATGAAAAAAAAAATCTATATTCCCGCATTCATAGTTTTTTTCAATAGGTTCCTTCAAAAACGATAGATGGAGGTTTCACTGTATATATTACACCGAATCCGTGAAATTGCTTATTACGTTGCCTAATCCCTGAAAAGTGTAAACCTGTTATTTTATTCATGAATTAGGCAAATTATCATTATTATTAAATTATTAATTAGCATTTAAGTATGAAAAAAAAAAATCTATATTCCCGCATTCATAGTTTTTTTCAATAGGTTCCTTCAAAAACGATAGATGGAGGTTTCACTGTATATATTACACCGAATCCGTGAAATTGCTTATTACGTTGCCTAATCCCTGAAAAGTGTAAACCTGTTATTTTATTCATGAATTAGGCAAATTATCATTATTATTAAATTATTAATTAGTGTATGGAATTCTTCAATTGTTTCACATTACTAAAACGCCATGTTGATATGAACATAACCGAATATAATATTTTTATTGTTTCTCGTAATAAGCAATTTCACTGATTCAGTGTAACATATAGGTACAATACATTCTAAGAGGACCCTTCCACTTTGCATTGGGACCCGATTTTTGTTAGCCGCCCACGCCACTGATCAAAGGGATTGTGCAAAATGATCTTTATTAGAAGCTGCCTACATAACATGACCCACGAGGCAACATATTATGGAAACAGCGTATTACCTCTTCTTGAAACATTGAGAATGTATTGAATTTCATTTCGCGGCAAACGACTAGCAAATGTCAGTTCTTGGCGGGAAGTGTCTACGACCGGTCGCGTCGGTGCAACCATCTTTAAGTTCGATTACTTCGAAAGCGAAATGCGATAATTCTCTATAACGTGGGAAAATTAACTCAAAAGTAAGACAACATACAGAAATCATTGTTAGTTTAAATATAAGTCCAGTTAATTAACGAAAAACGTAGCCATTTCGTTATGAATTTTCCAATTTTTCTGATTTTTTAGTATGAACGACCTTGCCATTTGAAGTTTTACGCGGCCAGTGACATTTATCTCATTTCAGAAGGAATATAAAATAGATTTTTAGTGGTTTGATTATTTAATGAATAAACCTGATATCAATCTTGAGGTTATCTGTTTATGCAATTAAAATTTGCATACACGGTCTTAAATCAATACAGTAATAATTTGAGTTAATCCCAAATCAAAATAGCAACTTTTCGTTGTCGTTCGGCGTGTTTCAGTGCTAGTGAAAAATCTCGTGAAACTGGGAAATACATTCGATCGAGGCAGGTTGGTACACCTACCTACTATATTATCGACGAATTAAATCAAATTATTATAAATTAATTATTAAAACTGTTTCCGTAGTTATAATTATTATGAAACGTGTTTTTATTCCATTCTGATTTATTCTTACTTTGTCTTGTAAGGAATTAATCAGAATTATAGAAAAAATTATGATCTCAAAGGTGACTTTTGTAATTATAACATAATATTTTATAACACTCTGTCTTGGACATGTCGCAAATTTAATGGACACTGTTATAAAGATATTATTGTTTTCTCACTAAGTTGGCAATCTTTTAAAAAGACTACTATTGCGCTTTAGTAATATAATTTATTATTACCATATTATATGTCACTTTTAAATATAGTACTTACTCAAAAAAATTAGATATGATGATGTACCATTCATTATTTAATTATATTTCTATTATTAAGGAAAACACATTCTTATTGTGAAGTTGTAATTATGATAATTTTGGCGTCTGCAGTCGGTTTACTCAAAGGTATTTGAGATTCTTTAAAAATAATGTAGATGGCTTTCAAATAATGGAACGACAGGTGTATTAATTTGAAAAATGTAACATATAGGTTCGAAAATTTGTCAAGAAAAATACTGGCGTTATAGCACAATGGTAGTGCACTTCCCCGGATTGGAAATAGAGATCCGGGTTCGAATCCCGGTGACGCAAAAACAATATTTTTCGACAAAATTGATTTTATTATGTATATATATTTATAATTAATACATTAATTTAGTATTTAAAATATTTCTATTATTTGCCTGGGTGTTTGTAATAATATTTAAATATATAGATTATTACGATTTTTTTCCTTTTTTAATTGTTAATGCACTCTCAACGCGATACGATGTCTCAAAGTAAAAATAAATCTAATAATGATAATAAAAAATATGTTATTTAATTTTTATTTTTATTATATTATATCAGATCAACGCTCTTAAATAATTATTTTAATTGGCACCGTTTATACTCGCGAGAAATTATTACTAAATAATTTGAATTTTTAAACAGGCACTTTTCCGGCAGTTTTTATGACTGCACATCAATATGTATTTCTTAGCTCTGTCAACATTTTTTTTTCTTTTTTTAATGTTGTGATCAATGTGGAATAGCTTTAAGCATTTACACCTTGAATTTTTTACTGTTTCGAAAGTACTACAGATTCGGGTTTTATTTTTGATATTAGACATTTAACTAATTGATTATTTTACACATAAATCATTTAATATACATTATATACATAGAGAAGCGTGTCTGTAAAGATGGTCTCGCATCTTTTTAAAATTATTAATTATTTTTATTTACATTTTATTTTCTACAGATTATGTATGGACATGTTAGCATTTCTTCAATTATGTTTAAACTATGTAGTGTGAGGTCACCTACCTCACGCTTTCAATATATAATTATGGTATTTTAATTTAGTTGATTTAATATATTTATATATATTTTTCATTTTTCATTAGACGAACGGTTGAAAAAAAATTAATGTATTTTTAATTCACATTATTGATAATTATTTCATCATCATCATCGCGTGGCTACGATACATTGAAGATATTTCCCTTCTCTCTTCACATATTGTCTTCTAGTCGTGAACGCCAAGTTAATTATGCATAATTAAACGAATTACCTGGAATTGGACGACACCATGTAGACCATATGAACGTGTCAGAAAAAATGGGGAATGCCTTTCCGTGTTATGATAATTAATATGTATATATTTCGAGGATAGTGGAAATGATAAATCTACAGCTTGTTTGAAATGTATATACGAATACAATTTTAAAACATATTTCTTATTAATTTATAATAAATACTTATTCTATACCTGTTCGATCTTATATAGTATAGAGCAACCCATTGTCCAATTAAAATATTTTTAACTACTCCAGTATGGAACAATTGGATAGAGAGGAGCATACAATAATATAATGAACTCGGTTAAAATAATACAGAGAACAATCATCAAAGTAATATTTAAAAAAAATATCAACTTTTTCAACACAAACACTTTTTGCGAAATTCCCAGTTCCCAATATAGAAACCATTTACAAAAAATCTCAATTAATCAATTAATTAAAGTAAATAAAACTGTCAAATTTGAAACAAGCACATCATTAAGGTTTAAAAATAACTTTAAAATCCCTAAATGTAACACCAAATACTATCAAAAAAAAATTATATATTTAGGGATAAAAAATTTCAATAACCTCCCTACACAAATTAAAGAAACAAAAGAGTTTACAAAGAAATTAAATTAACACTTCAGAAACACATAATTACAAATAAACAATATTATAGAATACTTCAGAAGCACACAAATAGACAATAAATAAAATATATTAAATATTATATAAAATTATACTAGTGTAACTCCCTCTCCAAGCACAAGAGCTAGTCTCTTCTATGGAGAGGTAAGCGAAAAAAATCATATAATTTTAATAATGTAATAAAAGTACATTTAATTCATATTATAAAAAAATTGTAAAAATGTCAAATAAATAAATATATATATGCATTTTTTGCACTTTAATTTATTTCATTCTTTTCTTCATGAGAAATAAATAATGAATAATTAAATGTAATATTCAAGAAATAAATAACTGTCATTTATATGTAAAGCAGAATGCAGGTTTTATATAAAGTTGTTATAACATAACATAAATTACTCTCGTAATATAATTATATTAATTGAATAGAATCCTTTAAATTTCTATGTTTCTATGTATCTAATAAAAAAGAATACATGAAATTAAATATTTTTATTTCATCATATTAAACTTTTTAAATAAATTTCGCATTTAAATCCTTAATTTAAATTATAAAATAAATAAACTGACTCACTTATAAAAAATTTCTGCATTTCAATATGCAGTGCAGAATTCAAAAAGTTTTATTCTATTTTATCGACAATCCTAATGAGTTAATATGCTTACCCGTCTGACTGAGATATAATTTTGATTTCGGCTTTGATATTTCAAGGTCTGAACATAGAAATCAAGTGCGATAAATAAAATAATATATGCGTTACTAGTTTATTTAAATTAATATTTTTTTTTTACAATAATCACTGAGTGCGGTTAGATCTCTCAAGTTTGTATGTATAAGTTATATGAAAGAAATAATAAAATTTAATTTATTTTAAATTAGATCATTTTTGACATTTTTAAAATTTTATTTATTAGAAACGGTTGCTTAGGCTCGTGTAGGTAGGTACTAGGTATGTATTATTTCTTAAATTCATATTTGTAGGTAAGTACCGTGCAAGTGCTGAATTTGCAAGAATATACATGCATATCGTTACCCAAGTTGCAACACCGTCTATCTTATTTTTTATCACTTTTTAGGTGAGGAAAATAAAACTTCTATGTATGACTAATGCTACTTCGAACACTTATTTCTTTAATGTGGCAACCCTGTAATGTCCAGTTTTACTAGCAAACCGTTAAATATCAAAACTTTCCAAGAGTACGCCCGCTCGTGAAGCCACCTCAATATCGTAAAAAATTGAGATAGCCGGTGTTATAAAAATATTTCAATTTTCGTACATGTAAATATTATAGATTTTCGATTATGTGAATATTATGGATTTTCGAACATGTGAATATTATGGATTTTCGAACATGTGAATATTATGGATTTTTGAACATGTGAATATTATGGATTTTCGAACACGTGAATATTATGGATTTTCGAACATATGAATATTATGGATTTTCGAACATGTGAATATTATGGATTTTCGAACATGTGAATATTATGGATTTTCGAACATGTGAATATTATGGATTTTCGAACATGTGAATATTATGGATTTTTGAACATGTGAATATTATGGATTTTCTAACATGTGAATATTATGGATTTTCGAACATGTGAATATTATGAATTTTTGAACATGTGAATATTATGGATGTTCGAACATGTGAATATTATGGATTTTCGAACATGTGAATTTTTAAAAAGTGTCAACTTTTTGAACATTTTTTAACATTAAGTATTCTTATTTCTTGTGTTGTGTTCGAGCACTTGAAGAGTGATCAAATTGAGCAAAAACTTAATAATAACCATCTTGTTGTTTCCCGTTCCGTATTCAGTCCAGTGACACATATTAAAATGCTAATCTTGCCGGCAGCCTCCCGAATATCATCTCACTTTCGTTGGCGGTCTCGCCGTCGCTTAATGTACTCGCCGCCGTTTATTGTATTCGCCGCGCCTTGCGGTACATCATATACATTACAATACACTATTATTAACTAAATAATAAAGAAATTTGTTGCCGGAGGACAGTAAGGGTGTATTTTTTTTTGGTCTTATCTTTTGTCTTTTAGCATTAAAAAAATGTATACAACTTGGCAGTGAATGAAAATAAAACGACCTATATGGGAGGTTAGGAAAATTTTGGATCTTCTTTCACTACTATTAAACCGGGCCACGCACGGTTTCAGTTTTTTTAATACGATAATAATAATTAATACGGCGCTTGAAGATAAAATAAAATAAAAAATAAAAAAATAAACTAAAAATATATGTAAATGCGTACAATGGAAAACTTTTAACATGAAAAAATATTCTGGTACCTATAAAATATACTATGTGATTTCACATATTTATTTTCTTTTAACATAAGAGTAAAACACTTAAAACACAATAAAATAAATTAACATCTTAGAAAAACAAAATAGTATAATGGCCGCCACATCGTCACCAGATTATTCACCGTTTATTACTTTACGACTCGACTGTCTATTTACTAGATAGATAATGAACAAGAATGGCGCTTGCCACACGCCACCCTTACCATTTAAAAAATTACTGATTATGACTTAACTTTACATTGACTTTCGGTCGGCAACTTTCATTTCTTTCAATGTGTAAAAATATTTCGGTAAGTACATATAACATTTTTCACTGTATACTGAAAAGAGAAAAAAAATTACCATTATTTATTACGTCAGATAGGCGGACTAAAAAAATATTTATTTTATAATTAAATTATTACGGCGCGCGTCTCATTTTATTAATTTTTTTTTTGCTCTATTTAAATCTATATAATCGTTTGTTAATTATTATCAGTAATGCCCTATTGGGGTGACATCTGTTTTTAGATTAATTTTTTTGAAATGTCGCAATATTTGTTTTCTGTTCGATGATTGGATAAAGTTATAAAAATACAAGCGACAGATAAGTAATATATTATATTAGAATGTTTCTTCAGGTTTATGCTTAATGAGGCCCGAGTAGCAATCACCAAGTCCAGTAGAAGGAACGCGGCGACAAAATTTATAAAATTTATGACCGGTCATTTCTCACGCAGGCCTGCCAAGATTTAGCAATGTATATATTCTCAGTTCGGAGCGTTCCGGATAGATCTGAATATTTATTGTATTAATTATTTATTAAAAATATTTTTAAAACTAATTTAATTAATCAATTTCAATAATATTACATACAGAAAAGATTATAATTCGAAAAAAGTATTTGATTACTGCGTTCCCATGAATAGAAAAAGTTCCGGGTTCGTATCCCAGTGGTAACTAAATATTTTTTCGATTGATAATTTTATTTTTGTATATATTTCTAATTGATTTAATTCATTTGTTTTAAATGACAGAACTGCGTTCTGAAATTGCAACTTCACAATAAAAATGTTTTTATTAAGAAGAGCATATTCTTATTGCGAAGTTGTAATTATTCTGAACTTAGCTATGTGATATTTTAAATACTAGGTAAATGCATTAATTAGAAAGATATCACAGATGTTCTGAATAATTACAACTTCACAATAAGAATATGTTCTTCTTAATAATATATAAGTTGTATCAATGTGTCTAAAAATTTAATAAAAATGAATTGTTAATTCTTGCGACTGCTATCGGTTTACTCAAAGGTATTTGAGATTTCGTAAAAACAAAGGAATAATGGAACGATAAATGTATTCAT
Source organism: Eubasilissa regina (assembly GCA_022840565.1). Taxonomy (NCBI): domain Eukaryota; kingdom Metazoa; phylum Arthropoda; class Insecta; order Trichoptera; family Phryganeidae; genus Eubasilissa; species Eubasilissa regina. Next base: position 27,102,278 of record JAINEB010000025.1, read on the forward strand.
TTCAAAAGTGTAACATGTGAGTTCAAAAATTTGTCGTCAAAAGTACTGTCGCTGTAGCGTAGTTGGATAATGCACCTTCCCCGGATTGGTATGAGAGCCAGGTTCGAATCCCGGTAGTGCAACAATAATATTTTTCGATACAATTAATTTTATTCGTAATTAGTATTTAAAAATGTTTTTATTAGTTTTATCAAAAGATTACGAATAAATAGAAAATACAGGTCGTGAGTCGTGCTAATGCACTACAACAAAATTCCCAAATAACGGGATGTGAGGTAGTTCAAGAGGCAATTTTTTTTAGCGCTCTGACCACTAACACCTGTGACAATGAGGAGGAAATTCGAAGACGCATACAACTTGCAATATTTGCTACGAACAAACTCTAGAAAATATGGAAAGACAATGATATCAAGCTAGCAATTACAATTATGTCGATTCGCACTTTTGTCTTTCCAATGTTCATGTATGCAACGGAGACTTGACAGTCCGCAGTAGCGAGAAACGTTAAATAGACGGCTTTGAAATTTTCTCCTAGTAAAGGATATTTCGCACCCCAATCCTTTCGAAATCCTGTAATAAATCCAACCACAGCAATTCCTATCTACAGTAGTAAACAATAAATTCTTCCAATCACTTTGATGCGCAACGTGGTAGATTATTCTAGGTATAACTTGGGCCGAAGAAGATATGGAAGAGTTGCATGATAAATAAGTACATCGGAACCGAAAAACTGTCTCTTTCCAGTAGCAGCTTCACTTTTGTTTTCTGTTTTTAAATGTACACATATTCAAAATGTTATACCAGACCTACATATTGAAATATAAAAACGCGTAAACACAAAGTTTGTTGGCGTCTTGCAAGACTAGGTATTTATGTCAAATTTAAAAAAAATGTTTTTCTGGGTATCAGATACATTGTGTCAAATTGCTATGAAAACTTAATTAATGAAATGTATTGTCTCTCAATATAACAATGGTTACATTCTTGTATTCAATCATATTTTATATTATTTTTTAAGTCATATATTTTCAGAATAGCAGTTTTAGATAATGAACAATGGTACGATGATTTTAAAAGTATATAATACGAGAAGACTTTTTAAGTGGTGTTTAAAAAATTAATTACAAAGTAGTATAATTTGTTTTAAATGTTTAACTCTTCCCAAACCATGCAGTAACACAAGTCTACCATCATAATTAAACCTGTAATATTTCGGTAAATACATGCAACGTAAAATTCATATTTTAGATAATCCTAAAGAAAATATGAGCGCTTAGGAATGACTAGTGAAAATCTAATTACGAAAATGAAATCGTACAAAAACAATTATTCTTCCATTCCATCTGTTTTAAAATTAATATGTTGGTAAAAATACAATTTGTGATATGAAAGACAGAGATCACACACTATTTTCACGGTGAAAAGAACGACAAACATACTAATATAATTGTCTCTTTCTCACAAATTAAATGAAGAGAGATAAGAAGGAAGGACACATTGTATACGACTTAATAAATGCTCTAAATTGTGTTATTAATCATTTTTTTCAAAATTGAATGCTCAATATTCAGAGTAAATTCGTGCCATTAAAGCTATTTAAGCTAATAAAAACATTTTTTCTAACTGTTATTTACGGTAACACGAGTTGACAGCATGGCCGCTTTTGGATCATGGTATGGTAAAGGTTAAAGCGTGTCTAACCACAAGACGTTTATTTTGTGGTTAGATATAATTATTAACTTAAATCACTTGACTAAAGCTCAACGCGGTTAATTCGACAGACTAAATTAACTAGTATAAATGAATAACTTGTTAGTTTAGTGGTTAAGATGCTGGCGGCGATCCAGTGGTCAGAGGTTCGAGCCTCATTCTAGGAGGCCGTCAGGTTAGTCGTATTTTCATAGCACAAGCTTAGTTCGAAAACAGTTACAAATAGATGCGACTTGAATTCTTTGTACGCGTTATTAATTACCAGTGGCGTACAATAGATATAGATATACTTATCTTGTGCTGTTACGATGATATTATATAATATACTATATGCTACATTGTACATAGGTTTATGAACTTTATTTTAACCGACGTCTTTAGGCAAAATGAATCCATCATAATAAAAATGCATTATCCTCGAACGCAAAGAACAACCATGAAAACAACACATTTAGTAAGGTAGTAAAATTTGCGAATTAGTTGAGGAAGAAGATGCTTCGATCAGCTTCAAGTCAAGTTATGATGTTATCCTGTTAGGAAACAGCATAAGTGAACACTCCGTACAATCACCTGATACATTTCTGGTTCTGCCGAATGGAATTTTAAGTTCAGCAGGTAGCAATTGTATGGCTTGAATAGAACGATAGAATAAACAGTGACTAGCAATTGTGAAGCAATGAGTTAATTATTACTGAGTAGAGGATTACAGCATTCCGACGGAATTACGCAACTAATGATACTACTGATACACAGTGGGCGCTGGCGTAATTGAAACACACGGATGATTTAATTTATTAAGGAAAACACATTCTTATTGTGAAGTTCTAATTATTCAGAACTTAGGTCTGTGATATTTTAAATACTTCCAGGTTCGAATCCCGGTGACGCAAAAACAATATTTTTCGACAAAATTGATTTTATATGTATATATTTATAATTAATACATTAATTTAGTATTTAATTTATATTTGTTTTCCAGTATTTTTAGTAATGCTCAGCTTTTTTGCTTGTATGCAGTGCACGCCCCTGCCCATTACTGACTAACGAAACAGACTGATAGATAAAAATGGGAGACACTTAGGGAGACCTTCATCTAGTAGTGAACTGTTGCTTTAGAATTAATAATTCACTAACAAGTTTATTTAATTATATGTCGTAAACTTTCAGTGCTCGTTTAATTACCTGTTGTGAAAGTTGGATGGATAAATGTCATCTAGCAATCTGTAAACGTGCAGCAAAATCAATTGTGTGAGACAGACGCACAATATACGCGCGACAGACGCCAAATTTACATGTGACAGACGCCAATAACTTTTTGTGACGGTCGCCAATCATTTTTGTGTCGGTTGCTGGTCAATCGTCGTGAATGAATAGTGAAATCCATTAGTTTGTTAAATCTGGAGCATGGATGAAACAACAAAGGTGAAATTGAGTCTTGCCCAAGAGTTGATGTAGGATATCCACTCAACCCATTAGTGGTAACGTTTTAAATTTATGACTATTGCCTTTTTAACTGGATGTGTCAATCTTTCCATTAACTTTGAAGAAATCGGATTTGATTTGAAAATTAATCACTCAGAAAGATGTACAAAAAAAATATATATAGAAATAATATTTAAATACTTTCTCGGGAGAATACTTACTTACCATCACGCCGTTTCCCCGCGGGGGTAGGCAGAGAGGATAGAGCGCCACACTCTTCTGTCCTGACATACAATTCTCGCCTCATCCACATTCATACATCTTGTCATACAAGCTCGCCGATTGTTGAGGCTTCTAACAGAACCATCCTCCATTATCTGGTTTACCTGGTCGTGCCAAGTCTTCCGCGGACGTCCTCTATTTCTGGTTCCATCAACACTTGCGTCATATATCTTTCTTACCATTCTCTCCTCATTCATCCTTTCCATATGACCAAACCACCTAAGTGATCCTTTCTTAATCTTACTCACTATACTAACATCAGCTTTACATTCTTTTCTTATTTCTTCATTCTTTACTCTGTCATAAATAGATTTGCCACGAATACGTCTAAGTGATCTCATTTCCACTGCATTCAGTCTACTTTCGTTCCTTTTCTGCCAGCTCCAGGCCTCACTTCCATACATCAGTGTCGGTACCAGGATTCCATTGTGCACCGCTAGTCTTGCCTCGGTTGACATATTCCTGTTAGATATAATTCCATTCAAAGCGCCGTTTACTTTATTTCCTGCAGTCGGGAGAATACATTATCATTATAACAGATAAGTAGTTAATTTAAGACTGTCAACTTTTTAATTGCAATGAATCTCGAAAACCTTTGAGTGCGTATTATATGTTACAGTTCGAAATTTTTTAACTCAATTTCAAAAGCACTATTTCTATTGTTTAAATTTTAAAGGGAAGGGAGAGTCTCCGATAGAATACATCATAGTTTAAAAGAGATACATTTAATTGAATTCAATTATTGTTAAAATGTGAATATTTTTTATACAATTGCATTATTTAAAACCTATCACACGGAAGTTAAATCACCCATTATTTAAATTAGAATTAACTACTTAGTGCTTATCAAGTAAAAGTGACTGCCAGAAACTGTGCTCAAATTGATTTAATTGTCTAACTGATATCATAAAAACAATTTCCGTCCCTGGATAATTGTTATTTGCATTGCTATCTGATTGGCCACTTACATCAAACCGGATTGTAATTAAATGCACTCTTAATTTGAAAATAATCACAGTTAAATAAAATATAATTTCTAATTTTATAAAACGACAAATATTGTATGAACTGTGTTGATTAATTTAACGTTGACCTAATGTCATTATAATGTATTTATTTCGTTTTATATTTTTTTTTTATGGATCAGTTAATAATAATAATAATAATGTGTTTATTCCAGCGTGATCAGGTTTTTTTTTTTAAACCTGATTCGCCATAAATATAATACATATTATATTATACATTAAAGGTTATGAAATAAATATGCTATTAAAAATAAAATTAATGAAAATATTAATAAATACAAAAAAAATTTTTTTTTTTTTTAAAGTTAATAAAAAGTAAACGTTCACACACATATACACACAAAATATGATTATTACGTATATAAATATTTCAGTCACGGCCATTGTTGTACATGTAGCTATTTTGTAAGCGCTGCCATTCTCTGGTCAGGGAACCAGCTTTCCATGAGAGCGCCGCTTGCACCAGAGAGTTGGTGCTGAGCTCTAGCCGCCGCTTTACGCCAGCAACTTGATGTCTTAGAAGCGGAACGAATTCATGTATACGGCCTTCGGTAAACATTGTTGATGTGCTACAATAACGCGCCAATCCGAACAGTATTCTGTATGAGTTGTTGTACTGAATTCGGAGACGGTTATACGTCACTTGCTTGTATTTCTACCAGAGCTCGCAGGTATACATGCTGGTAAAGAACGATTTAAACAGGATGCTCTTCACCTCCTTACTGCATCGGTAGAAACGCCGTGACAGCATATTTGCACGAACGCTCAACTGTCTCCTCCGCCGTTCTATATGATCATCGTCTTGTCCGTCTTCATTGAATATATGCCTAAGGTATTTGACCTTATTTTGAACGTTCAATTTCATCTCATTAATGTAAGTCTGTTCTGATGAAGATACTCCTCTCTCGTTGCTCTCTTCTTACTCTAACGGTCTGTAACCTCTTCACGATCTCCTCCAACACTCTTCTTGTATCTTCAGACTATTTGTGGTTGACCTCTACTCTCTATACAATCATGGACGCCACTGCATTCATCAATGTTCATCATTTCAGCCTCGCCACATGTCCGGCATAGTCCCAATTCAGAATCGTGACAATTCGTACACATAAATAAAATTATCTCACATTTAAAGTAATCGTGCAAACATTCAATAAAAAAATTTAACTTTACGCAAAGTAATTGTACGTGTAATAATTGATTTGTAATCTCGTTATTATTATATATTAAATATGATAAAATGTACTTTATATGATAATATGTTTTGTACACCAACAACATAAAGAACAAAATCTTTCATTACATTATCTTACTATAGTGGTTTCTGTATTGTTACAGTGTACCTATTGGCGTATAAAAGAGTGTGCGTATAATATTTTACTCGTATAAATGTTTCGGCGTATAAAATTTCCGGCATTAAAAAATTTGGCCTATAACGATCCGCACACGATACTTCTGATTTGAAAGGGGTTAAACTTTATATTGCAAACATGGACGAGAAATCGTGGTTAAGTATTCCACCATTGCTGCCATCGCTGGCTGTACGAGTACGTATCCCCTCAATCTCAAGTTAAAACAATGCCAAATTAAACAGAGCTCTCTCGTAACTCGCCTCATTTAACTCGGATGATTTTGTGTTGCACAAATACTTCCGTTGTACTGTTACAGCACTGTTTACACAGCGGTATCCCTGACTTTCGCATGAATCTCATGTGAAACCGCCAGTTTCATGATTGGTTTTAATTACCGGCTATTTCGCAAAGATGCTGCGATGATATTCTTTGAATATTTATGTAAGAAGTAAGAACGCAACCGCTCTCTTGCGAGAGGACCTGGGAATTTTTTTTTTTAAATGTTAACATAAATTGGAAATTACATCTTAGGTCTTGATAATTCGAATAAAGTAAATCAAAATTTCGATACAGAATAGAGGTCTTATACCAAACTGATACAGAAGTATCTGCTATATAAGGAAACATGTTGGTGTCCGTATGGTCGTCATTAGTGATGGTAAACCGTTACGTGACTGTGATTGTGTCGGTGATTGGTAACTGAGATTTAACAATGTTTGGTAACTAAGATTTAACTGTCGGAGACTTACTTTCTAGTGTACCAGTCATTGCTCGAAGAATTACGTTAATCAGTTATCGATCATCGTTACAGTCGAACAAAATCACAGTCACAATGATAGTTAAAATAACGGTTTAAATAACGATTTTTTCATCACTAGTCGTCATTATGATACCACTTGACTTCATTTAAGTTTCAAAATGCAATTTCTTCTTCTGCTCGTAATTTTCTTGAGTTAGACATAATCTCCAAGTCATTACTAAGCTAAGAAAAACGTTTTTTTTTTAATTTAAAAAAAAATAGAGATGCGTACACGGAATACGTATCACATCAATATTCTTACTATTTTCAAACTAAGCTAAACGCTTGTGCTATGAAAACAGGACTAACTTGCTGGTGTCCTGGAACGAGGCGCGAACCCCCGATCACTAGATCACTAGGCCAACGTCTTGACCACTACACCAACAAGCTACTTTAACGCGACACCTTTTCTTGAAACCATGTATGTATATATTGATGCTATAAATTTATTTCAACAATATTTAGTTAAGACCGGGATACAAACGCGCAACTTTTCCTCGCCGGGGAACTGCGTTACTAATTTCGCTATGTTAATCATTTAAGATTTTTTTTTAATGTAATATTACATGGTCAAATGTTCCGGGTTCGTATCCCGGTGGTAACTAAATATTTTTTCGAATTATTGAATATTTCTGTGTGCATTTATAATTGATTCATCTCATTTGTTTTATGATAATTAATCTTTAATATTTATAACATGTGTGTATAAATAATTAATTAATTAACAATTACGTATAATTAAATAAGCAACTAATAACTGTGTTGATTATTTTCTCGTCGACTTTCGACACCGCTATATCTTCATCAATCATACGCTAACTAATCCGATAAATAAATTCCAATACTCTATTAAGGAGATCACATTATTATCGTGAAGTTGTAATTATTCACAACATAGGGCTGTGATATTTTAAATACTAATTAAATGTATTAATTAGAAATATATACATATAAAATCAATTTTATCGAAAAATATATATTGCAGATGGCTTTCAAATAATGGAACGATAGATGTATTAATTTGAAAAAGTGTAACATACAGTGTTCCGCACAGCAAGGCGGCCGCGGATAAAACCGCGGCAAAAAAGGGGCTTAGCCAAGACACAAACCCAGCCGCGGAGAGCGCGGCGCCCTGGCCCGCGCACGCGTTTAGCCAAGACGCAAACCAGGCAGCGGGCTCGCGCCGCCGGGTGGTCGCGGGGGGCGCAGCGCCCCGATCCAAACACGCGCCGGGCCGACATGTGGACTTGGCCGCTTTAAAACTTCTTCGCGGTCGCCACACTACGCCCGTGGGAAATCGCCGCCACTGCGGGTACCGTGCGGCCGCCGGCGGAGCGGGGAGCGGGGAGCGGGCCGCGGACCAGGCCACGCCACGAAATTTAGAATTATGTTTTGTCCAATATCTTTTGTTAAAAAATTATGTTAGATATAAGGATTGTAGAAAATAAAAGAGAATTGAGAGGGCGATCGCCCGGGAATGATGTAATGCACCTCAAAAATCCTTTGATAATAAAGAATGATGTTTTAAGGTTTGAGGTGCATTTACAAATTATCCGGGCCATCGCCCGCTATAAAAACTACCAGGCATCGCGAGGCAGGTCCATGTTTATATTAAAAAATACTCGCGATGCCTGGGGAATGTCAGGTTTTATAAATATTGAAATAAACATTTGACAAATAAGGGTTCTGCCGCCCCTTACGGGACGGCAGGGAAAATGGCTGTTGTTGCCAGTTTTGGCCGCCTGGCGCTGGCGGCGCGGGACCGTATCGGGGTGGCGCGGGGCCTGTCCTGGCCCCCTGATTGGTCCCCGAGTATGCTGGAGCCTTACGCTCCCGCATACAGCATGTTAAGAATAAATAAACGGTCCGGCGGTTGCAAGGGCACACACTCTCTCTCGCACTTCGCTGCACCTGCACCGCTGGACAAGAATTACATCTGCCTTTTTTACTCTGACCCTGCCTTCACATTGGACTTCCTTCCCTCCGGATATTTCGACTTTGGCTGCACACTTGGACTGATCCCGGAAGAACTCCTACGATCTGGCACGACTACTGGACACGATTTGGACCCCATCGGACATCTGCACACCGGCAGAGAATCGTCGTCTGAGCGACGAAGCAGCGACGAACATACATCAGCACCTACACAGATATACAGTCTTGTTCCTGTACTGAACAAGTGGTCCTTCTAGACGGATCGTCGCTTCGCTTCAGGGATAAGCAGATTGCGTCATGTCTCGATCCGGACTACGATCGGGACACGCCGAAGAACAAGAAAGAAGAGAAGCGGAGCAGCAGCAAGAGGAGCCGCCGTCAGACTCGGACGAGCAGCAGTCAGACGATGACCACGGCTCACAGAGAGAGTCGTCTACGACGGTGACCGAAGATACCGTCCGCCAACTGAAGGCTGAGCTCAGGCGGAGTGAGCGGCGACACCGCCGCCTCATCAAGGAGCTACAGCGAGAGCACGGAGAGGCATTGCTCCGTGCTCGCACAGTCACCGTCAGTGCCGAGGGCGTCGGCAGAGAAGCGGCGGGAGACGCCGTGCGAGACGAGGCGGCAGCCCTGATGAGGGCCGTTTCGCCCGGAGCCCTGATGAGGGCCGTTTCGCCCGGAGCCCTGATGAGGGCCATTTCGCCCGGAGCCCTGACAAGGGCCGTTTCTTCGGCAGCCCTGATGAGGGCCGTTTCGCCCGGAGCCCTGACAAGGGCCGTTTCTGCGGGAGCCCTGAAAGAGGCTGTTGCAGCGGGAGCCCTGAAAGAGGCTGTTTCTGCGGGAGCCCTGAAAGAGGCTGTTTCTGCGGGAGCAACCAGGAGGGCCTCCGTACCAGGCGCCGCCACACCTGCGGCGCTCGAAGCGGAACGGAACGCGCCACCGGCTGGGGGCCGGCCGCAAGTTTCTCCGCTGGACATTGGAGGCACTGGAACGGTGCCAGGGATCCCAAGGGCCCACTCGAGGGACACCGCGCAGACGTCGCCACAGAATGCAGCCACAGCGCGCGGTGCCACATCGTTTACCAGGGAGTGGGTCCGAGATCAGCAGGATCCCATGGCCATGATGGCGACCGCCATTTCAGAAGCAATCCGGTCAGCACGGGCCGGAGAGAGCCCGAGGGCGCACTCGGGCCAAGAGGAGCCGCGCATGAACGCCTTCATTGCGCGGCAGGCGGTCGCTAAAGATTTGCCGCCATTCAGCGGCGACCCACTGGACTGGCCGACCTTCAAGGCGCAGTTCGATCAGTCGACAGGCCTGTGTGACCTGTCGGACGCGGAGAATCTGCTGCGCCTACAGAGAGCACTGAGAGGACGGGCCCGAGAATCGGTTGCGGCGCTCCTGATTGAGCCCCGCAATGTGCCCGAAATAATGGCCATCCTCGAAAGATGGTACGGTCGGCCAGACAAGATTGTGGACAGTATGCTGGAGCGGGTGAGGAGGCATCCCCGCCTAGCCGACACCGCCACCACAGAGGCCATCGTAGAGTATGCGGTGACCGTGAGGAATGTGGTGGCAACGGTGGAAAATTTCAACGGAAAACAGTTGGCATCCGCGCAGTTACTCTCAGAGATGGTGGGCAAGATGCCCACCTGCTACAAAATGCTCTGGATGGCGGAGCGACGCGGGATGCCAAAGGACGTGACCGTCCAGGATTTCTCCGTCTGGATGACGGAACTGACCGCCGAGGCGCCGCACACCGGGTGCCTGGAGGTGGCGGCACATGCACCGAGGGGGCGCCGGAGCGCCCAAGTGTACGCCGCCAGTGAAGAAGATAGCGACCCCGACATGAGTGCGCCCGCCGGGGCGAGCGCGGGTTCGGGCCGCAAGGGTACAAGTGCGAGTGGATTCGGCGGAGAATCAGTGAGTAAACGTGTGTGGTGCTCGATGTGCCAGTCGGCCAGACACAGTCTCGCTGACTGTGTGGACTTCGCTCGACAAACAATGACGGACCGGTGGCCGATAGTGCGGGACAGCCGCGTCTGTTTTATATGTTTGGAAGCAGGACACCGGTACCAGGAATGCCGGGCGAAGCGATGCGGTGTGAGCGGGTGCCGGGCGCCGCACCATCGCTTGTTGCACGGGGCGCTGCGCGCCGCGGCGACACCCGGGGTGTCGCACACGCCCGGCGGGGCAGCACCGGCGGCCGCTTCGGGCGCGCGCCGGTTGTCGGAAGGGTTCGCCGGCCCGAGTGGCGGCGACCTAGTGGGTCTGACGGGGGACCAGCGGCACCACCGGGTGCTACTAAAGGTGGTGCCAGTGAAAGTGAGTGGCCCTCGGGGGCAAGTAAAAGTGCATGCCATTTTGGACGAAGGTTCGGCAGTGACCTTGATGGACGATAAGGTGGCCAGTGCCGTCGGGGCCCGAGGTCCGGTGCGCGAGCTGCGGATCCACGGGGCGAGCGGCATGCGCTCGTCCGACGCCCGGTCACAGGCCGTACACGTGACCGTGTCAGGTGACGGCGGAGAGTATTCGCTGAAGGCGAATACGGTGCGTGGGCTAGCGCTGCCCGCGCAGTGGATGGTGCCGGCCCGCGATGGCCGGCGCGGCGCGGGCCCAGAAAGGGCCACGCAGGTGGTGCCGCGACTGCTGATCGGGCAGGATCATGCGCACCTCATCGTGTCACAAGAGGTGAAGGCGACCCGCGGGTCGAGGATCCTGTCCCGCACGGCCCTGGGGTGGACCGTGCATGGTGCTGCGGCACCACAGGAGGAGGATGCGAGCGCTACGATTCCAGCGCTCGACGGCGAGCCAAGCCCGGCCGCCGACACCCGCCTGGGGGCGGTATTACAGGACGACGCGGTGGTGTCACTGAGGGTGACCGCCGCGGCCCGGGCCAATACAGAGGACGCCCGGGCCACAGAAATGATGCCCGCTACTCCGCGCCAGCTACCGACCGGCGCACTAGGAGAGCGGGAAGGCGCGATTGCCCCACCGGCATTGAGAGTAAGCGACGCGCATGATACGGAAGCGCCGAGAGCGTTAGAGCGAGTGGGAACACAGACAGTGGATCCTACTCGCGCAGGGAAGCGCGGCAAAAGACCGCGCAGGAGGACGCGCAGGAAGGCGCTCCTCACTTTGGAAAGGACGGAGACACAAGCTCGCCCAAAGCAGGCGAGAAGTGACGGGCCGGGAACGTCGTGTGCGGTGCGAGCGAGAGCGGAGATCGCAGCTCTCGCTCATGAGCCAGTGAACACCGCAGTTAGCACGGCCGGCACAGGAGAGAAGGCAGAATGCCTCATACGCGCCGTGCGGCGGGCGCTTGAGGCCACGCAGGATCGCTTGGGCCTTACAAACCCAGGCGGCTACCAAGGAGTAGCTGAGTTGCCTGCAGAGCGCGGTGAAGCAGCACGGGGGGAGCGATCCGGACAGCGCCGGGCCGTCCGAGCGAGGACAGCGGCGGGCGACTGCCCACGGCTCGCCACGGAGGTGATCCTCCTGCCGACCCGGGGGCCCGGGTCTCAGGCGGCTACCGAGGTTTAGCTGTGCTGCCTGTGGAGTACGGCGGAGCCGCACGGGGGGAGTGTTCCGCACAGCAAGGCGGCCGCGGATAAAACCGCGGCAAAAAAGGGGCTTAGCCAAGACACAAACCCAGCCGCGGAGAGCGCGGCGCCCTGGCCCGCGCACGCGTTTAGCCAAGACGCAAACCAGGCAGCGGGCTCGCGCCGCCGGGTGGTCGCGGGGGGCGCAGCGCCCCGATCCAAACACGCGCCGGGCCGACATGTGGACTTGGCCGCTTTAAAACTTCTTCGCGGTCGCCACACTACGCCCGTGGGAAATCGCCGCCACTGCGGGTACCGTGCGGCCGCCGGCGGAGCGGGGAGCGGGGAGCGGGCCGCGGACCAGGCCACGCCACGAAATTTAGAATTATGTTTTGTCCAATATCTTTTGTTAAAAAATTATGTTAGATATAAGGATTGTAGAAAATAAAAGAGAATTGAGAGGGCGATCGCCCGGGAATGATGTAATGCACCTCAAAAATCCTTTGATAATAAAGAATGATGTTTTAAGGTTTGAGGTGCATTTACAAATTATCCGGGCCATCGCCCGCTATAAAAACTACCAGGCATCGCGAGGCAGGTCCATGTTTATATTAAAAAATACTCGCGATGCCTGGGGAATGTCAGGTTTTATAAATATTGAAATAAACATTTGACAAATAAGGGTTCTGCCGCCCCTTACGGGACGGCAGGGAAAATGGCTGTTGTTGCCAGTTTTGGCCGCCTGGCGCTGGCGGCGCGGGACCGTATCGGGGTGGCGCGGGGCCTGTCCTGGCCCCCTGATTGGTCCCCGAGTATGCTGGAGCCTTACGCTCCCGCATACAGCATGTTAAGAATAAATAAACGGTCCGGCGGTTGCAAGGGCACACACTCTCTCTCGCACTTCGCTGCACCTGCACCGCTGGACAAGAATTACATCTGCCTTTTTTACTCTGACCCTGCCTTCACATTGGACTTCCTTCCCTCCGGATATTTCGACTTTGGCTGCACACTTGGACTGATCCCGGAAGAACTCCTACGATCTGGCACGACTACTGGACACGATTTGGACCCCATCGGACATCTGCACACCGGCAGAGAATCGTCGTCTGAGCGACGAAGCAGCGACGAACATACATCAGCACCTACACAGATATACAGTCTTGTTCCTGTACTGAACATACAGGTTCGAAAATTTGTCGACAAAAAAAATGTAGCTGTAGCATAGTCCCCGGATTAGAAAAGAGATTCAGGTTCGAATCCCGGTAGCGCAACGACAATATTTTTCGATAAAATTGATTTTCTGTGTACACCTTTATAATTAATACATTTAATTAGTATTATTAAGGAGAACACATTCTTATTGTTAAGTTGTAATTATTCAGAACAGACGGTCTGTGATATTTTAAATACTAAATTAATGTATTAATTATAAATATACACATATAAAATCAATTTTGTCGAAAAATATTGTTTTTGCGTCACCGGGATTCGAACCTAGATTTCTATTTCCAACCTATCAATTTAAAGATGTATTAATTTGAAAAAGTGTAACATATTGGTTCAAAAATTTGTCATGAACACAATTGGTAGTGTACTTCCCCGGATTGGAAATAGAGATCCAGGTTCGAATCCCGGTGACGCAAAAACAATATTTTGCGACAAACTTGATTTTGTATGTATATATTTATAATTAATACATTAATTTAGCATTTAATTAGTATTTACCAATACTCTATTTAATATATTCCCCATTTCGGTGTATTTCTTACCCCACACCTTCTGCCAAGACTGCGACCGCGCCCTCCTCCGACAACTAACTTATTTCGTATATTTATTTTAAGAATCGAAACCGGTCGACATCAAAGTAACCAACGCAGCTAACGCAGAGTTAGTTATTTGTTTAAATTAATAATTAATGTTAATTTATCGCTAAAACTGACACTAGATTTATGAATAAAATAAACTGTTTCAATAAATATAAGTCGAATGATGAAGTCATTACGCAACGAAGACGCATGTTTTGATAATTCAATTTTTTTGTCCTTTTTAAAAATGCATACTAATTCAAATCATCGTAGACGACATTTGACTCAAGGTGAGTTTTTAACTAACTGATACACCATCGAGCCGTTTCTTCGCGGATAGCGCTGTGCTCTTCTATTTTGAAATTACTTTTCTCAATAAAATATATTTATATTCTCGTGCATGCTCGCCAAGTGTTTAGATTTCTAACAAGACGTCTTTTAAATCCGTTGCCATCATTATCCGCGTCGTCTTACAGCATCTCTTCAACATGACTAATCCCTTTTTAATTCCTGTTGACAATGTTTTATATTTTCCCCAAATTTTTTAATTAATTAAGTATTTATTCTATTATAAATTAATTTGAAAAATATACGCCTGATTTACCTAAATTTCCACTAAATTATATCTAACTTCGTTTCTATTTGCCACCTCGACGTTTCACTTTAATCAATGTATTTATTAAATACTAATTTAATATATAAATTATAAATATATACATATAAAATCAATTTTGTCGAAAAATATTGTTTTTGCGCTACCGGGATTCGAACCTGGATCTTTATTTCCAATTCGGGGAAGTACATTACCAATTGTGTTATAGCGCCAGTATTTTTCATGACAAATTTTCGAGCCTATATGTTACACTCTTTCAAATTAATACATCTGTCGTTCCATTATTTTTACGAAAGCCATCTTACATTGCTTTTACGGAATCTCAAATACCTTCGAGTAAACCGACCGCAGACGCCAGAAATATTAATTAAATTTTGGACACATTGATACAACTTATATTATTAAGGAGAACACATTCTTATTGTGGAGTTGTAATTATTCAGAACATAGGTTCTGTGACCATGTTTAACTGCCGAAACAGCTGAAACGTATAATAAACTAGCAGAACTCAATAATATGCAAACATATAATATAGTAATAGGTCAATTTTGCAAATAATTTTTTAGATGTACGTAGTAAACTTTAAGCTTAACATTGTAATCGTGATTTATTCAGGCATCATAAAATAATATGGACTAGGTCTGATTCACCCTGTATGTTTGCTTGTGCTAATTAATTAACCTTGGAACTGACTTCCTTAAGTCTACATGTGACAAATGTCCTCTACACAATTAACCACTTGTAAATAAAAATATGAATTGATTTGTAATTGCTTGAATTGTATTGAGTGTTAACAAAGAGATAGTACAAATTAATTTTATATATAGAAATAAAACACAACAATGACAGATTGTTACTTCCTGCTGTCTATGGTTAGTTGAGAAAACTGTTTATGATAGATCAGACTGCCCGCTGGTGTTTGAGCGACAATTATTATTGGCATGAAAGCAAATAAAAGAATATTGTAAACGTTTTTTAAAAATATATCTACGATAGCTCTCGAAATTGTTGCCAAATTTGTATATATTTTGTAGAGTTAGAGTGTTCACTACAGATAGTAAAAGTTTCAGATTATAATATTTAGAATCTAATAACTACTAGTAGCACTTCATTATAAAATTTCCATTCGTAATTTTATGTCAATTTTGATCAAAATTGTACCTATTTCTGAAGGTTCCATAATGCAACGTCCAGAAAATGTTAATTATTTTATTAATTCAATTATGAACACCCACTATCTATTAAAAAAAAATTGTAAGGGTTATAACGAATTTTGCGGACACGATAACCACTTTTCAGGATAAATAAACTTGTAAATATCTCGACTAAATTCGTTAGCCAACCTGATCGACCATTCATTTTCATTGTGAAGATGCAATTTCAAAAAATATTTTTGTGTTATTTTTAAAACAAATTAAATTAATCAATTAGAAAGATATACACTCGTACGGGGTATAACAGACCTAGTCCACAATATTTTAAATACCGGACTATATTACGAATCGAAAATGTTCAAGGAATATGTGAAAATTCGGCACTGTTACGGAAAATATTATTGTATGAAATTTATACAAAAGCGTGAAGTCTACGTACTTTGAAATAAATATTTGCGAAATTGTTCAATTATGAATCTATGTATTTGCTTCAGGTCCTAAATTATCAAAAAATAATCTACCCTGTCGAAACTCGATAACCTTAAATTTTTGGTATTCAATATATAATTTAGAATTATTATATTATTTCAATTTACCGAAATGATCACATTATTACGATTTTTTTGAAAGGCTTATATCTCTGACATGGTTGAGATTAGGCACATATATATCTCTTGAAACTATGTCTGTACTATGTCTGTTACACTCTGTATATCGAAAAAAAATATTATGTTGCCACCGGGATACGAATCTGGAGATTTTAACTATGCACTTTATCCTATGCTATAATAGGTTCAATTAATTTGTTTTAAATTTAAAATATCACATAACTATATTCTGAATTTACAACTTCACAATAAAAATGTATTTTAGCACATTAAATTCGACGGTATGATTCGATTATAGATATATCGAAGCAATGTATCAGAAACGTTTGGAGTTTAATAAAACTACAAAATAGTCTGTGTGGGTATATAACCCATATTAATGGTTAATTCAATTCAGTATAAATTATTTGTCTACACCTACAGTATAAAATAAAAAATTTATTATTTGATTCTCCGCTGGCCATAGCGAGTAATTGTATTTGTATATATCCAGTTTTGTTACCTTGCTATCATTTTTGCTGCCGTCGTATCCAGTGGCGTAGCACAAATTTCTGAGCCCCCGGGCAAACATGTATAGCGGGCCCTTAACCTCCCCTCACAAACATAATTTAATAATAGTGCTCATATTAATCTTATCAATCATTTAGATTAATTCACTTCATTACTGAGTAATTAAAATTAAATATTTTTATATACGCGTGAATTTTTGTTTTACTCTGTTATCCAGTAAAACCACAGACCAGTAAATGAATAAACATGAAATAAAGTGTACATTTAGCAGAGGAGTTTGGAACATTATTTGCGGGACGAGAGGCATTCACATACATTTTTGGTGGAAACATAAATCCGATAGTTTATGATACATTTATGCAACAGTAAAAGTACTTACTATTCAAAAATTTATTTTAAATGTATTTTTTACATTTATCCATATTATATTATTAGCGTTTAAATTTTTGTTCCAATTGAATCAAAATTTTTTTTAAAGTCGCCGAGCTATTTGATTTCGTAAGTGGTACCAAAGTGATTACGTGGGTGACACTAAATTAAAAATATTGAAACAAGGAATTTGCGTTAGTTTTTGTTTGATATATTTGATAGTATATGAGTAAAATTTTTATTTTCAATATTATCTTTTATCAACACAAATAAAACATTCAAGATTCTGTCATATTTTGTTTCGTATTGTTAGCTAAAAGAACACAAATTCGTTCCATATCTCTGTGAAAGATTACAACGTTATGTATTTAAAATATTGAAAGTAAATAAAATAACATATTCAAATAAAATTTTATAGATGGTCTGTCATTTAACAATGTCACTTTTTGATAGTTCATCGAGAAAAATTAGTTGGAAAATAAGATGCGATGTTTCTTTATAGTTTTCCTTTGTAATCTTGTACATTTATTCTAATTCGAGTATTTTGAAAACTATTCGTATATTATAAATGATGAAATATATATTTTTTTTTAAGTTATATATTTAGCTGTGTCCTGCACTCAGCATTCACTAACCGGGTTATAGCGGTTAATCTAAGTATGATTTCTTGCATAGTTTCGGACGTAGAATACGACGGAACAATTTATTTTATGTCTTCGTGTCCTCTTGACTAGTTTTATACAAACATAAAAAATATTGAAAAAAAAATATTTTGGATTTGCCGACTAATAGATACAGTTGTGACGTAATTTGTTGTTATACTAGTAAATTACATATCACGTTTGTATTTATAAATATAAAACAAAACACGAGTTCCTTGTGAATCATTGAGAGTAAAAGAGATGTGTGAAAATGTATACGTTGTATATTATGGTGTACTGGATATGATAATTGATATTAGGTGAGACAATTTATTATATTTGCATGAATTTGAATTATTAATAGTTATTTTACTACTCGAGTATTTTAAGATTTTACTATTAGATACTCGTATAGTTGACGATGTCGAGTAAATGGAGTGTCTAGTGCCCTGGCTGTCCGAGTAGTAGCCGCGCCGCTGACCTTATTCTTGTTTTGCAATATACTTGATATTTTATATACTACAATTAAGATTAACAATCCAGTTCCATGACATTGTGATTCACAATAATTACTAATTACCTGTAAAATATTGCTCGTTCGATTCAAGTCTCATGCTATTGCATGCTGTGGTCCGGGCACGAGAGTCGGGAGATTGTTTATATAATTAACCTTTAACCTTCGCTTTAAATTACTGAACACGTAGCACAATTATTAAATAACTATCAACAGACATTAGCTAATAAATATTGTTTAAGAATATAAATTTGATAATTATTTAGATTTATGAACGAAGGTCATCCAAGAGAGAAGTTTAAATAAAAAATAACGGTACTTTCACGCAAAGTAATTGTTTAACTGTTTAAATTTATGTTTAGTCATTTTTGTAAAAAATACACCTCAATTGCGAAAAGAATTTTTTTTAATATCCTTACTGCTTTTAAACTAAGCTATGAGACTGGTATTGACTTCATGGTGTCGCGGAATGTGGCTCAAACCCTCGACCACTGGATCACTAGGAGAGTGTCTTAGACCAACAAGCATGTTAGTTTAGTCTTGTCCTGTGATATAATGGATATTATTTTGTATTACGGTAGTTTTTTAAATAAAATTTTCTGATGATGTACTGTATCTTATTAAGAAGGACAAAGAGTTCCACGGTTTTGGGCGTATCACCTCCGATACCCATTCATTGGATTTTGTCTTCTGGCAACGCTCGATCGGCTCTACAATCCTTCCTGCGGCTGAAGTAGAAGTTTGGCAAGAATGTACCTTTCAAATTTGGAGAGAATCAATCAACATATTTTTTTAAATAGAGATGCGTACACGAAATACGTGTCACATCAATATTCTTACTATTTTCAAACCGAGCTAAGCGCTTGTGCTATGAAAATAGGATTAACTTGATGGCCTCCTGGAACGAGGCTCGAACCCTCGACCATTAGATCATTAGGCGATTATTGTAACCTCTAGATCATAAGTACGTCAATTCAAATTCCACTCTTCAGGGATCCGAATTTAATGTGCTCCATACAAAAGTGAGGTTTCATGCATTTTACGTAATGCCAAAATAATTCAGAATATATTTGATTCTATGTAACTATCCAACATAAATACTATTACAGTAGATCGAAAATGATACTACAAATACATTCATAAGTAGACTAACTACCATATGGGAAAAATGTTACTGAATACTTTTAATATAATAATATTTATTATTGCTTTCCGATATCAAAAAACATCTATATATAATTTTAAAAAATACATTTTAATTCAAACACATTTTTATTGTGAAGTCGCCATATCAGAACATAGTTCTGTCATATTTTTAAACAAATTAATTTAATCAATTGGAAATGTATACAGAGAAAATCTATCTATGGAAAAAATATATAGCGCCCTTGAGATGAAGGTTTTTACGAAAATGGCGCTATACAGATAATCCATTATTATTATTATTATAGTCGCCGGTGGGATACGAATCCGGAACTTTCCTATCCAGGGAAACGCGTTACCATTTCGCCACGTTAATCAATTAAGTTTACAACAAATTTGTAATTAATATTATGTAGTTTTAATAAAGGAACATCTATTGTAGTATTCAGGTAACACCCAAATATATTTTCGATTTAGACATTTTTACTACATCTACTTCTTCCTAATCGACTCATTTAATTTATTTTAATATAAAAATTGTCCTAATTGCATTTTAATTTTACGTCATATGAAACCTCCCCTGCAACAACACTGTATATCGTTTTTACAAATGTCGATAAATAGACGGAGCATTTGGCATATTGGATGATATAAGTATGGTATATGTGCTAAGATCACATAGCAATTGTGTGTAATAGAATTTTTATATATTTTATGGTTATTTAATATACCATTCAATGTCCAAAAAGATATACAACATATTCGCAATCGTAACTCAGATCTGCCCAAAATCGATATACAGTGTTATTGCAGGGGTGCTCTCATATTTAGATTTTCATTCCATTTCCAAACTTAGATAAATTGCAATTTAAACTGCATCGTGTTTCAATGGACCACGGTATCAATATTGTAATATTGTAGTATAGAATTTCTTTAAATTTTATTTTTTAATATTTTTATAAATGGCAGAAAAAAATTGCATAATCATTGATGTTTTTAATTTACAGGTGCCATTCCATTCATCGTCTGTATGTACTAACGAGTAAGAATTATAATTGCATCAACTAGGAATATAAATTCGCGACTACATAATGTACGTGTATTGTATATAGATTAATTCTTGAATAGATTTGTCCGCTTTAAAGGTTAACGATGTGGGTGTAACCAAACAATATTTTTCTCTGACCTACCGCTGTACTATTATTATATAATATAGGTATACACATTAATTATTAACGTTGCGTCTAGCGTAATATAGACATTACGTAGTATAAGATCTCCAGCCACATTGGATCTACGGTATGCTAGTTCTCTTCTTCATCTTTAGCTGTCTCTTGAGACTTGCAAGTCCATGACCGCAGTAGCTACAGAGCGCCATTATCCCTACATCTTATTCCTACTGCCTTATATGGTCCTGCCCACTACAGTCTCCTCGCTTTCAAAGATGAATATCTATGGCGGCATAACATTCCCGATATACGGTGTCCGTAAATAATAATAGAATAAAATTAAAATATTTCAATTATCGTACAATCAGACACACCCGATAATGTACGGGTAGTTTTAAATTTTAATTTTAATTATTACTCCTTTTTATTTGTTAACTATCATTTAATCTCAATTTTTTTTATTAAGAGAACACATTCTTAATATGAATAATTCTGGCGTCTGCTATCAGATTACTCAGAGGTATTTGAGATTCCGTAAAAATAAGGTAAATGGTTTTTGCAAATAATGGAACGATTAAATGTATTAATATCAAAAAGGTAACATAGGTACGAAAATTTGTCGCTGTTGCATAATTAGATAATGCACCTTCCCCGATTTGGAAAGAGATCCAGGTTCGAATCCCGGTGGCGCAACAACAATATTTTTCGATAAAATTGATTTTATACGTATATCTTTCTAATTAATATATTTAATTCATATTTAAAATGTTTTTACACTACTACATACTACACTGAAAATATTGTGATTTTTGGGCTTCTTATGAGTATATGGTCCTACATTATTTAAGCTTTTTACTTTTCGTAGATACACTGACTAATTAAATACGCAATAATTGTATAGGGTGGACCGACAAGTACGAGAGATACCTTTAACAGTTTAGAAATATAATATGACGATTATGAGTGTGTGTATATGTACTGTATTTTGTTAGAGAGAAAGTTTCTCAGATATCCAGCGCCTGTTGGTCCTGAGAAAGACCACACGTTTCGGGTAAATCTGATTACAGCTGGTGTCGCTCTAAGTATCGCTCTAAAATGGTCACGAGACACGACTTTTTATGCCGGCAGTTCAACGCTAAGTGAGTTAAACTAATCTTTAATTCGTTTGATTAAGTCAGAAGCGATAGATTCGGGACAACCGAGAGACATTATACTCGACCCATGAGAACCTAAAGTTTAATATTTTATATGTATAAACGTGGAAAGCTAATTATTAAATAAATTGTATAATATCCAAATTCTGCTACTATACAATTGTACAATAAAAACGTAATACACTAGACTAATATGCATTTACATTAAATTCAAGTTTTTATAGTAAAATGATCATAAGTGTTCTCTACGAACGTTTTCTGTCTATAATTTCGCAGGTGTTTTTCTACGAAAAAAATATACACGCCTGTCTTAGAGCTTGTCATCATTATTATTTGGGCATGCAAAAAAATACATCATTTACAAATTTAAGAAGAGTTTTTGATAAGAGAGGCCGCGGTTCGAGGAACACTTTTTAGGTCGTTGTCAGCGGCGTAGCAACAAATTGTCGGTCCCGGGCAATCAAGTATATTCTTAGGTACACATCTTTAAAATGACTGTCAATTCATCGAATGTCCTAAAATGGATTTATCTGGTTGGAAGTCATTACTCTGTTTAAACTATATCAACGGTGCCACAACATTTTTTGTATTTATATTTAAGAGATACAGATATAATTTTTTAACAATCTCCCCATCACAATTAGAAAAAATACGGACTATCATAAATTTGTAACTGAAGTAAAAAATATATGTACACAGACTAACTGAAACATAAATTAACTCGAATATACTCCTTCTCTATACACAAGTCTCATAGAGAAGAAACAAATGTTAAAATATATATATATCCACTGATTATTGAAATTATATTCTATTTTTAATATTAATAAAAAATTTAAAAATACATGTGAGGTATAGAATCAAAATCAGACATATCCAGTTTTTATGGTTTTTAAGTTAAGTATGTACAAATATAAAGAAAATTAATGTCTACAAATATTGCCGAATTTCGTATAAAAACGCATTTAAAATTTGTTACTTCAATCGCAGATATGTTCAATACACAATTAATTCAAACCCAGACAAATATGTTTTCCCCCAATAATACAACAGTATTAGGTCATGTGACCTGTGGTTACTGGTCAAGTTCAATATGATTCCAAATGTGGCAGTTGTGGTGCAATGGTTTTTTGCATTTTACTTAAAAATATTCATCTTCAACAGCTCGAAAACTAAGTTCATAAACTGGTATTGGCGTTGGCAGTAGTGATGAGCTCCAAATCACGAACCGTGAGTCAATCGCTGATATCTTTGAATCACACTCACTATCAGTGATTGAACATCGGGGAATATCGTGATTCGTGATTTAAATTTTTTTTGTTAAAATTTTTATTGAATTTTTGACGCTGCCATTTAAATCGATTATTACTTGAATCTACTGGATTTTCCGTAATTTGATTAGCGCCATTTATTGTAATCCGTTTTTATTGGTAATTTTTATGCTAGCTTACTGGTACCTAACTTAATTTTTCTTATATTTTTTTATTTTTTGTAGGATTGTGCAGTAATTTTCTAATAATTATGTATTTACGTAAATGAATTTGTAATAGTATAAATAAAGATGCTAAAAAATATGTTATATTTATTAATTTCGTGTATTGTTATATCAGATCACAGTCACAGTTTTCAATCACTGATATTATAGAATACCAATAACAATCACACCAGTGAAACTAATCACTAGTTGGCAGGCCAACAAAGTGCATCGGAGACTTTGATTTAAAAAAACAAGCACATTTTCACAATATTGTATTCATAATCAAGGTAGTGCAAAAATAAAACCTCCAGTATTCAACTGACGAAAATAGAGATGACGTATTTGAAAATGATTATCTGGCAATAGTGTTGTCATTATTGATAAAACTGCTTTTAAAAACATATTTGTATATTTTAGATGCGTTTTATCAAAATCATATAAATTTAAAAATCTTTCATTAAGGAGAACACATTCTTATTGTGAAGTTGTAATTATTCAGAACACAGATCTGTGATATTTTAAATATGAATTAAATGTATTAATTAGAAAGAAATACATATAAAATCAATTTTATCGAAAAATATTATTGTTGCTACCGAGATTCGAACCTGGATCTCTTCCAATCTGGAAAAAGTGCATTAAAAATAAAATAAATGGCTTTCATATTCATTATACGTTAAATGTATCATTTTGAAATAGTGTAACGTATAGGTTCGAAAATTTGTCGTCAATGTACTGTGTGATGTAGCATAATCGGTTAGTGCACGTTCCCCAAATTGAAAGAGATCCATGTTTGAATTCCGGTAACAACAACAACATTTTTCGATAAAATTGATTTTATATGTATATCTTTTTAATTAATACATTTTAATTTGTATTTAATTATTTTTCATTTGGCTTTAAAATCTGTTACAAATACGTTAATTGTATTATCTCAATTTCATCAATTGGATTGTGGCTATTTTGCTTTTTAATCTTTCGAGTTCGCATACAAAAACATTTAACTCTGATGTAAGGCTCAACGGTGCCTTTCGGTTAAAATATTTACAAAAATGGCACAATATACTTTATTTTCCAATATTCATTTCATTCGACACTAAGATTTTTAAATCTATGGCGATGATACGATTGTTGAACTTGTTTAGCGATTCCGCGCCCTCCAACTGTCCAGGCTAGTAGCCACGCCACTGGTCGCTATGATTCGCGGATTTAACCATCATTTTATTACTCACGAGACGCCACATGTTTCCAACAGATTGGCGACTGGGAAATACGTTTGGTAATTCGCTCGACACAGAGTTGTAGTCCGTAGTAGCTTGATTCATTCCTTTCCGGGTCACTCGGCCCGCGGCGAGTGTGTCGGGTGTTGGGTAACGGTTTCCGGTTAACCGATCTCCGGTTAATCCGCGACGGATGGTTGGACCGCCGTTAAATACGTAAGTGAGGACGCCACTAAGATTAGTCGGTGTGCTGTGTGTTCCGCTCATCTGGACTGGTGGTGTTGCGTTTTGAAATTATCCGTAAATGACGGTTTTTAGTGCAACAAAGTTTTGAGAAAAAAATATCGTATTAGGTAAATTTC
Source organism: Eubasilissa regina (assembly GCA_022840565.1). Taxonomy (NCBI): domain Eukaryota; kingdom Metazoa; phylum Arthropoda; class Insecta; order Trichoptera; family Phryganeidae; genus Eubasilissa; species Eubasilissa regina. The sequence continues at coordinate 27,127,078 of JAINEB010000025.1, forward strand.
TAAGTTACCTAATTTTTTTTATTTATTTCTTTTAATATTAGAAGATGTACCTAATGCATTTTTAAAATAATCAGCAGGATATATATATGTACATATATTTCTTTCAACATTTATTTATTCTCTATGCGAGCAAGACTCGTGTATAAAGGAGTATATACGAGAATGTATAATTTATATGTCAGTTAGACTGTGTACATATTTTTTTGACTTCACATACAAATTAATAGTAGTGTGTAATCTTTCTTATTGTGATGGGGAGATTGTTAAAAAATTGTATTCCTTGATAAATATAGTGTTTTTGAATTGCGGTGTATTTTAGTTTTGGAATATCAATTTGGTCTCTAAATCACGTAGATCGGAGTTTCCTTTTAATATTTCATTTTAAAAATTTGTAAAATTGATTTTTTTTTTCGTATATGTCTATTATTTTTGATACCTTGAAATCTGTGAAGAGTTGGATACTTGGATAGTCATTTTTTTTCAGACTTATTTTTATCATATTTTTTTGAGTGATTTCTAATTGTGATATTGAAGTTTTGTATACTCCTCCCCATCCAATAATACTGTATTGCAAGTGTGAATGTATTTTCAGATTTATAAGTGATCATATATATCTGAGTCAGTATGTAGGCAGTTTTCCTTATTTTGTTTGTAAGATTAGTAATATGTTATTTCCATTTGAGTTTGTTATCTATTATGATTCTATTACATTCTTAATTTTCTTAGTTTATTTTTTAATAAATAATATAGTAATAAATTTGTTAAATTTAGTTTGGAATATTATTAAGAGAATCGTGTACATTGGATCCAAATTAGAATTATTTTTGTATTTATAAATGATCTCCAATTAGTGTTTATCATATTGTATAGTTTCAACGCTAAAAACATTTAAGAGCATTAACAGGTTAGTCTCTAATTAATAAACAAGTAAGGCAAAGCCTTAGGGCATCATTTTGTCAGAGCGCCAAATTTAAGACAAATGTAGAAAAATGTAAAATTTGAAATACTTTCCGATTATGAGAACTAAACAGAAGGTGTAATGACAAAATAACAAATATTCAAGTAAATCTAAAACATCTCCTGGATCTTAAAACAATTAGCTTAATATCGAGAGTCATGTCGTCGAGATGTTATATTTAAACAACAGCTTACAAAAAAATTATATTTTGCGTTATTTACTGCATTTGTAGAAATACAAGGGCTGCATTTTTTAGCTTACCTGAAGGCAAAGCATTGTCTAGAGACCATAGATACCTTTAACTATTTTTTTGATAGAGTTAGACAAATAAAAGATATTAAATAATCAATATTTATTCTATTTTGACTGCTACAACGGAACCTTAATGAACTGATCTTTGACGTACAAGTATGAAGTGAGAAGTGACAAATCTGTCGAGGACAGGTTTGTCACCAAAGAATATCACGGGAACATAATCGATGTCTTAAATATTATGTCGAAATGTAAATCTCATAAAATTGTATATGTGAGAACGAATCATTAAATTTCACCCATTTTGCCATACTCGATTTACTTACACAAGCATTGTAGTTAAATGGTTATAAATAATTTGGGCTATATATTAAATTAATTTGTTCATATCGTATTGAAATTTAAATTCTCAATAATTGAGAAATTTATTATTGTGCAATCAAAACCGTGGCAATTAAATCTTATACTTAAAAGATGTATTTCCAGTTTTAACATCATTTGAGGCGATCCGGTATTTTTAAGATGTGATTGGTCGATCGTTACCACTTTCGTTTTTTTTTAATACCATTTTTGGCTCGCGGGTAGCTACAGGTCTCTTAAGGTCGACGCAATCCTATTAGTCACTTGAACACGACCTATTGACCTTCTCACAGGACAATCACTAGTGATGAAAAAAATAATCAAATAATACAGCGATCTTATTCGTTGTATCCGGTTTTTTGGCTATTATTATTATGGGTGTCTGAACTCTTTGAATAATATTTTGGATTCCGTTGCACGATCCCTCTGCCGAACGTCTGGCATTGGCGTAAGAAAATAGGTAATTTTACAGAGGGTACTTTTTTAACTGGGTGGGTAGTTTTTCGTTATACACGCGGAGGATACGTCCAAGCCGACTTAGTTGAATTTTTTTTATTTGAAGTTCGATATCATTCCTTATTTGATATTTTAACATCACTCCCGCTACTCTTTTTGGGTATCTCATTTTTACACGACTGATTCCTCTCCGTCAGTACCCAAAGTCGATACCCATAGGTCAGGGTGGGAAACGTACACTGAAATAGTAATTTAATGTATTCATTATAAATATATACATATAAAACTAATTATCTCGAAAAATATTGTTTTTGTGCTACCGGGATTCGAACCTAGATCTCTATTTCCAATCCGGGGAAGTACTCTACCAATTGTGTTATAGCGCCAGTATTTTTCATGACAAATTTTCGAACCTATATGTTACACTTTTTCAAATTAATACATCTGTCGTTCCATTATTTGAAAGCCATCTACATTATTTTTACGGAATCTCAAATACATTTGAGTAAACCGACTGCAGACGCAAGAATTATCAATTCATTTTTATTAAATTTTGGACACAATCTGGGGAAGTACACACAATTGACAGTGTACTTCACCGAATTGGAAATAGAAATCCAGGATCGAATCCCGGTAGCGCAAAAACAATATTTTTCGACAAAATTGATTTTATATGTATATATTTATAATTAATACATTTAATTAGTATTTAAAACATCATATACTTATGTTCTGAACAATTACAACTTCACAATAAGAATGTGTTCTCCTTAATAACATAAACTGAGTTGAAAATTTCCAGTTTTGCCTTATTGTTAATCTCTGCTTATCTTAATACTGATCTACACAGTAACCGCAGAACGCTACAAGGCAACCTTTTATCAATTGAGATAAATTATATTCCTTTTAGATTTAGCACGTGTATTCATAAACGAATTTATGGTGTCATCATTTGTGAACTACTGTAATGGTATCTATACTGGCACGCCGATATTTCAACTGCACTTTTCAGCACGAATAATATCATCTTATATCTAAACCTAAAAACTTAAAAACGAGCGATTGTAAATTTTACATTAATTTTAGATTAAAAGTTACTCACGTACTTGACAATACTACACACAATTGATTCTGAATAATTATATATTGATATTTCTTAATTACATTATAAGTCTATTCCGAGCCCTGGTCCAGCGAGATTCTGACAGAAGTTTGTTAACAGTTTTTCCGAGATCTCGCCGTTATTGAATTATTATTGAATATCCGACAAAAACGCCAATAAAATATTATCTTAGACTTTAGCAAGAAACTGATGAAACAATCGAACAACTTTTTGCTGAATTCTAAAATAAAATTTGATGGTAGAGTTTTGTGTAGAAAGCGTTTAGGCCTTACAAAAAAAAATTCATTAGCGGTTCAAGCAGAATTTAAAAATATTTGTTTCTTGAACTATCAATACGTAAGGCAGAAATAAATATTCGTGATTCTGAAAATGAATTAGATTTTAATATTATACTAGTATTTTTATAGGTCAAAAACATACCTAGGACAGTTGGCGCGGTTTCGTTTGCTTCTTATCTTTTTTCGCATGACAATTTACCATTCTATTAACATTTTTCCTATGCAGTCTGTTTAATATTGTTACTTTACGTACTTTACATTTTTGCTGTCTTTCTCTGTCTGAGCGTCGCTTTTTCTAAACTGAATCGTCTTCCATATCAATGAAAGAAACTAAACACCACGAACACTTAATATCCAAATTCATACATCATATATAATATTTAAGTCAAAATGAAACAATTATAATTGTACGTTTTATAATTATAACTATACCCAATTTAAATCACTTTATTATTTAAAAATTATATTTATTTAAAACACATCGAAATGTTCCATTTTTTCAAATGTCTAACAGTAGATTTGTCTGTTTACTCTTTTAAAAAAATTTACTTTCGGTACCAAAAGGTCATACGAATATACCCACTTCAAAGAGATTTGACACTTATCTTCAATGAAATAGAACAATTTTCATTCGTGATCGAGTACAGTTGGCTTTTATTTATATAGCGATAATTGCTCGGAAACGTATGTTTAATAGGTTTTGTTGCCGACTATTAAATATTCAGACATTTAATTTACATTATTTTAATTCCTCAGAAATGAGGTTGAAAATAGAACAATTACGTGTATTTTTTTTTGCATAAATTTAGACTTGAGCATTATGCGTCTCGAAAAGCACGCAACGTTAACCAAGCATTGGATGAAAGAACCACTTCTGAACGAAGAGTGCCGCATTCATAATAATAATAATTAAATGTATTAATTATAAATATATACATATAAAATCAATTTTGTCGAAAAATATTGTTTTTGCGCTACCGGGATACGAATCTCTATTTCCAATCCGGGAAAGTACACTACCAATTGTGTTATAGTGCCAGTACTTTTCATGACAAATTTTCAAACCTATATGTTACAATTTTTCAAATGAATACATCTGTCGTTCCAGTATTTGAAAGCCATCTACATTGTTTTTACGGAATCTCAAATACCTTTGAGTTAACCGACTGCAGACGCCAGAATTATCAACTCATTTTTTATTAAATTTTGGACATATTGATACAACATATATTATTAAGGAGAACACATTCTTATTGGGAAGTTGTAATTATTCAGAACATAACTCTGTGAAAAAAACATCAAAATAACTTAACTTAAAACTTAAAACATCACAGACCTACGTTCTGAATAATTACAACTTCACAATAAGAATGTGTTCTCCTTAATAATAATTATTATTTATTTTTTTAGTCATAGTACAGGGTGTTATATTGTTATAATAGGATAAAATAAAGTATAAAAGTATAAAGTAAGACATCTATTTCGGTGCCCAGCCTGCTTCACTAATATTTAGTAAACAAATGTACAAAAAAAAAAATATATATATATTATATATAAAGTGTTAAACAAAATGCAATTAAATAGCATGTAAATGTAATTTTCAATTTATAAAAATTATAAAGAGTATGTAAAGTATACAAATATGAAGTAAACTTATGGAAAATTGTGATGTTCAATATAAAAAGAGTGAAAAAAGTTCAATTTAATAACATACTAACACAACTAAAGAGAAAAGTTTAAGTCATTAGAATATTCATTCCATTTTTATTTATGATTAATTAGTTAATAACTTATCATATTTTTTATTTATTATCTTTGTTTTTATAACCACTGAATTGTTGTTTAAATACATCTACCGGTTTCGAAAAATACTATTTTCTTCTTCAGGATGTCATAACTAACTAAAAATATATATCATTGTTTCTTCACCAGAATCTATTTTTAAAATTTAAAAAAAAAAACAATTATTTAAAAAATAAATTTAGTACCTAACTCAAATTGCTGCTCAATACTAATTTAGTCGAATAATTTTTAGATGTATTTAAACTCAATTCAGTGGTTAATTAATAAAACAAAGATAATAAATAAAAAATATGAATTTTAAACACAAAGTTAATATTGCTAATTTTAAAAGTATAATAACTTATCATTTCGATTGCGTAAAAAGTGTCCTGCATATTTGTCAGTTTGCTTTAATTATTGAGAAATTAAATCATTACACTGCTGATTTTTTCAGAAAATTATAGTTTCGTGCATTGTCTGCATTGTGAAGAGCTCGTTATTTCAATAATTATGCTAATAACGAATAAAAATCAATAACTGTTATATCTGAGACGTGTCGAAGACTTATCGAATATTAATAATAGATCTTCAGAAGCGGGTTTGATTCACCACCGTTTACCATAAATTATTATTTTAATGACTGTCCCCTTTTTACACGGTGAGTATTTTGTTTGACCCAGCTGCGATACCTTAGTCGCTCCGATGAAAGTAGGTTACGGGTAATACCAGACAAATATCATTAAATAGTTCCCCGTCTTTGTTTTACTCTCAATAGTAGCAAACGTGATCGTGGAACCGAGGCCATTACCGGGTGATAGCTTAAATGACCTGTCGCTTCTATATACTTTCTAGGAATGGTCTCTGAAGTCTTTGTGCGCGTGTCCGCGGAAAGAGACACGTTAAGATAATATCAAAGATTTACACCACGAACACGTATTGAGATTTTAATCTGGAGATAAACTGAAAGATCATCTTGAGATTTGTAGAAATAAACAAATCTCAAACCAGTGTACAGATCACATAAACGTCACCATAGATCCCTACAACTATTTATTCTGAAAAATTTAACCAAGTCATTAAACATTAACTGTAATATAAGGCAAATTATAGATAGTATCTCACAGAGATGAAACTATTCATATTATATTAAATGATAAAATATGGAAGTATGGGTAATTATAGGAATAACGACCTGTCTTCGGCTGGCTTAAGTGAATACTTTTATTTATACCTTTATTTACCTTTATTGCCTTTATTTATTTATTTTTAATATAGTACATACATAAGTATTTTTATATATGCTCTAATATAAACAAGATCAAAATCGTTCCTTTTTACTACAACTTATCTTTTATATATTTACTTAGTTTCATTTTGAATCTATGTAATGTCTCCTCCTTTCTTGTGTTTTCTGGCATTTCGTGGCATTCATTTGTAAAATCTCTTAATAATCACATGGACCATTGACCAGGTCAGTCTATCATGTTAATAATCTTCCACGAGACCTGATTCTTTCTACCTTCCGTATATCTAGTAACATGACTTTAACATCTTCGAAGAATTCGTACAATTAAGGATAGATGTTTGATTGCATCTTTTTTGTGGACACCGTGTTTTTAACTCATTTCAAACGACAACCCCGTCCGCTGTCCAATTAAAACGCTGAGCGGCGTCAATACACAATTGGTTATTATTCACACTTACACAACTGATCTTTCTAAATGAAAATAGTATCCCTCGCTACGTTTCCTTTATTAGTAAAACGTTTACTTTATCTCGTTAGAATTAATTGTAATGTTTCTCAAAAACTTTTGATTAGAATAGTAATTTCAGTGAGTAGACATCTAAAAATAATGACGAAATTCCTGGTCCCCCTACCCTAATATTAACAGATAAGTGCTGACATTACATTATTCTGTAACATTTATTTATGTAGTATAGTATGTAGTATTTTAGCAATTTGACGCTTTGTTTATTTTCATTCCAAAAAGAAAGTACACGTAATTTTTACTTTACGTCGTTTTTCCTTTCTTTACTTACTACAGCAAAAAATCAAAATTATAGAATCGATAAATTTCAACGCAAAAATATACAATCAATTGAACTGCGATAAAAATATGTCAAGATTATGAATCTTGTTCTAACTACGGGTCACTGATTGTATAAATTTTACAATTAATTATTTCAACACTCCAAAACCTGTCTCGCTACCTTCTATGCTAATATATTCTATCACCGACACGCATTCAATTGTTTACCCTTTTACTGATACTTTCAATTTATTAAGGGCAAATTATAAACGTCCTTGGTTTACAAATTATGAATTTTAAAATAACAACGATAATTAGAAGACTTGTAAAAGAAATCCAGTGAGTATATGTAAGTGGTATTGCACGACAAAATGACAGCTTAGATAAGAAGGTTATCCTGTGTACAAATAGACCTGGAAGAGTGCCACAGCAGTGGAAAGCTGGAGTGACCCTGGAGCTGGAATCAGCTGTGAGGGCGACCCGGGACCGGGACTTGTGGAGCCGAGTCTCATCTGATCGAGGCCACCATATGTCAATACTAACTAATGAATGAATAAAGAAAAAATAAAGCAATTATTAATTAGAAAACAATTATGTAACTACTACTAAAAACGCGATTTAATTTAGAATATTCTGCTTCTATTTATTTTAAAAAATACAGATCCAATAATCACATGAAAAATTGAAAATGAGTGATTTAATTCTAGCATCTCCTGGCGTATATTACTCAAAGGTATTAAGATTTGTCGCAATATAAAGGTGATAGCTTTTTAAAAATGGAATAATAGATATATCAATTTGAAAGAGCTGCAGTATATGAGTTTAAAAATTTGCCGTTAACTTACTCAGTTGGTGTGTTTCCCCGAATGGGAAAAGGTCCAGGTTTAAAATATTTTTTCTGTAATTTGTGTTACTAACTATTTTCAAACTAAGCTAAACGCTTGTGCTGAAAATAGTACTACCGTGATGGCCTCCTGGAACGAGTCTCGATCGCAAAGCGAGTATCGTAACCACTAGACCACAAGCACGTCTTCACCCGACCATGACCGCAGGCACAACAGCGCGCCATACATCCCTTTACCTCTTGCAGTCTTGTCCTAGTCTTAGTCTCCCTTTCGATCTCGATCGTGTTGGCTTGGGTATGAAGTCTTTGTGCGTGTTATAGGACTCGTTTTCTGTCGCTACATGTCCCGTCCACTGCAATCTCCTTGCTTTCATCTTTCTAAGATTATCTGGGGCAGTATATCGTTTCCGAAGTTCCAGGTTCTTTAATCCCCCTTTCTCCATTTGTGTTATCATATATTGGGCTGTAATCTTATACATACTTTCTTTTTACCGTTACAATAAATCATAAAACATTTTAAAAATATACGTAACCCATTACAATTTGATTTAAAACGAGCATATCTATATGTCTTAATAAACTCATCCATCCACGCGAGAACTATAAATTATTGTACACCCGCAACTTGGTTGGCTTGCGTGGGAATTGAATTGAACATAGATTACGAGTTATCTATTCTTTCTACTGGACTTGGTGACTGCTACTTGTGCCTTATTGAAAAGGATGAAACAAAAGGTTATTCTGCGCATAAATCCCAAGAATCATTCTAACAATATAATACAATGTATAACATATCTATCGCTGAACACTTTTATATTAATTATTGATATAATAATCAGATCTATCTTGAACTTCGTCCGAACTGAAAACAAATATTGCAATATCTCAACAACAACAAAAACTGAAAACATATGTCGCCACAGCAGAGCATTATTGTCGATACTTATTTAAATAAATTGGATTTATAATAATTACAGATTTACCATTATTTTAATTTTTTTAAAGTAATTTTTTTAATCGATATTGTATAAATAAGTAATGATTTTATAGTTTTGTCATTGTGCTGTCGGATAATTTATCGGAGAGGTATTGTTGTATTTAATGCGGTTATTGGGAAATTGATACGAACTAACTAATAGATATTAAATCTGTTTTAACTCTGAAACCATGCGTGGCGTCGGTTAATCGTGTAGTTTCTTGAATAGGTAAAACGCACTGATTTAAAACACGTATAGATAATGTTTATTTGAAAAATTTACTAAAATATCATGAAATATAAATTAAAGTGTTTTTTTAATATGTCTAAGAATAATTATAATACATTTTGGATAAAAAATAGGAACAAGAAACCTAAGAAGTATTTAAAAGCGTGGCTTGTCTCTAAAAGTCTAATTTCATCGAGACCTCAGATTAGATAATTCTGAAGTCAAAAAATCACCTAATATTAAAGCAAACATAATTAATGATTAATCTAACAAAAAAACACCTAGGAAAGAGATCAAAGGTTCAAATCCCGGTGACGCAACAACAATATTTTTGTAAAAAATTGATTTTATATATATATTTTTCTTATTAATATATTTAGTTCATATTTAAAATATCACAGACCTATGTTCTGAACAATTACAACTTCACAATAAGAATGTGTTCTCCTAATAATATAGTTGTATCAATGTGTCCAAAATTTAATAAAAATGAATTGATAATTCTGGCGTCTGCTATCAGATTACTCAAAGGTATTTGAGATTCTGTAAAAATAATGTAGATGGCTCCTTCAAATAATGGAACGATTAAAATGTATTAATATCAAAAAGATAACATATAGGTACGAAAATTTGTCGCTAAAGAGTATTGTCGCTGTAGCATAGTTGGGTAATGCGCCTTCCCTGGTTAGGAAAGGGATCCAGGTTCGAATCCTGGTGGCGCAACAACAATGTTTTTCGATAAAATTGATTTTATATGTATATCTTTCTAATTACAACTTCACAATAAGATTGTGTTCTCCTAATAATAAAAAAAAAACACCTTATTTAATTTATTTCCTATTTTAATATCGTTATCCTTCCCCCTTCTACTGCGACAAAGGCCACACCTCTGATACGATTGTTAATTCATTTTCGAAATTATTTTATGGTTTAGTTATCGTACGCCCGTCCTGACAAGCGGTCTACCTCAAAGTTGTCAAAGCTGTTAATACAAAGTTAGTTATTTGCTTATATTAATAATAATATCTAACGTTTAACATAAACAACAAAAATAAAAATAAATCGATATAATTTTTCATTCAGTCTTAATATTAAGCAACGGTTTAGCATCTTCAATACGTAACATACAATTCATCATTTAAATGTTTATAATATTATAATTAGAAACTTGTTATTTTTTACAAATTTTTAGTACGGTATCACGAATCAACATAATTAATTTTACAATCAACGTACGTTTTAAATTATATTTAACGTATTATGCAGTATCCGAGATATTCTTCACCAGCAATTCACCGGTGAATAACATCTTTTTATATTCTACTGTCTTGGCGGTGAATTGTGGGCTACGAATTATTAAGCGCGGTGAGTTGCAGTTGAATTTTCGTAGATTCCACGTTCCAGTACTCATCACAAAGAAGTGTAAACTGTAACATATCATTTACTTTTTTCAATCAGAAATTTAATTTTAAAATTAGCAATATTAACATTGCGATTAAAATTCATGTTTTTATTTATTTATTATCTTTGTTATATTAACCACTGAATTGAGTTTAAATACATCTACCGGTTTCGAAAAATACCATTTTCTTCTTCAGGATGTCATAATTAACTAAAAACCAATATTATTGTTTCTTTGCCAGAATCTATTTTTAAAAAAACAATTATTTAAAAAATAAATTTAGTACCTAACTCAAATTGCTACTTAATACGAATAATTTTCAGGATAAAATTTTAGAATGGGACTCGTAGTTAAATTTAATGTCCAGTATATACATTTTTAGTTAGTTATGACATTCTGAAGAAGATAATGATATTTTTCGAAACCGGTTGATGTATTTAAACTCAATTAAGTGGTTAATAAAACAAAGATAAATAAAAATAATAATTTTTTTCACTGTTTTAGATGGTTTATTTTTACCTGACTCTTTTCACCTTCATATTAACTTTCTGTCTATTATATCTTCACATTGCACTTTGATATGTCGTTCTAGAACTATCAATTAGGATCACTAACGACCTACTAATGATCTATTTTATAAAAAATAACAATAAATTATTATTTTTTTTTTTTACAAAAAATAGAGATGCATACACGGAATACATGTCACGTCAATATTCTTACTATTTTCAAACTAAGCTAAACGCTTGTGCTGTGAAAATAGGACTAACTTGCTGGTGTCCTGGAACGAGGCGCGAACCCTCCACCACTAGATCACTAGGCCAACGTCTTGACCACTACACCAACAAGATACTCAGTCTTTTACGAAATTTTCATGACGCAACTATCGGAAAATGTCAATGCGCATTCTTTGATCGTGGTCAAGATACCTTGAAGCCATCCTCAGTTAAAATTTTTGCAAGTGCAAAGTATCGGATTTTATAAACACTACAACCCTTTAGTTCTTATCTGATTTCAATAAAAAAAATTAAATAACTACCAAACCTGATCAGCCATTTTATTTTTAAAATGGCACCTCTTCAAAATCTTTGTATCCCATTAATATTAATAGATATAAAAATGTAAAAATATTGAACGCATAAATGAAATTTACTTTGATCTTGCTGGCCCCAGTGTTTTTTTCAATGGCAACAGATTTTGTACTGAAAATAACTAGTACAGTTCTCTGTGCATTAATACTTTTTTTGCTTTGATTAAACGAGTTATTATCACGAAATAAAAGCAAAGCGTGAAATTATACGCCCTCTTTTGTATGACCCTAATTACCTAATAAAAACAGTCAAATACTGGCCCACCTTTTATGCAAAATCCGTCCATTATACACGTTAATTTTCGCCATTGTGCGGGACAGTGTTGCGCGACACGTTATGAGAATTCATATAAAAATGTTGTTATTTTTCTCTCGACTTAAAGTTACGGCACCCATTGTCTCGCGGAAACAATGGCGACTAAGCGCGACCGCCGTGCACTTACGGCGGGTTCTTTATACAGGGGCAACTCGTTGCGGCAGGTAACAATTAAAATGTCGTCTAAGCGAGAAATTCGCAAATAATGAACGATTAAATCATGTGTAGTTTTGAGGTCATGGTGAAACTGAGATTAAAAATCTAGCGATGCGTGTATTGTCTTTCTGTTCTATTTAGATGTGCATTGCCAGAATGACTCATTCGTGCCTTAATCAAATAAGCATTCAGCGTTCTACTCAATGATGCACCATCTAGTCAACATTCCTATGTCACGTTCTAATTTCAATATCAAAGTAAATACCATTAAACAAATAGCACTTAATAACGGGTACAATACAAAATTAATAAACACAAATTAAAAATAAATAATTAAAAGAATATTTAACTTATTAAGGACAACACATTCCTATTTCGAAGTTGTAATTATTCAGAACACAGGTCTGTGACATTTTAAATACAAATTGTTGCTACCGGAATTCGAAATAAACAATTAAGTAGATGCCTTTCAAATAATGGAACGATAGATGTATCAATTTGAAAAGTGTAACATATAGATTCGAAAATTTGTCGTCAATTCACTGTGTGCTGTAGCATAATCTGTTGGATTGGAAGAGATCCAGGTTCGAATCCCGGTAGCAACAACAATATTTTACGATAAAATTGGTATATCTTTCTAATTAATAAATTTAATTTGTATTTAGAATATATAACTAGTCAATTTTTATATGATTATTTGTATAGGATTTTATTAATTAATAAATTTTCGATGCAAATATCTAAACACCTACCACCAAATATTAAAACTGCATTTTATATAAATAATAAAAGAAAATTACTAAAAATTTTCAAATAAAAATATGATAAATGTATTGATTCTGGTGTTTATATTTATAAAGCATTGCTATCTATATTGAAAGAACATGTAGAAATTTTAATATAAGAGCATTTAAGATGTGATGGTTTAAGATAATGGTCTTTCAGAATTTTCCAATCATTTATTAGATAATGATCAACCTTTTAATAAAATTTAGGATTTTCGGTTATACATATAAATAATTTTAGTTTTAAATTGAATAATTTAGAACCATTAAAAATAATTAAAGCGTTTTAAATTAACCAAAATATTATAAATAACACGTGTTTAAGTTAGACACCAGATTTTTTTTTAATTGAATTTAAAAACATTAGAACGATTTGATATATAGGAAATAGTATTTTCTGAAACCGGTTGGTGTATTAAATATAATTCATAAAAGTGGGTAAAAACAAAGTTATAAATAATTTATATTAAAATATACATTTTGACACACTTTATTATTTATACATTCTTGGCATCAAATTTTAATACTGATATTAAATTTTATTATTTCGAAAACAATTTCGATTGGTGAACTTTTTAACAAGCTTAATTATTAAATAGCTTAAAATATTATTTTTATTCGTATCCATCGATAGCGCAGCAGTGAGCATCCCCGTTCTTGGTTCATTTATTTCTTAATATTTTTTCGAAACAGGCGAACATTTACTACACATATGTGTCTGAGATATGAAATTTATTTGCAAATATTTTCATAAAATTAAATAAAACCCATTAAACGACTTAATTACGCACTATCAAGGAAATACAAAGCAAACTGAATGAATTAACGTCGTTACAGAGAAAAGTAATGTGTCAGTTCAGTAGGTAGGGCCATGCCAGTATTATGTACTATGTATTATATATTTATACAGGCAAGGCCATTGAATATGAAACGACTTACTTTTAATTTTTTCTCATGGTAAAATTAGGTAAGTACCTATCTCGCCTATAACAAAGGCGTGGTGTGACTAAAAATAGTGTGTGGGCGCATCTGAAATAGTTGACCAAGATCTATGTCGGTGACCTGACAACGATGAATATACATATTTGTGTCATCAATATATTTTTAGACAAATTTCAAATGGGATTCCCGATAATCATTGGCATAATATTATGTTTCCCTGTCTACATTGGTCAAAATCTATGACTTTACAGATGCCGACTTCGGTTTCGTCAGTGTCATTATGGCTGTTTAGTGAAAAACCAACTTATTCTTAATATCTCTAGGTTAATATTTTAGCGAAATCGTCGTATTGACATCTGTCATTTTTTCTTCTATCTACGGTAAGGGAGAAATCATCAATCTACGATTCTTATATGTAATTTTTGTTCGTTTTGACAGCTAACTTACAAAGATGGAATAATTTTAATTAAATCTATATTATATTTACGTGTGATTTGTTTTGGAGAACGCCCTGATCACACAGCGATCAGCGATCGCAAAGTGGCCAAAACAGTCGCCGGCAGAGACTAGCAGCAAACAATCGGCGATACAATATTCACCCGCAGGGCCTAGCAGTAAAGACTTTTTGGACTTTGGTTTCATGGCTAACAGGGTACCGGGTCCGCTGGACCCCTTGCCCCTTCATCGTGACGTTGTGCCTAATGGCCTGTTAAGTTTTATTATTATAGGTTTTTATTATTATTCTGCAAAATTTATTAATTCCTAGCAGTAAAGAATCAGCGACAACCGATTGCTTATCTACAAGCATTATATAATTTCGTTATGTCCGTTCGTCCGTGTCGCAATAAAAAATAATAATTTGTTATTTGATCAATCATATCACGCGAAAGTGTGTGGCAATCGTGTCAAAATGAAATATTTTCGTACAGTATTTACTTAAGGTTAGAAAAATAATAAATTCTCTAATGATTTCTCATATTTTTATAGTCATTTCTAGTTATAGTATCATCATCATCATCAAAATTATTGTGCAATTGTATTTTAGTTAATTTCTTAAATTAAATTCTAAAAAATATTCAACACAAATTAAAAAAATGAATTCTGAAAAATTCGAAAAAATATTTGATTGCTACCAGGATTCGAACATGGACCGTTTCAATTTATTTTATATGGTTGCTTAATACACCATACAATGCCCAAGAATATATACAAAGTTGTGACATTCATAACTCAGATCCGCCCAAAACCGATATACAGTGTTATTGCAGGGGTAGTCAAAAATTTGAATTTATATTCTGTAGTCTTTCCAATTGATACATCTATTATTCATTTTTTTAAATATATTCAACTACGTTCTGTACGTCACAACAAACGTGTGAATTCATTTAAAAATATATATCCTATATTAATTATCCGTCATCATTGACGAGTTAAAGGTTTTATTCTCTCTCCTCATTCATTTGTGCATCGCGACCAACCATCTAAGCGACCTTTTTAAACGTTATTGACTTTCAAAATCAGCTTTACATTATTTTCTAATTTATTCATTATTTATTCTATGATAAATGGATTTGTCACATATACATCTAAACGATCTCATTTCCACTGTATTTAGTCTACTTTAATTCCTCTTCTACCAGCTTCTTGGCTTTACTTCCATACATCAGTATTGGTGCCAATACTCCATTGTGTGCCATTAGTCTTGTCTCGGTTGGTAGGTTTCAATTAGAAATTAAAGCCATTAGTAATTCAAAACGCCGTTCTCCTTTCGGTATCTTTCTGTCCATTTTCATCGAAAAATTCTTCCCTAATACTCATATATTTGTTCCAAACATTCATAACCTACCTGTATTTCGCACGTTATCTTAAGGTCCGTATCTATGGAAGTAGATACGGTTAGATAATCTCAGAGATTTAGTTTAGATACATCTCAATACTGTTCACACGTGATTAGATTTTGATCTGCAGATAACCTCAGAGATCGATTTGAGATTGGTAGAATAAAAGAAAAACTAATACCAGTGTACACAAGTTTGATCTAACAGCGAGATTCGACACGTGCACACAAATTTCACCTATCTTTTCTGAAAAAATAGCATTAAAATCATGAAGCATTGTTAAAACACAAACATTTATGCATTTTTAACTGCTGCCGACTGCTGACAGACGACGGTGACATTTAACCTTTGACTTACGTGACGAGCGTGAAATAAGATGCGAGACGGCACATCTCTAAGACATGGTGTGTACACACTCTTAGGAATCTCATGGAAGCGAAATCTGTATCTCAGAGACTGTCTCAAGTTAAAAATATCTAATATCGTAGACAGGCCAGTAGTTTCCTTCTAGAATCTATATAAAAGTGTCCCAACAAGAGCGGAAAATTAAAATTTGGCGCCATTCTTGCTGTTGTGCTTTGACAGTTCGATGGTAGACAGTTCACCATTATTAAAAATTGATCGGTATTCGACACTACATTCGCATTCTTATTGTTTAACATTATTTCAAAAACGGTAAAAGTTTGACTGCCACTATTCGCAAATTGCGTCCAATTTTTTGCTAATCGAAATGTTCCAAGTGCAACAACTATGAAGAGAATAATAGAAAAAATCAAGAATACTGGATCGATTATTGATGTCAGACTATCGACACGTGTTCGTCCAGAAAACATCACGGCTATTCGCCAAAATACCGAGTCCGGCAACATGCATTCGGCAAGAATTGAACGTTTCAAGAAGCGGTATGCGGCGTATTCGTACAAAAGATTTGCTTCTTCACGTCTACAAAATCCAACTGACTCAACAACTTACACATCATCAATAGTTCATCGTGTATTCTCCCGTTTGGGCAATTTCACGCGTTTGGACTTTTTTCTCTGGAGTTTTTGAAGTCAAAAGTGCACATCGACAAGCTCACGACCACTCAAGCCTTGAAGGAGGAGATTGGATGCTGTATCACTGAAATCCAGCCACAGTTATGCCAAACCGTGATAGAAAATTTCGTCAAAAGAACGCATGTATGCCAGCAAATCCAAAGAGGGAATTTATTAGATGCGTTATTCTGTACATAACTCCTACATGCCTACCTTATGATTAAATCAAAATTTCTGTATTTTCTCAAACAAACCTGTTTCATTTAAAACCTTTACATAAATTGTCATATGTTTGACTTAGTTCAGTGTAATATTTTATCTTTAAATACTAAATTAATGTATTAATTATAAATATATAATTAACGTTTTTGCGTCACCGGGATTCGAACCTGGATCTCTATTTCCAATCCGGGGAAGTACACTACCAATTGTGTTATAACGCCAGCATTTTTCATGACAAATTTCCGAACCTATAAGCTACATTTTTTTTTTTTCAAATGAATACATCTGTCGTTCCATTATTTGAAAGCCATCTACATTATTTTTACAGAATCTCAAATACCTTTGAGTAAACCGACTCCAGACGCCAGAATTATCAATTCATTTTTATTATATTTTGGACACATTGATACAACTTATGTTATTAAGGAAAACACAATTACAACTTCACAATAAAAATGTGTTTTCCTTAATAATATTTTATCGATTACAAAGACAATACTTGTCTTATTCCTGCATTACGACATAGTCTCCCGCAGGGCCTAGTAATTAATAAGCCATTGAACCCTAAGGCTTATAACGTAGAAAGAGAGCGTACCAACATTTATCGCTCACTCGTAAAATACCATTACCGCTATTACCACTGAATTTCGCAACATCTTATAAGATCTTTATTGTACTATTAGAGCTATCATTACCCTCAATTATCTCATTAATTCATAGTTAATCAAGCCTTGCATGTACTCACTCAACAATGCATGTGCGAGGAGTGTTCCGACAATTTCTTGAAAGTATTTTACATTATTAACGCTACGGGATAAACCTAGTTTAACTAGGTACGAGGCGCGTTTTTTAAGTCAGTACTTACCGGATTTTTTTTTTAAAGAAACAACATCATTTTTACAACGCTTTACTTTCTTCGAAAGCTACACACCTTCAACTACTTCTCAACATAGTAGCCACCATTATACCTTCGTCATAGAACGACACCGCGTGGGATGAAAACCATGTCTGTACTCCGTTTTTGAGTTTATCATCGTTTTCAAAACGCTTGGCACCAAGAAACCGAAGGATCATGATTAAGAAAAATATGGAAATCACTTGACGCCAGAATCACCGACCATATCTCACAGTCGGCGGGCTGATGTCTTGAACATTTCAACCACTCACTACAAGATGGCCACACTGTGAATGTCTCTAACGTTGCATGTGATGAATCAACAGATGAAGGAAACCATTGCGCATGCGCAATATCGCAAACGCAGCGTTACACCGGGAACATCCAGCAACGATGCTTAAAAAACGCGCCTCGCATATTAGTACAGGGTGGGCTCAATGCCTTTCTTCTTCTTTCCTGTTTCAATAGTGGTATATCAGATGAGACTCGGCTCGTAATGCACCTCCGTAAGTCCCGGTCCAGGGTCTCTCCAGTCAGATGGCACCCTTCTAGGTCTTCTTTAGATCAAAGTTGTGCTGTCACTTTCA
Organism: Eubasilissa regina; assembly: GCA_022840565.1. NCBI lineage: Eukaryota > Metazoa > Arthropoda > Insecta > Trichoptera > Phryganeidae > Eubasilissa > Eubasilissa regina. The sequence continues at coordinate 27,145,633 of JAINEB010000025.1, forward strand.
CGCATAATATGGCCAAAAAATTGGAAGAATTTCTTGTTCACTGCTGTGGATAAAGCTTGCTGCGGTTGATTTGAGGTATCAGTGGGTCGTGATGTCAACGTGACATCCTTCTCCAACAATACATTTCGACGGCGTCTATTTGACGCATGTTCCACCTCCGCTACAGTTGGTTCATAGCATTTTAGCTAGTTATATGCGTCTTCGATTTTCCTGCCCACGTTCGTGATCAGTGCGCTTATCCTTTCCTCTCCGATGATGTAAACTGACTTAACATTGCCTCTAATTATATTAATATCTCTGTAAATATACTAAATACTGAGTTAATATTTTAGATATTCCTCCGTAATATATTTATGCATTGGATAAAATAATTAAAATATATAACTATTTACTATACGCAACAATAAAAATGTTTTCTCGAAGAACCTGACGTAAATTTGTCAAAACATGTATGTACGTGCGGAGTGCTGCAGATGGCGCAATGCGAGGGTCGCGGGGTATCGGATGCCGATCGTCACTCAAAGGCGAAGGGTGCTCTGGCCGAGTTAAACGTGTCTTTATGCTGTCGTTCGTGATAATTAATGTTTAAATAAACTTACATTGAACTACTTTACATCATAGAAAACGTTAAGAAAGTTAGCGACACCTCAATAAAAATTAATTTTGTTGGTTCATATATATATTCTCCTTCTCTTAATTATTTTTAATATAATCAAACAAGAATATTTTTATATTATATTATTTAAATCATCAATTTTGTTAATGGGGATTAATTAATTAATATATTGTTTATATTTCACTGTTAGATACAACGGGTGAACTTCGATCTAATTAAAAAACGAATATGTTTTATACGTGTTATGTTTGTATTATTGTATCAGAAAGATTAAATAAATATCATATATTTTAATATTAGGCAGATGGCAGGGTTATTTCTGTTGTTTTTGTTTTCCGGAATCTATTCGAACACCCCACACATTAGCGACACCACGAAGGACAATGCAAAAATTAGTATTTAGAATGACGCCGAGCGATTTTCTGTTCTCAACTAATTTATTATGCACTTGTGACTTGCGCAACCCAACGCTTCAAAACAAATCGATAATTAATAGAAAATTTCCTTTCAGATTTATCTGCGGCCGTCGTGTCGCAATTTTCCTTTCACGGCTCGCCGCGTCATCGGACAATCGAATATTTTTTGTCAGCGACGCGCATCGTGTCACCGCTGTAATAACACTCTTGTCTATGCGTATGTTGCCTTTTCCGTGTTGTGTAAGGGGTAATATTTAACTTGTAATACGGGCCACGCGAATGCACTTCGTGTGAAAATTTACACGACTTGACACGATCAGCGCACCAGCGTGCATCTTCCGCGTTTTATTTACAACCATGAGCCGAGGGCTGCTGTGATGCATTTTACAAATTTAATAATAATAAATGAGCCTTATTTTTCAATGTTTAAAATACAACATACGTAAGTGCTGTTTAACGAAGTGGTCTAAAACAAGCACATGGTATATGTCCCACCTTTCCGGAACTGTTATAGGAGTGGTAACTCTCGCATCAGTTCTTCTCAACCCGATAATTTAAGAGTAAAAATAACTAACAAATATTCATATAATTGAAAGTTACAGTTTATTGCCTTTTTGTCGATCAAAGTTACAAGATACAGGCGGTGTAACTAATAATTTAACCAAAAATACAATAGATACCTGTATCTATACCAAATCACCTATATATATATAGGTGGTTTGGTCATGTAGAACGGATAAATGAAGAGAGAATGGTATGCAAAGTATATGACGTATGTGTTGATGGCATCAGAAATAGAGGACGTCCGCGGAAGACATGGCACGACCAGGTAAACAAGATACTGGAGAATGGTCATGTTAGAAGCCTCAATAATCTGCGAGCTTGTATGAGAAGATGTATGAATGTGGATGAGGCGAGAACTGTGTGTCAGTACAAAAGAATGTGGCGCTCTATCTCCTCTGTCTACCCCCGCGTCGAACCCGCATCACATAGTAGACTTTTATACTCCCGACGTTTTGAGTAAATATCATTACTCATTCTCAAGGGCCTTTTATCCCGAATTCTGCCCTCAACTGACTAATAAACTCAACCAATCGAAGCAAAAGCTAAAATGAATGTACTATTTGACGCCGGTTCCCGTGAAAACCTTGCTCCCTTTTACCCGTGAAAACCTTGAATATATATACATATATGGGTTAAATAAATGAATAATCATAAATCAATATAGAAGTGGACTACTTACTTAACCAATCAACGCGAACAAATAAAATACAATTTTAATTGTGCGACGCCGAGTGGCTCCTTTCTCTACCGAAATTTTGTGAAACTACTGCTACATTAATGGGGTCCGCCACCCGATAATGGCGCGGTCAAAACTATTATTTAAATTTAATGCATAAGTATCCAATTCATTAATTAAAATTACAAATTTCCGACGTAACATAAAGTAGATTTCAATTTTTGTGACAATCTTTTTCTTAACTTTTATGATCTATTCGTTGTCGTTGACCAAATTCTTCATGGTCCAAACGTGATCCTTATAATATGTGATGGCTAAATCCGGTGTGTTCTTTGCTCATTTTTTTTATTTTATCCGCTATTACTAATAAACTACCTTCTTGTCTTGTCTTGTATAGCTTGCAGATTCTTACCTGTAATCTGCAGATTCTTCTGCTGGATTTTTGGAGTAACCTTGATTGAGAACAATAATTTAATTTGTATAAAAAAATATTTAGGTATATTATATAAAGACCTACACAAATATGCTTGAAATAAAATACTCAGACACATGTGACACATTAATTACATGTTCTTATAAAATATTATACATATTAGATACATGACGCGTTTTGATATCGATACGTCGATAAATTTCGTTTGATTCGCATTTAACTATTTTTTGAGATTACGGAACTTCGGCTGATATTGCCTTTGAGGCCTACGTTATATGAAAAAAACTTCTTAAAACCATTATAATTCACGTTTTTGGCTTTGGCAAACCATTAAAATAAAGAATTATACTTTTACTTAAATGTTAATAATTATTTAAAAAAACAATGGATTGCAAAAATGCCAATAAACAAATTATATAAAAAGGTCATCACATTAAATTGGCGAATGACACAAATATAATATTATTTATTGTTTTATTATCTGTCAATAAAAATTGTTTTTATAGGACCGCATTTGGTTGATAGACATATTAATTTTTGTTTTACGAATGTTTTCGTCACCTTTTAAGGACTTATCGTTTTTTTTTTTACGAAAACGTGGTTATACACCATATTTTTTTAAACAAATAAAATAAGATGTAATACTAATAAACTGAACATCATTTATAATAATTGAGACATTATAACTCCAATGGTTTACTAATATTACTATTGAATATCAGATGGTAAAAACCGAAAATCATTGGTTAAACATGGCGTACTCTTCACAACTGTTTCAAATGTCATCTGTTATATTTATACTTAAAAATTGCAATATACGACAAATGATCATTCAATATTTCATTATTTTAGTCATGTCGTTCTGACAGATATCGAACGCACAGGCGAATAAAGAATAATGATTATTTATGTTGCCACACTGCGAGACGAGACTTCTTATCTATGCTTTGACAGTGGTAATTTTGACGTACCAACAACCCGCAAACGTTTTTTCCCACGGGCGTTACTATAACAAAAACTTACCATGGTGAAAATTTACTACTGATCACAAAACCGGCCCAAGTATAATTAATATTCATATATAAAAAATATAAAGATATCCCAATAAATCGACAGTAATTACATTATTAGAAAGACTGCGAGCATTAAAGTCGAATTCGGTGTGCCAGAAAAATGAATTTTTATAGAAAAATTATTATATAGCCGGAGGTAATTTTCAAACTTTATCAGGAGAAAATCAGGTATTTAATTTTAAAATAAATTCACTTTGCACTATTTTCGATCGCCTTCACAACATATGATATTCATTAAGTTTGCGTTTGCCTTTACGATGACGTAATTGGTTTGAAACTAATATGGCTGTTTAAAAATAAACCTGTCAAGATTTGCTCTATATAAAAAATTTGTTTCAAATGATTTGGCATTGAATATGGCTATACATATTTGAAAATCACATAATGTCAAGCACTCTTAGAGAATTTTAAGTAAAAAAAAACAAGATAGCATTTCATTATTTGATGATTTTAAAATGCTTTGTAATATAATTAATAAATTTTATTTTTTCACGCGCTTTAGAGCTTTACTAAGTTTTCTATATATTTTCTATCGGTTCTATAAACGTGTATTTTTTTATATGATGCATTATAAATTATAAATAATTATTTTTCTATGTTGCAGATATGTCAATTTCGAGGAAAATTTGCAGACTTTTTTAAAATAGTGCAAACTCTTTTTACAGAGTGGTAAAGTTTTGTGTTTTTTGTGAAACGGTTCAGTGACTTTCGTCAAGATGGCAGTGTCGTCGAATTCAGTTCTGCAGCTGGCGGTGTTGGCAGCATTGTTTTTCGGTGCTTTTTCTGCACAGGTGAGTGACAATATTTTCTATATTAATATTGTTTAATTTATTATTATTATTAACATTAATGACAACTATAAGAAGGTCCTGATAGATAATCTTACAAAAACATATTAAAGTTGATAGACATGTTTAATTATTTTTGTGATTTAATATTTTTAAAAATTCAGTCAGGAGAAAAAAAATATTTTCTCAGCAGTTCGGAATCATTTTGGGTTGTTCTGCCGTAGTCGACCTCTCAGGCCAACATTTCTGCTTTCAACTCTGCATTGCTAGTAAATACGAACTTCTAACCATAACACCGACACTCGCGCGTCTCATCACGCGATGATGGACAGTGCAATGGAATGCGTAACGTCGGTTAGATAATTCGGATACACATGGCAGATTAGCCCAGAAAACTGTACAAGAAGAAGAAAAAAAATGGTCAAGATTACATATTTTGTGGTTGTGAAATTAGAAACATTTAAACAGTGAGATACTACACATTGACAAGTGATATTAAAACTACCGCGCGGTTACAAAGCGCATGGGTTCCAGGGTCAACGATGTCGAAGCACGTGACGACGGTCTTTGAAAAATTTTGACAACATTAAAAGCCGATAGATATTTTACCCGCAATAAGAAAGGTCTCAGTTTCATGTATCAATTACAGCGTTGTATTTATCGAAAAAAAAAATTAAGATTTGTTTTAATTTGTCTACTTTCATTAACCTTTGTCTCACGTGGCTTTTACACATTATATTAATTTATAACAATCAGACTCAGCTCTTTTTAATATAAATTAATCATTCAAAATCTGTGTCAGCTGCAATGTCAGTTGCTTTTGCACGCCGCCATTTTTATTAAGATTCGACCAATGTCCGTCTTCGCTACTATGAAATTTAAATGGACGCCGGTACATATGGAAACTAGCTTATTTTTGAAAGAAGGTGTTGCATTTGTTTTATGTTTTAAACCAGATTACAGCATTCAGAATAAGTATAAATTCAGTATAAATTAAATTAATCTATCGAAAAAATATTGAGTCCTGGGATTCGAACCTGGATCTCTTCCTATCCGCGGAAGCGCGTGACACGTACATTATTTCATTTATAAAAGCAGATTTTTTTCTGTATATCTTTCTAGATGATTCATTTAATTTGTATTAAAATACCACAGAACTATGTTCTGAATATACAACTACACAACAAAAATGTGTTCTTAAAAATGTATATATTTTATATAACATGCAATATATATCGTATAGCTAAAAAATTGTTTGTTAAATAAACATTTTTTTTCAAATGCATTGTCCAACTAGGCAAGCTTGTTTCAGGGCAATTTGAAAAACGAATCATATTTCACAAACCAAATTAACTCATTAAATACTAGGCAAAATACAAAATGAAAGTGCATACAAGGTAAAGGAAAAGTGAAAATATATCAAATCAGTATACATCATGTACAAATAAAATGTAAGCTATGTGAAAATATATAATCTTAAGAATTGTAATGCAGTATTAGAGTGCACATAATGTAGTTATTAGAGTTATTTCATCATATACAACAGTCAGTATATGCTCTGCCTCATTGTAATAACCAATTTAAAACATTATTTTTAAAATCTTTAATGTCACTTACTCACAAATTTACAAATAATATTACATATTTCCAATTTTATAATATATTCTGGAAACTTGAAAAGTGAATAATCTTTGACCAAAAGTAGTTTTCACATATATTATGTTATTCAAGCCTGATTTGTACTCGGTTTGGTTTGCCATTTTACCCTGAATGGCTTACGCCAGAACAACGCTTGCAAATTGTGCAAATTTATTTCGAAAATTGTGGTTCAATTCGCAAAACTTGCCGTGCGCTATGTCCATTTTACGGTCCACATTATCGTTCATATGATTAAGTAATTCGAATAACCATGGATCGTTTTCACACCACGCATACTCTAATTGATAATGCACATCCGCAGAGACGTCGTACAGTGCGCACTGAAGAAGCTGTTGCTGCAGTGGAGTATTGAGAAGGACCCGAATGAATCGATTCGCCATCGAGAGGCTATATATCTATGATTACTGACTTTTTCGTTCCCCAATTGAATGGCATTAATGTGAAAGAGCTGTGGTTTCAACAAGACCTGTGTTTCGTAATAGACCTGTGACCTGTGGCCTCCAAGATTGTGTAATTTAACACCTTTGGATTATTTTCTGTGGAGATATGTGAAGTCACTAGTCTACGCCGATAAACCAAAGACGATAGACGACTACATTCGTCGCGTTATTGCCGATATACGTCCCCAACTGCTCCAAAATTGAAAACTGATCGAAAATTGTGCTTCCATATTGCATTTTATTCGAGCCAGCCGGGCTTTATAAACTTTATAAAACTATTTTTACGATAAAATAACATATTCATTATCACGATTTTTATGTGTTTTATTGCTTTTTAAAGTTTTATACCTTTAAAAAAAACATCCTTTATTATCTTTCATGTACTTTGGTTTAATATAATCATACTCTGATTTTTTAATAAGAAGTAGAAGTTAAAAAGTATTATAATAAGCCCTTTGTCAACGTTAGCTTTCACTGCGTCCGTCTGTAATGGTGCCAGATAACCCTTTTGCCTTAGCTGCATTATTCAGTATTGTCGGGTATTAATTCAGACCTTTCACCAACAACTACCAGACGTATAAAAGCATACTGCATACCACAATAAATATATTTACTCCGCAAATAACATCTAGAGACTGCAATACCGCAATCGTTAAGAAATATTACCGGAATTTTTCGGTATTTCAACAACCCTAACAAGTATAAAAAGAAAAAAATGTTTTAATGAAAAAACTATTACATTAATTGTAAAAGTATATTACATATTATATCTTCTCTATTAATGTATATAGCTATACGAATATATGATAACGAGATCAAGTCAGTATTTTTTATATATTTTTAAAATTTTACATCAGCCAAAGATTTAATTATTAAATTAACATCTATTTACCTCGTTAGGTAATATTACAAAATATTTTTATGCCCGTGTGTTTTTGTAAAATTTCACAGACAAACGAAAGGATAAATTTAGATGGAGAGGGCAGGGGTAGGCAAATAGGAAAATAAAAGAGATATAAAAAATACAGTAATCTTGATACAATTCTTTTTCATATTTATTTGAAATACCTTTGAAATAAATATTATTACTGTATATTTTCGCTTTAGATTCTACGTATGACAAATATTTTGGCTGCCCAAAATTCGATAGCCTTTTATTTTATGTATTCAATACTGAATATGGAATCAATAAAATATTTTAATTTACCGAAATAATCGCATAACTATGACATTTTGGAATTTCTTCCTTGACTTGCAGCGACAACATTTTCAACTCACATTTTTAAAAACTATATTTATTATTTTATATATTGTACATTTTTTTAAATAAAATAATGAATTTATTTATTTATATATATATATTGACATACATATTTTTGTTCTAACAGAGGTGGATAAATAATAAACATATATAGTAAACATAAGACATTACTCATAGTTTATTGTGTGGGATGGAGTAGACTTCACCTCTGTTATATACAGCGTTGTCTTGGTTACTTTGCTAGACTGAACTCTGTGTTAAAGTAGCCAGTTTTTTTTTTTTGGTGCTGTTGTGGTGTTATTTATCGACAGGAATAAGAAGAGAATTACAAATATGTATAAAAAAGTAAAAATAAAATAAAAATATTTGTAGTGGGAGTGTTGTAGGACTATTGAATTATTAGTGAAGGTATTGTATAAAATATATTAGAATGTTGGATAGCCATGCTTCTGATTCATCTCTACTTGATTGGATCATATATTGGGTCCATATTTGTGTAATATTATTGGAATTATACGATTTCCAGTTGGTACTGAGTGTGTTGTATAGTTTCGGAGCTAAAAACATGTAGAATCTTTGATAAAATATCGTTGTTGCTCTCGGAACTGGTGTGTAGATGTTCGTCTTATGTTGTATCCATGATTTATTGCTTGAGGAGTGTTGTTATTAGCATGAAAATATTGAACGAGTCTCAGCATAAAGATTTGTCTTATATCGAGGACATTATACTCTTTAAATATAAGATCTGATGGATAACTAAAGGGACAACCAATTATTACCATGAGAATTGTTTTTTGTGCTTTTTTAGCCGCCTCCAATATTGTTTTTGCTGCTCCTCCCCAAACTAAAATAGCATAATTAATTGAGGAGTAGCACAGTGCAAAATACACCGATCTTAAGAATACTCTCATTAATTACATCAAATTACTTCGCAACAAGCTGAGATTTAATTTACTTGAGATGCGTTTCGCCTTGTAAACGTATTATAGTTATAAATACAAGTTGTTGAAACTGAATGGTTACATAGAATAATTAGAAGCATGTATGTAAATCTTCAGAATTCCAATGAATAATGTTGTCCCTTTACATCCCATGCAAAAAAGATTGTATAGCTGTCCTCCACCATATATATAAATACAAGTTGTTGAGTTAAATTGTTAGATCGATAATGCCCTTACAAGGCGAAATGCGTCTCAAGTAAATTAAACGAGTAGAATAAAAAATAAGTATTTTATTTTTACATATGTGGTTGTGGAGTTCTACAAACTTACCCAGGAAACAATAAAAATAAACTGAAGTTAGTCTGCAAACGATTATCATATTTACATAAACATAACATTTTTAGTACCAAAATATAACGAAATCTATGGAATAAAAAAACAATGAAGCTTACAGTAATGTAACAGTTCTTCATCTAATAATAATAAAATATGATTATCACAATTGGAAGCCCGGGTAACAGATCAGCAAGTAAATTCAATAAGTTTGTTAAATATTGTATATAAAAATGTATCAATGTGTCCAAAATTTTATAAAAATGAATTGATAATTCTGGCGTCTGCTGTCAGATTACACAAAGGTATTTGAGATTCTGTAAAAATAAGGTAGATGGCTCTTTCAAATAATGAAACGATTAAATGTATTAATATCAAAAAGATATCATTTAGGTTTGAAAATTTGTAACTAAAAATATTGTCGCTGTAGCATAGTTGGATAATGCACCTTCCCCTGTTAGGAAAGAGATCCATGTTCGAATCGCGGTGGCGCAACAACAATATTTTTCTGTAAAATTGATTTTATATGTATATCTTTCTAATTAATGTATTTAATTCATATTTAGAATTTATTTAATGAATGTTAATCTTTTCCTATTTAGCACAGTAATCATATCAGTTTCGATATTTGAAACTAGAAAATTTACCAGTATATCTTTAATATCTCTGAAATATTTATATATAATATCTCTGAAATATCTATATATAATATCTCTGAAAACCGCAATTTCGGTATTGCAATCACTACACGTTATCTTAACGAGCACACCTAGTTTATTAGATTCGGTTTACGTAACTTTAAGTTATTTCTCACTCCAAGTATGAGTCTGGGAAACAAATTAAATGATTTTATTGTTCGTATAACATAAATAATTAATTTTCACCATCGTCGTCATTCTAGCGCGTTTACGTGCGGTACAGGAAAAATAACTGCCCCAGTTTCTTCCCAGTATCTTCATAGTTTGTTATATATTATTTAAAGTTATGTTTGAGACTAATACTTAATATTATATGCTTTAAACGAACTAATACTGTTCCGTACAGGAAACAAGACTGATAGATTTGTAAGGGGTGATTCGCCGGTTTGCTCTGGTGTCTCGGACGTCGATGTCTGCAGCGGCGTGTAGTTGTTCTAGGGGGTCCAAAATCGTCGTCCAATGTAGCAGCCGAAGTCGAAAATATTCCAGATGCGGTCCAAATGTCGTAGCCAAAGGTCGTAAATCCAGAAAATCCAGTGTGATAGCAGGGTCAAGCGAAACGGAGATAAATAAAACACAATTTTTCCTTGAAGAGTCCAGTGGTACGAGATGAGAATGGGAATGAATTCTGCAGCCGCTGGATCAGTATTTATTTTACACAAAAAACCTCTGGGCGTGTGAGGCTCCCCGTTTGGCTGGGATCCAATCGAATGGCGCGGCCAGTCCCCGCGCCACCCCGATTCAGCCAACGCCGCCACCCCCTAGCGGCCAGACTCCAAAACTTTAATCATTTTTTCTGCCGTCCCGTCCAGGCCGGCAGATCTCATTTTTTCTTATCGTATTAATATGTTAAATGTATTCATATCAAAAAGGTAACATATAGGTTCGAAAATTTGTCGCTGTAGAATAGTTGGATAATTCACCTTACCCGGTTAGGAAAGAGATCCAGGTTCAAATCCCGGTGTCGCAACAACAATATTTTTTGATAGAATCCATTTTATATGTATATCTTTCTAATTAATATATTTAATTCATATTTAGCTCAATTTAATTACCACATTGTGCCTTTGGAGCACCAAGATATCATCTGACATTAAAAGCTTCAATATTTTAAATATTAATTTTACAACTTCTTCGGCGGAGCTTGGTTCATCGCCCATGAAGAGAACATCTTCTAGTTGCCAGGGAAAAGCACTGACAGGTTCGTGCACCAGAAAAGGACAACGGTCAAAATACTAAAGCTCTTAACTCAGCACGTCGTCTGGCAGAGTTCCAAAAATGGGCATACAGTGGAGCCCCGATTTTATCGTGCACTATTTATTAATATAATATACTAAAGTAACACTTGACTGCAGAAATAACATGTGGAGTTAATCGTGAATTCCGGGCACGTAAAATCGATGTTCTACTATATATAATGTTTTCAGAACAAAATCCCCTATGTATATGTGTGTCACAGTTGGCTTAATATAATGGTCTCGACACAGAATTTCTCTAGTGAGACGGGCACAGTCCAAACAAATTTTTATATGTATTATATAGTTACTAATAAATAAATAAAGGTTAGTAGACATATGTAAAGAACAAAATAACAATTCTACGTCCTTCCTCAGCATTGTTCTATAAATGTCTTCTTGTGTTCCGTCAACAACCTCTATTATTTATTTATTTCTAACTTTAAATGCAGTTTTAACACATTATGTTAATTTATTAACAATCAAAATCGGTGTTAGTTTCTTTTGTCCGCCTTCATTTATGATAGGATTCCACCGTGTAGGATTTGAACAATCTTCGCTTCTCTGAAATTTAAATGGCCACCAGTATGGAAATTAGCTTGTTTTTGGCAGAAGATGTTTCATTTTAGTGTACTTTTAATTTATCAGGTTATAAGTGCATTTTTTTTAAATTTATTTAGACCCTTTCCCGAATCGTTTTGAGAGTTGTTTACCCTCGTTTCGATTCGTCATAATTACATATATTTTTATTTATTTTATTACATTCAGTCATATCATCATAACACCATCATAGGTTGGCTCCGGTATCGTCGTACCAGAACCATACCTGTACAATATGAGCCACATTAACTTCAAAAGGCAGCCAGAAAGAAGCTATAGAAATCACACACCCCCAAAAGGGGAGGGTAGGCGTCACATTTATAAGTGCATTAATAAGTATATTTCAAATACTAAATTAATATATTAATTATAAATATATACATGTAAAATCAATTTTGTCGAAAAATATTGTTTTTGCGTCACTGGGATTAGAACCTGGATCTCTATTTCCAATCCGGGGAAGTACACTACCAATTGTGTTATAACGCCAGTATTTTTCATGACAAATTTTCGAACCTACATGTTACATTTTTTTCAATTGAATACACCTGTCGTTTCATTATTTGAAAGCCATCTACATTATTTTTACAGAATCTCAAATACCTTTGAGTAAACCGATTGCAGACGCCAGAATCATCAATTCATTTTTATAAACACATTGATACAACATATATTATTTATATTTTTGGCAAAATAAATAAAAATGGAGGTTGCTGAGATGAGTTGACTAAATGTTTTCGATTGATAGATATTTTTCTAAGAGATTTATCTATTATTTTTTTAAATAGAGATGCGTACACGGAATTCTTACTATTTTCAAACTCAACTAAACGCTTGTGCTATGAAAATAGGACTAACTTGATGGTCTAAACCACTTGACCACTAGATCGCGAGCACCAATCTGATACCTTGTTAAACCAATAATATTATATGTAAAGATGCACATCTTACTGTTGAGATGCAGGATGCTGATATATTTAAAGACCCTTTTCAATCTTCATTTAATAAAATACGTAATTTTACGAAATTTTCTTTTTTTTTACGCGTATGAAACATTAGTATACAGATAAATTGTAAATTGCGTGACAATATTCATCTGTGATGAAAATACACCAAAGTCTTTAGATTGCATAACCCACTATTAAAAAAAGATTTTTTCATATGAAGTAGCTTTCTACAATTCAATGAGTAATTTATTTAAAAAATATAGTCATTTTAAAGCGATAAAAAACGTGCACTTTGTCGCTACGGTGACACCAAACCTTCCGTGCGACAATCGGTGATGTAACTCCTTTCGTTTAACGATGACGAGAAATTGGCAAATTCAAGCTGGTAAAGAAGTGATTGCTTTTACTCAATTTTGATCGTAACTTTAACAACTTATGATGGTAAATTATATTTTTTAAATACTCATACCGGTCACGTAGTAAAGTGAAGATGTTACGATGTAGGATGTTTGAAGGCTTTATTGTGCGCCATAAAAATGTGTGGAAAATTTACTCGCAACAATATAATAAATTTCAAAGAAAGTATGTATTGTAGATTTTGGGTTGATGCCAGTAAATGAATAGACGTGACATAAATTGTACATTAGTTGCGGAACGAAGGGCATTCTACACACATTACTTGTGGAAATACAAATCCGATAGTTAATGACACATTTATGTAACAATAAAAGTATTTACTTTTCGAAAATGGCGTATTTTTAACATTGATACATATTATATTGTCAGCGTTTAAATTTTGGTTCCAATCGAGTTAAATATTTTTAAAAAAGTCGCAGAGTTATTTGATTGCGTAAGTGGTACCAAAGTGATCACGTGGTTGACACCAAAATTAAAGTATTAAAACAAAGAAGTTTCGTTAGTTCACGTCTATATATTTGGTAGTCTGTGGCTGATGCATATGTTCGAACCGTTTCTGTTTTCCACGATAAGAGTACTTTGGATAGAAATGTGTCAATGTCATTTTAATGCAATAATATTGTATTAATGAATATTTCTTGAATTTTTCAACTTATGTCAATCGCTAGCTTTAGAAAATGGAGTCCAAAGTACAAAAAACAAACATTTTTTACAACCTTTAGTTTGAGTTTAACCGAGAAGTTAATGCAAGAATTAAATACTACTGCTAATGACGTTATTGATGTACTAGTGGTTAAGATACTCGCCTAGTGATTGGACGGGGGTTCGAGCCTCTATCTTTAGCCTATTTTCATAGCGCAAGATTTATTCAAATATAGTGAGACTGTTGATATAATAACTTATTTCGAGTACACACGTATTTTTTTAAAATAAAAAATACTACTATAAAATCTGAGATTTGTTGCCGACAACTTCACCGTCTTGAGGCTGCAATTCAAGAAAAATCAATCGGGAAGATGGCATCAAATAATTTTTAAGAATGACAATGACCGTCCGCATACTGCTAACATTACAAACCGCCTATTCAAGAGCATGATTGAAAGATTATTCCACGTCAGTCGTTTTCCCTTGATGCAGGCAAATGCGGAATCAGCAACATTACATTTATTATTAATTCTTACAAAAATTATAAATTTTATTGATTGAAAAACAAAATTTAACTTAAAAATAAATACAAAATTTTGGTGACGATTTGATACTGATGGTTTTTATTTATCAATACCTGTTTAGTAATCATAATACAGGTATTATTTAGTGAAGTTACCCGGCTAATGAGGCGACCTGACTCATAACTTCAACAATGTGACGGCATAAATGAATAATATCCTTTGTGATCACAAATAGTGATAGCTATTACCATAATACCACGACAGCATAATGTCACAAATTGTCTGATCAAGGACTTTAGATGGTAATTATTAGCAGGTGCATATTTGCGATGTCCATGCATCGAGTGGCGTCAAAAGCGCGTGGACCTTGAGGTTATACGAAATGGATTATCACCGGTGATTTTTGAAATCTTAAGTACAAATTCAAAATTGAGGAGAGAATGGTAAGAAAGATATATGACGCGAGTGTTGATGGAACCGGAAATAGAGGACGTCCGCGGAAGACTTGACACGACCAGATAAACCAGATAATGGAGGATGGTTCTGTCAGAAGCCTCAACAATCGGCGAGCTTGTATGACAAGATGTATAAATGTGGATGAGGCGAGAATCGTGTGTCAGGACAGAAGAGTGTGGCGCTCTATCCTCTCTGCCTACCCCCACGGGGAAACGGCGTGACGGTAAGTAAATAAGTAAGTAAGTACAAATTCCAAGTCCAGCGCGTTCTCATTATAACATCCTAAAATTAACAATCAATTCTTATTTTTCTTTCGTATCTAATCCATTTAACAATATTCGCTATCGTTTCTTTACTGTGGCCCGCAAACCACTGCCTCAGATTCTTTAGGGATAATTTCTTTGGACATTTCATTACATTGTTATAAATTCTTATATTTCATTACTTATCCTAACCATAACATATTCATTCTTAACTCTATCTGTAGGGCTTCAGGTTGTAGAATATTGATTAACTGTGATTTATCAGAAGATTTTTTAGATGTGAAGCCCCTAACAATCTCATAGTCTCACGCGTGTTTGTGTATATCGCAATGCATATGGTGTGCGTGTATAAGTATTTATGTTTAATCTAGAGCAAGGTATTTAAATGAAAGAGCATTTACAAACAGATGAATTACACAGTACGTGGATGAACGCTGGAGCGGCTCGCTCAAGATGCCGATGAAAGAAAAGCCTGCGGAGAAGTGGTCCCTAGATCATTGGGCAGTGTCCGTCTCGATGTGTGATGTCTGCTGATTGGTCGGTTGGGTTTCGGCCCTATATGGTTGTTAAGTGAGTACGGCCACGAATAAACGAGAGCGAGTCAAAAATTATTTTATTTTATTCAGAAAACATACAGTTAATTAGTAAATACGGACACAATAATTAAAGCAATTACATGTTTTCTCTAAAGATATAAAATATTTAAAATAGTGAGTACGATTTGAATTTAAATGTGAGAAAAAAAAAAGTTGAAAATGAAAATTTTAACATAGAAAAAAAAGTTATAAAAAATAAAGTAGGGAAATATTCGAGAGGAAAGGAAAAGGAAAATGGGATAGGGAGTGAGATCTGAGTGATAAAAATAAAAATAAAGGCCTTTAAAGTTTATGTATTGAATTTAGATTTGATTGAGATAACTGTAGTATTGAAAAAGTCTAGTTCGTTTAGGTGTGAATTGAAATAAAGGGGTGCTCGGTAGAAAAATGAGTTTTGTTTGACATTGGTGATGCAATGTGGAAGATTAAACGTGAGATTAGTTCTGGTTGACCTGAATGGCACTCGAATGTATTGTCAACATTTGTTCTATAATCTATTTACATAAAGATAAGGGTTCAATATGTACGTTGTAGATGATTTGATGGGCAGAACCACGACTGATGTTCACCGATGGTAACTCGCCTCTTCGCTAGAACCGTTTCTCGAGTTTGCTGAATCTTGTCCGTGGTGGAGGCTGACGGTCATCCTGCTCCCTCTTCGTGCGTCACACTCGTCCGGCCACTTTTAAACTTCTCGATTCACAATAAAACACTTTTACGTGATAGAGCACTGTCTCCGTATTGTTATAAAAGACTTACGATTTTGGGATAAAATTTTCCACATGTGACTGCAGTCGTGCGAACTCTAAGCGCGCACGGGCAGAAGGCAGTATGACGACCTTGAAGGTGTATTATGGCGAAAGCGTAGTCCTCGTAGTAGACATACAACATGATTGCATAGTGACGAATTTGTGGCGAGGCGCCGCCTCTGGCAACGTTTTATGCCACCAAACACTGTCCTGGAGTACAACCACGAAATGATGTACCGTTTGCTAACCGCATGGAGTAGAGACGCAGCCACGACACTTTTGCGCCACATTCCACGTGACTGTGATATTTTCTAGAACTTACATCTTGTGGATGTTTAATCTTCGACTCTTGGACCAGTTTCTCATTTTCTTTCAATTTTCTATTAGTATTAAATTATTTTTTCTGCACGTTATTGGTAGTCTTTCTTCAATATGTACTTTAATTGTGTCGCAGTCCAAGGTGTGTGAAACAAACGACACTAACACCACATCTTAAAAGCGCCGAATTTTTTTTTATCATTTATTTGTGTTCTTTTCAATGTTTTGTGTTTTTTGACCCAACATGGAAACAATGATTAAGTAAATAAAAACGTGTCTAATAGGTTAACAATTTTATTATTTTGATGACGTACTTACATACTTGCTTAATTTATTTGATTTTTTATTGTGATTGCGTCAGAAAGGCCATGCGGACGATTAAGTATCTTTAAAACGATGAGCTCCTTAAACACCTGTCTCACCTCAAAACAAGCTTTGCAAAAAAAAATTTAAAAAAAAGTATTATATGACTAATATGATTTTCTGTAATGGTATTAACGTGGCGATCTTTAGCATGTGTTTATTATATAATATTCTAATAGCACATCTTAACATCATCACCGTTATCTAACCACTGTTGGATCCCTCTCGGTGTCACCCACTTTTCTCTCTCCATTCTTCCACAGAGTTTGATGATTTCATCAGCCCTGGTGGTTTTAGGGCACTCTGTTGACTCTGTTGTTTCACTCGGATACCACTGGATGACTGCGGTGATACAGCCCGCCATTGCCATTTCATTCTATCGGCTTATTCTGTTATATTACATTGAAATGAAGTGGAGGGCGACGAGTGAATCCTGTAATCTTGATGAAGCCCGGTAGAAAAATAACGCGTGCAGCGAAGCACCCGGCAACACGCCCAATAGCAGACATAGTTATTATTTTGATATCTTCACTAATACTGTTTCAACACCGAAAGTAACAATGCGAATCGATCAAAATAACAACGCAATCAGAAATCTCGGCCGCTCATTGGCTACTCGAATACGAGTTAAATAAGCAAAGCGTACAGGGTCACTGTCAATGATTTACACTTTGAGCAGTCCTCAATACGGTAACAACAAAAAATTTAAAATGTGTTAAAAATGTGGCGTCTCCTGTCGGTTTACTCAAAGGTATTTGAGATTCGGTACGATAGATGTATTAATTTGAAAAGTATAACAAATACGTTCGAAAATTTGTCTTCAATATACTGTGTTGGTATAGCATAATCGGATAATGCACGTTCCCCGGATTGGAAGAGATCCAGGTTCGAATCCCGGCAGCAACAACAATATTTTTCGATAAAATTGATTTTATATGTATATATTATACAGAAATAGAGGACGTCCGCGGAAGACTTGGCACGACCAGGTAAACCAGATAATGGAGGATGGTTCTGTTAGAAGCCTCAACAATCAGCGAGCTTGTATGACAAGATGTATGAATGTGGATGAGGCGAGAATTGTATATCAGGACAGAAGAGTTTGGCGCTCTATCCTCTCTGCCTACCCCCACGGGGAAACGGCGTGATGGTAAGTAAGTATTATACTTGTAATTAAAACATTTAATTAGTATATATTTTTAAATATCACAGACCGTCTGTTCTGAATAATTACAACTTCGCAATAATAATGTGTTCTTAATAACAAAAAATAAGTGATTTTTCAGAATGTATATTTTCCTTGATTTTTTTACTTATTTATTTTTAACATTATATGTAGCATATATTTAAAGATTAAGTATGTAGTACAAAATATTACATATTCCATTAATGATTGAAATATATAGGCGTTCCCTTTTTAAAAGAGTGTTTTAAAATGGGTAACGTCGTTACAGTGTAAAAAGGGTTGATAGAAAATAAATAATAAAAATGGAGAACGTTGGGGATGAGCGAAGTAAAAAAATATATGAGATGGATTAAAGACGATAGGAACAGAGGACGTTCGCGAAAGACCTGGCGTGATCAGATTAACCAGATATTGGAGGACGAAAACGTGGAAATAAACAATGCAATAGTAATGAGTGTGGTGTTATACCATCTCTACCTACGTGATGATAAGGAAGTAAATTAATACTAATAAATATTTTTTTATAAAATACATACGCAATTATCAATATGTAAGATTTATTAATTCAATCATCTTGTTAACCCTGTTGGGCCGTAAATCAACCTATTTTCTTGCGCCTAAGTAGAAGACCGCGCTTGCAGCGCCGGCCTATCTGTGGTGGCCAAATTAAGAGGCTGGCCAAAAAATATATAAAAATTAAAAAACAAAATCCCAAGTTGAAAAACGATAATAGTGTGTAATAAAAATAATCCAGATGTAAGCATTCCATGAAAGCAAATCCAATAAATAACATTATACAAGGTGTCCCAAAATGATCACATAATTATTTCATTATTATGGATGGATTTAATAAAAATATGTTTATTTTGCATTTAAGAACTATACCCGTAATTTATTTCTTAAAAATTATGTTTTCTAAATGTGATCTGTTATTTCGCTGACACTCTTCTATACGGGAGGCTAAATTTCTGAAAACTGTTCGGCACATGTTTTCCGAGATTGTCGCCATTTTTTCTCGGATATTTTCTTTTAATTGGTCCAGAGAGGGAGGATTGTTACTGTATACCTTTGATTTAAGGTAGCCCCATAGGAAAAAGTTCATCGGTGTCAAGTCGGGGCTGCGTAAAAGCTAGTTTATGTATCAATTTTCCAGGGAAAATTTCACGAACGACTTATAAGACACGCTCCATAGCGACTGAATTTCCATGGACTTGGCTAGCGATCATCTCGTTCGTTGCGTTGATGCTGCAAATGAACCAAAATGAAGACGATTTTTGAGACAGACTACTTATTTTCTAATAAAGCAGTAATTTGTAGTCAACACAAGTAGAGCGTCTTTTGGTGAAAAACAACACTTTGGCAAGTTTCAAAATGCCGGCCTAACAAAATATCGCCCGTAACGTGTGTGGCACGCGGGCGGCCGATTTAGGGGGCGGCCAATTTATGGGGACAGTTTTACAAAAATTTTGAACATCACCTTCACTTAAGTTACTAGGGCGGCAAACGTCTAGCGCCGGCGCTGCGCACTTCTCACCCCTATTGATCGATTACTATCTACAGTTATAAATACATACGCGATTTTTGACAGACAATATTTTATTCTCATTCTCAGTTTCAATCATATTCTTCACCCTCTTCTTTAATGTGATGGAGCCGCACGCTTCTCCAGAGCTTCTCCGACCGCCTTAATATTTTACTGTCTACAACCTTTTAATTTAATAGGTATAACTCGGACTTCAAGCTAGTCATTTTCCTGAAGGTGGCGGCATTCTTTAACTATTAAGTAATATGCATTTAAATTTTACGATTATTTTTAAACATAAGTAATTACACGCGAATTGGTATCCATTTACTTCGTATTTTAATTGATAGATTAAAATTTAGTACGCCTCTACACGAAAATGTAATAACTATGATCTCACGCATCAAATACGTACACGCACTCACTTGTGGTAACGTCATAATATAATTATCAATAATAAAAAAAAAATCTCTTCCTTATTTATGAAGTGTTGTCTAAAGCAGTGGTTCCCAACCGGTGAGCAGCGGCACACCAGTGCGCCGCTAGTAGTGTGTCGTAAGATATTGTTGCGTACAATAAAATAATTGAATTAATTGAAACTATTTTCTCTTTACTCTTAAAACAACACTATAAATTGTAACATTAATTGAATGTATTAATTAGAAACATATACATGTAAAATCAATTTTATCGAAAAATATTATTGTTGCTACGGGATTAGAACCTGGATCTCTTTCAATCCAGGTAACATGCATTAACCGATTGTGCTACAGCACCACAGTATATTGACGATAAATTTTCACACATGTAAAAATAAAACAATTGTTTTTTTTTTATTTACTTGAGATGCGTTTCATTTTGTAAGGGCATTATCAATCTAACAATATAATTAGTGTTGAAACTGAATGGTTTCTTAATAATAATTAGAAGCATTCAAAATGTATGGAAATCTTCAGAATTTCAATGAGTAATGTTGTTCCTTTTCATCTCATGCAAATAAAATTGTACAGCTGTCCTCCACCATATATATAAATACAAGTTGTTGAGTTAAATTGTTAGATCGATAATGCCCTTCCACCGTGAAACGCGTCTCAAGTAAAGTAAACGAGTAGAATCAAAAAACAAACGTTTTACTTTCATATACATATGTGATTATGGAGCTCTACAAACTACCACGTAAACTGTAAATATTTTCATTTTCTTTATGTGTTTCAATCTAATATCAATGAAATACTGTTGATATATAAAATCACCGCTATGCTACATGATTGAACGGAGACTCGCGTAATCATAGAGGGGAAAAGGTTGTTATATATAGCATTACTCTGCAACCTTTTCTCACTTATGACACACCAAAATTCTTCCTAGAATTCCGCGGCACACCAAAAGCTAAAATATATAAGTATTAAGTTGATACGTAATGAAAAATTGTAAAATGTCAAATACATTGAATTTGACCTCGGCATACCTGTATCCGGCTCACGGCACACCAGTGTGCCACGGCACACCGGTTGATATATAGGACTATAGGAAACATATTTATACTACATTTGGTCAAAGGAACTACAAATATTTTGGACTTAAACTGTTTAATAGAATGCTAAAAGACTTAAATCAATTGAATTGTCACAAGAACATGAAACTATATATTAAAACTTGGATTCGTAATATGGGTAGAGCTAGTATTGGTGCAGTTACCCAAACATATTGATTCATACATATATTAATTATTGCTACAAAGTGATCCAAAAATTAAGTCCACTTTAAAATTGTTCTTCATATACACCTTTTATATTATAATAAATGTAATTCTATCTACTTGTAATTTTAATTAATTGAACAATTGCTTGTAAACTATGCCCGTCTCGACACATAATTTCTCTAGTGAGACGGGCACAGTCCAAACATTTTTTTATATATATTATATAGTTACTAATAAATAAATAAATAAATAAACAAAGTAGTGTGATACTTAGATATTCTTGAGTACGTAGATGTGCTGCGAGAGTCATATAATTTTAATAGTGTGCCATGACCCTTAAAAGATTGGTAATCCCTGATTTAAGGCGTTTATTGTAAACGAAACGCCTCAAATCATCGCATATGTTTAATTACAAGTCAGTTCTGTAATACGATGGATAGATGATGTGTTTATCAAATTGAAAAATTAACTGTAATACTAACTAAACATTCCCATTACGTCACTTTGATCTTCTGGCGTCGGTTATCGAACGTTTCATTACGCGACTTAATGTAACGTAGTAAATAACTTAATACGTGATATTAAAATTCATATTAATTTGCAAGCCCGATAGCGAAATTATACAATAAACATTCAAACATTTAGTCGAAATATTTGATAACCATCTACGCTAATTTTAAGTATTCATTTAATTAGTAAAGCAAGATATTATGATAATGTTGAGTTATTATTTGAATATTAAAATATAATAATAGGAAAATTTGTTCATTAGCTTCATCAGCAAACACATATATTATAAAGTGTTCATATTTTATATATGTGTTTATTACTTATTCAATGATATCCATAATAATTGCGTGTGACTAAAAGTCATATTTTCTCTGAGAGCGTCGATCGAATCTATAAACTGCGAATTTTAATATTTTTATTTAATTTGCATTATGTAAAGGGTGTCCAGCGGAAAATATTCAAGTTTAATATTAAATTTTTAAAAAACTACAATGTTATTTTGATATTTTATTTGTACAAAATGGAGTTTAACGATGCTAATTTAACGTTTTATAAAAAATGTCATCTAAATGTCGTCCATTTCTCTCAAGACACTCTTGCAATCGGACTCTTAAATTTGCGAACACGCGAGAGCAAAGCGTTGGTTCAATGGCAGCAACTTCACGGCGGATATTTTCTTGTAGGGCCTGAATTGAACACAAAAAAAAGTTACACGGTGTAAGGTCCGGTGACCAAGTGCCCAGGGTATGATCCATCATTCGACAATAAACGTCAGCAGTGGCTGTTTCTCGCTGGTTAATAAAATAAGGGCCTATTATCCCTAGGCCAGAAATTGCACACCCCACTGTCGTTTTAGAATAATGCAAACGTTTTTTATAGCGTTCCCTTTGGTTGTCGGGGCACCAATATCTCATGTTCTGTTTATTAACATAGCCATCAATATGAAAATGTGCTTCGTCAGTAAATAATATGTTTTCAAGGGTGTGTGCTATTCCAAAACGTTCCACCATCGTTCTCGCTAAGGTTAGATAATAGTCATTTTCGTTAAGAAACTGCACGATTTGCAGCTTGTATGGGTAAAACTGTAGTTTATTTTTCAAAATAACGTGCACTGTTGATTTTTTTATTCTAGTACAGCCTGCAATCTTCCTTATCGATTTACGCGGATTGCGCATAATTTCACGTCACTTGAGTCACATGTTCTGGTGTCGCTGCTAACGTTGATGGTCCATTGTCCCTTCGTATCTGAACTTTTGAACTCAACACCAGATAAGCTGCGTGTATCGAATATTAAAGTGAGTACAAAAAGCGCGACGCGCACGAACCAATGAATCACCGCACCTTAAATATTGTTCGACCGCGAACGCACGGTGCGCTCCCGACCAGTAACTCATTGCAACTGGCGATCCCGCAAATCACGCGCATCAAACAAGTCACCCTGATGGTTCACGAGCAATTACAATTTAATCTTGAAATTTTGACCATCTTGTATAGATTTATCGAGGTAAGTAGGTGAGCCGGGGCGTAATCGAAAAGAAAGACAGTTTTAGTTGTTTTCAGTAAGGCGATCAAATTAACACTGAAATGCGCCGCGCTAGTTGGCGAGCAAGTAGGTAACCATGCCTATAAAGTCTATAAAGGAATTAAGAATTTTCTTTAACACCAACAATACTGCGTTAATTTGTATACTATATATATTCTCTCAAAAACACAGACAATCATAAAGTGTTTCACAATTGTATATCTGCCGTACAATGTTCTCGTTTAGTTCGTGCGGCACCCATCGAGTATTATAATTTTCCCAGCTGTTTAAAGTGGTCCAAAACTATTGGGTGACTAATGCTTTACGTTTGTGTAAGCTCTTGAATTGTTATGCGCGGTTTTGGTTCAACTAACGCCTTGATTGGTCGTTACCTTCTGAAGAAGGACACCCACGACCATCATCATCCTCAAGCCTCTCGTCACCAGTAAGAAATTTTTGAAACAAGCATTGTACCGCATGTTCCTTAATAGTATCCACACCAAAAGCATCGTTTAGTTTACGACCAGATTCTGCTGCTTTACAACGTGTTTTAAACTCATATGAAAAAAATGGTTTTATTTGCTTCTTTTCTATTATTAATTCAATGGCCCTAACTACAGCAAAATTAATGATAAAATCATTAATTGTTGACATTACGAAAATATAGTACATTAAAATGATATTAACTTCAATACGGTGAAATGTAATTTTTAGAAGAACACATTCTTATTGTGAAGTTGTAATTATTCTGAACATAATAGGTCTGTGATATTTTAAATATTAAAAATATTGTTGTTGCGCCACCGGGATTCGAACCTGGATCTCTTTTCTAACCGGGGAAGATGCATTATCCAACTATGCTACAGCGACAATATTTTTAGCGACAAACGTTTGAACCTATATGTTACCTTTTTGATATTAATACATTTAATCGTTCCATTATTAGAGCCATCTATCTACCTTATTTTCACAGAATCTCAAATACCTTTGAGTAATCTGATAGCAGACGCCAGAATTATCCATTCGTTTTATTAAATATTTAGACACATTGATACAAATTATAAATACTATAAAATTGATTTTATATCTTTCTAATTAATTCATATTTAAAATGTAATTTTCATGTACAAAAAAATCACTTAGAATTCAGAAAACAAAAATTGCATTTGTTTTCCTAATATATAAGATTTTTTTCAGTACTTAAGGTAGTTTCGAAATACTACGCACATTAGGCAATTAAGAATAGTTATTTCGTAACCACCGCACTTACTAGATTCGTACCCTTGACCCGTGAAGCCAGTAGGCACGGTTTCTTGTACGTAAAAATAATATTTTGTAGTAATTGACGAGTTCATCGTGCACACGGGGTCAGCATGTAAATTATTGTACACTTAAATGAAATCATATGAATAAGATGTTCAGTCAAATTCAATAAATGGAGGCCAGTATTTTTTTTCATTTTATGTATTTTTATTATATACTGTCATTATCACTCACGTTTTATAAATATACATTGGATATTTTTTTATTTTTTTTAAACTATTATTTGTCTGTTTTTTTTTTACATTTACACTGCAGATAGTTAGTTATACAGTCATAGCATCGTCACACCAGTCATTAAGATGGAGCTAAGTTGCAGATTTCAAATATATATTTTCAGTTTTTCGATCCTTTCTTATCTATTTTAATCTTCAATTTATTAGTATTTTTACATAATTTTATTTTATAAATATAAAAAATAATTTCTACATATAAATAATGCTTAGCGTAATTAATTTTATATCAATAATAACATACTGATACATTACGTTTGGTAGAAGTATTAATTTACTTTTAAATATACTAATTAGTTGAATATGTGACTTTTATGTTCTGAAGATATATATTTTAAACAGAAAATTAACGCGTCCATTTCTATTGTAAGAAATTTGATTGTTAATACTGTAATGCTGCTGTACTGTAGATAGGTAATCTTTAATTATTGTTCAATCTTTATGTATCAAGCACCTTGGAATCACAATAGATAACAATCTCAAGTGGAAAGAACATATTACTAATCTCGCAAACAAAATAAGGAAAACTGCCTACTACATATTTTTTAGACAACATCTTATCACCTACACATATGAAAATAATATATTACGCGTTTGTACAGTCACATTTGCAATACGGTATTATTGGATGGGGAGGTGCATATAAAACTTCAATGTCACAATTAGAAATCACTCAAAAAATGATAATAAAAATTATTCTAATAAAAAAAAAAGACTATCCAAGTATACAACTGTTCATAGATTTCAAAGTACCAAAAATTGTAGATATATACAAAATAATTCAATAATTCAAATTTTCAAAAGTAAAAATCAATTTAATTTTAGAAGCGAATTTCGATCTACAAGATATAGAGATCAAATTAATATCCCAAAATAAAAATATACCGCAACTCAAAATCAATATATTTATCAAGGCATCAAATTTTTGAACAATCTCCCCATCACAATTAGAAAAATTACAGACTACTATCAATTTGTATCTGAAGTAATAAAATATATATATACAGACTAACTGAAACATAAATTATTTCATATATACTCCTTCTCTATACACGAGTCCTACTCTCATAGAGAAGAAATAAATGTTCAATGAAATATATATATATATATATATATATATATATATATATATATCCTACTGATAATTCTAAAATGTATTATATTTTCTAATATTAAATTTTTTTTTAATTTAAAAAAAAAAAAATTTAAAATAAAAATGATCCATGGCCGATCGCCGTCTCCCGTACGCGTAGATGCAGTTCTTGTATATTGTTTATCTACTACCCCCCTCCCTTTTTCACAATCTTTTATATGGTGTGTTCTCTATGGTTCTGTTGTACTTTAGAACTTGTAGTTGTACCTTCGAACTGTCTAATAGGCATTTTACCATTGGGTGCATTCATTGCCGCCAAGTACGTACTGCTGTGGGAGCGATTTGTTGGCTTGAATTATCGTCCTGCTTTGTGGGCCTGGTAGTTGAATTTGTTTCGGTTCCTCGCTACCGTGCGTGCCTAAACCTGTATATTGTGCGGTTGTGCAAGGTTTTGTTTGACACTTTCGCTCTATCACCGAAAGTATATGTCCAAGTGTACTGCCTGCTGAACAGCGTTTTACGTGTCCTAGAGCTGGAAGACCTGTGGAAGAAGATACCGAAAGGAGCATTTCACAGGTGGGTCATGTTTTCCGGTTCTGGTGGTCTTTCAGCCAGCCCCTGTTCTTGATTCCTGTCCCTCTCCCTTATCTCATCCCTTATTTTTCCCACCCCCTCGTGTAAACAAGTATATTAGCTCAGAAACTTTCGTAACTACACGTAATATCGTCAAATATCGTTTTACTGGCTGTGGTTGAGTGAATTAAATAGTTTGATGTTTCTCTCAGGGGATGCAGTATCAAATCGCAGCTTTTTTCGGCGCTATTTTTCGAACCACAAAAACATGCAGAGGTGTTACAATACTTGTGTCTGAGTCATATAACGTGTTTTTTTCATAAATAGTGTTTTGCAATCATTTTTGACATTGAAGTACAAATATGAAGCATTTCATGGCAATTATTTAGTAAACTTCTCTATGTCCTTGGCATATAATAGGTTCGGATAGTATCAGTGTAGAACTGTCGTGGGACGAGAGCATCCGTATAAGTAAGAAGTGTTCATCTTTCGTGTCACCCGGTGACCAGAATTATAATCGTTCAAGTCATTTTGATATAATATCTATTTTATTAACCTTTCAAATCGGGGTGTTATTTCTGCCGGATCCTGCACAACGTAGTTTTAAAATATCAAAAATAAAATATATTTTACAGTAGATAATATTGTTTATTTTTAGATGTAGAGATGGTTGGTTGGTGATGGAAAGAAATGCCGATTTTTGTATAGTAATTTATCGTAAGGTTTAGAAAGAAGAGTACGGAGTATGAAGCGTTAGCTCCTCTCGACAGGAGTCACGTCCCCTGGTGTAATTATCGCCTGTATCTTCGGTCAGCTGAGAGCGGCGATGATAGCGGTGGATTAGAATCGCCGCCCCCACAAATATTATGTTGCTATGCGACATGGGCGATAAATGAACATAAATGTTTATATTTTTGCTGTGTAAAATTTTATTTATTTAGACACGTATAACATATAAGCATTGTACAGCTACAAAAAAAAACAGTTTGTTACGTATATTCACAATGATTTTAAAATGCACTGCCCAACTAGGCAAGCCTGTTTTAGAGCAAATTGGTAAACAAATTACATTTCACAATACCAAATAACTCATTGAAGGCAAACAATCAAATAGAATACGTAACATACGAGGCAAATAAACGTGAAAATATAAAAAAAGAGAGAAAAAATACCAATGTGCAATACAATAGGAAGAGCAGATTCAGAGAGTAAACTCTTTTACATAATGAAATAATTTGTAATAACTACTTTTGTGCGTTTTGGTCTTGTATATTTACATCTACCTTATATCTGCTTACATTATTGGTATTATTATTTATTTTTTTTAATCTTCTCTTTTTTATATTTTATATATATATATACATTTTTTATTATTGTTATTATTATTTCTCTCTCCTTAAATATTTTCACATTATATGCTATGTATGTATTCGATCTTCCTGTGTTATGCCTTTGATGAGTTTTGGTTTTATAAAATATTATATACATGTAATTTGCCCTAAAACAGGCTTGCCTAGTTGGGAAATGTATTTAAATATCTGTAAAGATGTAAATATGATATATTTCTGTTAAAATCAAAATAAAAAAAATATATAAAAGAACGTATGCACGTATGCACGTATGCACACACAAAATGCATTTATAACAATTATTTCATTATGTATTGTTGAGTACGGTCCTGCCACCTAGGGAGGCTGGACGATCTCCACCGGCTAGACAGGGGAGAACACGAAATATCGTGGGTACGTTGCCGGATTCAAATCACCTGCTTACCTCGTCGACATCTGATGATCATTATCGGAGGAAATGTGTGTTCGTGTAGATATGCAAGTGTCGGTGTGAAGTGAAGGTATTCCAGAATAAAATCAAATTAAATATAACAAACAGAATAAATTTTAATCATGAAAATTACAAATAGCTGAGTCTGGAGGAGATTCTTGAGAATTCTTGCTATATTCAAAAAAACTGACTTATTTCTACCCCATTACAACCCCAGTTTAATAAAAAAAGATACCAAAGTCGTGATAAATCAACTTGGAGAATTTGTGCATAACTTAGCTGGTTCACCCTCGTCGCGGCGCTCCGTCCGATGTCCAAGATAGTACGCAGGGTTCGAGATGATAATTCATGTTTGCCGAGCGTCCATTATCATCCCAAAATGTCCTTCCATATTATCCATTTGGCCTGGCAGGACCCAAAACAACTCTGCCAGACATCCAATCGTACTGAGTGTCCGGCACACTCCTCGCGGGATCCGATCATCCGAGTCTGGTCCGCTTGACCCTAGAAGGTTTGTACTCCATCCCGCAGGGGCGACGTCGTATAGTTTCTTATATAGGGTCTTTCAACGAGGACGCTCAATTTTAAAATGTAAGTTAAACAGGTTGTATGTGAGATATTCACTCAATTTTTCTTTCATTTGAAAGTATATTTTATGGCATTAAGTGTGGAATATAACGTTGTTCGAATATTTGCTGCGGCTTTGCTCGGTAGCATATTTGGGAGGTCCAATTTTCTATGACTTTATCGCATAAATCTGGCTAAATTTGCTGGATGGCGTTTTTTATGTTGACTTTGAGGGGGTCAATTGTTTTCGGCTTATTCGTAAAGACTTGCGATTTAAGATAGCCTCAAAGGAAGAAGTCTAAAGGCGTTAAATCGCACGATCTTTGTGGCCAGTTCACGTCACCGACGCGCCAGATAACCGTGCCCTCAAATCGATTGTCAAATTGCCCTCAAAATTTTATAATCTGCACACGTTGTTCAACCTTCCGTGGTGATTTGCCGTATACTATTTAACAATTGACAATAAATTTGACAGATGTCACTTTAACAACATGGCTACTATAACCTAACAAATTTTGAGCGTCTCTATTAAAAGACCCTATAGATCTCCGACCGCCGGCACAAAGAGCTCTACCCGCGGCCCGTACGCGTATGCTCGCACCTCGCTCTCATAGACAAAAATTTTTAACCGGTGATACCGGCGAATAATTCTCAAAACTCTTTTATTTTAATGTTTTTTACAAATTAAACATTTAATATGACGTGGCGAAATTTTATTTCGTTACAATATGTATTATTATTATTATTACATATATATTTTTGATAAGATATCAGGCTTCCTTCACAATACGCGCTCATAGCTATGGTCGGTTAAGACCCTTTAAGGTATTCTATGAGACACTCTACCCTCTCTCATCTTTTTTTAGTTTTTTTTACAACCTTTTCCATATTTATATTACACTGTTTTTTCAACAATCTCTTCCTTCCCACCTAAATAAATCGCCTTCAACTGATCTGCTTACATATAATCTGACCTTCATTCATTCAAAAATGCCTCGAAGTACGTATTTTTGTCATTATCTTCTTTACTTGATACATCATTGCTGTGAACCTTGAATCTTCAAATAAGAGAACACGAGAGGCACCTTCCCACAGATGCTGCGAAACCTTAGATTCTCGGGCGCAGCGAGACAAACATGGAAGGAAACTGTGTTATGTAGGTGAACTAAACAAACTTTTTTTTGTGTATCGTTAGTTCTGACATTTGCCTACCGTGGACCACTTGAAAAATCAAAAGTTAACATATGGAATTACGACATTTATAAACACTTGAAATTAATGTATTTACTTTAACCAAATTAATTCAATTTATTACTAATAATTCTCCTATCGGATTACTCGAAGGTATTTGAAATTCCGTAAAAATAAAGAATATAACTTTCAAGTAATGCAACGATAGATGTATCAGTTTGAAAAGTGAAACACATAGGTTCGAAAATTTGTCGTCAATGCACTATGTTGCCGTAGCATAAACAGATAATGCAATTTCGCCGGATAAGAAGAGATCCAGGTTCAAATCCTTTTCGATAAAATTAATTTTATATGTATATCTTTCTAATTAATACATTTAATTAGTATTGTAAAAATATCACAGATTGTCTGTTCTGAATAATTACAACTTCACAATAAGAATGTGTTCTCTTTAATAAATTCATTCCACTGGATATAAATTATAAAAAATATATCGGGAGATATCTCTAAATTAAAACTATTTCTGAATCCTTGGCAACGCCGGACACCGGCTTCTAGATATGATATAATGTATCAATAAAAATAATTGATACACGTTCTCACGTTATTTTAAAAAGAAGATTACCATTCCACGTACATTTTTACGTGGTGGCATTGAGACATTCGACGTAATATCATATAATATTACAATAATCTATTATTAACCTACTTTCCGAGCTGATCAGATCATTTAACTGGCCCGAGTTACGCATCTCTTGACCTGGAGCTGAATCTTAGCCTTGAAGAAACGGGCGCAAAAGTAAGCTGATATTATAAGTATATTTATTTACACATACCCTTTTACTATACGATGTCAAATCATAAATATTAATGTTCAACAGTATATGTAATGTCCAAAATGGAGTGTACCCATAACCGCAGTATTAATTGCAATTCATTAGAAATTCTACTAATATGCTTGCAATGTTTAGCAACCACAGAAGGGCCATTTGTGAAGCTATTAAAATATACTATTAACCATCAAGAATTGCAACCACTGAATGGAATTGAACGATACGTTATCAAAAGTGATATGATAAAAACAATTATAATATTCTAAGATTCTTGGACAATGAATCATCGCCGGGAATGCCTAGAGTTAAGGCTTATTAATACAATTAAAAATATATACAGAAGACAACGGATGAGACTCCCACTCGTACATATAATAATATTTTTAAATATATCAATTAGAAAGATATACATATAAAATCAATTTTATCGAAAAACATTGTTGTTGCACCACCGGGATTCGAACCTATATTATTATTAGGAGAACACATTCTTATTGTGAAGTTGTAATTATTCAGAACATAGGACTGTGATATTTTAAATATTAATTAGAAAGATATACATATAGAATCAATTTTATCGAAAAATATTGTTGTTGCGCCATCGAGATTCGAACCTGGATCTCTTTCAATCAAATAATTGTAGCATAGTTGTAATTGTTCTGAATAATTACAAATTCACAATAAGAATGTGTTCTCCTTAATAATGAATAATAGTATCTTATTGTCCATGACTGGAAGTACACTGCAACCAGGAACTTGGTAATTTTTGTTTGGTCGCACTCCTGTACGCAACAATAACAAAAACAAGATACAACGAGTTCGGTTCCCAGCACTTATATACAAAAACAGAACTCTTATCGTCAATGTCATACATAAATTATAAGAGCCCCAATGGCACCGGATAGGGTTATCGGATATAAAACCAAGGCAACAGATGTGGCTATCAGCGCTCGAGTGGCAATGAACTGAACGTATTTCTTGAAGAGATGTTGGGTAGTAGGAAAGGAGGTTCTGGAATGAAGGCCTTGCACTCTATGAATAGAAGGTCTGATCATCCCGAGCTCAATGGAACTACGACATCAGAAGAGTGGCGAACAAGACAGAGAGAATGGGTAATCCTTGGAGGAGACCCATATGCAATAGTGGAGAGACATTAATAATTATGGTAACGACAATAATGGTGAACTACATATATTTACAAGACATCACAAAGTCATGAAAATTTCAACAGTTTAAAGAATAATTCGGGTTTTCATGTAATAAAAATCAATTTAGTTCTCATTTTCTGGATATTTACATTGTTGATCTATTAGACATACATTCGCTTCTTATATGTTCAACTATTTTCATCTCTGTTTTCGCCCTTGATCTAGATTACTTTTAATAATGTATACCTGTTTTGCATTTTTGCGTCTACTACACAGCAATCTCTTTGTTTTTAATTCCCTAGGGAGTTCCGCAAGGAATCGTAAAAAGCCCGATATTCATTATTCTTTAACCATCTTCATTCTACTTTCAGCGTATTCTTTTTCGGGCTATAAATAAATATTTGCGGACCTGTACTAATTAATTATTTTTCTAAAAAATACGATGGATCAAATTAAATAAAGAATACTGTAATTTATCAAGTTGTTATCAATGCGCGCAAATCCCAAAAAAAATATATTTTCTAAATACGTAATTAAAAGTATATTTTACTCGTTAATTATTATTGTTACCAGTAATTGAAGGCTGGTACATTGCATGCCTCATTAGGCATTATTTTTTGCCTAACTGAAGAAGGCATTCAACAATTTTTCAAAAATATAACAAATTAATCAATTAATTATTCAGTGAACAAACTCTTTGTTTTGCTTCCTGTATCTTAATGTGTACATTACTGTATTTTTTTTAAATAGCAATATACCTACTTAAGCTTATGTTTTGATATATTTTTTCGTTTGTCAACCAAGCATACAAAAAAATGAGATATTTGAAAAAATTTAACATTACAATTTTAATCAACATGCGTAACAATAACAAATTGCAGGTACCTACTTAATAATTATAATTATTTTATTTACATAAGTTTGTTTTTTGACGTTTCATTTAATTTTGGATAAATTAAGTGTTTACGTAAAAACGATCCGGTTCAGAACAACGACGCTTAGATAAAGAAAAACAGAAAAAAATGCGAGCTCGATAAAGTAACGACATTAAACATGTCATATGTAAGAATGATGGGAACAAATGCAAACTAACCTAATTACCAAACTAAACTAAACTAAAAAACTACTAAAATTATCTACCATCCCAATTATCCGATATATGTTTTTAGGCATCGGTCATAAGATAAGGTTTAAACGCTAGTGTGGTAATAACCACATTTTCGAATCGAAGCTAATTTCGTAATATGTACTCAATTAAATCTAGGGAGTCGAATGTATAGAGAGAAATTTTGCGGAAACAAAAAATGTTTCTCTCCGAGAGTGTTATCAAATATTACGCCACATTACTGGACAATGAAAATTGCGGAACAAAAGTATCGGAAAATCTGCAACAATGCGTTGTAATTACAACAAAAAACATTATACTAATACATCAGGTTAAATAGAGTTGCGTAAATTAGCACACAAAACGAAAATAATAATTCTTCCAGTGCATGTCAGGTTATGGAACGTTAGCGATCGTTATTTTGTTTGCAACAGCTCAAAATAGTCGGACTGAGGACTTCCCAAACCCTTATTTTCTTCAACCAGGATGTCATCTGTCTTCCAGGACCTCTTCTGCTAGCAATTTCGCCTTGAGTGATAATCTGGTAATAGTTATTGTGATATCTACAGATACAGTAGTATCTCCGTGTATACTGATTACCGATTTATCTCCTGGCAAATCCTAATTGTATTCCAAGTTGTGGGTTGGTAATCAAACTCTTTGTCAGGTGACAATCGGCAATACTCGATTACAATGCAATATAACGCAATGTACAAGTTACTTGATTCGCGTTGGAGTTGTGAGCGTGAGCGGCTCACTTATATGACATTCTACGTACACTTACACACACCTATCACTTCCCATGTTGCGCACCCGTGGACACACACACACACACACACATACTAATACTCGGATATCACAGTTATAGTCTGTAATATTACTTCATGTAATATTAAGGCATACATTAAAAAGGGAGTAAGACAAGGGTGTGTACTTTCGTCATTGCTATTCAATATTTACTCAGAATACGTCATAAGAAAATTACGAGAAGAATGGCAGAGAAGTTGTACAATCGGTGGAAAGAATATCACCAATCACGTCTTATGGCCAGTACAGATCGATTTTTTACTCATGGCCACTAACAAATCTGATGCTCGTATATTTCTAACAAATGATTTAAAAATTCTGAAAAATCATTATTATTCAAACATCTCAAATGCTCCACGACTCTTATGTTAAAATTTCGACCTGTTTTACTAATATAGAAAAAATTGAGATTATCTATTTTACATATAAAGAATGTTGGTCTTAAATTGAATAATTTAAAATCATTAGAAATAAATAGAGCATGTAAAACTAACCAAAAAATTATAAACAACCCACTAAATTTAACCACAAGTTTCATTCTAAAGTTTTTTCCTAAAAATTATTTTAATTATTTTGTATCATCAAGTGATAATTTAAGTTAGGAACAAATTATTTTTTTTATATATTTTTTTAAAAATAGGTTATATTAAAGAAACAATATAACATATGTTTCTAATTAGTTAATGACATCCTGAAGAAGAAAATGATATTTTTCGAAACCGGTAGATGTATTTAATTTAAGTGGTTAATAAAACACAGTTAATAATCTAAAAAATGGATTTTAACTACAAAGATGATTTTGAAAATCTTAAAAATATAAAATAATATATAATTATGAAATCTAGTCTTACCCAATAGATTTTATCTACATCGTAACATGATTTTTAAATTGCATAATTACTGCTTTTTACGTAGTCTGTTTAGAATTCAATTTCCGCATTCATTACTTTTATTTTTTTGTCCAATAATGGATATAAATCCTCTAAATTCTTAGTGACAGTTTACTAGTACGCTCAATATTTTCTGTGTCAAGTAAAATGCTTGAATGAAGCATTCGACACAATTCGAATGAACCATTTGACACAATTATGCTCGTCGATATCAATATTTTCTGATAATTATCCAATGCAATAATCATTACACTTTAAAACGCCAGAAAAAGAGCAAATATTGACTGTACACTGATAAATCAATTCACTATTTTATGTGTAGTCTTCTACAGAAAAGCGAGCAAGAAGACGGTCTGCTATAAGATAGATAGATAGACAAAATAAATGAGTTAATAGAGTCCCATTTAACCTTTTAATTTGCCAACTCTATTTGAAATAGAAGACACCACATGGGGTAAAACATAAGGTCTTGACTTATCCATCAAAAACTGGGACCTGTCGTCCACAGATCGCAAAATGATTTAAAAATATGACTTTTATCCCTGCAAGGTCCAAAGGTACGTGTTAACACGCTTATAGCTTGGCGTGACATTCAAAGTTTGGCGTGTTAACCGGCTCATGGCATTTAAAAAGCTAAACGTTGCAATCAACAGAGCTCAAGACCGGGAGGGATTGAGACGAATGGAGCACCAAATTTCATATATTTTAGGGCATTACGATGCTCAGTATTGAACATATAATGTTCAAGATGTAGTATTCTTACTTGTTCGTCATCTGAGAGATTCAAAAGTAAAATCGCCACTATGCAATGGACAAGATTGAGACAAACGTATCTGTAACTGGTTTTTTACTCATAGTAGAGGCTTAAAATCGATACCCTTTTGATAATACGCTTCTAAACGAGAACAGTTATTAATTGTAAAACTAAC
The DNA here is from genome assembly GCA_022840565.1 of Eubasilissa regina. Lineage (NCBI taxonomy): Eukaryota > Metazoa > Arthropoda > Insecta > Trichoptera > Phryganeidae > Eubasilissa > Eubasilissa regina. Next base: position 27,181,554 of record JAINEB010000025.1, read on the forward strand.
AGTTACATATAGGAAACAAGAACAGGGTGGTTCTTCGATTCGCTCTTCTTCGGTGGTACAAAAGAAAGTTCATGCGGCGGTGTCCAGTGGTCGGTCAAAAATCGTCGTCCGTATCGCAGCCAAAAGTCAGAAGAAGCCAAATCCAAAATCCAAGGGTCCTAGCAAGGTCGAGATGTAGAAATGAAAGTCAGGCGTGTGTATGTAAGGCGTGCAGCGACAATAATGAATTCCTCGGTACAACTATAACTGGCAGCTGGAGGAATAGGGGCGAAGCCCCCTTTTCTCGATAATCTGTAGTATGGCGGATGAGGGGTATGGTTTCCGATGAACGGGGTGCTTTAAAGTACTACGATTTTTTTTTTTCATTTTGTTTGTTAATTACCTAGCGCTGGGAGTAATAAATTTGAAGAAAGATGTCACAGATAGAAGGAAATGGCAACACTCTGCTGAGTTGCTCCTTGGGTTGCGGTGCTGCTGATGATAATCGTCACAACCTTTCAAACCAGATAGACCTTGACCCGTAAAATATAAGGCACAACATTATATTCTTTCGTTAAATATGATAATGACATGTACACGACATTATCTACCTACAAGGTAAGTTGCAGCTCGTATTAGTCGAATTAGTAGATTTACCTCGAGGTCAAGGGATCAAATCCAATCATCGTCAGCATTTTCATAGCAATCGTACTTTTTTACGCAAGTAGGCGATTACTAAAAGCTTGAAAATTGATAAATGTCCTATACTTACCTTCACCTTTTAACGAATTTTTAACGCACTTTGCAGAGTTTTCTTAGTCACTCTGCTGTATACACATACATATTATAGTAACCTCCAAACCATAAGACCGGGGAGCAGAAGAGACGTTAGGAGACACTCCCTTTCGGGGAAAACGACAAAAAGAAATATAAGGAAAGGGGACTCACCCCACGCACCACTGTCGACAGATTTAACCCTCGGAAGCAGTACACCGTGCATCACAATTTAGATTAGTTAGATGCACAACATGTGGATGAGTATGCGACTCGAGGATAGAACTCCTCATAACCGATAAACCATGGTAGACGTCATCTTCGTAACGAGGGACCACCGAAGGAAAAGATACAAGATATAAAATCAATAGTCAGTAAAACTAAAAAATAGGCACAAGAATAATTTTTACGCTCCCATTAATCTTCGAATTATTAACATTTTAAAAGGTTTTATAAATATTATGTATATTTAAATTACACCAAATATATTAAAGATCGCGGCCTTGATATTTTATTCGGAACGACTTCATAAATACTCATCCCAATCAGAAAAGAATGAATTCACATTACTGCACGGTATCGCTAATAGAAGTTCGTTTTTTTTTAGTTTCCTTGAATATTTTGTAGATCTACGATTGACCTTTGTGTGCACAAAGAATGTCGCCAGATTTAATTGAGAAGTTAATTGATTGGGTAATAATATGAGTAATAAAAGATATACCCAATAGATCAGATACATATTTGGATATTTATATTCGAATAGTAATTCGTGTTGATATTTCATTACATTGTTAAAACGCCACTAAAAGACATAAAAATACAATGATGAATTATTATATTAACATTCATAATAAAGAGTCTGTCAATTTAGAGTCTTATCCCGAGACTAAATGCGTATTATTCAGATATATCTCTAATCTCAATACAAATCGTTGCAGTATAAAAACAGTATGCACTTAAAAAATTTGATTTTTAAATTTAATTTTTTTTCTCAAATGAAGTAGTAAATTGAACAGAGGCGCGCACAAAAAAAAAATTCGGCGGGAGTGGATTTCAAATTTCAAATTTAATTATTTATTTATTTTTTACTATATAATACTACGTAAAAATATGTTTGGACTGTGCCCGTCTCGCTAGAGAAATTCTGTGTCGAGACGGGCATAGTTTATAAGCAATTGTACAATTAATTAGAATTACATGTAGTAGATAGAATTACATTTATTGCTATGTAATTGGTGTACATGAAGAACAATTTTAAAGTGGACTTAATAAATTAATTTTGGATCACTTTGTAGCAATAATTAACGTATGAGTCAATATATTTGGGTGAGTGCACCAATACTGGCTCTACTCGTATTACGAATCCAAGTTTTAATATATAGTTTCATGTTCTTGGGACGGTTCTATTGGTTTAAATCTTTTAGCATTCTATAAAATAGTTTAGATCCAACGATAACTGTTAACGCGGAATTTCCGGCCGATCCCAGATGATTGCGCGCGGGAAGGAATTAAGAACAGGAATAGGGAACAAGAAGGTTGATGGACCAATCAGACACCAACCGGAAGAAATACGACCTACCTGGGGTGCTCATTTAGGTATTTCTTCTTTCACCGGCCACAGGTTTTTGTTATCAACCGAAACCTCCCCCCTTATCACATTAATTCTACATATCGCACACCTAGATCAAAACTAAAATAACTCAAAAAGTCATTTCTCAGTAGACAAAAAAATAAAAACATTTTTTGTCATTTTTTGTTACTAAAGTTATGAAACTAAATAACATTTTATTTATTTTTATGTAGCAGAGTATCCGAATACAATAATAACTCAAAAATTTTGTGTTTTTTTTTTGAGTTGTTAGTTTTGATCTAGGTGTGCGATATATTTAATATTTTTTATTTTATTTATATATATATATATATATATATATATATATATATATATATATATAAGATTCACCAAAGGAACTTCTTCAAGAACACAATTTGGTCTAGTTATCAATTGTAATACTGCCACTATTGCCAGATAATCATTTTCAAACGCGTCACTCTATTTCCGTTAATTGGACAGTGGCGATTTTGTTTCTGAACCCACCAAAATGTATACTTATATATTTGATCTATTCAAATTCCGTTGAATATAAATATTCAAGACATTGACTGCCTGTATGACAATGTGTACATTAATGACTAAGCAGAGACACCCACCTTAGGAGCTATAAATACTAGAGACTTTAAATATTTGTGCACCCATTAACCAGTACTAAAATGAATTGTTGTATATCTGTAAATCTGGTCTGGTTCTCAGATCGCAATGATACAGTGATTATCTGAAGCTGTGATATTATTATTTTAGTGGGAAATTCACCATACTAAGGTTTAATAAACACAAATTAAAACATTACCCAAGATCTTGATTCACTCAGTCGCATATGCGCGACCCGCAGCCAATCGCTAACAAATTAGGAATGTTACATTCGCAAATGCGCATTATCTGACTATCATTATTATTACATATCATATTGTATAATGTTCCACTTCGCGGTTATCATTGTTTCCGTAAAATCTATTTTTCGGTAAAAACGGGAGTTGTCACCAAATAAATAAACAAATACTCAAATATGTTCTTAAAATTAATGAAGTATCTAATGTATCATTCGGGTTACACACTTTACATTTCATGACCAAAGACCGACTGTCGTGCCGACGCCGACTGGATTATATGGTCCGTCGTGCGTCATACGTTTTAATCTAGCTTTAATTTAATTTTAATATTCATTTCAACTCGTATATAATGGGTTGTCTAATAAGTTTTTGTGGTTTTGTTATAAAATCAAATTTTAAAAATAACTCGAGTAGCTTGTTGGTGCAGCGTTAATCTAGTTGTCGGTGGTTCGCGCCTCGTTCCAGGACACAAGCGTTTAGCTTAATTTTAAAATAGTAAGATTATTAATGTGATATGTATTCCATGTACGCATATCTATATTTTTAAAGAAAAAAGAAAAAAATTAGAACATTTCAATCAATAATGTATTTTCCATTATTGTTCAGGACTTCATTCCAACTTTCAACCAATTTGTTGATGCCTTATATAGAAAATATGCCTTATATAGAAAATATGCCTTTTATAGAAAATATGCCTTTTATAGAAAAATCGGCTAGTCTGCCAGTTTCTGAGATCATCGTCGTTTTTTAACGTTATGCTATGCGTTAGATTGGAGAGCGATCGAAAAATGTAACTGTAGAAATATGTGTCGAAAACGTACGTTCTCTCAACTTGACACTTCATTATTTAAGCTCAAAAAATTAAGAAAAATTATAATGTCAAATATATGGCAGGAAAATAGCAAAACTTATTAAACGAACCAATACTAAACATTGACATTTAAAATAAAAATATATATTTTGAATATGAATTAAATATATTTATTAATTAGAAAGGTATACATATAAAATCAATTTTATCGAAAAATATTATTGTTGCGCAACCGGGATTCGAACCTGGGTCTCTTTCCTAACCGGAGAAGGTGCATTATCCAACTATGCTACAGCGACAATATTTTAGCGACAAATTTCCGAAACTATATATTACCTTTTTTAGGAAAGAGATCCAGGTTCGAATTCCGATGGCGCAACAATATTTTTTGATAAAATTGATTTTATATGTATATCTTTCTAATTAATATATTTAATTCGTATTTAATATATCACAGAGCTATGTGTTCTGAATAATTACAACTTCACAATAAGAATGTATTCTCCTGATAGATATTTTGAATATTGTCTTTGTATGATCCGTAATTTTATATTTGTTTGACCTCTGTAACTCCTCGTCCTTCCGTCTGGGGACGAGGTCACATAAAGAAGGGCGAATCCGAATTCTTAGATTGATCTTACTTTGTGTATCGATATATAAAATCGTATAATTATTTGCAATGATGTCGACGCATCGTGACGAAAGAATCAAATATGTGAAGGAATTAATTCACGAATGCCGTGTCGAATTTGAATAGATAAACAGGTTGGTACGAAACGATTCGCTCAGCAAATAAGCGTTCGAAACGTGTAATTATACGAGAGTCAGTATGCAATGTGCACCGTCTCGATGAATTTTGATCTATGGATATAATTTTACGGTGGGAAACAGTAACTGAACATTTTTTTTAATAAATAATCGATGAAACGAATACATTCAGTCCCTGTAAACTAAAATTAATTTACAAGAGACGATTTAAAACGAATCTAAAGATATTAAAATACATTTTAACATTATATATTTGTTGATTCGATGACAGCTTGCCAAAATTGCCGAGTGTACACACGTGGCAACTGCATACCTTGACAAATGCACACACTCAACTTATTACTCTACTGTCGCAACTTTCACCTGACCTAACTTAACTCAATGTACTCGTAACTCTTATATAGACTATCGTAAAGGAATATGCGCTATCGTGAGGTGACTTATATTCTTCTGCTTAATTTTCTATTACTTTGTGTGCAGTTGTCTACGTGTGCACCTGTATTGTGTGCAATTATCTGGTCACCCTGTTCATTACATGAAAGATATTTTAAAGCTGACAAATATTTATATTGTTTGAAAATGAATACTGAAAATTTTATTAATAATGACTGAAGAATTTTGCTATGTTTTGTGTCGAGTTTTCTGGACTATTCTACCAACACTTGCCATGATGATGAACCCTGGAATGGATTTAAAACTACTGCCAGAAATATTTGAAACGCCTGACACACTAAATTTCTGAACGACCGAGAAAACCTTCATACGTTTACATTTATAAATATGTATTTTTTTCGAAAACAGGTTTACCTATATTTTATTTTGTTTACAATTATTTTTTAATAATTCTTATTTTCAATTGTTGTGTATTATGATAGTTACACCAAGAGGATAGAACACCACACTATTCTGATACACATTTTTTTCTTCAAAAATATTTAACATGTAATAAAATTTAATGATAATTTAAACATTTTTAATAACAAAATATTAGATAAATCAAATGTATGTAAATCTGCTTACATTTAAAATCTTCATTCATATACTCCTTTTAATGTGCTTAATAAACTTTGATTAAAGGTTACCCTAGGTTCGGGTTAAACGTGTTTTTTTTATGTTGACCTATTTTGGTTCTTGAGGGAAAAACATATTGTTTCGTTGACCAGTCTTGGTGCTTAAATGAAAAAATATTTTATTTCATTGACCTGTTTGGTGCTCGAGTAAAAAACATTTCGTATTATTGACCTGTTTCGGTGCTTGAGTAAAAAAGCATTTTATTTTATTGACCTGTTTCGGTGCTAGAGTGAAAAAACATTTTATTTCGTTGGCCTGTTTGGCGCTTGCCGGAAAAAAACATAACAAAAAAGTGCCAATCAATGATACCGCACTGTTGGTATTTCGAGTGCAAAACTTGTTATGGATAATCATAGATCACAGATTGATTTCGAACTATGCGGCGTGATGAAAAAATATCGATGGATGCACGAGCTGGGCCCCAATTACAAAACATTTCTCAGTAAGCTTACGGAGCTACTGATTAGCGCACTGACGGCGCGAAAGGTGATGTAACACAATTTAAAAACAAATACAATCAGCCATGCAAGTGTCCTCTTCTAGATTACAGCAGTGAATAAAGGATGGTGTGTGTTTTCCGGTGTGTACTCGTTCTAGAGTTCAAGAGTTCCTGAACTCAATTTGTTGCTATTTTGAACCTCGATGAGATTCCAGAATTCGCAAATGTACATTAAAAGCCGGCAGTGTGATCAGTAGTAACTTTTTATTATGTTAAAAAAGTTTATAAAGTAATTTTTTCGGCAAAAACACCAATTTTTTGATCGTTCATTAAAAAATATTTACTTCTCGAAAGAAGATCCGGTAGTAAACTAATTTTACTCTCCGATATCCGGTAGTAAAAATGTGAATCTATAGTTAAATATGGCTGACTCTTCACTACAGGTCTAAAGCCGCAGATAACGCATAAAATAAAGCATATTTTATGTTTATTCGCCTTGGCATACTGAGAGGCAAGATTGTCTTTGATAGCAGTAAATTTAACGTACCGACAACACGAAATCGATTTTTACCACGAGCGATAGTAAAAAGTTACTATAGTAAAAATTTACCATGGTAAAATTGACTGCTGATCATACAACCGGCCCTTATGCTGGCTAGATTGTCATACTTTGACTTATGTTTACGTATTTTCTTCATCTTCAGGTTGACGTCTGCCATGGTTTATCGATTGTGCAGCGAGAGTGTGACTGAGGAGCCTTATTCGCGAACCGTTCACCCTTCCACGTACATCCGTTGAGCAGGGGCGTTCCGAGAGATCATCCTACTTTTTTCTTATTTCTCCTTTTCTCAATTATTGCGTCATCGACTCGCGGGTCGCCATTTCCCAGTGTTGAGGGTTTACGTCACATCTGCGTAGATTCGCCTTCAAGGTGTTTTTTAATATTTTCCTTGGTCCACCTTATCTTCTTTTGCCGTGAGGTAACTTATCTGGGAAGCCTTATATCATCTTTACTCACACAATAACCTTCCCAATTTAATTTACAATAGACGAGATGTTATATCCTCGTAGCTTTCTTACCAGGTAACTTATTAAATTAGATTATTTGCAACAAATTCTTATAATTCTGATACAAAAAAATTCGATGCAACAAGATACAAGTGTGAATTTTTAAATTAATCCGAGAGGATTAACCTCCAAACAAAATAATGATAGCCAGAACAACAAGCACTAAAAGAAGAAGAATTCGATATGACAAAGAAAGCATGAAATTGTTTATATTTAGTTTCAACAGAAGAATATTTCCAAATAAAAATCCAGTATTTGTGTGTTTTTGGACATCTCAAATATTATTAATATAATTTACAGGTCTAAATAAGAAATACGTCACATTTAAAATTGAATTTTCAGGCCTATTTTAATAATGTTAATCATTTGTCATATATACAGATAAAGAAGATAGTTTCCAATATTTCTAATAAAAATAAAATTCTCATTAGTGGCATCTATGCTATTTCAGAGAAATGAATATCAAATTCTAGTCCATTCTGGATGGCGACAGCAAAGTTATAGTTATTACTCGAAGTGTTTCTACATGGTAGCATATATATAACTTCCAAAAATTTGATAGATATGGAGGTTGATTGGGTGGAATGGTGAACGTTACATTGTATAACGTGATCATTTAAGCCAGCCGAAGACAGATCACAAGACCTGTTATACCCATACTTCCATACTTCACATATAATATAATAGCTTCGTCTCTATGAGATATAGATATAGTGTTTTCTCTACATCATTTACATTTGTTATTTTGTATAATTGGCAATAGGTTAGTTACAGTAGCTGAAGCAATATGGAAATATATATATACATACATTATTGAACATAGTAAATAAAAATTTAAAAAATAAAGTAAATACATGATATTAAACATAGTATATAAAAAAAACAGAGTAAATTCATTGATACATTAGTTACATAACTTAAGCCATAAAATGTAGATACATCGTTCAAAAACTTATCCACCGGTCACCTCATAATATTAGTCAAGAGTTGCTCCGAATGCTCTCGTCCCACCTCTATTAGCCATCTGCTATTAGTCCTTTCCGAGCAGTTAGAGATACTTTATTCCATTCATGATTGGTTGCACTGTATATCCTAGAACACACGAAAGCGTTGGCATTTTCATAACTATTACTTTTGACTGATTTCTAGTGCGTGTTGAATATATATGTTCAACAGAGTTATACAGTGTCGTATTATTGATTGCATATTCATTTGCCTTACATCCAATACCGGGCTATCTCTAAAAAGTTATTCCGAACAAAGCAACAAAGGACCGATGAGATTCATTTAATTGAGACAATTTTCCTAAGACGAGGAGAATATTTATATGAATCTTCTTGGATAGACGTTCAGATCCGAGGACCGATGAAGCCGAACAGTTTGTTATTCGGGCCTCGGTAGCGAGTCGCCTTGAAACCCGCGCTCTGACATTATGTAACAAAATTGAGTAATGGCAAAATTTTCGATCACCTTTCACGGCCAAATATCGTCGATTAATCTGAAGCACATCGCGCTCAGCTCTTCAAATAAGACGCACCAACTTCCTAACCTTTGATTGGAGCACAGACAACTGAAGTAATTAATCACCGACCTTCTTATTATATATATTTTCCGACACAATGGACCCGCCCCGTGATCGAACGGCATCCATGTCACCTGTGAGATTTTATAGTTTTATGGAGCGAGGTTGTACAAGTCGTATGAGAGGCGGGTATCTGTGGGAGGATGGGAGCGGTTACGTTTGCATGACAGAGCATCGTAGCCCTTTAATCTGCCGCTGGAGCGTTTGTTTGTTCGCCTTCTTTTTTAGCGATTCTTGTATTGTGAGATCGTGAAGGATGCTTGATAAAGTATGCTTGAAGGAACAGTGAGACACTGGCCGCAATTTGGAAGAAACCTCGAACTCTTCCGGGATTTATTAAGGTGTGGGTGTCCCATTAGGAAATCCTTAGAAGGTGCGCAATCACGCATATTACCTTTAAGTGTCTTTCTTTTAGACCTGCGTGAAAATCTGCCGGATTGCGGCTCTCCGTGATACAACTAAAAATTTTATTTTTATTTCTGTATTGTCCTTTCTTCGAAAGGGGGTGAATTAAGTTCGAATTTTCATTATTTTATTAGTGAAAATCTGTACATCTGTTTTTTATTTCTGAATTAATTTACCGTTGTGAATGTAGTTTCTGATTGTGTATTTTTTTAAATGAAGTTTACGGAGGACAGTGAATGGTACTTGGTTTGCGGTCATGCCGTGTTGTATTATAGCAAGACTGCACTGCGACATAGAAAGGATGCCATGTAAAAAAAAAATGAAAGGCCAACCTGACGGTGAATGAGTGGAATCGATATGGAAGCTTTTGCTAATAGTGATACGGTCTAAGGAGGATCACTATTCATGTCTCGGACTTGGTATGTTCTTATTTTCTATCTTCTGCCCGAATATGATCTGCAATGTACTGTTCTTGTGGGTTATATCTGCCGGCAGTGGTGCGTGGAGGGCGAGTCTCTTATATGTCTCGTTTCCTGGAAAGGAGTGACTCTTTACTTCCCCTCTGCTCTCCGGCCTTGCTGACTGTATTATCTTTGTATTACATTGTATTATTGTAAATATTATTTACTAATAAAGTGAGTCAACCGGGGACAATGAAGGCAAATTTTGTTTTGGCAGCTGTGCGGTATCACCCTGTCAATATACGGGGCGCTATCGAACGGCTGCCTAGTAGCATTCAAAAATGTCAACCAGGTGGCGAATGAATAGGAACGAGATAGGAGTCTTGAGCTTATTGCATCGGTCCTGAGTTAGCGGTGGGTCTGCCCTCATTGTTCATTTTGTTGGAAGTTGAACTCTCCTCCTCCGTCCTTTTACAGGGTATCACCATTTCTTCCAGCAACATGCTACAAAAAGAATATTTTCCCGCATGTTGTGTAAAACCTTGTGGCATTCGTTATACGAAAAATACGACATCAACACATCGTCTTAAGGCGTCGAGCGTGTTCACTTACATCATTATCATATTAAATCTCTTTTGCAATGTCAATCACACTACATTATCAATATTATTACATTTTAATGTCCGTTGCCTTTGTCATACAGTGGACCCTAATTTTTAATAAATTAATGTGGACCAAATTCTGAGACTGGAGACCTTGAAGCTCCATTTGCTTCAAAGGTCCTCGCCTCTGATGTATGTCCTTCAAATTTTCAAAATTATTACGGAGTCATATATGTTCCATTATTTAATGTGACAGTGTAACAGTGACAAGCGCACATATGAACAACTGCGCACAGTCATCTTATTACTCTGCTGTCGCACTTTTGCATTAAATAACTTATAATGTAAGCTATCGTATTGTTGCACACAGGATTCCGCCTCACGACAGGCTCAGGAATTCCACTGGACGAATCGTTACCATTCAGCGGCCCTGAAAAGGGCCTTTTCTTATTCGGTCCAGTGGCGCCAAGCGGGCCGATGGGCGCTGAGCGCTAGTGGCGGGCTCCGCAAGGGGCCAGCCACCACGTACCAACTCGCGGTGGCGGAGCTACCAGCGAGTGGTACAGGAGCGGTTTGTCGCTCACCATGGACCCGCGGGGGCACATGGTGGGGCCGCAGGCGGCCCTCGGTAGGGCCGCCCATTGTATTTTGTATGGGGCGATCGTCCACCGAATGTAATTGTTTTGTGAATTTAGATTTCGGACGGTCGCTCACATTTGTAACCTTTTGTTGTGGATATCGCGAGCCGGATTGGTAATTAATGTTTAATGCTCGCGATATCCACACACACTTGTATTGTTTTGTATGGGGTGATCACCGATTGAGAATAATTGTGTAAATTACGGGTGATCACCCCCCACCCCCTGTTTATTCCATGTTAATTGTTTATTGTGTAATAAATGACTTGATTATGTTGTGGATATCGCGAGCTATGTATTATTTGGTATTTGTTAATTACTCGCGATAATCCACAACTATTTTGCATTTTATTTATTTTTGTCTGGAGCCCGACTTTGGCACGGTATTAAAACCGTGCGTTGTCGGGCTCCGTATGTTGTAGTTCAATGGACCGCCGCATGGCGGCGGTCGCGTAGCAGCGGTCAAGTGGTGGGGGTTGTGAGCCACCCCCACCACTGCTTGCCATGTCTGCTTGATACATGAAATAAATAGGGGGGGTACCGCTGCCGAGACGTCCAGTTCTCGTCGGCGGCCTTCCGGAGCAACATCTCTCTGCCTTTTACTTCTCTCCTGCACACATCGCCTCCTGCCAGCCTCGCATTTGTACGAATATAGCAAGACGGAGTAATACCGCCGGCGAAATTGGAGCGCTCGGACTAGCCCGCACTTTTCAGTGCGTTCGGCGACGTCTGGGCGTTCCCTGGCGGCGGCGTGACTGGGCGACCGCTGTTGTGCGTAACAACTGGTCCTTCGGAGCCGGATTGCCCTTTTACGCTGCCCTAGCCGTTGGTGGTTTGCTTCGCCCGATGTCTCAATCGAGGCTGCAGGAACGAGAGAAGGGGTCGTTGGCGTCGAGCTCGTCCACTACCATTGAGTGCGCAGTTCGTCGGCTGAGGATGGAACTCCGTCGCGAGATTCAACAAAGGCGACTCATGGCGGAGAATTATCGCATGAAGAGCGAGCTGCAACGCATTCAGATGGAGGCCTTCATCTGGGCGAACGCGGCGCTCGGCGCGGCCGGACCGGTCGCCCCGGGTGCCGCCTGGGACGCGGCCAAGGATGCAGCCGCGGGCACCTCTGCTATCGCGGCCCTCGGCGCGGCCGGACCGGTCGCCCCGGGTGCCGCCTGGGACGCGGCCAAGGATACGGCCGCGGGCACCTCTGCGATCGCGGCGCTCGGCGCGGCCGGACCGGTCGCCCCGGGTGCCGCCTGGGACGCGGCCAAGGATGCGGCCGCGGGCACCTCTGCTATCGCGGCGCTCGGCGCGGCCGGACCGGTCGCCCCGGGTGCCGCCTGGGACGCGGCCAAGGATACGGCCGCGGGCACCTCTGCGATCGCGGCGCTCGGCGCAGCCGGACCGGTCGCCCCGGGTGCCGCCTGGGACGCGGCCAAGGATGCGGCCGGGGGCACCTCTGCTGGCGCTGCAAGGATTGCAGCGTCAATTGCGGCGCTTGGCGCAACCGGACCGGTTCCCCCAGGTGCTGCACGGGACGCGGTCACGGATGCGGCCGCGGGCACCATGGCAAACATGCCGCTGCATTGGACGCGGCGCACAGCCCGGCGTGGCTGCCGCCTCCGCGCGAGCCACACAGACTGCCGGCCAGGCCCGACACAGTATTGCCGACAAGTTTGGACCCGTGTCCACGGCCCGCCAGCCGGCCCAGCGCGATATCGCGAGTTGTACGGACTGCACCTGACAACTGAGCCCGAGCTCGGTGGACGCGGAATGCTACACGGGGCGTCGCTCGCAGCGGCGCCGACCGCGGCATTGTACCACGGGATGCTACACGGGGCACCGCTCGCAGCGGTGCCGTCCGCGGCATCATCCAGCCGAGCCCGGTGGACGCGGAATGCTACACGGGGCGTCGCTCGCAGCGGCGCCGGCCGCGGCATCGTACAGTCGGGAAAACGTGACGGTGTCAGCAAGTGTCGTTCGCTGCACTGCGTAGTGCTACACGGGGCGTCACTCGCCGTGACGCTGTCCGCGGCATCTGGCTTGATTTTTGTGATGCTACACGGGGCGCCGCACGACGCGGCGCCGGCCGCGGCATCAGCCAATCGAGCAAAGCACGGCGGTGTAGGCAAGTGTCGGTCGCCACACCGCGTGCCCTGGCCACACGGGGCGTCACTCGCTGTGACGCTGTCCGCGGCATCTAGCTTGATTCTTGTAATGCTACACGGGGCGCCGCACCACGCGGCGCCGGTCGCGGCATCAGGCAATCGAGCAAAGCACGGCGGTGTAGGCATGTGTCGGTCGCCACACCGCGTGCCCTGGCCACACGGGGCGTCACTCGCCGTGACGCTGTCCGCGGCATCTGGCTTGTTTCTCGTGATGCTACACGGGGCGCCGCACCACGCGGCGCCGGCCGCAGCATCAGGCAATCGAGCAAAGCACGGCGGTGTAGGCATATGTCGGTCGCCACACCGCGTGCCTTGGCCACACGGGGCGTCACTCGCTGTGACGCCGTCCGCGGCACCTGGCTTGATTTTTGTGATGCTACACGGGGCGCCGCACGACGCGGCGCCGGCCGCGGCATCAGCCAATCGAACAAAGCACGGCGGTGTAGGCATGTGTCGGTCGCCACACCGCGTGCCCTGGCTACACGGGGCGTCACTCGCCGTGACGCTGTCCGCGGCATCTGGCTTGTTTCTCGTGATGCTACACGGGGCGCCGCACCACGCGGCGCCGGCCGCAGCATCAGGCAATCGAGCAAAGCACGGCGGTGTAGGCATATGTCGGTCGCCACACCGCGTGCCTTGGCCACACGGGGCGTCACTCGCTGTGACGCCGTCCGCGGCACCTGGCTTGATTTTTGTGATGCTACACGGGGCGCCGCACGACGCGGCGCCGGCCGCGGCATCAGCCAATCGAACAAAGCACGGCGGTGTAGGCATGTGTCGGTCGCCACACCGCGTGCCCTGGCTACACGGGGCGTCACTCGCCGTGACGCTGTCCGCGGCATCTGGCTTGTTTCTCGTGATGCTACACGGGGCGCCGCACCACGCGGCGCCGGCCGCAGCATCAGGCAATCGAGCAAAGCACGGCGGTGTAGGCATATGTCGGTCGCCACACCGCGTGCCTTGGCCACACGGGGCGTCACTCGCTGTGACGCCGTCCGCGGCACCTGGCTTGATTTTTGTGATGCTACACGGGGCGCCGCACGACGCGGCGCCGGCCGCGGCATCAGCCAATCGAACAAAGCACGGCGGTGTAGGCATGTGTCGGTCGCCACACCGCGTGCCCTGGCTACACGGGGCGTCACTCGCCGTGACGCTGTCCGCGGCATCTGGCTTGATTTTTGTGATGCTACACGGGGCGCCGCATGACGCAGCGCGGGCCGCGGCATCAGCCAATCGAGCAAAGCACGGCGGTGTAGGCAAGTATCGGTCGCCACACCGCGTGCCCTGGCCACACGGGGCGTCACTCGCTGTGACGCCGTCCGCGGCACCTGGCTTGATTTTTGTGATGCTACACGGGGCGCCACACGACGCGGCGCCGGCCGCAGCATCAGCCAATCGAACAAAGCACGGCGGTGTAGGCATGTGTCGGTCGCCATACCGCGTGCCCTGGCTACACGGGGCGTCACTCGCTGTGACGCCGTCCGCGGCATCTGGGTTGATTCTTGTGATGCTACACGGGGCGCCGCAGGACGCGGCGCCTGCCGCGGCATCAGGCAATCGAGCAAAGCACGGCGGTGTAGGCATGTGTCGGTCGCCACACCGCGTGCCCTGGCCACACGGGGCGTCACTCGCCGTGACGCCGTCCGCGGCATCATTCGGCCCGATATTTGGGATGCTACACGGGGCGCCGCTCGGAGCGGCGCCGGCCGCGGTAACAAACAATCGGGAGATGTGTTCCGGTGTAAGCGAGTGCCGTTCGCCACACCGCGAAATGCTACACGGGGCGCCGCACGACGCGGTGCCGACCGCGGCATCATTTAACCCGTGTTACGGGACGCTACACGGGGCGCCGCGCGGAGTGATGTTGACCGCGGCGTCATAAAATTGGGCCAAGTACGGCAGTGTGAGCAAGTGTCATTTGCCACACCTCGAGATGGTACCCGGACCACCGCAAGCCGCGGCACCGGTCGCGGGATAAACTTTGTGAGCCTTGCGAGCAAGGCGTGGTGCGTCGCGAGCGTAAGCGCAGACAGGCGCTCTCGCTCACTCGCCGAAGCACGGCGCATCACCATTGTGAAAGCGAGAAGGAACATTGGATTGTGAGCTCGTGATTACTGCGACGGGAGGAGAGTGTGCCAACAAGCCCAGACGATATAGTGGTATCGTTCAGGCGGGAAACGGCCCTAGCGCAAATCATGCTGATGAGGAGCGCCACCCCTCGGGTGTAACATATACTACGGAGCGCGCTTGACTTAGTTACGCACACAGGCGGGCCTAGTCGATACCCACAGTTGCAGAACCGTTGCCGGAGCAATGGTTGCCGAGACAATCAGATGAACCTGGGGATGAATAAGATCATTCAACCCCCTACTCGCCTCCGCGGACCTGGCATCAGGGCGCTTACTTGGGATTTACGACCCCAGGCGGCCCAGTCAGACCGCATTGCTGAGACGTGACTGGAGCTACGTCAATACAAACTCCTGGTTGGACCTGGCGTCAGGCGACCTCAGGCTTGAGGACGCACTGGAGGACCAGCACCTCCATTCCGGGAGGGCTACCGGGTGGCCGCGATAGACAAGCGGCACCCCCATTTTGTGAACTCGAGAGGATCTTCAGACTCTCCGCGGGCCTGACATCAGGGCGCTCGCTTGGGATTTACGACCCCAGGCGGTCAAGTCAGACCGCATTGCAGAAACGTGGCCGGAGCCACGCCTACACGGACTCCTGGTTGGACCTGGCGTCAGGCGGCCTCAGGCTTGGGGCCGCTCTGGAGGACCGGCATCACCAATCCGGGAGGGCAACCGGGTGGCCGCGATGGACAAGCGCCACCCGCCATTGTGAACGTGTGAATTTAAAATTAGATTTTTGGACTATTTTGAATTTATTTGTCTGGTTTTGAATTTATTTGGACTATTTTGAATTTATTTGTCTGATTTTAAATTACTTTGTATTTGATTTCTTTGTGATCATTATGTATAACACTAACTTGTTTGACTATGTGGTTACGTAATTGATTTGTTTGTTTTGTCATAGTTGCAGAACCGTGGTCGGGTCCACGGCTATGCGAAGGAATCCTGTGTTGCCATTGTAGGTGCAGGCAAGCTGCACGGGGGGAGTGTTGCACACAGGATTCCGCCTCACGACAGGCTCAGGAATTCCACTGGACGAATCGTTACCATTCAGCGGCCCTGAAAAGGGCCTTTTCTTATTCGGTCCAGTGGCGCCAAGCGGGCCGATGGGCGCTGAGCGCTAGTGGCGGGCTCCGCAAGGGGCCAGCCACCACGTACCAACTCGCGGTGGCGGAGCTACCAGCGAGTGGTACAGGAGCGGTTTGTCGCTCACCATGGACCCGCGGGGGCACATGGTGGGGCCGCAGGCGGCCCTCGGTAGGGCCGCCCATTGTATTTTGTATGGGGCGATCGTCCACCGAATGTAATTGTTTTGTGAATTTAGATTTCGGACGGTCGCTCACATTTGTAACCTTTTGTTGTGGATATCGCGAGCCGGATTGGTAATTAATGTTTAATGCTCGCGATATCCACACACACTTGTATTGTTTTGTATGGGGTGATCACCGATTGAGAATAATTGTGTAAATTACGGGTGATCACCCCCCACCCCCTGTTTATTCCATGTTAATTGTTTATTGTGTAATAAATGACTTGATTATGTTGTGGATATCGCGAGCTATGTATTATTTGGTATTTGTTAATTACTCGCGATAATCCACAACTATTTTGCATTTTATTTATTTTTGTCTGGAGCCCGACTTTGGCACGGTATTAAAACCGTGCGTTGTCGGGCTCCGTATGTTGTAGTTCAATGGACCGCCGCATGGCGGCGGTCGCGTAGCAGCGGTCAAGTGGTGGGGGTTGTGAGCCACCCCCACCACTGCTTGCCATGTCTGCTTGATACATGAAATAAATAGGGGGGGTACCGCTGCCGAGACGTCCAGTTCTCGTCGGCGGCCTTCCGGAGCAACATCTCTCTGCCTTTTACTTCTCTCCTGCACACATCGCCTCCTGCCAGCCTCGCATTTGTACGAATATAGCAAGACGGAGTAATACCGCCGGCGAAATTGGAGCGCTCGGACTAGCCCGCACTTTTCAGTGCGTTCGGCGACGTCTGGGCGTTCCCTGGCGGCGGCGTGACTGGGCGACCGCTGTTGTGCGTAACAACTGGTCCTTCGGAGCCGGATTGCCCTTTTACGCTGCCCTAGCCGTTGGTGGTTTGCTTCGCCCGATGTCTCAATCGAGGCTGCAGGAACGAGAGAAGGGGTCGTTGGCGTCGAGCTCGTCCACTACCATTGAGTGCGCAGTTCGTCGGCTGAGGATGGAACTCCGTCGCGAGATTCAACAAAGGCGACTCATGGCGGAGAATTATCGCATGAAGAGCGAGCTGCAACGCATTCAGATGGAGGCCTTCATCTGGGCGAACGCGGCGCTCGGCGCGGCCGGACCGGTCGCCCCGGGTGCCGCCTGGGACGCGGCCAAGGATGCAGCCGCGGGCACCTCTGCTATCGCGGCCCTCGGCGCGGCCGGACCGGTCGCCCCGGGTGCCGCCTGGGACGCGGCCAAGGATACGGCCGCGGGCACCTCTGCGATCGCGGCGCTCGGCGCGGCCGGACCGGTCGCCCCGGGTGCCGCCTGGGACGCGGCCAAGGATGCGGCCGCGGGCACCTCTGCTATCGCGGCGCTCGGCGCGGCCGGACCGGTCGCCCCGGGTGCCGCCTGGGACGCGGCCAAGGATACGGCCGCGGGCACCTCTGCGATCGCGGCGCTCGGCGCAGCCGGACCGGTCGCCCCGGGTGCCGCCTGGGACGCGGCCAAGGATGCGGCCGGGGGCACCTCTGCTGGCGCTGCAAGGATTGCAGCGTCAATTGCGGCGCTTGGCGCAACCGGACCGGTTCCCCCAGGTGCTGCACGGGACGCGGTCACGGATGCGGCCGCGGGCACCATGGCAAACATGCCGCTGCATTGGACGCGGCGCACAGCCCGGCGTGGCTGCCGCCTCCGCGCGAGCCACACAGACTGCCGGCCAGGCCCGACACAGTATTGCCGACAAGTTTGGACCCGTGTCCACGGCCCGCCAGCCGGCCCAGCGCGATATCGCGAGTTGTACGGACTGCACCTGACAACTGAGCCCGAGCTCGGTGGACGCGGAATGCTACACGGGGCGTCGCTCGCAGCGGCGCCGACCGCGGCATTGTACCACGGGATGCTACACGGGGCACCGCTCGCAGCGGTGCCGTCCGCGGCATCATCCAGCCGAGCCCGGTGGACGCGGAATGCTACACGGGGCGTCGCTCGCAGCGGCGCCGGCCGCGGCATCGTACAGTCGGGAAAACGTGACGGTGTCAGCAAGTGTCGTTCGCTGCACTGCGTAGTGCTACACGGGGCGTCACTCGCCGTGACGCTGTCCGCGGCATCTGGCTTGATTTTTGTGATGCTACACGGGGCGCCGCACGACGCGGCGCCGGCCGCGGCATCAGCCAATCGAGCAAAGCACGGCGGTGTAGGCAAGTGTCGGTCGCCACACCGCGTGCCCTGGCCACACGGGGCGTCACTCGCTGTGACGCTGTCCGCGGCATCTAGCTTGATTCTTGTAATGCTACACGGGGCGCCGCACCACGCGGCGCCGGTCGCGGCATCAGGCAATCGAGCAAAGCACGGCGGTGTAGGCATGTGTCGGTCGCCACACCGCGTGCCCTGGCCACACGGGGCGTCACTCGCCGTGACGCTGTCCGCGGCATCTGGCTTGTTTCTCGTGATGCTACACGGGGCGCCGCACCACGCGGCGCCGGCCGCAGCATCAGGCAATCGAGCAAAGCACGGCGGTGTAGGCATATGTCGGTCGCCACACCGCGTGCCTTGGCCACACGGGGCGTCACTCGCTGTGACGCCGTCCGCGGCACCTGGCTTGATTTTTGTGATGCTACACGGGGCGCCGCACGACGCGGCGCCGGCCGCGGCATCAGCCAATCGAACAAAGCACGGCGGTGTAGGCATGTGTCGGTCGCCACACCGCGTGCCCTGGCTACACGGGGCGTCACTCGCCGTGACGCTGTCCGCGGCATCTGGCTTGTTTCTCGTGATGCTACACGGGGCGCCGCACCACGCGGCGCCGGCCGCAGCATCAGGCAATCGAGCAAAGCACGGCGGTGTAGGCATATGTCGGTCGCCACACCGCGTGCCTTGGCCACACGGGGCGTCACTCGCTGTGACGCCGTCCGCGGCACCTGGCTTGATTTTTGTGATGCTACACGGGGCGCCGCACGACGCGGCGCCGGCCGCGGCATCAGCCAATCGAACAAAGCACGGCGGTGTAGGCATGTGTCGGTCGCCACACCGCGTGCCCTGGCTACACGGGGCGTCACTCGCCGTGACGCTGTCCGCGGCATCTGGCTTGTTTCTCGTGATGCTACACGGGGCGCCGCACCACGCGGCGCCGGCCGCAGCATCAGGCAATCGAGCAAAGCACGGCGGTGTAGGCATATGTCGGTCGCCACACCGCGTGCCTTGGCCACACGGGGCGTCACTCGCTGTGACGCCGTCCGCGGCACCTGGCTTGATTTTTGTGATGCTACACGGGGCGCCGCACGACGCGGCGCCGGCCGCGGCATCAGCCAATCGAACAAAGCACGGCGGTGTAGGCATGTGTCGGTCGCCACACCGCGTGCCCTGGCTACACGGGGCGTCACTCGCCGTGACGCTGTCCGCGGCATCTGGCTTGATTTTTGTGATGCTACACGGGGCGCCGCATGACGCAGCGCGGGCCGCGGCATCAGCCAATCGAGCAAAGCACGGCGGTGTAGGCAAGTATCGGTCGCCACACCGCGTGCCCTGGCCACACGGGGCGTCACTCGCTGTGACGCCGTCCGCGGCACCTGGCTTGATTTTTGTGATGCTACACGGGGCGCCACACGACGCGGCGCCGGCCGCAGCATCAGCCAATCGAACAAAGCACGGCGGTGTAGGCATGTGTCGGTCGCCATACCGCGTGCCCTGGCTACACGGGGCGTCACTCGCTGTGACGCCGTCCGCGGCATCTGGGTTGATTCTTGTGATGCTACACGGGGCGCCGCAGGACGCGGCGCCTGCCGCGGCATCAGGCAATCGAGCAAAGCACGGCGGTGTAGGCATGTGTCGGTCGCCACACCGCGTGCCCTGGCCACACGGGGCGTCACTCGCCGTGACGCCGTCCGCGGCATCATTCGGCCCGATATTTGGGATGCTACACGGGGCGCCGCTCGGAGCGGCGCCGGCCGCGGTAACAAACAATCGGGAGATGTGTTCCGGTGTAAGCGAGTGCCGTTCGCCACACCGCGAAATGCTACACGGGGCGCCGCACGACGCGGTGCCGACCGCGGCATCATTTAACCCGTGTTACGGGACGCTACACGGGGCGCCGCGCGGAGTGATGTTGACCGCGGCGTCATAAAATTGGGCCAAGTACGGCAGTGTGAGCAAGTGTCATTTGCCACACCTCGAGATGGTACCCGGACCACCGCAAGCCGCGGCACCGGTCGCGGGATAAACTTTGTGAGCCTTGCGAGCAAGGCGTGGTGCGTCGCGAGCGTAAGCGCAGACAGGCGCTCTCGCTCACTCGCCGAAGCACGGCGCATCACCATTGTGAAAGCGAGAAGGAACATTGGATTGTGAGCTCGTGATTACTGCGACGGGAGGAGAGTGTGCCAACAAGCCCAGACGATATAGTGGTATCGTTCAGGCGGGAAACGGCCCTAGCGCAAATCATGCTGATGAGGAGCGCCACCCCTCGGGTGTAACATATACTACGGAGCGCGCTTGACTTAGTTACGCACACAGGCGGGCCTAGTCGATACCCACAGTTGCAGAACCGTTGCCGGAGCAATGGTTGCCGAGACAATCAGATGAACCTGGGGATGAATAAGATCATTCAACCCCCTACTCGCCTCCGCGGACCTGGCATCAGGGCGCTTACTTGGGATTTACGACCCCAGGCGGCCCAGTCAGACCGCATTGCTGAGACGTGACTGGAGCTACGTCAATACAAACTCCTGGTTGGACCTGGCGTCAGGCGACCTCAGGCTTGAGGACGCACTGGAGGACCAGCACCTCCATTCCGGGAGGGCTACCGGGTGGCCGCGATAGACAAGCGGCACCCCCATTTTGTGAACTCGAGAGGATCTTCAGACTCTCCGCGGGCCTGACATCAGGGCGCTCGCTTGGGATTTACGACCCCAGGCGGTCAAGTCAGACCGCATTGCAGAAACGTGGCCGGAGCCACGCCTACACGGACTCCTGGTTGGACCTGGCGTCAGGCGGCCTCAGGCTTGGGGCCGCTCTGGAGGACCGGCATCACCAATCCGGGAGGGCAACCGGGTGGCCGCGATGGACAAGCGCCACCCGCCATTGTGAACGTGTGAATTTAAAATTAGATTTTTGGACTATTTTGAATTTATTTGTCTGGTTTTGAATTTATTTGGACTATTTTGAATTTATTTGTCTGATTTTAAATTACTTTGTATTTGATTTCTTTGTGATCATTATGTATAACACTAACTTGTTTGACTATGTGGTTACGTAATTGATTTGTTTGTTTTGTCATAGTTGCAGAACCGTGGTCGGGTCCACGGCTATGCGAAGGAATCCTGTGTTGCCATTGTAGGTGCAGGCAAGCTGCACGGGGGGAGTGTTGCACACAGGATTCCGCCTCACGACAGGCTCAGGAATTCCACTGGACGAATCGTTACCATTCAGCGGCCCTGAAAAGGGCCTTTTCTTATTCGGTCCAGTGGCGCCAAGCGGGCCGATGGGCGCTGAGCGCTAGTGGCGGGCTCCGCAAGGGGCCAGCCACCACGTACCAACTCGCGGTGGCGGAGCTACCAGCGAGTGGTACAGGAGCGGTTTGTCGCTCACCATGGACCCGCGGGGGCACATGGTGGGGCCGCAGGCGGCCCTCGGTAGGGCCGCCCATTGTATTTTGTATGGGGCGATCGTCCACCGAATGTAATTGTTTTGTGAATTTAGATTTCGGACGGTCGCTCACATTTGTAACCTTTTGTTGTGGATATCGCGAGCCGGATTGGTAATTAATGTTTAATGCTCGCGATATCCACACACACTTGTATTGTTTTGTATGGGGTGATCACCGATTGAGAATAATTGTGTAAATTACGGGTGATCACCCCCCACCCCCTGTTTATTCCATGTTAATTGTTTATTGTGTAATAAATGACTTGATTATGTTGTGGATATCGCGAGCTATGTATTATTTGGTATTTGTTAATTACTCGCGATAATCCACAACTATTTTGCATTTTATTTATTTTTGTCTGGAGCCCGACTTTGGCACGGTATTAAAACCGTGCGTTGTCGGGCTCCGTATGTTGTAGTTCAATGGACCGCCGCATGGCGGCGGTCGCGTAGCAGCGGTCAAGTGGTGGGGGTTGTGAGCCACCCCCACCACTGCTTGCCATGTCTGCTTGATACATGAAATAAATAGGGGGGGTACCGCTGCCGAGACGTCCAGTTCTCGTCGGCGGCCTTCCGGAGCAACATCTCTCTGCCTTTTACTTCTCTCCTGCACACATCGCCTCCTGCCAGCCTCGCATTTGTACGAATATAGCAAGACGGAGTAATACCGCCGGCGAAATTGGAGCGCTCGGACTAGCCCGCACTTTTCAGTGCGTTCGGCGACGTCTGGGCGTTCCCTGGCGGCGGCGTGACTGGGCGACCGCTGTTGTGCGTAACACGTATATTATATTATTCAACCTAATAGTCTATTAATTTTATTTATTTAGACTCTATCCTGAATCGTTTTCAAAGTTGTTTACTCTCGTTTCGATTCGTCATAATTAGATATATTTTTTTTTTTATTACATTCAGTCATTATTAACATTATCATCATAATACCATCATGGGTTGGCTCCGGAATCATCGTACCAGAGCCATACCTGTACAGTGTGACGTGAGACTCGTTATCACATTTAATTCAGAAAAGCAGCCAGAAAAAAGCTATATAAATCATACACCCCCTAAAGGGGAGGGTAGACGTCACATTTATGTGTTGCAGTCGCAGAACTCGGAAACAGTCTGACAGAAATTCACCCTGTCCAGGTCGCAAGAGGTGCAAAGGAGAGCCAGTAAAATGCTCCGTTAGGACTCTCTAGCCACCGCTCTTCCCGGCATCGCCATTCCAGCAACCCCCAGCGAGAGACCTACACCCTATCAAATTCCTGAAAATGTCCGAGATTCCTTTCATTGCTTAATAGGTCATCGTGCATCATTTATAATCACGCAGTCCCAAAGGATGTTCTCCGGCGTCTGCCTCACCTGAGCGCAAGCACACCACGATTCACGGACAAGTCCTAAGCCGAAGAGTTTACTCATGAAATGCCCATGACCCGAGATCATCTGCATCTCGTAATAGTCTATTAATTGTGTGCAGTTGTCTATGTGTGCAGCTACCGTATGTGCAGTTATGTAGTCACCATTATACGTCATGTTGGATGCCGACTGGACTGAGCCGACCGACATAATTGGTCGTGTTGTTTCGAGTATAAAATTCTTCCGTGGAAACGCACTACTACACAAGTCAGTAATTTCTTCAATGAAACATTCCCGTGCTAATATGTCATTTTTATTAAATATCTACAAAATTCTTCTACCTAACACTCCTTTATGTGCACGTACTCATATATATATATATATTGTGGAACAAACACGACGTTTTTTAACGACTGCATTGTAAAAACTAATTCCATTAGGTGGTAATAATATATTTAAATACAGAGAAAAATTAGTATGCGTAAGAAAAAAGTGGCGTGTGCATCCGTGTCAATAAATCATATTCGTGTCCTATCGATTTATCACTCGACAGGACCGAAGTGGCACAACGCCTCACAATACTCCACAGCGGAGCCTGGGAACACGCCTCCTCGTGGCCCAAACTCTCCCGGCCGTCAGATCGAATGTGTGTCAGTATGTTACACACTACCGGCGGGAAGGGTATTAATACCGTTTACCTAAACTTTGTTTTAATTGAAAAAATGAATTTTAACTCGTATATCATATTTCATCGTGTAGATAAGATGTTAAATAACTGTATTAGAATGGGATTCGAACCTGGATCTCTTTCCAAACCGGGGAAGGTGCATTATCCAACTATGCTACAGCGACAATAATTTTATCGACAAATTTTCGAACTTATATGTTACTTTTTTGATATTAATACATTCAATCGTTCCATTATTTGAATGAGCCATCTACCTTATTTTTACGGAATCTCAAATACCTTTGAGTAATCTGATAGCAGACGCCAGAACTATCAATTCATTTTTATTAAATTTTGGACACATTGATACAACTTTATTATTAGGAGAACACATTCTTATTGCGAAGTTGTAATTACTCATAATATAATTAATAATTTAATTAGAAAGATATATAAAATCAATTTTATCGAGAAATATTGTTGTCGCGCCACCGGGATTCGAACCTTAATGCACCTTTCCCGGTTTGGAAAAAGATCCAGGTTTGAATACAGATGGCGCGACAACAATATGTTTCGATAAAATTGATTTTACATGTCTTTCTAATTAAATTATTAATTATATTATGAATAATTAAAACTTCACAATAAGAATGTGTTCTCCTAATATATAATCACTATTCATATTGTCGGAGTTGGAGAGCCCATGGAACGTCCATGGGCTCTCCATCCACTTGACAATTTATATTCAAAACAAACACAATGATATTTATATCTCTCTTAAACTGATAAACAACATGATGTGTAACAATAAAATATCAAAATAATAATTTGGTTCGAAGAAGTCCGTTGTGTCACGGCTGCGTACCGAGCTCGATTGTATGTATACAATCTTTTATAAATAAAAATAAAATAATAAATGTATAAAAAATGAATTTTCTTAATCTTTTCATAAACAACCCTGTACATTTTTATGACAATAACTATTATTTTTCATTGTATATATATCTAACTAGGGTGCCTAATAATAACTATAAGAAAAAAAAATTAAAAATATTCAGCGGTTTATGAGTTAAACCCTCTATCGTTTACCCGCATTACGTCACCAGTTTGCGCAGGAAAATACCTGATAGAAATGTGTTAAACATATCTATATATTATTTTTAATATCTTTATTAGCATATCAACACAAACTACCCGATAAAATATAGTCCCGTTTAACGGATGTAATCAGCTAAAACAATGTTTACAAGGGCTGTGCAAGATTCTTGATATATTCTGAAAATCTTCCTCTTCTTGTGCCCTATCCGTTCAATGGACATTGGCTATCATCACATTATTTCCTGCGGCCTGGTGCAGCTCTACAGTGGACTGGCCTAACCATTGCCTCGGGTTCTTCAGCCATCTTCTTACACAGTTGTCGTAGTAGCATTAAATAAATGCCTAGCTGGTGGCAAATGAGCAGGACCATATAGAATCTGTCGCTTATAAACGGTCCCGGATAAGCGGCGGGTCTGCCCTCATAGCCATGATGTTCTCCTTTTTCCAGGGCCCCGACTGTCAACAATATAAGGTGCAAGATCTCGTACTTATCCTTCTCTGGATGTCTCATCATATGTCCGAGATATTGAAGTTTTCGAATTTATAATATTTTAAATACTTATTTTCTTTATCCATCCGAACCATGACATCTTCATTCGTAACTGTACCCATCCAACATATTTTAAGTATTCTTCTATAGATTCACATCTCAAATGTTTCAAGTCGTCTTATCACTTCTTCGGCGAGTGTGCATGC
Source organism: Eubasilissa regina (assembly GCA_022840565.1). Taxonomy (NCBI): domain Eukaryota; kingdom Metazoa; phylum Arthropoda; class Insecta; order Trichoptera; family Phryganeidae; genus Eubasilissa; species Eubasilissa regina. The sequence continues at coordinate 27,207,470 of JAINEB010000025.1, forward strand.
TTCCATTTCATGAAATAAAATCAAGTACACTTATTCGTAATCTAGGGTAGTTATCATGACTGCAGAACATCTTTTTCATTGCTCAATGCGATATTTGATTTCAATAGAAGAATCCTATCTGAAAATACCGTATAAAATTCTAGTCGTTATTACATCGATTAGCGTAACCCACGGCTAGAATTTATAATTCGACAGTCATAACGATGCTGGAAGATAATTTGCTAGCCTGCCGGCATCTACTTTATTTGATCCTTACTGCACTAAACAGTTATATTACTGGCAACATTACATTGCCAACTTTTTCCACTTTTTGAACAATTCTTTCTTACTGTCCTGTTTTATTGTTATATTTTTACAAATTTTGAAAAAATATCTACCATTAAAATATTGTGCATTAAGTCTGATACATCCAGATTGACTCAATTATATTTTAATGTTGATTGACTCAATTATATTTTAATAGGTTTTTCTACCAATTTTAATAATTGGTCCATTCCATTTTATACTATTTTAATAGTATTTCAAATACACTTAAAAAAAAATAGCGGTTAAAACAATCGGACAAGACTATTTAATTTAATTGATTATCCAATTATTCTTAATAAGAAATAATAAGACTATTTGAAGAGTAAACGATGCCTTCATAGCGGTACCATAATGTTGCCATATTATTAGCTACATTAAGTGATAATTTAATTTTTTAATAATATCTAATTACTACACGTCTGTAGGAACCTTACACGGTCGTCTAAAAACCAGTTTTCACACTATTTATGACATCTGTCTACGAAAGAAAAATACGAAAATTGAATGAGTCACACGCAACAGCCGATGACACACATAGGCAGTCACTTCAGACATAGTAAATAATATCTTTTTAAAGGCTAACCGCTCACGAGGTGGGGATTATTCATTAAGTTTGCTGAGAATTATGATCAGAAGAATGTGCGATGATAATGATCTTACTCCATATTTTCCAAGTTTTATGGATCAGATTTTGATATGATATATAAAAAAAACTTATTTTCTAATTATTTCTACATTTATAAAAAGGTCAGAACTAAAATACAATTTATTAAAGATTTACTACAGAATCTGGTGAGTAGAATGTACGATGTATGCAAGGAAAACGACCTCATGATGAATGTTAACAAGTCGAAAGTGATGGTATTCGAGGAGAAGGAAAGTAAGACACCGTGCTAAATACTTGTAGGTAATGAATGTTTGGAAGAAGTAGATGAGTTTGTATATTTGGGAAGTACGTTTGATAGAAACGGAAAGGCTGAGAATGATATCGAAAGAAGGGTGACTGCAGGGAATAAAGTGAACCGCGTTTTGAATAGAGTAATATCAACCGGGGCAATGCACGATGGAATCCTGGTACCGACACTGATGTATGGAAATGAGGCCTAGAGCTGGCAGAAAAGGAACGAAAGTAGACTGAATGCAGTGGAAATGAGATCACTTAGACGTATATGTGGCAAATCTATGTATGTATGACAGAGTAAAAAATGAAGAAATAAGGAAACAATGTAAAGCTGATGTTAGTATAGTGAGTAAGATTAAGAAAGGATCACTTAGGGGGTTTGGTCATATGGAACGGATGAATGAGGAGAGAATGGTAAGAAAGATATACGACGCAAGTGTTGATGGCACCAGAAATAGAGGACGTCCGCGGAAAACTTGGCACGACCAGGTAAACCGGATAATGGAGAATGGTTCTGTTAGAAGCCTGAACAATCGGCGAGCTTGTATGAGAAGATGTACGAATATGGATAAGGCGAGAATTATGTGTCAGGACAGAAGAGTGTGGCGCTCTATCCTCTCAGCCTACCCCCGCGGGGAAACAGCGTGATGGTAAGTAAGTATATTGAAATACAGGGTGTGACCGATGCATGTCGTCGATCACAAATGGTGGATGATGAAATCCAACAGGATGGGAAGATAGGATATCGAAATGAGGAAATGGAAGTAGGAAATTGATGAGGGATGAAAGACCTTCGATAGCGGACCAGGATGACTTACGGGATAAGGAGGACAGCTCTACTCATTTGGTGATGGCGCTCCCTGGCTTATCCTGAAGTTCACCCCAAAACTTAAACAGAGTCTAGCTGGCGATTCTGCTGAATTCACCGCCTGCTGTACGCTCGCGTACGTCCAAAATCTTCGCCAATGGCACTGATCATAATGACGAAAATATCACTCTAAATCTCGGCATATTTCCATACGACGAAACACCAAAATGAGTCGAGAACAAACGTGTACTTTAGAAGTGACCACGCAAGGGGCCGGGATTCGGACCATCCGGGTATTTTGATATTCACCGTGGCTGCAGTGAGGAATGAAAGAAATTGTGACAGTGGCGAAAACAAAGAATGCATTTACTTGAGAACGCTAAATTTATTTAATATATGAATACAATTTACGGAAGAGCTGGACAGTTAATGTAAAAACTGTTCACTAAATAGATCGTTCCATGACAAAAGCTCTACGAACTTTTGGCCCAACGACTAAAGTCCACGATACAAAATCTGGCCGACTAAAGCTCCAGCCGACGTGGCATTAGATCACAACGACATGACGGCTACAAACAACATTTCAATGTATATTTTTTTTAAGAAAGAGCCTTCAAGAAATCGATCGATCCAAGGGTAACTGAAATATTGCATAGAACCTTTCACAGATTACTAAAAATAAAATCGATCATCGTTACTCGAACTTCGAGAGAAACAATAACTCCATCGACAGGTGAAGTATTAAACTAACTACACACAAATATAAGAGACAAGGCTTAGATGGTAGACGTACAAGTAATTAAGAACTGACGGATGAAGAGTGGGGCGGCGGAGTTATTGATGTGGAAGGAGGGGAGATAGGTTGTAACAGGAATATTTAAAGGTGAGGAGATGAGTTAGAAAATGTAACATTGTTTAATAAATCAATACCCGAGATCAAATTCCTTTTTATTTCTAAACTTTCAAAATTCGGAACGGAATGGAGAAATGAATGATGTGGTTCGCAAATTCAGAAAATTTGTTACTAGTTAGATAACGACGACGCTCTTTTAATCATATATTGAGATTTCTAGAGGTCTGTCCGATATATTAACTATTTCAATCTCCGCATGAAATTTCGTAAATTCCGCCTTTTTCTAAGTCATCTATGTTTGCACCTAAGTTGCTGTTGGTGTAAAACGAAACTCAAGTAGAGCCGTTTTCATTTATATCCATTCATAATATTTTTTATTGAAACGATCATCGGAAAAGAGCATGCTATTATGCGTGCATTTAATAAAATTATAATTAACAACTTTTTACAAACGACATTCTTTTCATGATAGGTCAACTGGGATAGTCAATCTAAGTTATGTTTATATTATCTCGTTTTACATTCTAACATCTTTAACGTCAATATATTACTTCGAAGTTTTACAATATGTATGTATTTTATGTACTATCCGCATAATTTTATGACAATCAGATCAGTCGCTGTGGTATTCGTGGCACGGAAGTATTGTTGCTTTCTTTTCTCTTATTTTTGATGTGCAGGGTTATCCAAAAAGCGTGATAGAACATTAAAATGGAATTAAATTTAGAAAACGACGTGTGATATCAATGATTTTTTATTTATTTGAAAGATTAATAATTGATTTTTTTATTTTTTTTTTAAAGAGAACACGTTATCATTTGTGAAGTTGTAATTTTTCAGAACATATTTTAATATAAATAAAATTCATCAATTAGAAAAATATACATTCAGATAAAATCAATTTATTGTAAGGATGAGATGAGGGTAAGGAATCCTTCAATAGCGGACCAGGATGGCTCACTGTTCACTGAATTTCACATGCACAAATCTTCTGTTATTCCAGTGGATCTACTTAGAACTAGTCTAGCTGGGGAACAGGTGTAGACTAAATTAAAAATGGGCTAAGGGGTAGGAACAAAATCGTTGATAATTACACCATATTTAACAATGAACATTTAATTTTTTTTATTTGTTAACTTTGTTTTATTAACCACTTATTGAGTTTAAATACATATACCAGTTTCGAAAAATACCATTTTCTTCTTCAGGATGTCATAACTAACTAAAAACATATATTATTGCTTCTTTACCAAAATCTATTTTTAAAAAAATAATTATTTAAAAAATTAATTTAGTACCTAACTCAAATTATTACTTAATACAAATTTACTCGAATAATTTTTAGGAAAAAATTTCTGAATGTGACTCGTAGTTAAATTTAATTAGTTGTTTATAATTTTTTGATTAGTTGTACATGCTTTATTTATCTCCAATGATTCCAAATTATTTAATTTGTGACCAACACCGTTTATATGCAAAATTGACAAACCCAATTTTTTATCAAAACCATGACCATTTTCTATCAAATGATTAGAAAATTCTGAAAACCCACTATTGTTCAAATATCTAAAATGCTCCTTTACTCTTATATTAAAAATTTACCAATGGAGCGCAATCCTTGCAACTAAGTTTATAGACACCAGAATGGTTCAATTTATCATTTTTGTCTTTAGAATTAATGTGTAAATTTCCTATATTATTATGTTTCGTGGTAGGCGTTTAGATATTTGTTTCGAAAAGTTATTTACGTATAAAATCCTACGCCAATAATCATTATGTTTTATCTGTGATTTATATAAAAAGTGATTATTATATTCTTTTAATTTATTTTTTAAATTAATGTCTATCAAACCTGTATTATACCCGTTATTAACTGCTAATTAATTTTGCTAATTTCTAAAGTGTAATGATTATTTTGATTCAAGTATGGAATGTGTCACTCTGTCTACGTTACATTCAGCTCGTCATTTTTTCACTTATGTATGAAAAAATAAACTCTGCATAATGTTCAGAGGAAACAATATTGAATTGCTATTTATTGAAGGTGCGTTTGTTTGTCGGCCTGCACCAGCACCAACGCTGAATGCATTGTTGAGGAAGCCATTCATTACACATCTGTGAAGATTCCACAACGCGATACCTCCAGCATCCAAGAGTCGCAGACACCAGTTGGCATTGGGATGATAATTGACTACAGTGAGCAACCCGTACATCGGAGAAACACGATACATTCACCACTTTCAATAATTACACGGGACTTCAGGTGTGAAAAACTTGTAGCGTGAAGTGTGAACCATTCATTCAGGAGTCACCTCCGCGGTAGCCACGTTGTATTGTTTATTTAATAACTGCTATAACCAAATTGTAATTAATTCCATATTTACACTAGTGTTTGTCTCAGAATGGGTGTAATTATGAAATATCTTGTAAAAGAGAAAATATTTACGATTTTTTCTTATTTTTCTTTGAGTGTAGGCCTCCTTTAAACTCTGTCACTGGTCTCTACTTAAGTAGTTCTCATCCATGCAAGGCCAATATTTATCTTCAGGTCGTCATCCGCATCTACGTCGGTCCCTCATGAACCCTCCGATGATGTAAACTGAGTTTACATTGCATCTATTAATGTGAATATCTCTGTATTTTAGGTATTCCTCCGTAATATATTTATTTATTGAATAAAACAATTACAATATATAAGTATTTACCATACGTAACAATAAAAAATGCTTTCTCGAAGAACCTGACGTGAATTTGTCAATACATACATGGATGTGTACGTGCGGAGTGCTACGGAAGGCATAGTGTGCTGGGCGCGGGGTGCTGGATGCCGGTCGTCACTTTATTTAATGGCAGAGCGTACGCTGGCCGAGTTAGACGTGTCTTATGCGTCTTTGTGATGTCGTTCCATATGATCAATGTTTTTTCAGTGATAAATGTAAAATATTAATATTTATCCGACTAAAAATCACAAAAGTCTCCTTGTACACTGTGCTCACAGCACCGGCGCATGCGTAAGGGAATTTTAGCACCGTAAGGGAAAGGTTAACTATTCTCCTCAACTTTTCTCGGCATCCTGCAGACATTTGAGCTGTCACCGTGGTCTAAGCTATCTTTCCTTCTCGCAAGATGCCCAATCAATTGAAGGATTCGTCTCAGGCAAACGATTGATGTTTAATTCCTGCCCAACATGTGCCTCCAGCACCACATCCCAAAGTCCCATTCGCCTTCTCTCGCTTGCTTTCAGGGTCCATGATTCCACAGCAAATTAAAATACAGAATTCAGGTCATCAGCTCACTGCATACGTGACTAAACTCTGCGTCTACTGTCACAGCTGCTACGGCCGAATCCTCCGGGTTCATTTTTCGTCGTTAAACTCGCCACAAGACCGACATGGTACTGCACCAGCTTGGCGATCATTTAAACAATGTCGATAACCTTCATTAATCTCCCTGTCAGTACAGGAAACATGCACTTATCGTACATGCGAGAGAAAATTTATCAAGTGAGAATAATTAATAATAAAAAATATAAATCAGGAATAAAGATATAATACTTAGTAAATCAAACGGAGCATAAAAACGTATTAAACAAAATATCTGCTAATACAAATTAAACGTATTAATTAGAAAGATACAGAACAAAATCAATTTTATCGAAAAATATTCTTGTTGCTACCGGGATTCGAAGTTGGATCTCTTCCAATCCGGGGAACGTGCATTAACCGATTATACTATAGCACCCACAGTGCATTGACGACAAATTTTCGAACCTATATGTTACACTTTTCAAATGAGTACATCTATCGTTCCATTATTTGAAAGCAATCTTTTTCGTTTTACGTTTCCCGGATCGGAAGAGATCCAGGTTCGAATCCCGGTAGCAACATCAATATTTTTCGATATAATTGATTTTGTATGTTTATCCTTCTAATTAATACATTTAAATTGTATTAAAAACATCATAGATCTGTATTCTGAATAATTACAACTTCACAATATGAATGTGTTCTCCTTAAAAATAAAATAACTACTAATAATAAAAAATACACCATTTATAAAATAAAAAACAGGTGAGCTAAGGCAATAAAAAGACATAGAACAAACCTAAGAACAAAATAATCCGAAATGACGAAAAATATCTTACATACTGAATAACCACATTCTATCACAAGGGTCAACAAATCCAGTCTTGTGACGGTCAAGTCATCGATCACTCTTTGAAGGTTCTGTTTCGTTTTATCGATAGATTTTCAAATGTTTTTGGGATAAGGTTTCACGTCTTCAAATCGTATATATCGAGTTACGCTGAACGCACCTTAACCAGAGGTACCCCATAGTCGGACTAACTAACTAACCTACCATAGATAGAGCGCCACGCTCTTCTGCACTGACACACAATTCTCGCCTCAAACATATTTATTATTGAGGCTTCTAACAGGACCATCCACCAGTATCTGGTTTACCTAGTAGTGCCAAGTCTTCCGTGGACATCCTCTATTTCTAGTGCTATCAACACTTGCGTCATATGTCTTTCTTAGCATGTTCTCTACATCATCTTCATTTCATATAATTTCTTAATCAAACTCACTGTACTAAGATCAGCTTTACATTCCGTTTTTACTTCTTCATTCTTTTCTGTTTCATAAATGAATTTATTTACTTATCTATGACATGCATATTATTTCTCAATTTATACAGTCTATTTATTTGGTTGCATATTTATTTATAATATACAGATTATCAACGGATTATTAAATAACCCTGATAGATGATCCAGGTTTAACAGTTAGGTACAATGTAAAAACATTTTAAGACAACTAAGGTAACATGTCACATGACGTACTTTTTTAGGCTTATAAAATTATAAACACTATAAAAAATATATAAATAAAAGTTATGTTGCACATTGGCAATTGAGGATAATAAACAAGATATTAAAAACGAGCATAAGCACAGAAGTGCGTGTGTTCCAAGGTTAATGAAGTGTTATCACGCGACAGGCGACAGTCCTCGGCATTCCAAAAGCAAATAATAATATTGGATAATTTGTATAACGCTATTTTCGTGAAAATTTTCACCTCAAGGACGCTTTACGTATCAATTGTTTATGGTCCTACATTATCGTTGTTTTTAAAACTAAAAAATTTTATTATCACTCATGGAATGCATTTTTAGTTACTTTTTAAATAAAGTCTCCGATGCACTGTTTCCTATTTCCCACGAGTTCCACACTTTTGGGCCTACCACCGCAAATGTCAGTTCACTAAATTTAGACTTCTGGAAACGGTCGGTCGGTTCTAGAACCCTTCCTGTGGCTAAAGTAGAGGCTGATTTGAGAGTTTGACGTCTACTATACTAAGCTCTTGAAGATACAAAAGCGCCATGTTGTGTGTCGTCTTGTACATCAACCAGCCCAATTTAAATTCAGCTCTTTCAGAGAATCGGAGCCATTGCCGCTTTTAGAATGGATTGTAATCTATCCTTTATATTTTATTACACTAGCGGTCCATGTCGCCATTACCCTAGAATCAGATTTAGTTATTTAGATTAAAATCAATAGGTGGAATGTTATTTTTTAAATAAAAAACCTCTTTTATTGTATTGCAAAATTTGGTCAAGGCAGGGGAAAGTGAAATGTCCGAGGGGGTTTGGGGTGACTTTATTTTCTGCAGGGTCCTAGAGTGGAAGTGAGCAAAATTTAGAATGGATGACATTCGATATGATACATATTTATATCTGGGAGATGTCCATCTTTAAAATTTCAAAAATTTCAAATTTCATGGCATATTAATGAGTTAACAGAATGCATTCTTGCTTCTATATAAATCGCGAAGACACTGCAAAATCCAAGCAACTTAAAGACTGGACTGTATAGATAATTATTCAACATTGGCGGCCCCAAAATCCTGTTGCGCCCGGGGCCAAAACAGGTGTAAACGCGCCACTGAGAGCGATTACTAAACTGAACTTCAGTAAAGTATATATTTAGCACAAGCCACAAACTGGAATCTGCTTTGAACGTCGCTCGGTACCACTTATCTTTCATTTATTTTATTTATTACATGTCATGCAAAACCAGTGGAGTAACACAAATTATGGACAATTGGAGGCAAATATATTTTTTTATTAGAACACATTCTTAATGTGTAGTTGTAATTATTCAGAACATAGATCTGTGATATTCGAAATATGAATTAAATATGCTTATTAGAAAGATAAATTTTTGATAAAATCAATTTTATCAAAAAATATTATTGTTGCGCCAACGAGATTCAAACCTGGACTTCTTTCCTAACCGGGAAAGGTGCATTATCCAACTATGCTACAGCGACAATATTTTTAGCGACGAATTCTCGAATCTATATGTTACCTTTTTGATATTAATACATTTAATTTTATTTATTTTTCAAATAACGGAACGATAAATTTTCGAACATATAGGTTCGAAAATTTGTCGCTAAAAATATTGTCGCTTTAGCATAGTTGGATAATGCACCTTCCACAAATTCCAAATTGACTTTATATGTACATCTTTCTAATTAATATATTTAATTAATATTTAAAATATCACAGATCTACGTTCTGAATAATTACAACTTCACAATAAGAATGTGTTCTCCTAATAATATTGTTTTAAGTCGAATCGTTCTGTACTTCGCAATCAAAAATATTTTTTACAGCTATAATGTACGCCACTGTGCACTGTGATTACGTCTACAACACTCCACATGAATAGCACCGTAAATAGTATGGAGTTTTCAATGACTACTAATTAATTAGTAAACTATATAAATAAGGTTGAGTGCACCTCTGGTATGACACGAATACTTTCTAATGCTTTTGAAATTTGCATAATTAACTTTGTGGTTAAAATTCATTATTTTTATTTGTTATCTATGTTTTATTAACCACTTATTGAGTTTAAATACATCTACCGGTTTCGAAAAATACCATTTTCTTCTTCAAGATGTCAATGCTTGTCAAAATATGGTATTGTTTTTTTACCAGAATCTATTTTAAAAAAACAACAATTATTTAAAAAATGAATTAAGTACCTAACTCAAATTGTTACTTAAAACAAATTTACTCGAATAATTTTTAGAAAAAAAATTTTAAATGGGACTCGCAGTTAAATTTAGTTGTTTATAATTTTTTGATTACTTTTACACGCTTTATTTATCTCCAACGATTGCAAATTATTTAATTTATGACCAATACTGACCAACTCCAATAATCTCAATTTTTTATCAAAATCATGACCATTTTCTATCAAATGATTAGAAAATTCTGAAAACCCACTATTGTTCAAATATCTCAAATGCTCCTTTATTCTTATATTAAAATTTCTACCCGTTTTACCAATATAAAATGGAGCGCAATCCTTGCAACTAAGTTTATAGAAACCAGAATGGTTAAATTTATCATCTTTGTCTTTAGAATTTATGATTAAATTTCCTGTACTATTATTTATTTAAAACGCCGGTCTAGTGCTTCGTGATAGGTGTTCAGATATTTGATTCGAAAAGTTATTTATGTATAAAATCCTACGCCAATATCTTGTGGACAGATTAATCGAACAGGAATCGAGCGCAGGAGCTTGAGAAGACCATAACTAAGATGGAGTGACAATGTTGTAAGACGTAAGACAAGAGTCTCAAATCTTTACCGACAGCTTCATTGGAAAACATGAGAATTGTGGGTTCTCAACATCAGAATTACTTACTTACTTTTTCAAATGAAAAATTTACATTCATCACTTGTGAAAACTATAAAAATAAAATATTCTAAATTTAGAAAGGTGAATGCTGATGGAAAACGTTATATTTTTGTCAATTCTGATATGACTTGAAACTGGCCAAGTTTCAATCGATTGAATGTGCACTGAACGGATGAAATTTTGCATATTTCATACGCAAGCCAAAATAATCCTTATCAGTATAATATAAAAATATTATTTTTAATTTCTACACTCAATCTTCTTCCATACTAGCATTAAATAAAATTACAAATACAATGAAGTATCATACTTATAACGCTTTTAATGTTTAAATAAAGAAAATAATAATGTTTTTAAAATGCAATAACTTCTAATCCAAGACCCACCAGAAGTTGTAGAGCCATTAGTGACAATGGTGATGATTGTATAGGTATTATGGTTGTGGACTATTATTGTAACGTGCTCACTTCTTAGTACGTCTTTGGTGTACACCTCGTTACGTGAAGGTCCAAGAAATAGACTTTGTAACAATTATACTTTTATTACAAGGTATATCACTAACACAGGTGAAACAATTAAGCCGATAAATCGCGGAGAAGAGAGAAACTCGCATACACGCGCCGGCGGTGCGGTACTCACGCGCACATACACACACACACAACCATATAATTCCAAGGACATCACAATTATTGACTCGTAAGAATCTTAATTGTGTGATCGTATCAGAAGGTTTTGTGCATAGTGAGACTGAAGCCCCTAAGTATCTTCTAGTCTCGAGCGTGTTGGTGAATGTCGCAGCGTGTATGAATGTGCGTGTGTGATTATTTACGTTGTTTTTAGTGCAAAGTATTTAATTGAATGCTGTAGATGTGGATGAAAGAACGGTCTACGGAGAAATGGTCAGCTAGCTCTTCAGACTCGTCTGTCACGGTGTATTGGCCTCTACTTATTACCACCGCAATAGTAATATTATCAACATGAAATAGATCATCCATCTGATTGCTTCAAAAAATAATCTAAAATCGTTTTCCATTCCACGATCCGCTCGATGAACGAAAAGACAATTGAAACATGCGAACGGGTTATCATTCAATGACGTACTAGTCTCCACGATGCACATCACTCTAGAATGTATATTGTTTGTTTGATTATATAATAGAATATGTGGGAACACAGCTGTTCATGGTTATAATTGATTTTAAATGAATGCAATCCAAAAGAAAATCTCTCATGATAATACAGAAAATTAATCACACAATAATCAACTATAAAATAATGATCACCGTTCGCTTGTCGGTCACATGTTTGACATCATTAGAAACGTGTGAGATCTCTTTCGGAGATTCGACTCGAGTGCACGGAAAGAACATTATAACATCTTTTCCATTTAATGCATCCGGTACACGCGTTCCATTATCAACTCTCAGAGATCAAAATCTCTCAATCACCGTAGACATCGGGGTCATTACCCGAGTGCGCGTATATTTATAAAATATTTTTATTGTCCTCTGGCACTTTGACCCTTGACTGTATAATATTAAAAATATTTCCAAACCAGCAAAGCTTTGCGAATCTAACATAGGTAGGCACCGCAGACTAGTAAATGAATGGACATGAAATAAAGCAGGCATATAGGAGAAGGGTTTGGAACGATTGTTGCGGGCTATTTATGTAACAGTGAAAGTATAGTAAACAAGACGTATTTTTTAACATTAATGCATATTATATTGTCAGCGTTTAAATTTTTGTTTTTTTTCATATTTTTAAAAAAAGTCGCGGAGCTATTTGATTGCGTAAGTGGTACCAAAGTGATCATAATGAAAATATTAGGACAATTAGAGTTAGTTCATATTTATATATATATATATATATATAAGCAAAACATCGCTCGCATTACATAAAATGCCATTGTTCAAGTATCATTTGAAACTGATTTCTCAAATTTCTTTTGAAATTGATAAAATTAATCCTTTTTTGATATAGAAGACTTTCCTTGATTATTTAGCTGTCTTGCATCGAATGTTGGCGACCAAGTTGCAGTGTACTAATGTGTCACCAGCATTTTTAACCATTGAACCATTCATATCATTGATTGACGTGGGGATTACTTTGTGGTACAACACGATTTTTTTTTCCTGTAAGGCGGCTTCCATTAACCTTTACCATACCATGATATAAAATTTCCAAACGCAGCCATGCTGTCAACTCGTGTTACCGTAAATAACAGTAAGAAAAAATGTTTTTATCAGCTTAAATGGGTTTTAATGGCACGAATTACTCGAAATATTGAGCACTCAAATTTGAAAAAATGATTAATAACATAATTTAGAGCATTAAGTCCTATACAATGTGTCCTTCCTTCTTATCTCTCTTCATTTAATTAGTGAGAAAGAGACAATTATATTTGTATGTTTGTTGTCCTTTTCACTGTGAAAATAGTGTGTGATCTCTGCCTTTCATATCACAAATTGTATTTTTACCAACGCATTAATTTTACAACGGATTGAATGGAAAAAATGTTGTTTTTGTACCAGTTCCTTTTCATAATTAGATTTTCACTAGTCATTCCTGAGAGCTAATATTTTCTTTAAGATTATCTAAAATATGAATTTTATGTTGCATGTATTTACCGAAATATTACAGGTTTAATTATAATGGTAGACCTGTGTTACTGCACGGTATGGGAATGGTTAATATTGTCACAGGTTATGACCCTACCTCTCTGTCCCAGATTGTCATAATACCGTTGACCCTCTCCCTCTGTTAAACACGTTAATAATATCACGTTCTATAATACTTCCCCAATAATCCCCATGTATACAATATATAGTTAAGTTTATTGAAAAGATTTAAATAACCCAAGAGATCTTTAATACATGTCAATATTTCTAATCTGAAATGTTTCATATTTTTTATTCCATTTCATGATCTATTCTATGGAAATAAAACACAATTAAACTTGTGAATGTGTGGACGAAGCTTTTTTTTAAAAAAAAAAAAATAGAGATGCGTACGCGGAATACATGTCACATCAATATTCTTACTATTTTCAAACTGAGCTGAACGCTTGCGACCACTAGATCACTAGGCCAACGTCTTGACCACTACACCAACAAGCTACTCAAAACGCTTGAAAAACGATAATTTATGAAATTAAATGCTAAATAAATGCACCAAAACATTGTTATTTTCGCTTAATTTTATAAATTACGTAACAATAATTAATTATTTAAAAGATTATCGAGCAATAAAGGTCGATATTCTGATGAAAGAAGTCAAGTTTTTCGCTTGTCCGTTCGTCGAATCAGTGTGTCCAGGCCATACCTGATGCACTATGACATTTCTGACATACGTAATAATTATCCAACAAAACAAAATTCATATCATTGAGAAATTGCTCACTGAAAAACACACGTAAAAAATATCCTTTTACTCTTGGACCGTCTCTCAGATAGATACCGTACAGTGGCGTAACTGACAATATTGGACTCCAATTTAAAATGGAAAAAAGGGCCCTCTGTATGTGTATTTTGCATAATAATAGGTTGATGCGAATATAGGTAATTGCCGTTTTATATGAAAAAAAAAAAATTATAATATTTTAAAAGAAATAATACTTTTTTAGTCAATTACATGAGGTATGTGTGTGTTGAAGTTATTCAAATTATGATTGACTCGAGATTGTGTCAGAATGTTAAGATGCTGTGAGACAGGGTGAGACAGGACAGACACTCGTGTCGGTTGTGTGTCGCAGTGTAGGATGTCTGTTGTAACTAGAGCAGGGTAAAAAGAGCCCGTACAAGATTTCGTTTATTGAGGTGATGAATTAATACAATTAAATGCGCGGTTGAACTTTGAAGTGACTCGCTGGAGATGCGGTTGAATGGCGATGTTGACGAGAAGTGGCGTTAGTCGGTGCAAATTATTTATTAGCGTCTGTTTCGGGCCCTATATGGTTGATAGGTGTATCTCAATATGGCCACGTCACCACAGTTATAACTGAAAGCTCTCTTGAAATTAGTCGAGGGTCAGCATCCACCGTGGCCCGGAGTTGCTCATCTTCCATTCATCTTCCACTGATGAAAAACGAAACATGCACAAACCACGACTCGTCCGAGCTTTTAAGACATTTTCACCATACATTAATCAAATATTGTTAGTCGCGGCAGTTGCTTTGTTTAGTTTTTTAAATTAATACAGCTTATAATATCGCAAATGAATTTTCTTCTCGGTTAATTGGTAATTTACTTCTTGAATTGGATTATAACATGTTTGAAGTTGAGAGACATTTGGCTAAAGTAAGTAGAATGTGTTCTTCTTAAAAGCAATGATAAAAAAAATTATTTCAATACATAGGACAACCATTTACGATATCTCTAAATAAGTACGATAAGCGTAAAATAGACAACTTCAGAATGTATTGCTGAAGAAGAATGTTACGCATCCGGTGGACAGCGCGACGCATGAGTGCCTCGATATCGCAACTAATCCAACCACAGAAAGCTCAGTGAACAGAACATTCTTCCAATTCTTCAGCCACATTATGCGTCTAAATGACAACCATGAAAGTGAGATCATCCTGGGTACAACTTTGGACCGAAAAAGAGCTGGAAGAGTGCCACAGGGTGGACAGCTGGAGAGAGCCTGGAGTCAGCTGTGAGAGCAACCCAGGACTTGTGGAGGCATTACGAGCCGAGTCTCATCTGACTGAGGCCATTATATATCAATACTGAAATGAAAGAAGAAAAAATTACGTGTAAAATAGACATTTATAATATGTTGCGAGGCACGAATGTTCGAACTTCTTGTGCCAAATTTCAGTCATATCTGAGATGCATTTTAAAAATGTAGTTTTGCGATTATTTCGATTAATTTTAATATTTTATTAAAATATGAATTAAATATATTAATTAGAAATATACACATATAAAATCAATTTCATCGAAAAATATTGTCGTTGCACCACCGGGATTTGAACCTGGATCTCTTTTCAAACCGGGGAAGGTGCATATCCAACTATGCTATAGCGACGATATTTTTAGCTCGCAAATTTTCGAATCTATATATTATCTTTTTAATATTTATACATTTAATCGTTCCATTATCTACCTTATTTGAGATTCCGTAAAAATAAGGTAGATGGCTCTTTCAAATAATGGAATGATTAAATGCATTAATATCAAAAAGGTAACATACAGGTTCGAAAATGTGTCGTTAAAAATATCGTCGCTGTAGCAAAGTTGAATAATGCACCTTCCCCGGTTTGGAAAGAGATCCAGGTTCGAATCTCGATGGCGCAACAACAATATTTTTCGATAAAATTGATTTTACATGTATATCTTTCTAATTAATATAAATTAATTAATATTTAAAATATTACAGACCGTTTGTTCTGAATAATTACAACTTTGCATTAAGAATGTGTTCTCCTAAAAATATTTTATTGACTCCAATTTTTATATTGAATACAAAAAATAAAAGGTCATCGAATTTCGAGTATTTGAAATATTTTATTAGTTCCTAATTATATATTGAATACAAAAAAATAAAAGATCATCGAACTGCGAGCAGTCAGACTATTTTTTGGTAGATGATTTAGTGCTTTAACCTTTCCTCTCCGATGACGTGGACCGAGTTGACATTGCCTCTAATTATGTGAATATCTCTAAATTTACTAAATACAGAGTTCATATTTTAACAACTACAAAATAATGTTTTCTCGAAGAACTTGAAGTGAATTTGTCAATATGTGTATGTGTACCTGCGGAGTGGTTCAGTGATGCTGATCGTCATTTTAGTAGCAGAGTGTGCGCTGGCCGAGTTAGACGTGTCTTATGCGTCTTTATGCTGTCGTTCGTGATGATCAATTTTCTTATTTTTAGCACTTTTACACAAAATGTATACATTAATTCACTTATATATATATATATATATATATATATATATATGTATATATATATATACGTGTCAACTATTATTGTAATAATTAGTAAATGTAAAACATTCATATTTATCCGATATAAAAATTGCAAAAGTCTACATGTACACTGAGTTTACAGCACCGGAAGGCGCGTTTTTATTTTAGTACCGTGAGGGAAAGGTTAAGCGAAGACTAGCCTGCCCACCGCTTCCCTTCGGTAGCAAATACTTTAAAAGACTATGAAGAGTAATAATAAAAAAGTGAAAAAGATGAAGAAAAATTTTCAAAATAGACGTATCATAAAAACTAGTTACCGACTTTATAAAAATACAACGATATAAAGACGACTTATTGGACGCAGTATACTTTTGTCAATTTCAAATCTGTCAAAACATAAATAGTGCCTAAACTAAAAGACCCCGAGACCCCGGTAGCAACTAAATATTTTTTCGCTAGATAGATTTCTAATTGATTAATTTAATTGTTAAATCGTTATTGTCACTGTGATTGTAATTGTGTTTGATTGGTAACAGATTATAAGTAATCCCAAAAGTAATGTAGCTCTTTAGAGCTTGGAGTCCTGTCCAACGTGTGCCACAATCCTTGACTCTACTGTACATTAGAGTCTCGACTTCCTCAAGAATTACCGGTTTCTGACGTATAAGACCAGTGTTTTATGCAGGATTATTTCTGGACATCGTGTCCGATTCCAGCTGTTTTTGTAGACCAACATAGCAATAAGTAACACTCACTATGTGAGTTTTTATGTCTTAGTTTTGTTTATGTCTATCAATAAGGATCCTAGATATGTCAATTTATCAAGGATTAATTGAGCAGCAAGATTATCTGACTAATTTATTTATTTATTTGTTCCATCCATTTTAAAAACTAAGTATAATTCAAGTACAAATATTTCTTCAATTCAGATATGCTCCTGCAACGAAAAATATCAACGAAATTCAACTTGTTACCGAACAGATGCATCCGTATTATTGACGAGTTGCGTTTTTATACGAAACCATTTGTGTAGTCCAACATGCTATTGATAATTTTATATAGAAATACTGTATAGCTCACATCTCTTCTCCAGGCTCTATGAAGTAGACTCATTAAATAATCTTAATTTATATTTTTTATTTATTATCTTTGTTTTATTAACCACTGAATTGAGTTTAAATACATCTACCGGTTTCGAAAAATACCATTTTCTTCTTCAGGATGTCATAACTAACTAAAAACATATATTATTGTTTCTTCACCAGAATCTATTTTTAAAATTTAAAAAAAAACAATTATTTAAAAAATAAATTTAGTACCTAACTCAAATTGTTACTTAATACAA
Source organism: Eubasilissa regina (assembly GCA_022840565.1). Lineage (NCBI taxonomy): Eukaryota > Metazoa > Arthropoda > Insecta > Trichoptera > Phryganeidae > Eubasilissa > Eubasilissa regina. The sequence goes on from JAINEB010000025.1 coordinate 27,225,317, forward strand.
ATTTAGTCGAACAACTTTTAGGAAAATAAAATAAAACAAAGATAATAAATAAAAAATATGAATTTTAACCACCAAGTTAATAATGTTAATTTTAAAAGTAATCTTAATTTATATTTTCTATCGAAATGTGCAATTTAAAATTGATTAGAATTTTATATTGCACTCTTTCAATTTTTATGATATGTATACAAAGACCCTACTTTTTAATATTTTAATAAAATCATTTTATTGTATTTCATGTGAGAAGGAAGCATCAGTTTCGACAATGACAAACATTATTCATGCAATATTACAGGATCAACTCATTTCGAAAAACTTGTGAAAACAGGGCCACAGGGTGTGCCGATTAGTAATAAGAGAACGGCTGATGAAGGACGATATAATGTGGTCTTTAAGAAGTTGCAAAACTGCCAGCGGCGGTAAGAAGTTCCTGCGTAACATTAAATGTATTGCTTCTCGCAAGGAACGCCGTGGAATTTATTAAAATTTCTATAACAAGGTTTATCTCGTCAATCATCAATTGTTTTCCGGTTTTCGCCACTGCTGCTTGTGGAGTTCACACAACTACTGCTCGGTTCGTGGGGTTCACACAAATACAGCTCCGACTGGTGATACCCTTTCAATTTCAAATACCTGTCGTTGTATATAGTATTATAATATTAATGTATACTTTTCGATCAAAAATAAGGGTAAAATTTCGGATTTAATCAACAGCTTCGATTCGTTAAACTATCCAATTCGACCCCTAGTTCTCACAAAAGACACTCTGATTGTTTGATTCAGACTTTAGATAGTTTTTCTAGTCATACCTATCTGCTAACTTTGAACACACTCGTCTAGTGTTCTAAACAAAAGCTGTTACAATTGCTACACTCATGATTATGTGTAAACATCGCTTGTGTGCATGTGTTATGTGTACAGTTTACTAGGAAGGAAGGAATAAAATGTTATTATATTTATTTATGACAGTTTAAAATTTAATTCGTGAGAAAACTGTTGCTTAGCATTGTACTTTGTGTGGACAGATACTACTTTAAGTATGTATAAATTTTTAATTCAAAATTTTAGTTACTGAATTCTGTGTAGGTACTGAATTCATAAATAAATTCTTTACCTACCTATTCGAATTTGAAAGAACATATTTTAATTTTGATTATGTGAATATCGAAAAAGTTTCAAAACCTCACGGGCACGAAATAAAATATGTAGTCACCATGATAACGAGCAAGATTTTTTTTGTTCACTATTTTTCTGAGATTTCTTTAATATTTTTGAGTAAAAATAATATTAAATTTATTTATTTAACTTTTATAATAAAAATATAAATAATTTTTCCCAAATTCAATTACAAACAAACCTTTTCCAATAAGTGTCATAAAAAAAAACACACGGGGTCATGCGGAAAGTTTCCGACACGTTGACACGTCATTCGCAAGCGCATATGTGTGTATTTTCCCACGTGGCTTATTATAAGCATCTGATAACAATTGTTAATTGTAAGATTTATTGTAAGCATACCCGATTGTATATGTATCTATGCCTATTATAATATATCAAATTTTATAGCCAAAACAATATATTATATTATACACTAAAACAGCACGATGCAATAAAAGGCATTGTCGTTCCTTACTAATGGAATATACGTATATCGATATTTATGTGATTTTTGTGACGATTGTCATTTAGAGTGTGGGAGTTTAAGTAGCCATACTTGTGTCCGAGAATAATTTTACCAGGGACTTGAATGTCCAAGGAATGCCATGTACGAAAGTTTTGAAAAAAATATGTAAAGTCGAGTGGGTTCTTTACAGATAAATTTAGTAATCTTGTTTCTGTTTAAGAAATTTGAAATGAGAATTACAAGTATATTATAATAAATACGTTGACATTTACAAATACTTAATTCTAGCATATTAGTTCGTTAAATATTATTAAGTATAGCTTGGCGTGGTTGTCTTGGATGTCATCCCGCTCTCGTAGCTGACTTGATCATTTTTCTTCATTCTTCCCGATCTTTTGATGCTCCTGATCCTGATCCTGTCAGTAATTTTATTGGATTCGTCTTTGAATGTCATTGCGTATAGTGCGATGTTTGAATTTACGCGCCGAGGTCTGGATTGCCTACTTTACCGACATATGATGATTGGCTATCTAAATAGACTTCGGCCGGCAGCTGAGCGAGACGTCACTTTTGGGAGAGGGAGTAGCCGGTCGATGCGCCGCTCCCGCGACGGAAAGGGCGGCGGGAGATATCGGAGATTGAGAGTGATGTTACCGCGGATGCTGCGACGAGTGATGGCCGAATGGATGGGCGACCTGGACGGGATGGCGTCTGGGCAATCTCCTGCAGCTGGAGATGAATTCTCCAGCTGCAGGAGATTGCCCAGTCCACGGCTGCTTCGGCACCCCGCGACGGGCTTGGTTAATAATGTGTTAAATGAATAATCTAAGTGACCTCCCTCAGATGATGGTTGACCACAATAAAGAAGATGCTAAAGTCATTTTACGTTCACTCAATGTCGGGATAAATTGTGTTACTGTCAATAAAATGTGTAATGTGACAATCAGAGTTGGCCCTTGAATCCATTATTGTCCCATCCGAGGTAGCAAGTGATACCAGATCACATATACACACTTAAAGACCCACACTGAGCTAGATCGATGGCGGCCCCTATGGCTTCCTATCCTCTAGGGCCCGAAAGCTCCGTAACGATGTGTTTGAAAGGATCAGTTCAGAAGGATTAAGTACGTGAATAACGATCCGTCTCCAGGTCGGTGTTATTTGAATTCATGTTACGATCATTTCCATCTCCGGCGGATAGACCGCCAGAAGGCACTGTCACCGGCTAAACTCACCGCAAGTGTGGTGCCGGATTCTCCATCGGACGGGTGGGAATGGAATAAATAAATGCAAACTCGTTAGATCTAAGTACAAACAAAAGCACTTCCGAACAACGTTCGTCACTTCTCAGAGTGACAAGGACACTTTACAGGGTTTGCGATTTCACCAATACTTTACTCATCTAAATGGATTGTGGTGGCGGTCGTCAAGCCGACACACCGGACTAAAATTTCGTCTCGCCTCCCAACTGCCTGCCAGGCGATCCGTTCATAAAGCGGGTGAATCGGGAACCAGACATCTCCCGATCACCGCGTCCAAAAAATGCCTTGTTGCGATGAATAACCCTTCGCCAATCCTCGGCGAAACGCCGTCTGTCGCTCCACGCCGCCAGCCCGCAGGGAAGTGTCCGACGCTTCACTCACGGGACTCATCACTAGAGGCCCAGTCCACGCACTATAATTGATCCAAAGGATTGTTCACACGGCCTCCGTGTGCGTCCAATTTGCAAATATAATGCGGTGTTGGATTTTGTCACACGACTATATATTGCATGGAAGAAAAAGATGTTCAGAAACAAACGGTAAATTGATTATATTACATTTTTTAATAATTAATTATATAACGCGGTGGAATGCTATTACAGAGGTCGAAGCTAAAAGCTGTCGATCGGCTCAGAAACTACAGAAGAGCGGAAGCTCGGCGCTATGATGCATTCAGAACTGTACGTCGCAGTGCATGTCTTACATCACACAATGGAGGTTTTGATAGTGCTCAGCCATACAGTGAGAGATTTATTTTGTTCGGTAGCTGTGCATCATCGCCCTGTTACCTAAATAGCATTTAAAATGTTATTAGTTAAAAATTAAAAACAAAAATGCCAACCTAACGGCGAATGAGAAGGGAGATATGGGAGCATTCGGTCATAGATCGATCCTGAGTACGTGGTGGGTCACCTCTCACTGCTACCCCAGGTGCGTTCAGTACTATCACACTGACGTCACACAGTGGTGGTTTTAATGCCGCTCCACCAGATGCATTTTGACCGTGTTCATCTTGCTGGGTACCACGTACCACCATGTTCTCCAGGATATCGTCACCTCTTAGCGCTAAAATTATTTATCACTTTATAGAAATCGACTTATAAACACGACATGATGATGAGTCGTCAATGATTTACGGAATACGGACACGCCCAGCCACAATATTGTATTGTCTGAAATAACAATTAATCGCAAGTTTAAGCAAGAAAAAACCAAAACTAACAAAGCTATTATTAAAAACAATTTACGCAACATATATCCATTCACAAAATTGAATCGTTGAAGTGTGGGCGGACCATAATGTGTAGGTGTTGACATAACTCGAACAATAATTCATTTTCACAATAATTTCATATTCCACATTTATTTACATCTTGTCTACTGATAAGCTAATGTACACATAATGTGAGCATCTTCTTGAAACAACAGAAAAAAATAATACAAATATTGAAATGTCATTCGTTTTGACTCCGTATAAAAAACGCAGTACCAACGAAATTGAAAAGATTTCAATGAACGAATGTACTACTCGGTTGGTTTAGCACCTAGCTAAGATCAGTTTGTAAATCTGACGCTTTGTTCCGGTAGATATTTCGTCAGTCATACAAGAACATTTATAATGACAGTTAACTTGTTTATTTGAGATACATACAAATTATTAAACTAATCTAATCTGCATAAAGAAATCACTTGACAGCCATGCAGTCCAACTGGTACCTGTCAAATTGTAGACAACAATACTCCGCGATCGAAACAAAAAGACAAAATACGTATATAGTTAGACGGAGCATCAAGGCAGGTGGTGCAATTCTTAATAACCAAATAAATGTATCCATTAGCGTATGTTCCATCAACATTGTACTTTCCCTTCCCTTAATGTTCTTTCTAACTGTATATGTATTTTGTCTCTCTCTTTTACATGTAATTTTTTATTCTATCTTCTTTTTTATGTATAAATACAAAAAGAGTGCACTCTTTTTGTATTTATTGTTAGTTTTAAATACGCCTTGACGAAGTTTAAGCTAAGCGAGACCGGTTGGCGTATAAAAAAATACACAGTTTTATACAAAGTGATTGTGTTCTATTTAATTAATATATCAAACCACAAAGCGATTTTTTTCTATATATCTTTCACTAATTGAATTTGTATTAAACACATTTTCACGACAGCACTAATACCCTTCTTGAGGCTTACCAGCCCTTGCCAAAACACCCTCATTGAAATTTTTTTAACAACTTTTGACTAGAGATGGGTCTATACCGTACGAAGTACTTCAATGAACTAGTGCTTCGTAATTCGCACGTTTTAAATCCTGCTGACGCTTCAATAGTTCAATACTTCACACCATATTCACACAAACTAGCAAATAACTGCTACGCCTGCAACGCAGCCTCACTCAGCAACGCACACAATTAACTGCGAACTGTGTATGTATAGAGACGAAAAAGTTTGCCACTAACTTCATGTAGTTCATTGATTCATTCAAGTGTGTACTTCGCGAAGTGTCACACTTCAAAGATTATTCGTTCAGTAACAGTTTAAATGACGACTTAACCGCACTTCATTGAACTACATGAAGTGCGAAGCGATTTCGACTTGCGTCGGCAGTGGGCCAATCAGTGGTACCAACATACTTCAAACGAAGCGTTCATAATTCTTAATTTTATTACATACCATATTACATTTAGACAAAATCGCATTCAGTCTGAGTTGGGACTCTTAAAGCAAAATGTAATATTTCTGAAAATTTTTTATCTCATGTGCTATTGTCAATTTTGTATTGAAAATAAATAAAGCATAAATTAAAATATGTACATCGGCACGACTTTTATTACAAAATATCAAAAAAACTATACAAATAATAATTTATATTTTTGATTCATAGTACAGTACAGTGTGTTATTATATTGTTATAATCAGATGACATTGCAGTAAAGTAAAACATATATTTTGATACCCTGCCTGCTACACTAGTATTTTACTGTATTATAGCAGACAGTGCCCTTCCGGTATAGTAATAAACAAAGTGTCGTGTTCAACATACTAATAAATATACATAAAGAGTAAATCAAGATGCGATTGGATAGCATATAAATACAATGTTCAATGTATATAAAAAGTAAAAAAATATTATATAAAGAGTAAAACAGGATGCAATTAATAGAATATAAATATAATGTAAAACATAAAATAAATGCAATGTACAATTTATAAAAAATTAAAAAACTAAGTAAAGTGAGAGTAAATAAGTAAATAACATACAAACTTATGTAAAATTGTAATTCTCAATATAAAACGATTGAAAAAAGTTCAGTTGAATGGCATACTAGCACAACTACACACAAGAAAAATGCAACAACATTACTGTTACTGTTGTTGTTCACTAACTAGCAATAATTACTTTTTATTAGCGAAGTTAGGATATTTTATAACACATCACCTCTAAGTAATTAAGTAAACAAAATATATAAAGCAAAAAATGTAAAGTAAGAATTAAAAATTGTTAAAATTTAGTTGTGTTAAAACTTTCTGGTTTAAAAAGTGAATGTCCTGGCGCTGTCTAGCGGGATTCGTTCAAAGTTAAATATAAAAATAAAAATAATAACTGTAAGCAAATCAATGTACAACAAAATATATATGTTTAGTTTTCGAAAAGGAGTGTATTTTTTGTATATGTTAATAAAAAAACAAAGACTTGTGGAACAACCCTGATATTTCTCGACAAACAATCGATGTATTTTTAAATAATTAATTATATTTATTTAATAATATATCTCCATGTGGCGCTAAACTGCTGCTGACTTCAAGTTGAATGCAACAATTTATCAGTGCTAAAACTGTACGTGCAAACTAATAATTTATCAAGGAACTGCATGTACGAGGCGCGTTTTTTTTTAAAAGAAACGTAAAATCATCTCAACAATTCTTTACTTTCTTCGGACGTCACACACCTTCTCAGCACAGTCGCCACCGTTATTAAGGTACTTGTTATAATGGGCCACCAATTTCGTCATAGAACTACGCCCCCTGGAATTAACACCATGCCTGTACTCCGTCTTTGAGTTCGTCATCGTCATCAATAGGCTTGCCACCAAGGAACCGCTGCAGATGAAGGAAAATATGGGAATCATTTAGCATCAAAAAAGGCGCCTCATGTTTCATGCATTCAAGAAACGAATCATACAGTCGGCAGAATGATCTATTGTCTTAAACATTTCAACCACTCACTGCAAGATGACCACACTATGTGATGTCTCTAACGTTGAATATGGTGAGTCAACAGATGATGGAAACCATTGCGCGTGCGCAACATCGCAACCGCAGCACTACACCGGGAATATCCATGGAACTGGTCCTCTTCCGGGTTAGAACTGCATTTTTTTAGAAGTTTTCCTTGGGGAAATCTAGGTCGACATTTCGGTACGGTAACACGTGCCGTTGTCGAAGCTTTACTTCAAAAGTTACCTTTCTTGGACCCAGGAACTATCCGCAAAAACTAAGAAAAATCTAGAAGAGATACCAGTTTCATACGCTAGTGCTTACGGAAACCCTAAATTAAACATATATACCTATATAAAAAATAAATAATAAGCCTTGGATGGTGAACACCAAACAACAAACAGAAGCGAAAATTAAAACAATAGATCACTCGTGTTATCAAAAAGTAAACAAGTTATTTTTCAACAATTTTAAAAAGTATTTTCTCAATTTACCTTACAACGTTCCACCATCTTTGAGAATTGAACACTTTTTTGTGTATTTTAGAAAACTCGATAATGCCATTTTTGTTTAAACCACTGCAGCTTCCGGAACAAATGGACGTCTTCAAATGCAAATTTAGATTATATTACTAAATAGCTGGGGACGTTCATAAATTGTAGTGTCGCCATAATTCGAGGCCAAATTTAAAAGCGTGATACAGTATTTTTTGTGGTGAATTTACGACATCCATAATTTTATGGTAATTTGCGAAAAATATTTAGAAGACACTTTGCTTTTTATGTTAATATTTATGTACTATACAAGTTTTCGTGGCTTAAGTAATCGCGTGATAAAATACATTTTGAATTCATAGCTTCGCTGTCAAGATTTTGCATCACGGTACCTACACAATTTTTTTTAAATCTGATATACATCAGCGTGCACTAAGCTTGGACTTACGAATGATGAATATTGGATCGCCGTGTGTGTGCTAGTGGACGTGGTATGTGGATATTTTTTTTATTTTAATATTAGAAAATATAATACATTTAATAATAATTATCAATAGGATATATATATATATATATATATATATATATATATATATATATATATATATATATATTTCTTTTAACATTTTTTTCTTCTCTGTTAGAGTAGACTCGTGTATAGAGAAGGAGTATATATAAAATAATTTATGTTTCAGTTAATCTGTGTACATATTTTTGTTACTTCAGATACAAATTTATAGTATTAAGGAAACACAACAAATTTATAGTATTATTGTGAAGTTGTAATTATTCAGAACATAGGTCTGTGATAAATTAAATATATTAATAATAAAGTTGTATCAATGTTCCCAAAATTTAATAAAAATGAATTAATAATTCAGGCGTCTGCTATCAGATTACTCAAAGGTATTTGAGATTCTGTAAAAATAAGGTAGATGGCTCTTTCAAATAATGGAACGATTAAATGTATTAATATCAAAAAGGTAACATATAAGTTCGAAAATTTGTCGTTAAAAATATTATCGCTGTAGCATAGTTGGATAATGCACCTTTCCCGGTTAGGAAAGAGATCCAGGTTCGAATCCCAGTGGCGCAACAACAATATTTTTCGATAAAGTTGATTTTATGTGTATATCTTTCTAATTAATATTTTTAATTCATATTTAAAATTTATAGTAATCTGTAATTGTTTTAATTGTGATGGGGAGATAGTTAAAAAATTTGATGCCTTGATAAATATAGTGATTTTGGGTTGCGGTATATTTAAGTTTTGGGATATCAATATGGTATCTAAATCTTGTAGATCGGAATTCACTTCTAAAATTTAATAGATTTTTATTTTTAAAAATTTGGATTACTGAATTTTTTTTGTATATGTTTATTATTTTAGGTACTTTGAAATCTGTGAAGAGTTGTATAGTCTTTTTTTTTAGAATAATTTTTATTATCATTTTTTGAGTGATTTATTATTGTGACATTGAAGTTTTATATGCTCCTCCCCATCCAATGATACCGTATTGCAAACGTAACTGTACAAACGCGTAATATATTATTTTCAGATTTGTAAGTGATAATATGTTTCCGAGTCTTAAAAATATGTAGGCAGTTTTCCTTATTTTTTTGTAAGATTAGTAATATCTTCTTTCTATTTAAGTTTGCAATCAATTATGAATCCTAGGTACTTGATACAGTATTTTTCTTCAATTGATGAACATTGGTCACAGAAGTCTTCTTGAGTACAGGCTTTTGAGTGAATTTTAATATTAATTTCAGTGTTACCTTTTTGTCGAATAGCAAATCGTAGAAAATATGTTTTATCAGTATTAATTGATAGTAGCTTATCATCCGTCCACTTTTTTATGGTATTAATATTCTCATTTGCAGATATATTAGCGTTATTCCAGGTTTCTTCATTAATTATTAGTACTGTATCGTCCGCATAAGATATTATTTTACCATGTAATTTGAGTTTAAATATTTCATTAGAGTATAAAATAAATAACAATGGTCCAAGTACCGTGCCTTGTGGTATGCCAAAGTGAGTGGTTTCAGATGTGCTATTGTATCCATTTATTTTTACATTTTTTTTTCGGTATGTTAAATAATATATTAGCCATGATATAACAATGGCACCAAGGCCAATATTTTTAAGTTTATTATGTGGTTTCTTGTGTGATATGCTATCAAAGGCTTTTCTTAGGTCTATAAATATACCAATGCATTTGTCACTGTCTTCTATATATTTATTTATTATTGAAGTTATTTTTGCAATATAATAGTTCCTAGCCCATTACCTACCTGTTTTTGTCCTCCACTGTATATCTCAGAGCACGACCTATTTCTGTGTGTTATCTAACGTTTCGAACTAGCTCAGTTGCACAGTTGACAAGTTATCTTCCTGCCGTGTTAAAATGATAATTTGTACTGTGAAATTGACGTAGGTGTATATAAATATAATATAAAAATTATCCAATATTATTAATTTGTTCAAAATTTGACAAAAATTAGCGAAATTGTGAACGGTCTAGGCTCGAATTCCGGTAGCAACTGAATATTTTTTCGATAAATAGATTTATTATGTATATCTTCCTAGTTGATTCATTTAATCGGGTAGGGAGGAGCGTACAATAATATAATGAACTAGGTAAAAATAATACAAAGAACAATTTAAAATATTTTAAAAAATATCAACTTTTTTGCAAAATTCCCAGTTCCCAGTATAGAAAACATTACCAAAAAAAAATCTCAATTAATCAATTAATTAAAAAAACTAACACTGTCAAATTTAAAACAAGCACATCATTAAGGTTTAAAAATAACTCTAAAATCCTTAAACGTAACACCAAACACTATCAGCAAAATTGTATATACTTAGAGATAAAAAATTTCAATAGCCTCCCTACACAAATTAAACAAATAAAAAATATAAAAGAGTTTAGAAAGAAATAAAGTGAACACTTCGGAAGCACATAATTATAAAATAAATAATATTATAGAACACTTCAGAAGCACACGAATAGACAATAAATAATTATAGACTACAAATGTATAACTCTCTATATAAAATTATTATAGTTTAACTCCCTCTCCAAGCACAAGAGCCAGTCTCTTTTTTTAGAGGTAAGCAAAAAAAAAACATGTAATTTTAATAATTTTATAAAAAAAATATATATTTCTATATTTCCAGCAAGAAAAAACACCAAAGTAACATAAAACGTGACGAGTACGTGTCACCACCAAAACAGTACATTACGTATTTAAATAATTTTGCGTTTGCGTTAGTTAGTCGGATTAAACTGTTCATTTTTGACGTGACAACGTCTTATAAATCGATGAACGCCTGCTGCACAAACGAAAAAACATGACTCATTGTCCCGTTTGTCCCGTTTGTCGCGCGATCGGCCTACCGTTCGGATTGTGCCGCATCTATCTCTCTTCCACTCGATTGGTCGAGGCGTCTGAGTAGAAAAGAGACAGCGGCAGCACACAACTTATACACCTATAGTACCTACACGTGATCTGTTTACAACTGTTTATAAAGTGAAGTGAAAAGTTAATGTGATTTTCATTGTTTATATTACAACAACAATTGCGGCAATAAAGGTAATTAATTCTTGCATATTAAAAATCTGATTAACGTATAACAAATATACTTTTAACATGTATAAAAGTTGTAAATAAATTGCTAAAAGCACATTGTTACTTGTAAATAAACTGTTCATCAAAGTAATAAACATATTTGAATTAATGAGTGCGAATAAAATATATCAATAAAAAATTGTAGATTTCATTTCACTCCTTCTTCGTATCCATACAAAATAATGATAATTCAATAAAAATGATTCCATTTTATTCATAAAAGTATGCAATCATTTCATCAATGTTTTCTTATGACGTTGTCACGTTAAACTATCGTCCGTAAACCGACTTTACAGACAACCAATTTTATAGATTATTTAACTTTGTTTATTAAAACCATCTAATGAGTCATTTAAAACATCAACCGGTTTTTTGGTTAGTTAACCTGACATCCTGAAGAAGGAATTATGTTTTCCGAAACCGGTTGATTTTTTAAATGACTTATTAAGTAGTCTTAATAAAAAAAAAGTTAAATAATCTATAAAAATGAACATAATAAACCAAGTACAATTTGCAAATATGAAATATGGTCCTTTTTTGATACTGGCCGTGGCCGCGCGGTGACCACTATATTTTTTATTATTATTTTACAATTTAATACAATGAATAGTTATTTTTTAAATAAAATTTCTTTCCGGTTTATCCATATTCGCTACAGTTGTCAAGCAAATCATATTAAAAATATCTTTTTAATATGAGAATGGGCATCGAATCCGTGACCCTTGTATCCAACTTTTTACTTGTAGACCACAGGCCGACCTAAATGAAATCACTAAATCTCTTTTGAGTCGTCTCACCTTCCCCGCTCATTGCGCTAACCAGTTTTCCTTGAAGTACTGACCCGAGATGTTACCAAGGTCGGGACGCTGATCATTGACCCCCAGAACCGACCTTCTGTAGGTCACCGGAAACCTTATTCAGCGCTGGATCAGCGCCAGCGGTCTGATTGGACCGCCGACTGTACCGTTAACTGTGATGTTCCATTTCTCTGTTACGTCATATATGTTAGGTTATAATAATTTTTTTAATGATTGAGAATTATACTGTTGCTTACGTTACTGTGTCTTTAATTTGAAACTCGGGTTTAATATATTGGGGGCCGCCAAATAAAACTTTATTATTGTTAAAAAAGAAATTAATGAGTCTATAGGGTCTGTGGTTGTAGAATAGGATTGACACGTAAGGAACTTAATTATGTGTTCGATGTGTGTAATCGTATCAGAAGGTTTTATAGATAGTGAGTGAGATTAACTATCTTCTAGTCTCACGCGTGTTAGTGCACATCGCAATGTACATGAATAAGGTATTTAAATAAAAGAGCTTACAACTTAAACTAATTACAACTTAAAAATGTGTCGTTTATTGCCGGATAATTTACGATGACTGTACGACGAATATAAGGTTAAATCCACGTATTTAGCTGAAGTGGCTCGCTTGAGATGTGGATGAAAGAACGGTCTGCGGAGAAGTGGTCAGCCAGCTCTTTAGACTCGTCCGTCACGTATTAGCATCTGCTTGTTGGTCAGTTCACTTCGGCCCTACATGGCAATATCTGTGGGGCGCGTGCAGGTTCACCACAAATCAATTAGAAATATGTACAAAAAAAATTGTAGGTTACAACCTGAATGGATCCTTGCATTTAAAAATGGAATATATATGAACCGTTTATAAAAGATTACGTATTATAGTTACTACAAGTATCGAGATACCAATTTCGCAATGTTAACCGTTTAAGATTCCAAAAAAATTGCGACTATTTGATGTACGTAGACTTTCGTAGTATGTAGATTTACATCTATTATTCCGTTTATTTTTATTTCATAGATTATTTCTGTATGTCTTTCTAATATATTCATCTAATTTATTTTATATATCGATAGTAATAGGTTGATGCATCCGCCGTTTTTAAAAAAATGTACTGTATTATTTTATTGTAAATTATATTGTAACATAACCGAAAACGAAAATAAACTCAAAACATATTGTGTACAATTATCAATCAGGGGTGTAGCCACCATCAACGTCAATTACTACTTCCCATTTGCTTGGAAGACCGTCAATTCCACGGGCGAAGAAGCACTGTTTTTTTGAGGCAATCTACGATTTGAGATTCTCGATCAACTCCTCCAAATCGTCATAGACTTTGCCGACCTTTTTTTCCAAGAGCGGTTGATGTGGTAGTCCGCGGGGGCCTCGTGGGAGAGTAGGGATAATAGGGGAGCAAATCCCATCTCTTGAGGGCGAGCGTCGTCGTGGAAAAATGACTGGGCAACTTTCCACCCTTTCTCGAAGTGGTACAGCATAACGTGGCATACATGTGTATATCGTGCGATACGCATTTTAATTTTCTATCCTAACCGTATTAAAAAAATTATATAATGACAAATGTCAAATAAACATCAAATTCGAAAAACAAAAACGTCTCATAAAAAATGGCGTAAAACTATGCATACTATGAAATACAAATTAAATGTATTAATTAGAAAGATATACATATAAAATCAATTTTAACGATAAATATTGTTGTTGCTACCGGGATTCGAACTTAGATCTCTTCCAATCCGGGAAACGTGCATTAACCGATTATGCTACAGCACACAGTATCCAGTAACATATTAGTATTAAAAATATTAAAGACCTATGTTCTAAATAATTACAACTTCACAATAAAAATGCAATTTCATTAAAATATAGAATTGGTGTTGCTTCAAGGTTAGATCACGTTTATTATAAATTGTGGTAGCGCGTGCCATTGTCAAGATTTTGCTTCAAAAAGTTACGGCACAACCGTACGCAACTGTGGGAGATTTTTATCTCCCGCGAACAACGCAATGCCACGTGTTATCATGTCGAAACGTCGGCCTAGGTTTCCTCTGAGAAACCATCTATAAAAAACGCTATATATCCTAGAAGAGACACCACTAACTGACGATACTATTGCTGGCGGAAACCTTAAATTAAATATGTAAAAAAATGAAGTAACTCCTTTTAAATCGTAATCGATTATCAAAAAGTAAATACTTACCAAAAAAATATATACCTTAGTATTAATTTGGATGGTGTAATATGAAGAAATATTACAAAACACATGACCTCTTACACACCCAAAAAAGGTGAAATTCAACGTATACTATTTAAATACGAAATCTATTTATTTATTGAGGGTTTTACATTGTATTGTGGGTGGAATAAAAAATAAATGAAATTTTATCTTTGTCCATATAAAAACCAATAGTGTCTTCACACACCACCACATCTATACAAAAAAAATATTTTTTCAATGTACTTGACTGCTAGGCGAACTGCAATGTTGTAAATCTCAAGCGAAAGACACTTAGGAAGAAAATTACTTAACACTTCTGCAAAAGTCAGTTAACAAAAAAAAAAATTAATTATGTATCTACAAATTACAATTACTTTACTCAACGTGCATAGGTAGATTTCGATAGAAATGTCTCACGACGCGACATTTAAAAAAATTAATGCACTTTCTTCGAGCGTGACCGTGAGATCCCGAAACCACCCACCGGCGAAAAGTTTATTTATACATATTTACATAATATAATGCGACACAATAAATTTTGTACGCACGAAAAATTGAGCTTGTAAATATCTCGGCTAAGTTCGTTAGCCGGCCTAATGCGCAACCTTGTTTCAAAATGGCGGCTGTTTAATCTGCGACTAGAGAAAAATGTAAAAAAAACACACTTTCACACACATATAAATCTAACTAATTCTCGCGTCCACTGCCGGAAGAAATTTTTTTGAATTTCAACTTTTTTAAATTTTTTAATATTTGCCAAACTGCAAAACAGTTTTGCAAGTTGCAAGGATTGCTCTTCACATAGTAATTAAAGAAATTTTATTAATATTTTTTTGTAGAATATTGTTCATTAATATGAGACTTTTTTGTTTCTGTACAGGTGAAGATCCCCAGGACGCACTTCAGCTGCCAGGGCAGAGGATCAGGATATTACGCTGATCTGGAGACTGGATGTCAGGTAATTCATTATTTATCAAGACGCTTTAAACAGACGTAATTCGAATTATTATTATTATTTATTCCAGAAGCGTGTAATGGAAGTTTTTACATATTTTTACAAGCCTAATTATGTAAAATAAAATTTTACAATGATGAAATAAAGCTCGGATGGTACAAATAAGATATAAAAAAATCTATTTTAAGACAAAAATGTTAACAATTTAAAGACTCGATGTTTCTAGATGTTTTTAGCTTTGAAACTATACAATATACTTAACAGCAATTAGAAATCTTAAATATGAATTAAATATATTAATTAGAAAAATATACGTATAAAATCAATTCTATCGAAAAATATTGTTCTTGTGCCACAGGGATTCGAACCTGGATCTCTTTCCAAACCGGGGAAGGTGCATTATCCAACTATGCTACAGCGATGATATTTTTAGCGAAAAATTTTCGAACCTACATGTTACCTTTTTGATATTAATACATTTAATCGTTCCATTATTTGAAAGAACCATTTTACATGTTTAAATTTCTAATTAATACATTTAATTCATATTTAAAATATCACAGACCGTCTGTTCTGAATAATTACAACTTCACAATAAGAATGTGTTCTCTTAATAATAAAGTTGTATCAATGTGTCCAAAATTTAATAAAAGTGAATTGATAATTCTGGCATCTGCTATCAGATTACTCAAAGGTATTTGAGATTCCGTAAAAAATAAGGTAGATGATAGATTTACTTGTGTGATTTAAGAAAATAATAAAATATTCAAAACACAAAATTTCTCATATAAAAATGAATGAATATATAACGCATTAAAAAATTCATTTACTTGCCCCTTTAAATATTACTTTAAGTAAGTAAGTAAGTAATCCAGAAATATTTCAATAGAATTAAAAATGAAATAATATATTAATCGGAGACTACAAAATATAAATTCAAAATTTCTTGAAAACATAATCAGATGATAAAGCAAAAATGGTAACGCGTTTCCTCCAATAGGAAATAACGATCAAATATTTTTTCGATAGATTTCGATTTATTCTATATGATTAATTTAATTTGTATTAATAATAAAGAATGTTGTTATTCCATAAAACGTTAATTCTAAATGGCTGACCGTGTTTCAGGTATACCACATGTGCGACGGCTTAGGGAGACAATTCAGTTACTCCTGTCCCAACACAACTCTATTCCAGCAGCGGATGCTGATCTGTGACCATTGGTACATGGTTAACTGTTCCATAGCCGAAAGGGACTACAGCGCCAACCTCCTCATAGGTAAGAACAGTAAATTATCACAAAGTCTTCCTACTCTCTGATACAATTCAAATGTTTTAATTGACGATGGCTCTCCGAAACAATAGTAACATTCCTCTTCTTTCGCTTCTGTCGTTATGTGTTGTCAGTACAATATAGATAAAGTTTTGACAATAATTTTATTCATTTATGTACCATTATTTGAAAAAATTGTTTCTACACTCGTCTGGTTCCACATTTGTCAGACCCTTAGGAGTGGATTAAGAACGAATCTAGAGGTTCCACTTTATTTGATTTGATCTCCCTGGTGGTTAGATATGGATTTTTCTCCAACATGGACCGCAAAATGTCATCATTGATTTTAGATAGTCCAGATCAAAAATATATCTGAATGGTAAACCATATTTGGCATGCACAAATACTTACAGCATCTCTCCCAAACCCTGCACGCAAGTTTTCTCATACAACAGATGAACTGTTGCCTTTTTGGAATTCATACAAAATACTAGTAATGATTGAAGCGTTATTTAAATCATTATTGTGCTTGTCTTGGATTATAACGATGATTGGTAACTGATTGTTCTTAATTCTTCAAGCAACTCTTTTACAATATACAACATGTAGACAAAGTAATAAGACCTCCCACAATGTCTGTCTACACTGTTTGATGCCTGTTTTACTTGCATGAACCTACTTATATCATACACCACTTAACTTTCCCAACAAGCCAATAAAATTCTGAGATAATCGTAATTAAAAAATCAAAACTAGATGACCATTTGACCTAACAATATTGATGCTTGTCTTTATAAAACAATTTTTTTTCATATGCAGGTCAGAGGGATAAGCCTTTTGTTTCTGATTCTGAAGACCATCAAAGAACTCCGAGACCAGATATTCTTTCAGCCCCGTACGCCCAAGGATTCAACAACTACGGAGGATTTCAAGAACAAGTAAGACTATTTTATTTACCTAAATTTAACGAATCTAATGACACAAAGTGTGACATTTCATATTTTATGCTTTTCCCAAACTAATTTATAATAATTTTTCAACTGCATTTTTTGGCAAATCTATGTTCACAACATTATAAGAATCACATATAAAATCTATTAGTAATTTTAAAAGTTAAAATATCACTTTTCTTTATTATGTACTAATTATTTTCTATATTATTTTGTTCCTAATTGTCATGGCAGCTATTTTGTGGTACAAAATAATTATTAAAAATTTTTAAATTAATCAAACTTTATACAAATGTGCTATATACTCAACTAAGTGCTAAGTTGATGATAGGGACTGCACCTCTCGAAACTATAGTGCTCAGTATCATATCAGTACAGTTTTCTGGACTAATCTGCAGGATCCATCATCAGAACTGATGAAAACCTAAGAACATCAATAGTACTCAGTTGTGTAAGATACTAAGCTTTTCTAACTAACACACCATCATATTATTTCCCACAAAAGTATAGCGCCCCGTTGTAAGCAGAAAAAATAGTGCCATATTCTTCTGTCTTGACACACGACTCTCGACTCATCATGATTGTTAAGGCTTCCAACAGAACTATCTTCAGTCATAACTAGGTTAAGCAAATTTGGTTTGTCTGGCTACGCCAAGTCTTCTGCGGATGTCCTCTATTTCTGATGTCATCAACACTTGCACCACATATATTTTTTACTATGCTAAAATCAGGTTTGCACGGCTAAGTAACCTCATTTTCTCTGCATTCAGTCTACTTTCATTCTTCTTAGCACCAGGTTTTACTGCTATTACCTAATATTGTGAAATACTATCATATAATGTTTATAAAATCTAATTTTGATTACAGATTCCTACTGGTTCGGGGAAAGGAATTTTAGATAACTCAATCGCTAATGGAAATAACGATTTAAATGATGAAGTTCAACAATTTCCTCTTCCCACACACTGGTCTACAGAATTAACTAACTTCAACCGCTTCACTACTGCTGCTCCTCCCGGTGTTCGCAAAGGATTCACTAGACGGCCAATCGTCATCACCAATGCGAAGGAAAATAACTTCAACAGTAACAACAATAGACTATTATCACAAAGCACCGAGAACACAAAAGTCATAAGCCTTTTCGAACGAGATCAAGATGTCCAACAACCGAGAAGAAATATCGCAAAATCGCAAAATGATCAAAATATACCAAGTACACAAATGCAAGACATTAACTTATTTGACAACAATGCCGCCGTGACTCCACCATCAAAATTCTTCGATCCGCCGTTCTTGAATTCAGACTCTTCACTCCCTGTGCAGGAAGTAAACATATTAAAAAGTACAACAGTCAAATCAATTTCTTCTTTCAACAATGAATTATTAAGTGATTTTTTGCTGCCGGTTTCACTTGAATCGTCAGATGAAAGCCAGCACTCGAATGAATTAAATAAAAACACAGATGCTGTAATAAATTTTATCAACAGGTTTAATCCTGATGAAGAACAATCCAAGCCAAATATTCAAACAGATAAAAAAATATTTACTTCTATTGACAAAAATAAAGTCCTTCCTAGTAAAACATTTGAAATTCAATCATCGTCAGAAACTGCCGGCTTTGTGACTCAACCCGGTGTTAATAATATAATTCCAGTTAAACCGCAAAAAAAATCTCAACCTGACACCGATCCTGATCCATCAATTCAGACAGGGTTTGGACCAGAAGAATCATTTCAAAGTAAAATATTAATTAACTCCCAGGAGAACATAGAAAATGGAGGCATCAATACAAAAGAAACAAATGTTGAAAACAATAGTGAAATTACTCCGTTGATTCTTGAGCTTCAACCTCCGAAGGTGGAATATTCAGAAATTGCTTCTACGACTATGGGTCCCATTATTTATTACGAATGGAAGTGGGCTGCACCGGCTATGGAGCTAGAACCTCCATTCCCACCTGCCGAAAATGATAAAAATAAAAGGCAAAATGAAGGAGAAAACAATATAAAATTAGAAGGAAAACCTGATTTCGCTCAACCGAGGTCTTCAATTACTAAACCAGCGGTGCAAGTCACTGAAAGGTCCACCTCAGATCAGAGTACAAGCGAAGGAAACGATCAGTACAAAGTGTCGCCATATTTCATCCCTGACTACGTGTTTCCTCTGGATAAAGAGCATCCCGGATATGATGAAGATGGTGCCATCACATCCTTCCAAGTGAGAATACCACATGTAATAAGTGACAACGAAGCGCATCCTTACTACGGGGAGAATGCTCAATGTCCACAATGTCATCCATCTTTTGTTGTCCCTGGAACGTGCAAACCTTGTGTGATGATTCGGCGTTGAATGCTTCTTTTTTATTTAGCATTCTATGTCAGACAATGTTGTGTTTCTACATGAAGTAGCTTAGTGAATTTCAGTACAATGAAACAATAATAGCATTCAAAGTGTAATGAACAAACTGTTCTAAACTATATAGTTATATAAGTCTTGCCAATGTTGTTTTATAGATTATATAGTCACATTGTAAATAATATTTTAAAAGTTTAAACAATATTTTAATTTAGTTTAAGAACACACAGAGTCTGTAAACATAAGAATTCAACTTCATATTCATGTATTATTCCTCAGTCCTTTCTTACCTCAACATTTAAACATCAAGAAAACCGTGAAAAAGAATTGTTTTAGCTGTTTTTAAAATTATGCGCAGACTGTTTACAGTTTTAATAACTCATTCAGCCGTCATGAGTGTATGTTTTTATATAAATAATGTTTCATAGAATAGAATAGAATAGTAAAGTTAATTTAAATGTATAATAAGAAGTTTAGTAGATATGTGTTGCGAGGATTTTCAAAATACTTGTATATTTTTATTTATTTATTATTTTTAATACACTCATACGTAAGGAATTGACAAATTCTAATTGTTTCATTACTTTTTATATCATTATCGTTCAAATGATGCTTTATAATGAAACACGATCTGCACTAGGAAAGATGAATGAATAATGGCTGTAGACATCTAGTAAAATGGCTATAACCTAACATTTTAGCCTTAGCTTTGCGCTACCTATCCAGATTCACACTTTACAACATGGATTAACATGATTATAGTTAATAGCACGCGAACCATAAAAAATAAGTCTTCTTTTGAAGTAAATAAATATTCAGGAATGAAATTTTGTTTCATCAGAATGTTTCCGTAGGTTTTATTATGTATTGGGTATATTTATTATCAGATAATTTGAATGTTTGAAACTAAGATGTTTGCACTAAGATATTTTGTTATTTTCAACATTATAAGGTAAACATGATTAGATTACATTAGACTAGACATTTCATAAATATTTTTAAAACAGTCATGTGTACATATTAAACCAATATATGAAGGATGTACACGAGAATCATTAATGAAATAGACGAGAATCATTAAAAAGAAGTTAAAGATGACCAAATTATTCATGAGTAAAAAAAAAAGGTTGCCGATCGTAAACAAAACATTCAAATAAATTATGTATAATTTTCATTGATATAACTGATTCACATTTTAGACATTATTACAAAATTACCATAACCCAGAGAAATAATATAACCCGAAGCCAACAAAGTCAAACATTGAGACCTGAACACCCTAGACAGGCAACTGGTTAAAAATTCACTTTACACATATTGTATCATATTTTCCTGCAGTTTTCTTGTCTGTTTATAAATAATATGTTGTTTGTTTTTTTCTAAACAATGTTTATATGATTTTATTTTATTTATTTATTGTTTTGTAATTTTTGTAAATTAATTGTGTGACTTGTACCACTTTCATCTGAATGTCATCCTAAAACTCCAAAATCCAGGAACCGAGAAGGCTGAGATGGTTTGTTACATTTGTATATTATTTCTTTATAATATTGATCACGTTAAATAGTAATTTTACAATTACATAATTTGATATTTACTTTTTTTCAATGAATCACTGTGTTTCGAATAAAACTTTTATCAATTATATCAAAAAGAACCCTTCAGTGAGGGTTCTATGAATTCAATAAAAATTTCAAATACTTAACAGCAAATGTTGGTTTTATATTTTTAATACCATAAATAAATGGATTACTCTTCTGCCTATTCCTATTCCTGGCCATAATCTACTATATTGACTATCAGTCATTTGTCACACCAGCAGAGGAATTGCAAGAATTGGTGATTTCTATACAGAGAGTATTGGATGTAAGTATTGTAGAATATAAAGAAAATACCACAAGGATGCTTGCAAAATGCAGTAGTTGGTGAAATTAAAATTATTTTCAAAGCCTACTGCTTATATTTAAAAACATGAAATGGCGGTGGATTTGACCGGAATCCAAATCCACCGCCATTTCAGTCGGCATCGACGCTAGCGACAGTGCTGCCGGCTGCTGCTACAAGCCTGGCTCAGAATTCACCCCTAGGCAGTCTCTCCAGGTTCAGCGTTTCACAACGGCGGTCTTGCCGGCTCGCGAGAGCCGAGCGAGACCGCCAACCCGCTTCACATCATTTCATATCGTAATACACACGCACCTTCTACATCATTCATTCATTCATTTCATTCTATGTCTTCTTTGTTTCCATCATAATGTAATAAAACCTCAACACGCGCAAACAAACGTATCTTTCATTTAACCACCGGCATAACCCCCAAATATATGATAATATGATATGCGTGCGTGAAATAAAACATCATATCATTAGTCTTACATTATTTCAAACCAAGCGAAGCATGTAAAGCATTATAGTTAGGCTTACCGTGCGTCCCAGTTTGACTGGGATTATCCCGATTTCACACATTGGTCCCGGTGTGGCATTTTGTCCCGGTCATTGCGGGTGCGGTGCCTGAGCTCCCCCGCATTGCGCGGCTCTCTGTGTCTTCGCGGGCAGTAGTTTACGCTCGGCGGCGTGCAGTCAGTACTTCGAAATAAGCTGTACTTAACTAGAATTTCTGCGAAATAATTTGAATTGAAATGTGTATCTCATAATATTCTTATCACGATTATTGTAATTTTATTAAGATTTTAGTATTCTGTCAGATAAATATTTTATTTCGCTTTATTTCTCAAAATATAAAGTTAGATACAGCTTATTTTAATATACCGACTACACGCCCCTGTTTACACTGATCACTTGCAGTGTAATTACGTACTTATTAGTAAGGTGATACAGCAGCGCGTAATTTAGTTCAGGTTTTGACCTGACCCTTTTAAAATTATGTTAAAAATGCTGTAAAGAAATTACAAATTTACGAATGAACTACATAAAGTCTACCCATTTATAAAAAAGCGTTGTGGCGAGGACAGCAAAATTAATTTCTATTGCACACGATGGGCGAGCATACATTAAAGATCGTGTAACGGTTGTCGCAGCTCTTCATCTATTAAAACATTTTTTTTAAATGATGATTCCATTCAAGATGATTTAGTTACTGCGGTCAAAGAGGCCACCTTACACAGTGATGCACGATATGAGCTTCAAAACTTCTAACTGTACATCCAAACTGATCTCAAAATTTGGTGCTGCAAGAACCAAATGTGAAGCCATAATTATCCCGGTTTAAATAATAATGTCCCAATTTAGAGCTTCATTATGGTTATTGTAAATCGTTATGTGACTGTGATTAAGAGGATGATTGGTAACTAAGATTTAACCGATAAAGGTTTATTTTCTAGTGTGCCAGTCATGGTCCATTAATCATCATTACAATCATAGATAGACTATAGATATACTGTTACAATTGAATACAATAAGAAGAAACTAGAGCTTGTATTATGAAAAACAAATGTCACCATGATGGGCTCACTTTGTCAATCTTGGATTCAAAGATATCCATTATTTCAAAGTTAACTAATTTAAACTTAAATCAAAAACTGTCATTGCATTAGGTGGGTATTATTTTTTACAAGTTTTTAGTACAAGTAGGCACTGAATTCACAAAGAGGTTCTTTACCTACCTACAGGGACGTGAAAGGACATATTAATTTTCAAACGTACAAGTATTCCAGTTTTGCCAAAACATAAGTTTGACATTTATGGGTACTGAATATAGTCACCGTTGTTACACGTATTGTATATTTGTTTGCTTACTTTTTCATCACATATTTTTCTGAGATAACTGTGGTATGAATTTTTTTGGGATGGGGAAGGATGTATATTTGTTGTTTGTATATTTTGCTTTACTGCTTTCATTTTTAATTAGCAGAAAAGCAATCTAGACTGCTGCTTCATTAGGAAATATGTTATTTAATAATCATAGTTTGATTTTTAAATTTGAATTTCAGACTTTCGCCCTTTGTAGGTTTGTAGGCCCTAGGCACAGTACCTACTGTGAATTCATAGAGTATGGCGCAACGGCCAACTCTATAAATTCGAACTATCTGGTATCCCCCCTGAGTAATCAAAATCATAGCTAGCTTTCTTTCAAAAATATTCTACAGTTAAACTTAAAGGATCTCTTTTTTCTAGACGTCTCCTGTGCTCAAGAGTTCTGTAAGGCTCCCTCCTGCCGTCACTATTATTTTGCATCTTCTCCAGTGACATACCCCCCCATTAGACCGTAATGTCAATATAGCCCAATTCGCAAACAACACCGCGATTTTATCCACCTCCCTTAAGTCCACTCTAGCAATCCGTAGAGTACAGCGACAAGCCACCCTTGTAGAGGATTGGTGCAAAAAGTAGCGAGTCGATATAAACTCATCAAAGAGTGCCACCACTCTTCTTGCGTAGAGTAACATGTCATGGGTCCAATATAAAGATATTCAGAGAGAAAATCCCCTGAATGTGTGACGTCAAATACCTATTTTGTGTCAGGTGTCACGATGGACTCTCAACTCACATGGCTCAAACACATAAATGATAAAGTTAACACTGCATCATGTGCACTCTCAACCCTACATCCATTCCTCGGCAGGAATAGCAAACTTGCCACAGACAACAGCTCCTCCTATCCAAAATCATCCTAAATCCTATACTCACTTACACAGCCCCCATCTGTAGCCACGCAGCCTATACACAAACGAAACGACTATAGATCTTTCAAAACACCCGGCTGGAGACACCACATTGGATAAGAATCACGACTCAGGTATTCCTCCCATAAAGGATTTCATAAAACATCTCTCAGAGCGTTTTCCTCCTGCCGATATCCCCCAGCACCAAAATCTCACACTAAATATCCTCGCCGCATACAACATAAACATCTCCGTGCACTACAAAAAACCTAAAGATGTCCTTTTTTAGTTAGTTTTAGTACTGCCCCAAGTTAGCACCCCCTGTCCAATTTCTTGCAGTAACTAATCTTAAATAATACAACACCTCCCATTTTTAAACCACCCCATAAGGTATACGGGGTCCATATGCACCCGGTATTATGCAGCAATGAGATCAAAGTCCTAAGTGGAAGAGCAAAATTTAAGAGAGGTTATAATATTATTTATCTTATTTTACAAAATTGGTGTAACATGGACATTGATGGAAGCAACAGGTGTATTTTATACCCCTTATTAAAGAATCCTCATATATTGAATTTTTATTCAAAATATCTAGAACATATTCTTTTCCCACCTCCACAAATAAGTCATTAAAATAATTAACAACCTTCTTTAATTCATCTAACACACCAGTCAAAGTCCTTCTATATTTAAATTATTAGATAGCTATTAACATTTTATGTTTCTGAACAATCACTAGTTGATAGTTTTTTTCTTATTTGATCCCGCGTTTTTATAATTTTTAGCATAGTAGAGATTCTTAGGTGTTTATGTATTAACTTCCCGCATAAATTTCGATAGTCTATATATTTTGATTTAATCTCCATATTAAGTGGATAGTTTTTTACATTTTAATGTAATTTATTCTATGCTTGAATTGATTTATTAAAATACACAACAATCGCATTGAGCAGCTGAGATTCATGTAGATTTTGTGTTGTTAAATCAACTGTTGGATGATTTTGGAAAAGAATATGCAGAACTAATTTAAATGTTCTTGTGACTTTATATTTTTCTTTAAGGCTAAAAATATTTCAATTCTAATTAATTTCTTTGTGTATCTTATACTGACCGTAACCACATTTAATGTAAAAACTATTACTCCCTTTGAAAGAAAATTAGTGAAACATGAAAATCTGTTACCGTTGTTGGTCACTAGGTTTTTTAATGGATATAAGAAGACTTCTACAATCTTTACAATACAGCGTTTTAGGAAATTTTCTTACTCTGAAATATTATACAAAACATTTTCATGAAATAATAGCAATGATGAATTTCCAATTATTTTTTTTAATTCTGTTTGTAACACTTTATCACTGTCGTTACTCAAATCGTTTATATTTTGGGACTGTCTTTTCGATCTAAAATTAAATATTGTCATACAATCAAAAAAATCTAAACAATGTCGCTAAAAATATTGTCGCTGTAGCATAGTTGGATAATGCACCTTCCAGAGAAAGAGATCCAGGTTCGAATCCCGGTGGCGCAACAACAATATTTTTCGATAAAATTAATTTTATATGTATATCTTTCTAATTAATATATTTAATTCATATTTAAAATATCACAGACCCCTGTTCTGAATAATTGCAAGTTGACAATAAGAATGTGTTCTCATAATAAACAATTTCTTTTGTCCATCTAAACTAACGAGTGTTTGAGTTACTATTTCATCCATTATGCACTAAAAGTGCAATTCAATATGATTTTGTGATCATTTATACGTTAAAAAATGGTGCACACAGAGATGAAATTTGGAATAATATGTAATTATTTTTGTATTTTCTTGTCGCCGGCACCTCATGCAATTTCATGTTTAAACCCCGCTAAAGCACATTATATTTAGTGATGAACTCAAAATTACGAACTGTGAGTCAATCACTGATATTTTTGAGTCACACTCACTATCAGTGATTGCATATCTGAGAATATCGTGATTCGTGAATAATTTTTTCATTTTATTTATATTTATCGTGATTCGAATTCAATACAATATTCATGAAGGAATGGCGTTATAACTCGTGATAAGTGCCATCTAGTAGATTCTGGCAAAACGTTTTCATTCTCATTGTAATGATATTAAATTATATATACTAGAAAATGTTCTTTACGCAAATAAAATTAGAATAATATTAGTAAATACGCTCAGAATTATGTTTTTTTATTTATTTCGTGTAATGTGATATCGTGCGGCGCACGCGTATTAGTAACGAAACTGTGATCACAGTTTCACAGTTTTCAATCACTGATATTATCGAATATCAATCACAATCACACCGGTGAGTCAAGAGTAGCATTTTTTCTCATCACTAATTATATTATAACCACCCAAGAGAGGTTACTTCACCCCCACCGGGTCGGTACTCAGGAACACCGCGGGAAAGCCTTCTGCAAACCCGCAGCACTCACTTCTTGAAGATCAGCCCCTTTTCAGGGGCACAAAAAAAACTTTTTCTTTAATAACTAAAGAATTAGCAATGGCCCGACCTTTGTTTATACAAATACAACATTTCGACCTCTCATCCATATCATGACAAACAAATAGGTTTTTTTTTTATACCCCGAAGTTACGCGATAGTTGAGACCGACGAAAATTGCTTAACTCGAATTCGCGTAAGTCGGAGCACAACTTTGCATATAAATACATACAATTTTATTTAATTGGGATCAAGGACTAACAAAAGCACTAGTTTAGAAGAAAAATATTTAATAAAATTGCGGTTCTGTTAAAAAATAAACGATTTACGTAAATAAACGATTTCGATGCCAATGGTTACATAAAATCTAACAAATTCGTCTGACGAATGCCTTATTTTTTCACGCAGAATTTCTTCGTAGCAAGCTAATATTTTTTTTATTCCTTACTTTGTAGCTATAACGCGTTCTTCGTTGGAGTCTTTTCAAAAAATTTTAACCCATTTTCAATTGAGCTGCAATTGACTTGCAATTGTCGTGTGCTTTTCTGGTGGAATTGAGTCTGAAGTGTCTTCATTGTCGTTTTGCTTACTGAACCGCGCAAGTCGGGATAGCGTAAGCCGGGGTTTTACTGTATTTGATACATTTTTAAATCCCAGTAATATTATTTTAATATATCTTGCGTTCAATAGAACATTTTTCAGTAAATCTTCGATTAACGGACCAATTGGGGGGAGGGGGTATCTGTTAAAGCCGAAAGTCCATTATATAAAAATAGGTTTAAAATAAATCAAAAAAATTTTTTTGAAAATATGTACACTGTATTTAGATATAAATAAACAATACAAAACACAAACAAAATTCGGATTCACACTTCACTCTTCATAGAGTGTGGATCGTTTTCCAGTTGCTCCAGTGCGATACCGTGCATCATCAGCGACTCCGTGTGCGATACCGTGCGCCATCTGCGATACCTTGCAGCGTTTGTCGCGATACCGTGCGCAGCCGCGTACAGTACCGTGCGCCGCATTCCAAGCGGCAAATATTTTTCCAGTGCCGTGCGCACTTGGGAAAAAACTTTCCTAAAACAATAAACTAACTTTTTTCAAATCAGTGACAGTGACTACGCTACAGCAGTGGGTAAGTACACTTTTTTAATACCATCACCCGCCGGGACTGGTTCAGTGCGATAGAACCAGTAAATTCACTGTTGAAAACAGTAGTGCGACAAACATTACTCTGGCATCCCCGACACTGTCGGGGAAGCTCTTCCATCTGCTCAGGGCCAACATGACCTCGAGACAGACGTATTGGCTGATGGAGGACGGGTCCTTCGTCGCCACACCCCCTGACATTATCGCGAGTGCTCCATCTGCCATGGAGGTTACAAACACCACCGCCGTAGCCTCAACCTCGGGCAGCCAGTTCCCCGCCCTGCCACCCCCCCCTCCTCCTAGGATTTCGGCACTTCCTCCGTGGGAAACACCGAAACACACAGCTAAGCGGGTTCGCCCAAACCCAGCTTCCCCACCCACGACCCTGAACCGTTACTCGTCCCTCAGAGAGGTCCGAGACGAGAGCGTGCCATCACCAGCGACAACCGCCAACAGCCAGTCGGCCTCGCCTCCGAGGCACGCGACGCCCCGCACGGCGCGCACGCCACCGGTTATAATCAAAACAGATAACCTCACACATCTGCAATTACATGAGTCAGTCAAGACTCATGTTAAAGGCGCTTTTACCATCAAGTACAACCGGGGCGGCACAGCGGCCGTCCAGGTCCAGTGCTTAAGCGACCACAAGGCACTCGTGGATGGGCTGAGAGGGGGGGAACGAGGTTTCCACTCCTTCACCCCTGATGCTGAGCGCATGAAGCGCACGGTAATCCGCGGATTACCGCTGCTTGAGGTCGAGGACATTGCGGACGACCTCAGCCTCCAGGGTTTCGCGGCCACTCGGGTCGTAAAAATGTCCACACCTAGGTCAGAGCTCCCGCTCTACCTGGCATACTTCGCCCAGGAGGTGGACATGGGGAAACTTCGAGCAGAAGTTTCCGTGATCTGCTACTGCAGGGTTACCCTGCAGAAGTACAAGTCAAACTTCTTGCAGCACGGCACGCAGTGCTACCGTTGTCAGAGTTTCGGTCATGCGTCCCGAAACTGCAACCACACACCGAGGTGTGTGAAATGCCTGTTGCAACATTCCACCGCCGAGTGCCCCAAGACGACCCGAGATGAGCCGGCCGCCTGCTGTAACTGCGGGGGCGCGCACCCCGCCAACTACAGGGAGTGCCCGCGACGTAAGGCGTACGTGGCGAAGCTGCAGCCCCGCCCGGCACAGAGAAGAGAAGCAGCTCGGCCCAGCGCGGCCCCGAGGGTCTTCCACGCAGCTTCCGATGGAAGGCAGTGGTCGAGGGTCGTACAGGGTGCAGCGAGCGACCCTCCCGCTGCCCAAAACCTCCACATCGAAACGCAGGTATTTGCCGCCTCCCAACCGCCGCGCCCGGTGTCCTCCATTTCCCCGCCACCACTGGCCAGCCAAACCAGTGGTCAGCCCGACTTTGAATTTGCACATTTCGCGGCAATCATGCGTCTCGTAATGAACGCTCGCGATAGATTCACTCTATGCACAGATGACTTCGAACGCGCCATGCTGTGCGTCGAATTACTGGGCTCGCTCGGGCGCCCCACAGTCGCGATCACCAACTAGAATCAGTAATGGCGCACAACGATTGGGGAGTTCAAGTGATTGCGTGGAACGCTCGTAGTGTCCGGGACAAAATCGACGAGCTGATGGCTTCTGTCGTCTACGGTGAGGCCGATATCGTGCTACTTTCGGAAACGTGGTTGAAACCAAACCAACCACCGTTAAAAGTCCCAGGCTTTGACGTGTACCGAAACGATCGAGAGCTGGGCCCCGCCGGGGGTACTGCCATACTCATAAGAGATGTCATTCCGCACACGCGGATGCACATACCGCCTCTCGACAGTCTGGAGGCCACGGCTATCAGGGTCCACATTGGCGGTCGAGACCACATCCTGGTCGCCGCATATAACGCCCACGTGCTGTCGCGCCGTGACATCGACACAGTCATGGCACTCGGCACGACAGTGGTCGTCGCCGGAGACTTCAATGCAAAACATTCGCACTGGAACTGTCACCGCGCGAACGCAAATGGGCGTACTCTATACGCACACATGGAATCGCATGAATATGCTGTCCTGGCCCCGGAATTTCCTACTTTCTTTAGTCCGAGTTCTAATTACCCAAGCACGCTCGATATTGTTCTGGCCAAAAACGCCCCCCTCGTGGGAGAACCGACAAGCGGCGACGATCTGTCGTCTGACCATCTGCCGGTCTACTTTCAAATCAACGGTGCGACGGCGCGAACCGCTCGCACCCAGCGAAATTTTAAAAACGCGGATTGGCCGAGCTTTAAAGAGCACATTAATAAAAACATATACCTTACAACCGACACGTTTAATACACATGAAGACATCGATAATGCGATCGATTCACTCACGAAGATAATTCAAAGCGCTAGAGACACCCACATACCGGTCAAGGAGGTGAGACCGTACACCCTACCACTATCAGATGACATCAAAACACTCATCACAGACAAGAACAACAACCGCCGACACTATCAGCGTTCTCGTGACCCCGACTATAAAACACTCTATAATCAGCAGATGAAAGAAATTCAATTTAAAATCAAACAACTGCGTAATACTTTCTGGGAGAAAAAACTCAAGTCACTGACCACTGCGGACAATTCTCTATGGAGAATGGCCCAGGCCATCAGGCGAAAGAAAACGGTCATCCCACCACTTATCGTACCGGGGCGCTCGCAGCCCGCGCTGTCAGATTCAGAAAAAGCCAACGCCCTGGCGGACGGCTTCGAAAAAACATACACAGTCACCGACGGAATCGGCGACTCCGATACTGAGAAGCTCGTATCCGACGCGCTCCGGGATTTCAATGCGGCGCAGCCCACTGAAAACGATACCGATGACCTACGATTGACTACCCCAGTCGAAGTAAAACGCATCATCAAAAGATTAAAGCCGCACAAGGCCCCGGGCTTGGACAGCATTCATAACATTCTATTGAAGCACCTCCCTCAGAGGGCCATAGTGCACATAACTAAAATATTCAATGCTTCATTGCTGCTGGGATATTTTCCCAAACAGTGGAAAAAGGCCAACGTCCTCCCTTTTGCGAAAGCAAAAAAGGACCGCTCTTGCCCTCTTAACTATCGACCGATCAGCCTCCTCACGACTCTCAGTAAAATCTTTGAAAAAATTATTCTCACCCGTCTGGTGACTGTCACATCGTGCAAGGGCACTATCCCCGGCGACCAGTTCGGATTTAGAACTGGCCACAGTACGACCCAACAGCTGGTCCGGGTGGTCGAGCAAGTGTCGATGGGCTTCAACTGGAATAAGAGCACAGCAATGGCGCTCTTGGACCTCGCGAAGGCCTTCGACACCGTTTGGATAGACGGCTTGCTTTTCAAGCTGATCACGGTCGGAGTGCCTCGGTACCTGATCGTGATCATAAACTCATATCTGACAGGCAGAACCTTTGCAGTTTCGGTGAGGGGTGAATTTTCAACCGACCGAGTCATACCCATGGGTGTGCCTCAAGGCAGTTTGCTCGGTCCGCATCTATTTAACATTTTTACTTCTGATACTCCTACATTACAGAACTGCTCGCGCGCCGTCTTCGCAGACGACACCGCGCTCTTTGCAACATCCAGATGTCCGGACTTGGCCGCCAGACAGCTCCAGAGGGCGTTAACCCTAATGGTGGCATACTACCGCCAGTGGAAGCTGAAACTGAACGAAGACAAGACCGAGACCATTCTCTTTACTCACAGAGTCGCGAAGGCGACGCCGAGAGTCAAAATCTTAGTCAATGAAAGCGAGGTGGAGTGGCTGACCGAGGTGAAATACCTCGGACTGACACTCGACCGGCGCTTGAATTGGACACGTCATGTGACGAACACACGCCTGAAAGCGAACCAAGCAATTGGCGCGCTCCGCCCCCTATTCAACAGGACAGGCGCACTATCCACTCGCAACAAATCAATATTATACCACAGTATGGTTCTGCCTACTATCACCTACGCAGCGCCTGCCTTCAGCAGCATACACAAATCGAAATATACGCAGCTTCAAGTTATTCAAAACAAAGCACTTAAAATCATACACAACGCCTCACCCAAAACAAATCTATCTAGACTACACCACCAGCACAAGGTGAACACAATAATACAATGCTTTGATAAATTATCGGCAAGCTTCCACAAATCCTGCTCTCATCCTTCTCAAGATAATCCCCTCATCCGAGCTCTCGGCTCGTACGAGCACAACATCAGTTTAATGCCTTTCAGATACAAACATAGATTGCCCAGGCACTATTTCCTGAAGCGAACCAACGCGCTCGATCCTCCGGACTGAGACGCACACAGAAGCGGACAGCGTCGACTGAACTCTCCAATCCATGACTTTGTAAACAATAAAACAATATTCTTAAGTGTAGTTGTAATTTATTTTAGTTACCTATAAGAATTATGATAGAATAAGGCGGCACTGTACATAAAGTGTCGCGCCTAATTAATTTGAAGCATTTAACTTCCAGTAAATTGTTTAGAGGGTTTTTTATCAGAATTTTTTACCCTTCCAATTCATGTATTAATATAAAACACATATGATGTTTATTACAATAAGTAGTTAGTAAAAGTGTCAAAGCGATTAGCGCTGATGCACTTGTAGCAGTAGATTTGGCGGTCTAGCCGCATGTAGAGTACTCAGAGTATCGTAGACTCTAAGGAATTGGAAAAAAAAACAAACAAAATTCTATTTATTCTCTCCGGACACTCGTCGTGAAGTGACGTTGCTGTTTGTTATCGACGCGCTTGCTTTCGGTAATGCTTTGAAAAAAGAAATTGGCCCTTGCTTGCAGAATAATAATAAAAAATAATAATATTTTTCAGGACATTATGGCAAACAACATGATGAAGGGGCAAGGGGTCCAGCGGACCCTGTACTCTTTTAGACAAGATACCAAAGTCCAAGAAAAAGGAATCTAGTTTTGTTTGCACTTTTGAAATTTGCTGCTTTTTTCATAATCAACTCTCTAAAATTATGAAAATGCGTATAATCTGACGAATAGTCAATATGTTATTGTGTGCTGTGTCGAAACCTACACGTTATTATATCTAGCTAGGTGCAGTCTACGAGCAGGACGCCATTGTGTCTCAAATTCGAGGGCTAGACGTATGACGTGATTATCATGGCCGCTAAAAATAATTTACATGCGGCGACACTTGAATTTAAGCATATATAATATTAACAGGATTTTGTTCGTTATATTCGAAGTTCGTTAAATAGAGGTCCGTTATATCGAGGTTTTACTGTACTCATATTTTAAGTGACTGTGTAAAAAAATACTGTCACTTAAAATATGCATCAATACATGCGACATATTTATTAATGCAATAAAAATTCTCGCGTGTACTGTGATTTGCGAATTAATATTTATTTGATATCTATAATATACAATTGTGCAGTGCTTCTCACTAGAACAGCGAGCTATTCTAGAATTGACACAGGCAAAAATATTATTTCTCTAATTGATTTTATTTATGTATTTGAGTCGACCATAACTGGCAATTATCGTATACAATGTTATTTTGTAGCCCTGAAAAGGGCTGTTTGTCTCCGTGTCTCGTCATGCACACAGTTTTTTCTCTTTCTGCGAGATGCGAGCGGTGGTGATAGTTATCGTTCTGTTGGTGCTTTATTTATTTCTTTCCGGTGGTTTGGCTGTCATTTGTCGCGCCAGTCTTCTTCTTGGCGGTCTTCTTCGCGACTGGCCTGCCCTTCGGCGCCGCGGCTGCCTTCTTCGGTTTGGGAGCCTTCGGCTTTTTCGTCGGCGGCTTGGCGCTCTTCTTCGCCTTCGTAGGGGTTTTCACCTTCGTAGGAGTCTTCGGCTTCGTCGCGGGCTTCTTAGCGGCGGCTATTTTCTTAGCCGAGGTCATCTCCTTGGACTTGGCCGCAATCTTTTTACCGGGCTTCTTCTTCGCCGACTTCTCAACGGCAGGTTTCTTCTCCTTGGTGGCCGACGAGGCTGCGCGCTTCTTGGGCGCGGCGGCGGGCTTCTTGGCAGGAGACTTCGTCTTACTCGCCTCCAACTTGAACGATCCGGATGCGCCTTTGCCCTTGGTCTGGATGAGAGCACCCGATTCAACGGCACCCTTCAGATACTTCTTGATGAAAGGCGCCAGCTTGTCGGCGTCCACCTTGTAGTTAGCCGTGATGTACTTCTTGATCGCCTGCAGTGACGACCCGCCACGCTCCTTCAGCTCTTTGATCGCGTTGTTCACCATCTCGGAGGTCTTCGGATGAGACGGTTTCGCCTTCGGCTTCTTACTCGCCGCGGCTGCGGAGACCTTGGTCTTCTTGGTCGGAGTCACGGGCGCCGGGGAAGCTGCTACTGATGTCGCCGTGTCTGCCATGTCTCTGGGTTTTTTTTTTAACTGAACTGAACTCACTTTCCTCTCGGATTGTTAGGTTTAGGTGGCACAACTGGCCGGCTATTTCTCTAAACAACCGCCAGTGAATACCGTGTCGAAGTCGCCAAACACTCGCGTATCGATTTTGATGATGAAAACGGGTCTCATTTATGTTTCAGTCCTTGGATGTTTTGAGGATTTTCGCCCAAACGGTGCGTCTCCCGAGGACGGCGACCGGCCGTTGACCACCGGCGGAGGTCATTCCGAGCCCTGGGACCGCCGGCGGCGCTCTCGGACTCCGCCGGCGGCCGCCGAGGCCGTTTCACTCCGGAAATGCGTCTGTCGCCTCGCGACGGACACCACTAAAAATGCAATAAATCTCAAATTTGCGATGGTATCGATCTCGCGACCACTCCTCGAGACGGAGCGAGACCGTGGTCGAGTTTCGAACCCGCCCGCGGACATCCCGGGGTCACGGTTCGACCTCCGGAGGTTCGAGAGCGGGCCCGACGTAACACAACCGTCACCGGCCCCGTCAGCGCGAAGGTCCAAACAGCCGGCAGGGCATGTTTAACTTTGTATTTGGTCTTTATTCATTACCATTATTTTTCCTATTCCTTAGAGTCTACGATACTCGACACTACTGCACATGCGGCTAGACCGCCAACGTAGGTTTACAAATACATACTTTCTATTTACGAGCATGTTAAGTATTTAATATTAAAACATGAATTGGAAAGTTAGAAAATAAATGATATTAGGTTTTGTCTTTAATTGAACATTATCATCAATGTTGGCTTATTCTAGAGTCTGCATCGCAGTGCGGACGATCTAACGCGTTGCTTCGCTTCATGAAATTATATGTATTTGTATCTAAATTTTATAGTGCTAGTGCGTGCCGAGGTTTCTGAAGAAGAATTAGTTAAAGTTAAAGTTAAAATTTGCTGACAGCTTATCATCATTGGTGGAAGGATAATATTTTTTATAATAAACTCTCTAAACCAACACAAACACTTTATGTAAAGTGTCGTCTTGACTTTGACTTTGATATCCTGGTTTAACGGAGTATCGGATCGGTTGATCCCTGCCTCCTTCATCGTGAAGTAACCTGGCTTTGGTAGTTGGGTTGGGTTTGGGAATGTTTGGTAATAAATAAATAAATAGATAAATAAATAGATAATAAAGTAATTGAATAAATAAAGTAAATTATGTAGATAAATAAATATAAAAATAAAAGATAAGGATAAATATGTATAAATTATATAAGTAAATAAATAAATAAAATAATAAAGAGTGTAAATAAATAATAAAAATTAATAATTATTACGACTTCGTGTTGTCGGTTATTTTTTGCCGTTGTTTTGAATTTTTTAAATTTCTTTGAATTTATTTGATCATGGTAGAATTTCGGTTACTCGTCCGGCGGGTTTGCTTTAATGTCTTTTAGTACAGACTTAGGTTTTTTATATTTAAAATGTTCGTTTGCGTCGTAGTTCCCGAGGGCGCTAATTGTGGGGTTGGGGTGATCTTTTAGACTATCGTAAAATGGTTTTGAAGTTTTTCTAATGTATTCGCTGATGAAGGGGATACCCGTGTCTTGGTGAAGCTGTATTGTTCTGATGAAATACGGCGCATCCAGTGCTAAAGTGTCGTCTTATTCTAAAATAAGATATTTATATTAACTAAAATAAATTACATCACTCTTAAGTAAAAAATATTATTACACATCATTTTTTGGAGATCCTTTGCAAGGTTGCCCTTCATTTGAAGTAATTAACCTACTAAATTAAGGTAAACTAAAATTATATCAAAAACCTTTTCTTTTTTAAATATAATACAATAGTGACAATTTTAAATATAATACAATAGTGACAATTTTAAATATAGTACAACAATGTGTTTGACTTTAAATTTGAGTGTGTTCACTGATGTCTCTTTATTTTCCATCAAGTTTAATAATTATTTACTTATTTTATTAAAAAATTTTGGCACAACACATAATCTCGTTCTCTCACCGTACACATTGTTCGAAATTAGTACTCTCATGGTTCGTCCAGAGGATCTGATAATATATCTATGGTGAGGGACAATATTTATCATCTCTTCTAAAATTATATTATATGTTACTTTTTAGTCAACTGCTAAGATTTTGCATTATGTAAATAACTTGTAATAATCATCTTTATACAAACACTTTGTTCTGTTATCTACTATAAGTTACAAAAATCTTAATTGTAACTCTTTAATTTTATCAGTAATGTTATAAATGTTAGTCCCTAGGCACTAATGATAATAGACGAGTACGTATTACTCACTCCATAACTGATAACCGAGTCGACCATCGCAAAGTACTGTGAGTACAGTCAGTGTGGCCCGAGAGGTGCATAACGTTAACATACAATAAGCATTTTATGAAAATTTCAGTTTCTTAAATATATTATCAATATGCGGTTTCCAGCAAAAATTTTCATTAATTATTAAATCTAAATATTTATATTGCTCCACTTTTTCAATTTTGTCTTATTTACAATTTGTTTGATTTTTATGTGAGCATTCGTGATCATGTCCAACAAGATTCATTTTAATTGCTTTTAGTTTAGCTTGTGGTGGCAGGATATGGAAATATTAAGTTTTCTTCACATTTAAAATTATTCCGTTTAAAGATATTGGACAGATAATTTTGTATGTTGTGTTCTATGGTTTTGGCAAAGTTTTCGGATTATAAGATGCGCTCTCTTCTCCACCGTGACTCGGATATTCTCCCCAATAAAAGAATTCATTAAACATCTCTCCATCCGCGTTTCTATGCTGATCTCCCAAATAGGGCTTCTGATCCGACTCGATCCGACCCGGATCCGGTCGAATAATGACCCTAAAACCCAGACCCGAAACCCGGGGTGAAAACATGCCAGGTTCGGGTTTTATTTGATATATTAATTTTAATTTGTAATCTTGCTTCGCGTGCACTCTGCGCTCTATACCCATTACTAGGCAGGAACAGCAAACTTGCCACAGATAACAAGCTCCTCATCTACAAGGCCATACTTAGGCCTACACTCCTATACGCAGCCCCCATCTGGGGTCACGCGGCCCCCACAAACATGAAAAAACTTCAGACCTTCCAAAACAAGGTAATCAGAATAGCTCTGAAAGCCCCAAAATGGATCAGGGTCACTCAACTTCACCACGACTCCGGCATACTCCCCGTCATGGAGTTCATCAAACAAACCGCCAAGCGCTTTTATGAGGAGCTTCCCAAGCACCACTACCCGATGATAAACGTACTTTCAAATTATGACATAAACATACCTTCTAAAATTAAACGACTCAAGACCGTCCTAGCATAATGTTACGAATAGCTCACTGCGCCATTTTAGCAGTTTTCATGCGCCATGTTATAAAATCTTAAATTTTGCAGAATAATAATAATAACCAAACCAATAAAAATAACATTTCACCAGGCCACTTAGGCACAACTTCACGATGAAAGGGCAAGGGGTCCAGCGGATCCGGTACCCTGTTAGCCATGGAATCAAAGTTCAAAAGTTAATTTGTAATAAAGTTCCGTTAGTTTAAATTTTGCCTGCTTTCTTTTTATGTCTACCTGCTTCACTTGGGATAAGCATTGAAGAAGTAACCTTGTAAACAATTGTAAAAAAGTGGTCGAACTAAGGTTCGACCACTTTTATTACTTGTATTACTTCCTATAATATGTATATTTATATTACTTCCTTCGTGTCTTCTTGTGTTATTGTATTAGGAATTTTGAGTGAAACATTAGTCCTGAAAAATATTCGATGATCGAAAACAGATTTGTAAAGTCGAAGCTTTACGTATTTGTATATTTTTTGATTTCTACATGTGTAATTATTATATTTTTTTAAAGTGTATTTTTAAAATAACCAAAACCTGTGTACTCGTATAAGTTCTTTATCATACATATTATTAATTGCAATAAACATTTTAAAAACGTTTTTTTTTCGTATATCTATACTATAATAGTTTTGGACCCTCACCCGCCGGGTTTCCAAAATATTGGACCCGGACCCGGCGAGTTACAAAAGTGTGTGTTTATGTTCCACATCAAATTACGATAAAGCTCTAGAAGTGGATATTTTTTAACACCTTGTCGAATGTTGGAAAAGCAGCCATTTTATGTCCGTCTTTCTAGCAACGTATACATATTATAGTTCTTTATTATTTAGATGATATTGTTAATAAGTTACCTAGATCTGTGTTAGCTACTCGAATGTCATCTTAAAAGTGTAAAATGTACGTAGAACAACTCAAACTTCAAGCTAGGAAATAGAAACTCAACTAAGTTCCTGTGTATGAGTACGTGCATATATTTTAATGTAGAATGAGACTGAGACTATTGCGGTATCGAGTGTGAAATCAATTGGTGGCCCTAAAAAGGGCCGTTTGAATGCAGGGGTCACACGATCGGGTGGCTGACGACTGGCGATCTCCGCCTAACCTCCGAAGCCGTACAGGGTGCGTCCCTGTCGCTTGAGGGCGTACACCACGTCCATGGCGGTGACGGTCTTCCTCTTGGCGTGCTCGGTGTACGTGACCGCGTCCCTGATAACGTTCTCGAGGAACACCTTGAGCACGCCGCGCGTCTCCTCGTAGATCAGGCCGGATATGCGCTTGACTCCGCCGCGACGGGCCAGGCGGCGGATCGCCGGCTTCGTGATTCCCTGGATGTTGTCGCGGAGGACCTTCCTGTGGCGCTTGGCTCCCCCCTTCCCCAGACCTTTGCCTCCCTTTCCGCGACCAGTCATGATGGCGGCAGTGGCAGTAGAATTACAACGATCGACTGTCGAAATCTCACTGTGGCAGCGAACAAACGGAGAGGCGAACGAACACTGAATGACTGAGCAGCTGAATATGTTCCGACCACCGCGATTCCGCGTTATATGCGGTTTGACAACACCGCACCTGACTCCAACCGCAGAGCGGTGAATCATGCGCGTGGGCCCGATGCACCCTTCAGTGGCGGTCCGGTCATATCCGGAATTAAATAATAACGGCACTTCTCTATTTACGTATGTTCGATTTACGAAAATTCGCTATAACGAACAGTATGATTTTAAGCTATTTTTTTAATCACGTAACGCATATAGATGGAAAGACTTTTCTCCTCAATTTATGAACAGTGCAAGAGATTTAGAGGACCCGTTACTGCAGAAACTGTTCAACTGGGTAACTAAATAGAACTCGAACTTGAGTCGTATAATTTCTTCTTCAATAACTTATTTATTGGGGTTAAAATAAAGACTCTCTCTCAGGAAAATATAGAAAGTATTTTTTACCCTCCCAAAAAAAAAAAATATATAAAATACTTAAGATGTTTAAATAATACGGTAATTTTTTTAAGTTTCAAAGCATATAACGCTGACGCGTTTGTTTTAGTAGAATAAAGAGATCTAGAAGAATTAGGAAT
Source organism: Eubasilissa regina (assembly GCA_022840565.1). Classification (NCBI taxonomy): domain Eukaryota; kingdom Metazoa; phylum Arthropoda; class Insecta; order Trichoptera; family Phryganeidae; genus Eubasilissa; species Eubasilissa regina. The sequence continues at coordinate 27,265,172 of JAINEB010000025.1, forward strand.
TAGAAAAAAAAAAACTTAGTAAGGGATGCATGACAACGCCGAATAAGGGTTATGCTGTACATGAGTATACATGCTCTACTAACAATTTTAAAACCACAAGGAATTGATTTAGTTGTGTTGTAATCATTATTTACCTTGGTTTATGAAATTTAGATCACGGTAAAACACATTTATTTTATTTTATTGAGGTATTTTGACAGTGTAAACATATTGTAATAAACATAATAATTATTTGACATGTGATACTAATAATAAAAATCCACAAAAAATATTTGGATACATAAGTATGCAGAAAATTAATGACTAGAAGAAAAAAAAATAAAAGAAGAAGAAGAGTGGGGAGGTTGCAACTAAAATTGCGGTAAAGGGAGATCAACATGAGTTTTTATAGGTATAGTGAATGGCCAAAGTTTAGAACCCTTTGAGCTTTCTAAGGCTAATGTTCAACAAGTCAATTTCTGCAAATTTTTCATTATGATATTTGCATGACCGGTGAATGAATGAATTTTGTATATAAGATGTTCTACTTCTGGGAATGTGGAAGAGTACGGATTGCCGGGTTGATCTAGATGGTACATGGAGAGATATTAATTCTAATTGGCTGGGACAATGAATATGGCCTTGCAGTAGTTTGAAGAGAAGTATTTGGTCAGCACGTGTTTGTCGGTGTTCTAGGGTTTTCAAATTTTAAGGAAAATACAAATACAAACGACGATCTGCTACAAAATTTCAGTTTTTTTTTTTTTTACTAACCGTGATAATAACGAAATTCTAAGCAGAATTGCCGTAACTAAAGATGTTTGGTGTCGTAAAGATTGAAAGTAAACTTTAGACACTTTCAAATATTAAAGCGTGGTAATTTTGAATTGTCATTTAATATTTTGAATTGTCATTTTATATTTTGAATTGTTTCATTTTATTAAAATATATATAATTTTATTTATAGTAAATATATTAGTAGAATGAAACCTACAATGATTTTGCTTTATTGTGATGTGTTTTTTAGCAAAATATAAGACAGTATTAGCATTTGATTGACAACGAATGCGGAAAGTATTTAGTGACTTTCTATGGGAAAGAGTGATTCGATTTGCGTTGTTTCACTGTGCGTCGTACTTTGTTTAGCGAAGTTTTAATATTCTTTTTTACCTTCTTTAAAATAAATTAATTTATTAAATTCGTAGTTAAATCACTTCAATTATTTGTCCAAAGTTTTACAATAATTTTTTTAAATATTAATGAAAAATATTAAAGATATAACATTTATCTCAATACAGGAAAATTTTCTACTCAAAATAAAATGAATAAGTTCATAGCCTAAAGGCCGTAGGCGGCGTAAAAAAGGAATGAAATATTTTAAAAATACATGTTTTGTGCACACACGTTTACGCGACGATTCCACGTGTCGCCCTTGTCCGATTATCGTTAGATAGCCAGGTGCAAGTTTCCCTCTCCCCTCTCATCGTCGACGATTCGCCGGCATCTGACACAATAAATAGGGTGAAAATAGTGGCGCCAGCACATTATCGTCTGAATTCTCTCTCTTCGTTGTACCTACCACTAAAGCTACTATCTGCGATGGCGCGCACGAAGCAAACTGCCCGCAAGTCCACCGGAGGCAAGGCTCCCAGGAAGCAGCTGGCCACCAAGGCGGCCCGCAAGAGCGCGCCGGCCACCGGAGGCGTGAAGAAGCCCCATCGCTACAGGCCGGGGACGGTCGCCCTGCGCGAGATCCGCCGCTACCAGAAGAGCACCGAGCTGCTCATCCGCAAGCTGCCCTTCCAGCGGCTGGTGCGCGAGATCGCCCAGGACTTCAAGACCGACCTGCGCTTCCAGAGCTCGGCCGTGATGGCGCTGCAGGAGGCCAGCGAGGCCTACCTCGTCGGCCTGTTCGAGGACACCAACCTGTGCGCGATCCACGCCAAGCGCGTCACCATCATGCCCAAGGACATCCAGCTGGCCAGGCGCATCCGCGGAGAGCGTGCTTAAGTATTATATATCCATCCTCCAAACTGCAACACGAAACAAAAGGCCCTTTTTAGGGCCGCAAATCAATTTAAACGAATATAAAGGAAAGCTACGAATCATACGCAAACTGCAGGATTCTAATAATTTCTTTTTATTTACTTTTAAATTATTTACCTTCCAGAATAAGTTTATCCGGTCAGCGCTGGATGCACCTAGATGGGTAAAGCTAACACAACTAAGATTTATGGCGGTCTGTCGTAAATTTACGACAGAAACTTGTCTGACTGGGAAAACAATTTTTTTTAGTAATTTCGTGTTGAAAGTTGAAATATTATTTAATTTAAAATATATTTTTATTTTGAATAATAAACAAAAAAAAATTTAATAATACAGAAATTATTAAGGAGAACACATTCTTATTGTGAAGTTGTAATTATTCAGAACATAGGTCTATGATATTTCAAATACTCAATTAATGTGTTAATTATAAATATATACATATAAAATCAATTTTGTCGAATAATATTGTTTTTGCGTCACCGGGATTCGAACCTGGATCTCTATTTCCAATCCATAACATATATAAACATACAATAAACGTGTATTTTCTATACAAAAATTCCGGTATTATATCTACATACCCAAGTAGATAGTCTGAGGGCCAGTTGTGCGATCAGTAGTAACTTTTTACTAACGCCCGTAGTAAAAATCCTTTGCGGGTTGTGGACACATCAAATTTACTACTGTCAAAGCATAGATGGAGATGTCTATAGACGTGACAAATAATCATGATATATGCTGATTGTTCTATGCATTATCTATAGATTTTTTCGCCTAGGCATTTGAAATCTGTCACTTTGATGTTGAAATTTTTTCGCATGATCATCACCGAACGAACTCTCATCATTAAAATAGCGGGATATTGAATGATCAATTGTCTAAGTGTCAAATGACTTTTGGAACAGCTGTAAAAAGTCCGCCATATTTAACTATCAATTCTCGTTTTTACTATCAGATATCGCAGAGTAAAGTGAGTTTACTACGGGATGTACTCTCGAGAAGAAAATATTTTTTTATTAACGATCGAACAACCCGCTTTCGTAGAAAAAAGATATATTTTACTAACTTTATGACGGCCCCTAGAAGTTAATATGTAAATTGCTGTAATTTGCGAGAAATACTGATTGTGATTGTTACAGATATTTTATTTTTTATGGGGCCCCATAAACTATTGCCTTGCACCCAATAAATTAACCTTAATTTGTGTATAGACTCGAGGTATCGTAATGTCGAAAGGGATAAAGTTGATTTCTGGTCGAAAAGTCGATTCGCAATTTGTACGCGTAACATATTGAGGCGTATTCTTCTGTCTTCTTTTATCTTGCGTCTGTTTTATTGTGTAAATAAAATGCTTTCAATACAGAAACTTTATTTTTAATCTTTAATTGTTATAAAAAGTATAATATTAATTCAACGGGCTTGCTGGCCTGGTATTGTGATTGTCGGGTTCCTATGTCCGCAACACCCAGCAATATAAATATATGTATAATAGTTGGGCGGTTTCCAAGGCCTTTCAATTTCGTACCTCATCTGGTAAATCTTTACCAAAGTAATTAATAGATTACCAATAGTGGTAAGTTAAATGATAAGATACATTATTATCTACCTTAAATAAAGTTGATTTGATATGATGAAAATATCAATGAACACATTATAGATTGGCTATCAAAAGTTTGCGATCCGAACACTTGTGAACGGAAACGCGAGAGTAAATACACCCATTCCTATAAAAATAACTTGTTGAATAAAACAGACTACTAGATTATTTCTACATTGTTGTCGTTTTGTTCCTAAAAGCAGGGCCCGGTGAAAAGATGGCAAGCCTAGAGAAAGTGAATGAAGTATGAATAAAAAAAAATTACTTTGCATTTTAGCTATTTCAGAATCCATCCTCTAAAGTCACTTTGACAAAAGGTTTATCCTTTCTCCAATAGGTGTTGCTTAATATTGATTTATTTTGATTAACTTTGTAAACATGTTTATCTATTTTACAATAGATGTCACTTTCATTTTTTTTCAAGCTTTCTTCTTCAATTATACAATACATACTTTTCATGTTCCTTACACGGTTTTTACACCTTTATTAGACTCGTTATTATTAATACAAATTAAATTAATCAACCAGAAATCAGAATGCAGAAAAAAATCAATATATCGAGAAAACATTATTGTTGCTATCGGGATTCGAACCTGGACCTTTTCCTATCCGGGGAATTGCGTTATCCATTTAACTGTCCATCCAGACAGAGGCGGGCGAGGGAAATGAGGGGTGAATAGGAGTATCTTTCCCCATTAATGATGTAAATTTGAGGATAGGTGCGTCCCGCTCTCGCCTGGGTGCAGGGCGCGAGCGTGAGTAGGGAAAGAGGATCTCACAATGACGTGAGGGTGGAGATTACGTATTTGTAGTAGTAGACTTGGCAGCATATCGTGACAATATATTGGCGGCCCTGAAAAGGGCCCTTTTTTAAATCGTCAGCGGAGGTCGGTGTTAGTGTGGGTAGTGCGGCGCACTCACTTGGAGCTGGTGTACTTGGTGACGGCCTTGGTGCCCTCGCTGACGGCGTGCTTGGCGAGCTCGCCCGGCAGCAGCAGCCTCACGGCCGTCTGGATCTCCCTGCTGGTGATGGTGGACCGCTTGTTGTAGTGGGCGAGGCGGGACGCTTCGGCGGCGATCCGCTCGAAGATGTCGTTGACGAAGCTGTTCATGATGCTCATGGCCTTGCTGGAGATTCCGGTGTCGGGGTGCACCTGCTTCAGCACCTTGTAGATGTAGATGGCGTAGCTCTCCTTCCTCCTGCGCTTCGATTTCTTCTTATCACCCTTAGAGATGTTCTTCTGGGCCTTGCCAGACTTCTTCGCTGCTTTTCCACTAGTCTTGGGCGGCATGGCTCTCGGCGGTGGTCTTCTGTTGGCTGGATCAGATACGGAAATGAGTAACAAAATTCCAATTTACTCGGACTATATCCTTTCTAGAGGCGCACCGAGCGATCGGGGTCTACGCCTGCGTAGTTGGGCATTGATCGCATTCACCCGGAACCGGTTGTCGCGGTTCCCCTTCCGTTGATTCGCAGCCGGCCGGCGCTCTATTTCGGTCTCGGATCACGTAAATAAGGTGACGAAAGTAGCCGCCAATTCACAACACGCTCGCCTGCTGACTGCCACGCACACGCTGCTAACTGCCAACTCTATCGTCGTCAACGAACTCGCCTGCCACTAGTCATCTCCATAGTCAGCTCCACCGCGAACCTTCGACCGGTGTATTATGTCTGGACGCGGCAAAGGAGGCAAAGTGAAGGGAAAGGCAAAGTCCCGTTCCAACCGGGCGGGGCTCCAGTTCCCCGTGGGACGTATCCACCGCCTGCTGAGGAAGGGCAACTACGCCGAAAGGGTCGGCGCCGGCGCCCCCGTCTACTTGGCCGCCGTCATGGAGTACCTGGCCGCCGAGGTGCTCGAGCTGGCCGGCAACGCGGCCCGAGACAACAAGAAGACTAGGATCATCCCGAGGCATCTGCAGCTGGCCATCCGCAACGACGAGGAGCTGAACAAACTCCTGTCCGGCGTGACCATCGCTCAGGGAGGAGTGCTGCCCAACATCCAGGCAGTACTGCTGCCCAAAAAGACCGAGAAGAAGGCTTAAGTGCAACCCAAAACGCCATACGACCGCCCGGACCTGGACCCCGCCACCTAGGATGACCGAGTGCGCAGACAGACCAGAGACGTACTCTTACTCAAATGGCCCTTTTCAGGGCCGCCAATCCACTATTTACGTGTCAGCAAAAAATGAACTCGATGTTGTTGAAGATTTAATCAAAATATCACTTAGTGTTTTACAGATTTAATTAAATACTTGGCACATCTATCCCTGAATGAGACAGAAACACCTTCTAAACTCGGCGGGCGAGAATATATAATTATTACTGTAGGCTTATGTTTTTTATGAGAGAGAACATCGCTAATAAATTTAAGGGTCAAAAATCCACTGTCAATCCACAACATAAAATTCCTCCTTTTAACTCGTAGGTCAGATGTCAGGCTGATGTACACAAGCAAAAAAAAAACAGGAACTTCCGGTACACCTATTACGTTATCTCGTCTATTGAGTGATTGTAATCACCTAGCTACTTCCGCGACCTTGGTTTCATTGATGGATCGAAGGGAATTTGAATCGACAGTCTGTCGCCGGGTAGGTGCGATAAACATTATCACAGAGTATGTGGCGCCTAATGCAATTATCACTTACATCAACAGCTGATCACTTTGCAGTAGATTATGTTTTAATGTAGATATGGGATCTTAACTGTTATCCGCAATATATTTCAGGTGTTTATTTGTAACACACAATTTGTAAAATAATTCTCTTTCAACTTTTAATTTTCAAGTATTTTGAATTGACAATCAATCGAATAAATTAAGTATTATTAAAAAGGGAACGGTGAATACTTTTATTAAAAAAAAAAAAAAATGAATAAAAATGTTACAAAAAATTATAATACAAATTAAATGTATTAATTAGAAAGATATACAAATAAAATCAATTTATCGGGAAAAAATATTGTTGTTGCTACCGAGATTCGATACTTGATCTCTTCCTACCCGGGGAAAAGCATTAACTGTTCTCACTAAAAAAGTATTTGTAACGAATATGTATGTAACTAAAGTATATTTTCACTAAATTTTCTGAAATGATTTCACTTATCTATTTTAGGAATAGCGCTCATATTAGCATAGAGAACATCGAAAATGCAAAAAAAATTTGTTGTTGATGTATTTGAAAATTCGTACCGGTTTAAAACACTAAAATTAATTTTGTAATGATCAATTAATTATATTAAACCGGACCGGTGTCCTTTAACATGAAACTGTGTGTCTAACTACAAAGGAATCTAGTGCATTTCCTTATGCAGCCAAATTCTTGCATGGAAACTGATTCCGAATTGAAGAATCTATTAATCAGAACTATTAATGCTTTAAAAGAAACTATTGAAAAACCCATTGACGAAATAATATCAAATTCGATGGCTGACTTTACAGTTTCAAGTTTACGGTAATAAGTGATGACACAAATACTCATAATTTATGTGTTCTTTGAGTTCGAAAGCCCAAAACGCGTGTAACGCCTCTTCAGGGCCCAAACGGAATGATACATTCCTCTGCAGAGAGGGCCGAGACCTTCGCAGACAGCCTCGAAGAGCAGTTCACTTTGAACAAAGATAACGACCCGGCATTCACGAGGTCAGTAGATGAAGAAATTCAAGAAATTTTAGCCGCGCCCCCGGACGGGCCCGCTCTTAAATTCACAACGCCACAGGAAGTCGCGCTAATAATCAAGAAATCTAACGCGAAAAAAGCCCCGGGGCCTGATAAAGTCACGAACAAAATTCTAAAAATATTACCGTCAAAAGCGATCTGCGCACTCGCAGCCATCTGCAACGCGTCTCTACGACTTTGCCATTTTCCGTCAGCGTTCAAACTTGCAGATGTGATCCTAATACCGAAACCGGGAAAAGATCCACTCAAACCGCAAAACCATAGACCAATAAGTTTACTACCATCAACGGGTAAAATTTTAGAAAGACTAATAGTAAACAGATTAAACGCTTACGTGGAAGAAAAATCAATCATTCCCGACTTCCAACACGGCTTCCGCAGTAAGCACTCAACATTACATCAGCTCCTCCGCGTAGTAGAGCAAATAAACGACGGCATCAACAAACGTCATTTCACGGCAGTCCTGTCGGTCGACGTCAGCAAAGCCTTTGATAGAGTATGGCATAACGGTCTACTCTACAAAGCAATTAAGTTCGGAATCCCCCGAAGATTCATCCTACTCATAGCTAGTTTCCTAACCAATAGAAAGTTTAGGGTTAAATTAGAAGGAATATTGTCGTCGATACGACCTCTATTAGCAGGAGTCCCGCAAGGCTCAATAATGTCACCATTACTATTCATAATTTTCTCTAGCGATATGCCACCACCGATAGACGGCAACACAACAGTAGCACAATTCGCGGATGACACCGGCGTGTTAGCGTCATCAGTAAACGCAGTTTTAGCAGTTAAGCGCGTTCAAAGACAAGCCAGCCTCATAGAGGAATGGTGCAAAAAATGGCGAGTCGAAATAAATCCGTCAAAAAGTGCCGCCACAATCTATTCACATCGGACACCTAAAATACAAAGTCGGAACATCAGCATAAAAATGTTTGGACAGAAAATCCCATGGACCAGCGAAATCAAATACCTTGGTGTCACGCTGGACCATAGGCTCTCGTGGTGCAAACACATACAGGAACGAATAGGCGCTGCATCACGTGCACTCTGCGCAATGCATCCACTGATAGGCAGGCGTAGCAAACTTGCCTGCACCAACAAGCTCCTACTTTACAAGGCCATCCTCAGGCCTATACTCCTCTACGCAGCCCCCGTCTGGGGTCACGCGGCCAAAACACACATAAAGACATTACAATCCTTCCAAAACAAGGTACTCAGACTCGCTCTGAATGCCCCGAAATGGACAAGGATAACACGTCTCCATCACGAATCGGGTATTCCCCCAGTAAAGGAATTCATCAAACATCTGTCTAAACGTTTTTATGCAGAACTACCGAAGCACCATAATCCAACGATTAAATCGCTCTCAACCTATGACATAAATATACCATCACGGATCAGACGCCCTAAACAGGTGCTCCTATCTCCTGCGTCAAGTAGCAGCTAAATTCGCGCGTATTTTCAATTCTAAAAATATCTGTTAATAATAAGAAGCCAAATTAAATATTAATTCAGCCCCGAGTGGCAACTTCAGATTGAGGAGCAAGGGGCTCATAGAGCCCGGTACTCCGTTATACAGTAGATAAAAGTAAGTTCTTTGAGTTTCAGTTATATTATTACCCAGAGGGGATGGCGCCCCTCTGAATATAACCTCTTGCAGATAAATCAAATACCGGAGATACCTATGTACTTCCGCTCTACTACTACTACGTGCGTGGAATTTAAATAATTCAAAAATGAATAAAAATTAATTATTGAAATCTTGCAGTTTGCGCATGCACTGTCTTTGGGTAATGCGCGATTAAATAAAGGAATAGTTTTCACCTTTGTACTTTCTAATACGTAATCGTTATTTGATAGTTCTAATTATATTTATGCTTTCATTATAAATAACCGTCTGTCTATTGTACGAATATTATTTGAACATTGATTACGGTGAAAAATGTATGCACGCCCATTCAGAACATTCCACTGAAATAATCGAATCTCCCGAAATATGTACTTTTTAAGAACTTTAATTCATGAAAAGAATTTACCACAATAAAACTCGATATTATTTTTGCGAAATCATTCACTGTTCACATCCCTAAATGAAAAATAGGAATTCTTTTTTCTATGGTTATTACTTGACAACATAAATGAAACAAAACTTTGTTTTGATTTACGAAAAGTTATTTAAAGAATTATCAAATGGATATGTCGGCTCATTGTGGACTTGAAATGTCATCGATACAGAGAAGCCTGATGCTAGACTGAAAAGCTGACCAAAATGTTAAATAATTGCAATGATGGATGTACTCCAGATAAATGAAAGGTTAGTTTAATTTTCCAAATTTAATATTTCTTAATGAAATTGATCTGTGTGATTCTGAAATCAGGTCAAGATTTCAAATGAACACATTTAGTATTTACTTATAATACAAAAATTATGTGTCTGAAAACTTTACATAAGATTTGATTATTTTTGCTGTACCATCACGGGTGAAGCGCGGGAAAATATAATCAATGATCACCACCCATCCAAGAATAAAATGTGCTATATTAGATCAAATTCAATGATAAGCCACATAAGACGAAGATAAATCAGAAAGCTTCGCGGACTCACTTGAAAAACAATTTTCACCGTTCACCGGAAATGATGATCCCGTATTCGTAAAATTAATAGACGACGAAGCGGAAATAATTAAAAACACGGAACCGACCGAATCCGACGAACCGATAAAATTCACCACGCCTAAGGAAATTATAAAAATAATTAAATATTTACCAAATAAAAAAGCTCCAGGACCGGACGCCATTCCTAATAAAGCATTAAAACACTTACCAATAAAAGGCATCTGCGCCCTAACTAGTATTTTCAACGCCGCGCTAAGACTCTCGCACTTTCCGGGGCCATTTAAGCACGCGAAAATAATATTAATTCCAAAACCAAATAAAGATCCTCTGTTTCCGCAAAACCATAGACCGATTAGCCTTCTTCCGACGACGGGAAAATTATTCGAAAAAATAATACAAACTCGCCTCGTAAAAGAACTGAACGATAATAATCTCCTACCCGACCATCAATACGGCTTCCGGGCGGCACACTCGACGGTGCACCAATTATTACGATTAACAGAACAAATAACAAACGGTTTCAACGCAAAAAAATCAACCGCGTTAATCTCCTTCGACGTAACAGGCGCTTTCGACAACGTGTGGAGAAACGGCCTAATAGTCAAATTAAATCGAGCGAAATTAAAAAGAAGAATAATCTAATTATTAATAAATTATCTTGAGGATCGATCATTCACGGTATCAATTCACGGCACTCTATCCTCCACGCGCAAAACAACCGCCGGAGTTCCCCAAGGAGCAGTCATCTCTCCAATTCTGTACATCTTCTTCACAAGAGATGTACCGTCACCTCCAGATCACAACTCAAGTATCTCAGCATTCGCGGACGACACCGCAATTTCTTCCTCTTCTGTAGACCCCATCTTGGCCATAGAAAGAGTTCAAGAATATTCCGCCAGATTCGAGAAATGGTGCATCGACTGGCGCACACAATTAAATCCTACAAAAACCGCAGCAATCCTCTTCTCGAACAAACACGAAGTAGCAGATCTCCCACAAATTAAATTATTCGGCCGAGATATCCCATGGAAAAACGACATTAAATACCTCGGCGTAACTCTCGACAGGCGCCTAAAATGGAAAGCCCATATTCAAAATAAAGCCGATTCAGCAACCAAAGCTCTGAATTCTATCCACCCTTCAACAGGTAGATACAGTAAACTCTCTGCATCAAATAAGCTCCTTATATATAAAACTGTAATTAGACCAATCATGACATACGCCGCCCCAATATGGGGAAACGCTGCCAAATCCCACATAAATAAACCCCAAGTAGTCCAAAACAGAGCCATTCGCGCAGCACTGGATGCGCCGTACTTCATCAGAACAATACAGCTTCACCGAGACACGGGTATCCCCTTCATCAGCGATTATATTAGAGAAATTTCAAAACCATTTTACGACAGTTTAGAAAACAACCCAAACCCTACAATTCGCGCCCTTGGGAACTACGACCCGAACGATAAAACTAAATACAAAAGACCGAAAACAATTCTAAAAGATATTAAAGAAAACCCGCCGGACGAGTAACCGTAATTCAAACACGACCATATAAAGTCTTTTCAATTTCAATTTTAAAAATAATACAACCGACAACACGAAGTCGTAATAATACATTTATTTACTTTACTATTTTATTTACATATTTAATTTATGTATTTATTTATTTTATCTAAACTCATTTATTTATTTATTTTAAATTATTTTATATACTTTTATTTATTTTTATATATTTTACACATTTTATCTTAATTATTTTAATTACTTTTATTTATTTATTTTATTTTTCAATTATTTAATTTAATTATTAATTATTTATTTATTCATTATATTTATTTTATTTATTCTATATACTTTTACCCACAAATCCCAACCCAAAACCAACTACCAAAGCCAGGTTACTTCACGATGAAGGAGGCAGGGGTCAACCGACCCGATACTCCGTTAGCCAGTATAGCAAAGTCAAGTCAAAGTCAAGCCACATAATCCAGGAATAAAAGCATTAACTGTTTGATCATGTAATGGTACGCAAGTTTGATTCTAAATAAATGTGAATTAAAAAGTGATTACATGCTGGTACAGCAAAAATAATCAAATCTTATGTAAAATTTTCAGACACGTAGTTTTAGACAATAAATTATTTGACCCGGCTATCAGTCATGACAAAGAAATGTAAAAAGGGACTGTCGAATGTTATTAAAGCAGCCATTTTATGTTCGTCCCTCTAGCAACGTTTACGTATTATAGTTCTTCATTATTTAGATGATATTATTAATAAGTTACCTAGATCTATGTTAGCTACTCGAATGTCACCTTAAAAGTGTAAAATGTACATAGAACAACTCAAATTTGAAGCTAGAGAAGTAGAAAGTCAACTGCCGAACGTGGTCAGTTTAACTATAAAACTTCAAAGTTTCTGTGTACGAGTACATACATATATTTTAATGTAGAATGAGACTATTGCGGTATCGAGTGTTAATTAATTGGTGGCCCTAAAAAGGGCCGTTTGAATGCAATGGTCTAACGATCGGATGGCTGATGACTAGCGGTCTCCGCCTAACCTCCGAAGCCGTACAGGGTGCGTCCCTGTCGCTTGAGGGCGTACACCACGTCCATGGCGGTGACGGTCTTCCTCTTGGCGTGCTCGGTGTACGTGACCGCGTCCCTGATGACGTTCTCGAGGAACACCTTGAGCACGCCGCGCGTCTCCTCGTAGATCAGGCCGGATATGCGCTTGACTCCGCCGCGACGGGCCAGGCGGCGGATCGCCGGCTTCGTGATTCCCTGGATGTTGTCGCGGAGGACCTTCCTGTGGCGCTTGGCTCCCCCCTTCCCCAGACCTTTCCCTCCCTTTCCGCGACCGGTCATGATGGCGGCAGTGACAGTAGAATTACAACGATCGACTGACGGAACCTCACTGTGGCAGCGAACAGACGGAGAGGCGAATGAACACTGAATGACTGAGTAGCTGAATACGTTCCGGTCGCCATGATCCCGCGTTATATACGGTCTGGCAACAACGCGCCCGGCTCCAACCGCCGAGCGGTGAATCATGCGCGTGGGCCCGATGCGCCGACTTCAGTGGCGGTCCGGTCTTATCCGGAATTAAGTAATAACGGCAGTTCTTCATTTACGAACATTTGATTTATGAACATTCGCTATAACGAACATCACGATTTAAAGATATTTTTTATTAACGTAGCGCACGACGTGCAAACACGTGTGGAAAGACGTATGTTCTCAATTTGTGAACAGTGCAAGTGATTTTGAGGAGCCGTTAGAACCCGCAACTGCAGAAATTGTTTAACTGGATAATCAAATTGAAATAGAATATTATGTTATAGAGATATATAATTATTTTATAAAGATTATATTAAAAACGTTTCTCTCAGGAAAATATAGAAAGTCCTTTTTACCCTCCCAATTCATGTAATAATACATATATATATATATATATATATATATATATATATATATATATATATATATATATATATATATATATATATATATATATATATATATATATATATATTATTACAGTTATATTTATAATTATTACATATATATATATATATATATATATATGTTATTACAGTTATATTTAGTATATTTATAAAAGTGCCAAAGTGTACAGTGCTGATGCATTTGTTGAATAATCAGATCTATTAGAATTAGGAATTAGAAAAAAATCTTGGAAAGGGATGATGCTATAGGTATATAAATAGACACGCTCTACTAGCAATTTTTAAGGCCGTAAGGAATTGATTTAGTTAATTTAATTTGAGGACCAACCCTGACCCTGCTGTGATGTGAAAGCTTATGGAGATGACGGGCGTGTTGTAATCATTATAAATCTTGGTTTAAGAAATTATCAATCGATTCAAAAAATCACATTTTAATTTTTTCTTTATAACAACATTAGTTGAGTGAAGTGAAATCAGGTATAAAATGTTTTGAAAATGTTTACGAAATATGCATTTTGGACGCGTACATCTTATTTATTAAGAGACGCCAAACAAATCAAATGTTAGTGTCAAAAGGCATGCGTTACATAGTTCAACCTATTGAAAAAACGCAAGAAATTTATTCTTCTCTACAAATATGTTAAAAGTTATAGATAATCACGTATTGTCGTAATAAACCTGAGTCTTGATTTCCGTCGACTCGATATACGTCATTTCTACCATAAACATAACACTGAAAATCTGATCTAAATCGGTATTTTTATTTTTTTTATTTTGACAGTTTATAAACTTATTATAATAATTAACATAATAAATATTAAACATGTGATACTATTTATGAAAATCCACAGAAATTTTTATGCACATAAGTATTTTTAGGTGCAGAAGATAAATAAAAAGATAAAAAAGAGGGAGAAAGGGTGTTGAGGTTGCAACTATTGTTGCGGTAAAGGGAGAACAAGACTTGTTTGTAGATAGAATGATTAGTCAAAATTGAGATTGAGGTGGTTCATAAAAAGAACCCTTTAAGTGCAGTAAGGCTAATGTTGAACAAATCAATTTCTGTCAATTTCTCATTATGGTATTTGCATGACCGGTGAATGAATGAATTTTGTATGTAAGATGTTCTACTTCTGGGAATGTGGAAAAGTACAGATTGCCGGGTTGATCTAGACGGCATATGGAGAGATATTAATTCCAATTGGTTGGGACACCAATATGGCCTTGCAATAGTTTGAAAAGAAGTATTAAGTCAGCACGTGTTCGTCAATGTTCTAGGGTCTTCACATTGTGGAAGTTTGCTGCATCTAAGTATGATTCAATATGCATCTTTACAGATTAGATAAATGAGGTGTTCCTTCGCCTCACACGTGCGGTTGGATCCCCAGAACTATGTGACGAACATCTTTTTTGTGCTTGGCAATATACACTGCCTATCGATAACACCGAAAAGTTCGCTAGTGACTTGGCAAACTATGCACAAGATATTTGTTTTGAAGGAATGTACGTAAACGACGTAGACTAAATTTTAAATCAAGATAAAGAAGAGATAACAAACAAATCTAATCAGAATTGCCGTAGCTAAAGATGTATGGTGTTATAAAGATTGTAAGCAAACTTTGTTTGCATTTATTATTCATTATTTTAAATATTATATTTTGCTTTGATTAATTATTCTTAAATATACATATATAATTTTATTTATAATATTTTAGTAGAATACTTACCACCATTGATACCTGCAACGATTTGCTTAGTTATGAATTGTTTTTTTTTAGCAAAATATAAGACATTATTAGCATTCGATTGACAAGGATTGCGGAAAGAATTTAGTAAATTTATATGGGAAAGAGTGATTCGATTTGCGTTGTTTCACTGTGCGTCGTACTTTGCCGAATCGTATACTTGCCAAAAGAGTAAATCGAGTCCCTGGTATAAGTTCTATCGTATTTATATACACGTCTTATTGAAAATATTTTAACGGTTTCAGAGTGTAAATTTATTACGTATTTGTTTAGCGAAGTTTTAATAATTTTATTTACCTTGTTTTAAAATAAATTAATTTATTAAATTCGTAGTTAAAACGCTTCAATTATTTGTCCAAAGTCTTACAATAATTTTTTTGAATATTAATGAAAAATATTAAAGATATAACATTTATCTCAATACAGGAAAATTTTCTACTCAAAATAGAACGAATAAGTTCTTAGCCTAAAGGCCTTAGGCGGTGTAAATTAAAAAAGGAATGAAATATTTAAAAAATACATGTTTTGTGCACACACGTTTACGCGACGATTCCACGTGTCGCCCTTGTCCGATTATCGTTAGATAGCCAGGTGCAAGTTTCCCTCTCCCCTCTCATCGTCGACGATTCGCCGGCATCTGACACAATAAATAGGGTGAAAATCGTGGCGCCAGCACATTATCGTCTGAATTCTCTCACATGACATGACTATGAATGAAATTAAAGAGTGATAGGGGCGAAGCCCCCTTGTCTCCGTAATCTGGAGTATGTCAAATAGAAGAGAAAAATATAGTCCCCCGAAGGGGTGCAACTTAAGCACTAGTGAAATACATATTTTATAGATAACTTACAGTTACATGAAATAAAAGTTAATAGGTATCTGAGGTGAATACAGTGTGAAATGACATATATTAACAGAGAGTTTATACATTAATTAATATAAATTGAGGTCAAAATTAATCTAGTAAGAGTACAGAATTTTAAGTCAAAAACTAAGTCAAATGTAGATACAAGGTATATAAAAACTAGAGGGTTAAATCTTAATTAAAATTAGTTACAGTCAGGAGTGAGTAAGTTGAACCTAAAGTAAGTAAATATAATGATTAATCAGTGAAATTAGAGTAATTAGTCAATACAGAGTGGTCAGTAACTAGATAATTAATTACAGTCAGGAAGTATTGTGATAAAATAGTACAGATAGTTAGAAAACTTAGAGTAATTACAAAGTTGAAATTCTCTCTCTTCGTTGTACCTACCACTAAAGCTACTAGCTGCGATGGCGCGCACAAAGCAGACTGCCCGCAAGTCCACCGGA
Source organism: Eubasilissa regina (assembly GCA_022840565.1). Lineage (NCBI taxonomy): Eukaryota > Metazoa > Arthropoda > Insecta > Trichoptera > Phryganeidae > Eubasilissa > Eubasilissa regina. The sequence goes on from JAINEB010000025.1 coordinate 27,281,613, forward strand.
GGCAAGGCTCCCAGGAAGCAGCTGGCCACCAAGGCGGCCCGCAAGAGCGCGCCGGCCACCGGAGGCGTGAAGAAGCCCCATCGCTACAGGCCGGGGACGGTCGCCCTGCGCGAGATCCGCCGCTACCAGAAGAGCATCTGTCTCATTCAGAGATAGATGTGCCAAGTATTTAATTAATATCTGTAAAACACTAAGCGATATTTTGATTAAATATAATAACAATATTGAGTTCATCTTTTGCTGACACGTAAATAACGGATTGGCGGCCCTGAAAAGGGCCATTTGAGTAAGAGTACGTCTCTGGTCTATCTGCGCACTCGGTCATCCTAGGTGGCGGGGTCCAGGTCCGGGAGGTCGGTAAGTTTTGGGTTGCGCTTAAGGCTTCTTCTCGGTCTTTTTGGGCAGCAGCACGGCCTGGATGTTGGGCAGCACTCCGCCCTGAGCGATGGTCACGCCGGACAGGAGTTTGTTCAGCTCCTCGTCGTTGCGGATGGCCAACTGCAGATGCCTCGGGATGATCCTAGTCTTCTTGTTGTCTCGGGCCGCGTTGCCGGCCAGCTCGAGCACCTCGGCGGCCAGGTACTCCATGACGGCGGCCAAGTAGACGGGGGCGCCGGCGCCGACCCTCTCGGCGTAGTTGCCCTTCCTCAGCAAGCGGTGGATACGTCCCACGGGGAACTGGAGCCCCGACCGGTTGGAACGGGACTTTGCCTTTCCCTTCACTTTGCCTCCTTTGCCGCGTCCGGACATAATTCACCGGTCGAAGGTTTGCGGTGGAACTGACTATGGAGATGACTAATGGCAGGCGAGTTCGTTGACGACGATAGAGTTGGCAGTTAGCAGCGTGTGCGTGAGTCAGCAGGCGAGCGTGTTGTGAATTGGCGGCTGCTTTCGTCACCTTATTTACGTGATCCGAGATCGAAATAGAGCGCCGGCCGGCTGCGAATCAACGGAAGGGGGACCGCGCCAACCGGTTCCGGACGAATTCAATTAACACCCCACTGCGCAGGTGCATACCCCGAGCGCTCGGTGCGCCTCTAGAAGGGATATACTCCGAGAAAATTGAAATTTCGTCATTCAATTCTGTATCTGATCCAGCGAACAGAGGACCACCACCGAGAGCCATGCCGCCCAAGACTAGTGGAAAAGCAGCGAAGAAATCTGGCAAGGCCCAGAAGAACATCTCCAAGGGTGACAAGAAGAAATCGAAGCGCAGGAGGAAGGAGAGTTACGCCATCTACATCTACAAGGTGCTGAAGCAGGTGCACCCCGACACCGGAATCTCCAGCAAGGCCATGAGCATCATGAACAGCTTCGTCAACGACATCTTCGAGCGGATCGCCGCCGAAGCGTCCCGCCTCGCCCACTACAACAAGCGGTCCACCATCACCAGCAGGGAGATCCAGACGGCCGTGAGGCTGCTGCTGCCGGGCGAGCTCGCCAAGCACGCCGTCAGCGAGGGCACCAAGGCCGTCACCAAGTACACCAGCTCCAAGTGAGTGCGCCGCACTACCCACACTAACACCGACCACCGCTGACGATTTTAAAAAAGGGCCCTTTTCAGGGCCGCCAATATATTGTCACGATATGCTGCCAAGTCTACTATTACAAACACGTAATCTCCACCCTCACGTCATTGTGAGATCCTCTTTCCCTACTCACGCTCACGCCCTGCACCCAGGCGAGAGCGGGACGCACCTATCCTCAAATTTACATCATTAATGGGGAAAGATACTCCTATTCACCCCTCATTTCCCTCGCCCGCTTCTGTCTGGATGTGCATGCACGGATAACGCAATTCCCCGGATAGGAAAAGGTTCGAATCCCGATAGCAACAAAAATGTTTTCTCGATATATTGATTTTTTTCTGCATTCTAATTTCTAGTTGATTAATCTAATTTGTATTAATAATAACGAGTCTAATAAAGGTGTAAAAACCATGTAAGGAACATGAAAAGTATGTACTGTATAATCGGAGAAGCTTGAAAAAAAATTAAAGTGACATCTATTATAAAACAGATAAACATGTTTACAAAGTTAATCGAAAATAAATAAATATTAAGCAACACCTATTGGAGAAAAGGTAAACCTTTTATCAAAGCGATTTCTGAGGATGGATTCTGAAATAGCTAAAACGCAAAGCAAATTTTTTTATTCATACTTCATTCACTTTTTCTAGGCTTGCCATCTTTTCACCGGACCCTGCTTTTAGGAACAAAATAAAACGACAACAGTGTAGAAAGAATCTAGTAGTCCATTTTATTCTACAAGTTATTTTTATAGGAATGGGTGTATTTACTCTCGCGTTTCCGTTCACAAGTGTTCGGATCGCAAACTTTTGATAGCCAATCTATAATGTGTTCATTGATATTTTCATCATATCAAATCAACTTTATTTAAGGTAGATAATAATGTATCTTATCATTTAACTTACCACTATTGGTAATCTATTAATTACTTTGTAAAAGATTTACCAGATGAGGTACGAAATTGAAATTCGAATATTTTATTCAGTACCTTTAAATGTCAAACTTATGTTTTGACACAACTTATAAATTGAAAACTGGAATACTCTTACGTTTGAAAATTTATATGTCATTTCACGTCCCTGTAGGTAGGTAGAGAACCTCTTTGTGAATTCAGTGCCTACAACTAAACTTGTACCTATACAAAGTACAATGCTAAGCAACAAATGCAAAATATCAAAAATAAATGTACTAAAATTTCATTCCTTTCTCCTCTTCCGGTAACCAGTTAACTGTACCACGAGAATGAAAATTGTACTTACTCGATTTATTAAACATAGATAGACTCTTTACAGACCACGCATGAGAAAGGCTCGATATAAAAAAGAAAAACAAATAATGTAAAATGCATCACAAGTCTTTAATATTTCCACTTACGTATACTGGAATCAATAATATACAGTAAAATCCCGTTTATTCGAAATTCGCCGCAAGTCGAAGTTTTGGAGCAGAATGTGGTCCATCTGGAAAGTTTTCATATTAAATTGTACTTATAAATCGAATATTGTTATTTTTGGACCCTATCAAATGAGTTTGTCTATCTATTTTTCGGTATTTGCAATTTTATTTTTTGTCAAATGTCCGCAATCTACCAAATACACATATGCTACGCGATGTGCATGTCAAAGTTTAATATAGTCCATCCAAATGGGTAGTATCACTCCTATACTGATTCACGATGCATAAAATTTGTCTTCTCGCTCATTTTCAGTACACTAAAAAAAGATGACAAACATATTTAGTGCGTCCTCGATATGTAATTGATGCTTCATGTTTTTTTTTCTCGCTCGTTTTCTTTACATTAGAAAAAGATAGCAAATATTATCTCTGCACCCTTCTAGGTAACGTAATTCGCCCAGTTACTGCGAATGTCAGCGCTTGTCAATCTTCTGTTCTGTATTAATACCATTATAATTTTTGTTTACGTAGCGACTGTATATTTCAGATATTTTGAATTTCGCAAATGCATGGTTTGCGTTCCTTAGACTTTTCCATATTCCATTAAATTAAAACATTTTTATGATTTTGATTGATAATTATTTTATAATCTCGAAAATAGCACGAATACAAAACCCGTACAAAACGCCAACAGATGCTAAAAAATCAAATTAATACAAGAGATTCTTAAAAAATATTATCCAAAATGAAATTAACAGAAGAATACACAACTCCATACAATGACGTCGACAATATTAAACATGATGACAGATAGAACTTTGGCGTTGAAAGGCTAGAAATGTCATGGAAGAAAAATCAGCAAGGAAGTGAAGATTGAAGAAGTAAAATAACAAGACGTCACAGGCGAGTGCAAAATTCCGCCGCGACCACCACAAAACAAAGTTTTAAAAGCACTGGAAACTTTTGTTAATAACTTCAATACATCGGAGAAATGGCGGTATTGACAAGAATGACAATTATGTTGTCATTAAAAATAGCGCGAAAAGATAGCCAATATAGTCGGAATTTTTAAAATAATGTTGTGATTTGTTTACGCTGAATTTTGACAACTTGTTTGTTATTTTTAAATGTGTGTATATAAGTATATATAATTACATTGAGTTGTAATGAAAAATGTTAATACCTATGTAAAAAAAAAAAGAGTTTTTAAATATTTTATTTTCATTATCGTAAATCGTTATTCAAACTTTTTTCTTGATTTTCGGTCCGCTCAACTTCGAATAAACAGGATTTTACTGTACTTACAATTGGAATAATTCTATGGCACAAAGAATTACAAAATATATGAAGAATATTTTAAAACTTTACACATTGTCAAAATAAAATACTTAACCTGTAAAAAATTGATTTACGCGGAAAATTTTATTTGATTAAATATTCACAAAAAAAAAATGCACATCACTCGCCCGCACACTTACATTACTTTATATATTAACTGCGCATTAAATAAATGTCACAATATGACAACTATGACCTGATCGTCAGGGCCGGCAACATCCTTTTACCAACAGCGTCCCTGAGTGGCAGGGGAGTGAAAATGGGAGTATCTCATCTATCAATTTATTGGTGACTCCCTGAAAATTTATTGCAATTAATGACATTATTTAAAGTGTTAATTGTCATAATTATAACAAAGCCTTGTACTAATATAGTACCGATAGTGCCATTAATACGCATACACATTTATCAAATGCAGTGGGGGGGGGGGGGGGGAAAAAAAAAAAAAAATTTTAGCCGATAACACAATCTCCCTCTAAATCTAACATAGTTTACCATCTTGTTAATAAATTTTAAATACCATATATAGTAGATGCACACAGGAAAAAAATGACGAGCGCCCAAGCTCACTAGGAAAAATTGAAAGTGCGTATTTAGAGGTTGAAATAAGCCTCCATTATTCGAAGCAAAGATAAAATACAAGACGTGTCAGATAAACACACTACGTCACGACGGATTAATATATTGCTGGGCCTTGGAGGGATTAAAAGTACTCTACACTTTTTGTGAAAAATGAATAACGAGGGTGCAGAAATAGCCCTCATCCAAATTTTTTTTTTTTTTGCGAGTGTAGGGTGTATGATGACACCGTACTTGTTGACTAGTCCTTAACAATTCTTGTCAAATTTCACCTTTCATCTCTCCAATTGTCGGCAGAAGGCCTTTTCAATGCAATTGATTTGTTATTTGGCAGGATTTTAAAATGGATAATCCCTCCAAAATCCCGCAACGCACACAATATAAATTAGGGGCAATTGGCCTCGGGCTTGCTATCTGCTAGATTTCCTTTTTCAACTCATTGACATTGATATCATAAATGATCACCACCTGTATGTAACAATACACTTCTAAAAGGTTATTTTATTATGTTGTATCATATAAAATTTTTTGAAGAGAACCAGTAATATGCACCCTAAATGAGTTTGGGTCACATTCATATTGAGGGTTTCAAGATTTCAATCATTTATGCGTGCAAACACCTAAAACAGGTCTAAACAAACGGAACAATAGATATTTTTAAAATCTTTAGTGAAAAATTTACAAAAATCATACAAGTTCTTTTGTCTTTTTTGGCACTACCGGTAACACAAAACACTTATAGGGAAGTTGAGAGCATTGCGGGTAGAATTTTATTAAGCTCTACATTGCAATTCCAAATTGAACATAGTCCAATCTTTGTGGTTAAAGAATAGCAACATGCTATTTTTCGAGTAATTTTGTTCACTAAAATTCAATTACTCGACAAGTCAAGACCTGGCTGGACCAGGAGTACATTGTATGTATGTCAGATTACCGGACGATGCAGAATTAAAATGTTGATAAATACTGACTTTGTAAATGCGTGAATATAAACATTTTTATTGTTTTTCACCGACAACCAGTAAAACAGAAAACACTTTTAAAAAAAAACAAATCCACACATATTTATTATACATAATAACAATCAGTTTTTATTTTTACTTTTAACAATTCTGAGATCCTATAAATATTTTTAAAACAATTGACTTTTTTTTTAACTATGTAAATAAGTCTTAAATTTTTTTAATTAAAAAATGTTGCATAGCAATACGCAACAGTAGAAATGTCAACATTTTACAAGAATACATAAATCTAAACATATGGAATTCAGCCTTTTCATCAATTATAATAGTGAATATGTATATTTAAAATTTACATGAACATTTGTATAAAAAATTAAATGGCTCCATAAATATTTGTGAATCAGAAAAATGAGTTCAAGAAAAGTTCACAGTTCGATTGCAGAAAGTTACATATTCAAAGATGTAAAACAAATCTATCAAATCATTTAAAGTTTAAAAAAAATAATCACAATAATTTAAAAGAAATCAGTCGGTGTCAACACTATATTGATGAAGGCAATTAAACTATATTTTATAAAATTTAAATAAAAAGTTATTGAAACAATTATTACACAAACAACTCACACAACTGGCAGTAGAGATAAAAAAAAATACAATAAACATACAAATACAATTATATAACAAAATGAGAGTAAAAAAATAATTGATTGTATAAAAATAATCATTTGACAATAGCAAAACTATGTTTATCGAATGCTCTGTTTGAAAATACTTTTGGCCGCGGTGACTTCTTGAGGTTTTTTGCTTTTTGACGGGTCGGGGATGAAGCACTTCCATAACCTGAATAAAATAATAATTACATTTGAGATATGTTACAAAATGTTACTAAAAACATGTGAATAAGAAAAAAGTCAGCTATTTTTATGCTTGAAATAAAAGCTATAAATGTCTGCAAAATTCGCATTAATTAATTAAGAACTAAATGCAAAATTTCACGCACTGATCATGTGAAGAATGTCACTATATGTTTACATTACATCATATCAAATTGTTACTAGAGTCCATCCAGTTATATAGACAGAAAAATAGCTATTACTTACCTCAGTGTTTCATCAGCTCCGGCGCTCAGCACCGTGGTCCCGTCAGGAGACATGGCGAGGTGCAGGACCCTCGCCGTGTGCCCGGTCAACTCTGCCACCCTTGTCATGAGCGGGTACTTCCAGATGATGAGCTGATTGTTAGCGTAGCCGTGGCCAGAGATCAGCTCTTTGTAGGTTTGGGACCAAAGGATCGAGCAAACCTGTATTAGAAAATTGTTGAATTTAGATATTAAAATAATATAATGCAAATATAAATTTTGAAACATTAAGAATACAAAACACATTTTTTTAATAAAATTATTTTATCCCGAATAGTCCACATATTGAATGCTATTTCTAAATCAAAAAATGAAAATACATTTTTGTAAATAAATTTATATTAACATAGCAACAAATTATCATGCAAGCTTAATAAAAAAAAAAAGTTGATAATTTCATTTATAAGACAAATTGATGTAAATCAACATGAGCATGAACAGCATACAAGAAGAAGAGAGAGAAAAAGAGACTGAGACTGCCATTCACGAAGAAGGCTAAATCTCAAAAATCAGTAATGTACAGTGCAATGAAGATTTTCAATGAAATACCACATTATATAAGAAAGAAGGAGAAACTACACAGATTCTAAATTAGACTAAGCAAATATGTACAATGTTATTGTCACCTTTTTCACCGTTAACAAATACCTTTTTCCACACAACGTCAACACTCCTTCGCGCGCGCTTTTTCACTGATTCTTGCCGCGTCATCCATGGATGATGTCGCACCATCGACAATCCTTTGCCATAGATCATCACAAACCACACGCCCTCCTGATGTCCTCATCACCAATCAACACTCATAATCATTGAGCCACTGCGGGGGCCGCCGAACCCTGGTTCCCCGTCTTTGTCCTTCGGATTTGTTTGGCACATCATCTTCTGCTGCTATACCTTCATCCAGCTCCACAGCCTCACTGAGCTCCTCATCGTCTGCATCTTCTGATTCGCTTTCTCCACTGTCGTCAAACAGTCGTCTAATGTCCAGCACATGCCTCGGCACACCGTCTATCTCTACGTTGTTGTCACTCACAACCCGAGTGACAATACCAGGCTGCACCTTGTGGTACACCTTGCATTGGGCGGCTTCAAAACTACAACATCGCCTGGGCGGTACGAGGATTCCTTAGTTTCTTCTAGTTCAGCAGGTGGTACGAGTGGGTGCCGCCACATGTAAGCATGCACAATGTTGGCAGGCGACGTCTCTTCTTGACCCGGGTGGGCAGATGCTAAGTTGTACCAGAATACAGCTTGCAGGGGATCGATCTTGCTCCGTGCCGCAGTCCTCTTTATCGTGCGGTGATGCCTTTCGACTATTCCATTCCCTGACGGACGATAAGCGGCTCTGAACCTCTGGCGAACACCCCACTCCCTACACAATTCTCGTAGCGCCAGAGAACGGAATGCTCTACTATTATCGAGTAAAATTTCGTCCGGGGGACCTCTTTCTCTAAAGACTTCCTTTAAATTACGGACCACATCTTCACTGCTCTCGGCTCTAATTTCTTTCCACAAGGCAAACCTACTCGGCCCACAATCGATGACAGTGAGGTAGCACTTACTCCCAAAGTGCGTCGCGTCAACTGCGATCCTACTCCAATTGCGCTCCACGTTCAACACTCCAGAGTTGTGCCTATCAGGCGCTGGATCTATGGTCCGGCACTGTATGCAGTTTCTTACGCATTCCACCACTTCCTCTCTCCGAACGTCCGGGTTCACCAGTCGGTTTAGATGAAGAGTCCTGTCTACACCAAAATGATGTTGCTCATGCAAGCGTTTCACATCAGAGTTTTCAACCACTCCCACAGCCGCCACATCACTTCTGTGCCATCTGCGATCAACTCTTGTCAAAGGATCTGCCTTGTTTTCGATTGACTTAACAAGAGTGATGGTCAACTCGAGACCATATTCGTCCACCAGCTCTTTTATCAGTCCAAGCCTCCTTTTGACTAACATTTCAGACATACCAGAAACTCTGATCCGGTGATCCTTCGTCAAAACAGACGTGACCCATCCCACCACTGTTGCGGAATCTGACATCAACTCCATAGCTCTTAGTCCCCATTTCAATGCCAACGTTATTCCCTTAACAACAGAGTCAAGTTCTGCCACATTGATATGACCAACGTCCGTGGTCTTTCTTAACCATGACATATCTTCTACAACTTTCCCATCAATTTCCACCATAGCTCCGAACGCTAATGAACTTGCGTCGCACCACACTCTTCCCGTCGTAAGATCTGCAGGAACATTCCAAAAACCCTTTACGGGATCATCGCATTTTACTTTTTGGATCACCTCACTGAGAATTCTCTGGGCATTTTCTCCTACATGTGAGTCCCATGTATCCCCAGAACATGCTCTTTTCACAAAACTACAAGCAACCCGAAGCCACCCACACACCGGGTAATGGCCAACCAACTGCCCACAGACAGAAAACATTTGATATTTCCACAGATCTTCGTCAACGCGGATTTGAAGGTACGCCGACCTTAAATCCAGGAGTTTAAGTAGCTCACCATGTCTTCTCCATCTCCTGAGAGTTTCATCACATACTGCAACCTCTTCCCCCGTGTGACTTTGCACATGGTTGTTTAGCTCTCTATAATCCAGCACTGGCCTGACCTTTCCCTTGTTCTTCTGAATGACTCCCAGTAGTGGTACAACACCCGTGCACTCCCCGGTCCACGGCTTTAACCAGCCTTCCTTCATCCACCTCTCCAGTTCGTCCTTGATCGCATCCTTCACATCGTGCTTGTGAAGACTGGAATATGATGCAATGTCATTCATTAAAGCTACCGGTCCTTCTTTCCACGCCCATCTAACCCACCACTTCTGACCATCAAACCGTGCTTGAAAGTCCTGATCTTCAATACAGATAGTTTCAGGTTCAGCTGCCGCATTTATAACATGGCAATCGAGATTTGTTTGTACACTCGAAAAAATTACTTGGTCATCATTCACCGTCACTCCTCCGCACATTTTTATGAAATCCATCCCAATAATCGCATCCACGCCATCAAACAACTTGTTCACCACCACACAACTAACCCACACTCGACTGGATTGGGCCCTTCGCTCACCATTTTTCGCCCCACACATCACGTCAATGCTGACTACAGCTTCGCCCACACACGGCACTTGACTCCCATCAACACTAATCAACCTGCATCGGTTCCCGCCACTGCGAACGTCACACCTAATGGAACTGGACAGCACTGTTCTCGAACACCCCGTATCCACCAATGCTCGCACCAACTTTCCTCCCACACAAATCTTCACAATCGGTAGCGCCGTTAATGTTGACGAGGAAGAACTACCGGCGCACCAGCTCTTCCTTTCCCGTTTCCCTCCTTCGTGGGGCATTCACGTGACACGTGTCCTGTTTCACCACATGTCCAACACGACAGAGCTTTTTGAGTACAATATCTCATAAGGTGTGGCCCACCACACTTGAAACATTGCCTCGGTGTCCCACTTGATTGTCTAACGACCGCAGCCGCGACGCCCGGATCGTGCAGTTCAGCCATCAACGCCCGCGCCCGTTCGAGCAGGGATGACAGCGCAATCGTCTCTACGCCTGGCAACGCCCTGAGCTCACGTGATATCGTGGCCGGCAATCCCACAACAAATGCTCGTCTGAGCAACTGGTCCATCACCACACCCGCCAATTTGGCCAACTTTCTCAGCTCAGTGAGATACACGTCGACAGGCTCATCTTTCCACCTTCGCTGGGCCAACTGCTCGTACGCCTGAAACGGGTTCATAGCGAATGAATCGCGCAGGGCTTTTTTGATGCACTCAGCATCTTTCTTGTCCTCGTCTCTCAATTCGCTGTAGACGGCAAACGCGGACCCTTCCAAGAATAGCGGTATAACGGTTGCGAGATCTCCGATATCCTTCAATCTCGCCACCAATTCCAATTTCTCCAACCACTGAATGACGTCTCCTTCACCGTCAAAACATCTCACCAAATCACCAATTTTTACTGTCGCCATCGTTACAGGCCGAAATAGCTTGTTATTGTCACCTTTTTCACCGTTAACAAATACCTTTTTCCACACAACGTCAACACTCCTTCGCGCGCGCTTTTTCACTGATTCTTGCCGCGTCATCCATGGATGATGTCGCACCATCGACAATCCTTTGCCATAGATCATCACAAACCACATACAAGATAAGTAATACATATGAGGGATGTCTGAAAAGATATTTTTTCTTCAAATTTATTTATATTTTTCTACATAGTCTCATCGTAAGTCTATACATTTCTCCCATCCCTTTAACCCATCCAAATAGTACTGGGAGTCTTTCTCTGCAAAATAGTTATTTACGGTGGTGATGACCCCCCTTATTTGATGAAAATGTCTGTCCTCAGAGCGCAACTTTTAGCTTAGAGAACAAAAAAAGTCGCTCAGGGCTAGACCGGATGATCAAGCAGTTCAAAGAGAAATTCATAGATTTTCGCCTGGACAACCGCTGAGGTGTGAGATGGCGCAGTGTCTTGGTTAAACAAAATTTTATTTTTCTAAAAATTTGGTTGTTTTTCTGCAATTTTCGCCTTCAGTCTGTCAAGTAATGATGCATAGTATGCTCCTGTAATAGTTTTTCCCTTTTCAAGATAATCGATTAAGGCAACTCCACGGCTATCCCAGAAAACAGTCACCATCACTTTCCCAGCCGAAGGAACAGCCTTTGCCTGTTTTGGAGCCAATTTTCCTTTCGCTGTCTACTGTTTTGACTGTGTTTTTGTTTCTGGAGTATAATGGTGTATCCAAGTTTCATCTACAGTAATTAATCGGCGACAAAATTCTGATTTATCGCGCCTAAACTGCGCCAACAGAGCATTGTAAATGTTCATTCGAACACGTTTTTGGTCCGGAGTGAACAAACGCGGCATCCAATGTTCAGCCAGCTTTCTCGTGCCTAAATCTTGATTCAATATGTGATAAACACGTTCTTTGCATATGTTCATAGCCTCTGCTATCCTTCTAACCTTAATTCAACAGACGTGCAGCACCACTTGGTGAACTTTGAGCGATGTTATCGTCAGTGTGGTTGCAGTTTTTAGCCGTCCCGAATGTTCATCGTCATCCAAGCTGGTGCACCCGGCTGCCAAAAATTTCACTGTAGTAAATGATGGTGCAGGGTCTCCGTACACAGCGATCAACTAGTCTTTAATTTGTGTAGGCGGATTGTCTTTCAAAAACAAATCGAGTAACGACAGCTCGAAACTCGATTTTTTCCATTATCACAAAAACACTCATATCAACATTGTCAAACAACTGCGTGTCCAAAATTGCTGAAATTTTGATAAGTACTTATCAAAGCATGTGCAAACACGTTTCCCAACTTATGTTGACGAGTACAGCCATCTTCATGTTGAGGTCAGAAATTTTTCAGACAACCCTAATACATAGTAAAAAAAGAAAATTGATATTGTTTATACCAGAGCATATATATATATTACATAGTAAAACCCTCTTAATAAGTTCCCCTTTAATACAAGTCCTATACAAACCTTTTTTAGGCTTAATATGTTTTTCTAATAATAATTTTCTTACTTACTTACCATCACGCCGTTTCTCTGCGGGGGTAGGCAGAGAGGATAAAGATAGCTGTCACGTGAGTGTCGGCGCGCGGTGTCAGTATTATATCACGGCCACCGTGAATCGGATTTTAAAGCAAATTATTCTTTCTAGTAATGATATCATGCAGTGACCCATAGAAATATTATTCAACTCAAGAATACCACGAATTGCGTCTGAAATCGAGTGTAAAAATCATAATTTTTCTCCATATAAAATTGACAGTTGATGCGTACTTTTGTGTTAACAGATTTATTTTATACCATAGTTAGCCTGTTCGAGGCCATGAATGCGCAAAACTTTTCATGCGGCATCAGACCATGGACGCACAAACGCACACGCATTGTCAATCTTAAATACGTGTAAAGAATCACAATTTTCAACAATGTCGCCCATTCGAAATTGTACCGTTATCTATGGACAACGATCCTAAATTCTCACAATATTTCTGAAACCTTTAAATCTCGTAAAATCTCAAATGAAAGAAAGAATATAAAGCTGATGTTAGTATAGTGAGTAAGATTAAGAAAGGATCACTTACGTGATTTGGTCATATGGAACGGATGAATGAGGAGAGAATGGTAAGAAAGATATATGACGCAAGCGTTGATGGCATCAGAAATAGAGGACATCTGCGGAAGACTTGGCACGACTAGGTAAACCAGATAATGGAGGATGGTTCTGTTAGAAGCCTCAACAATCTTGTATGAGAAGATGTATGAATGTGAATGAGGTGAGAATTGTGTCAGGACAGAAGAGTGTGGCGCTCTATCCTCTCTGCCTACCCCCGCAGGGAAACGGCGTGATGGTAAATAAGTAAGTAATTAGAACACACATATGTGCTTATATATGCACTAAGTTAAGAATTAAATTAATATACTGTATTACATACCTGAGACTTGGCATCCACAGTGTTGATGTTTGTGCCATTGTTGACATTCCATATGCGGATGGTCCGGTCTGCAGTTCCGCCTCCCGAAGCCAACATTCCAGCGCTCCACGGACACCAGGCCAAACCCTTCACAGCGGCCATGTGCTGGCTGAAATATTAATACATCAATATCAGCACACAGTACTATACACTTGTTAACCCTGAGGAGGCCCAGGACGACTATCGCCATCCGAGAGAGGGCTAGCACGATAAATGTTAAAATATTCAGTGCTGTACCATAGACAAGAAATGTTACACCACATGACAGAGCACCCAGTTTCCAGTAATTTTGTGCTGCCAGATTTCTTCTTTATTCAAATGACAGGATTTTCAGTATAATATTTAAACACTCGCACCACTCATATCGATGACAAACGCATTGCACATGCTAATTACGCATTTTTAAAATACCAGAACTTTTCAAATGGAAAGTACTTGTCAGTTACATTTTGATTCCAGCCGGTGCAGAGTATTTATCCTGAAATACACATATATTTACAATTGTACCCTTTATTTTGTGATACATATTTATTTGTAAGTGAGTAATTAAAGTGAAAAAAATATTATTTTTTAGTTATTAAGCGCATTTTACTATAAAAATACAGTGAGTTCTTCATTTTTGGCCATTGGTGCGAACGGCATTTCGTGCGTGTTAATGCTGTATCATAAGGCCGATGTGTGATGTGAAGTGCTAATATGTATTTTTTCGTTTACAGTTATCGAAGTTTTGCAAACTTTTTTGAATTTTTTTTTACAAAATGGCGGAGTGGGACTTTTCGCTAATGGAAATATTGCGGATTTCCTAGAAATTTCAGATATGCTTGTTACTACCGCAGAGTCCGATGATGAGTTGGATGATGAGAACGACGTTGAGGATGATTATTTTGTGGTTCACATCTATGATAAAGAAAACATCGACAATACTGTTAATGAAAACCAGCCATCAACAAGTGCAGGGGTTAGGCCAGTATTTGAATTGGAGACAGATAATTGTTTTGTTCCAATTATATTAGGGGTACCAGTCGAAAATGTCGCATTTTAAATAAAAAGGCAAATATAAATTGTAATTGCAATTTTTCACAGTATTCAATGTTCAAATAAAATTCGTACGATAGACAGATGGTTATTTATAATGAAAGCATAAATACAATGGGAACTATTAAATAATGACTACGTATTAGGAAGTACAAAGGTGAAAACTATTCCTTTATTTAATCACGCATTACCCAAAGACAGTGCATGTGAATCACGTTTGTCTGTCACCCAAAGCTCATAAACTAAGAAAGTTATTAACTTGAATTTTTGAAGGGAAATTTCTTTGCCAACACCTACATAAAAATTTAGTAAGATTAAAACTCATTAGTACCAGACCCAATAGTTTGCATTAGTGTCACAGATGTCCATATGGACACAAAATTATTGTTGCCGATGTTGGTCTCGTATTGTGTAATTTCTAAGAAAACGTTCATGTTCTTTGCACGAGTCATTCGAGTGTGGTATGCAGCTCGATCCAGACGTTCTTTCGAGATTCTGGACAATTTAGTGAAAACAATATTAATTATCAAAGTGGACGCTCATATTACGAACGAAAAAACTGTGATTCGATGTCTGAATTAAGTATTTTTATTGCGTTGATTGATTCGAAAATCTTTTTTATTTTATAGAATGAATCATAAGTATGTAAAATTAAAATTTGAATAATAATAACTGATGTTTGTGTATTTTAATGATGCAATCAATTACCGTGAACCCAAGCGTGTCCATATGGACAAGCTTGATAGTAAACATAACAAATTAAATAATATGATTTTCAAGAAATAATATTTTGTTTTTTTTTTTTATATTAGAACGAAAAGATTACTGTCAGTAAATGGTATACTGGACGTAATAGAAGAAGAGAATAGTGATGAAGTTACTGAGTATGATATGTATATATATATGTGTGTGTATATATATATATATATATATATATATATATATATCGTTATCAAATTTTCATCGTTAAAATGGCAGGAGATATATATATATATATATATATATATATATATATATATATATATATATATATATATATATCCTGCCATTTTAACGATGAAAATTTGGATGATGAAGACGAAGGCGGCAAAATAGATAATTTAAATTATAGATAATTATTTGCCGATGATGTAATGATAATGCATGTGTATGCATAAAAATGGACCAAATTGATATTGATGATACCATAGAAGATATCGGATTATAGTTGGTTCAAAAATAAATCTACAACTCGGCTGTTTGAATTATTTTTCTATGATACTATCATAAATTAGCTTATTGAGGAGTCTAATAAATACTTACAATTCAAAAATAAACCAATCTAAACCTTCACTTCAGATGAAATTAGTTGTTTTGTTGGAATTTTAATTTTGACTGGCTATAATGTGGTTCTAAGTAAAATGTTATTTTGGAGTTGTACGTTGGATATAAGAATGAACTCGTCTGTCAAGCAATGCGTCTGTTAATTCTTCCAGTTACTAGTTCTCTGGAATGTAGATATAAAAAAATAGTTTAAAAAGAAATGAAAATCCATGTCACTCAAAGATCAAAATATGTGTGTCCATATGGATACTTGTACCGCTAATGGGTTAAGACTTTTTCATGAAGACAAAAATGCGGCATATACGTTATTACGTTATCTCTTCTGCTATTGGCTGTATTCCTACCCTTAAATCAGTGCGTATCAAATGTTTGTCCCGCATCGGCTCGGAATCCAAAAAAATATGTTGAATAAATAAAGACGCTGGATCGTTAAATACCCTTTTATTGTACTTTTGTAAAGTTCCCTTTGTAAAAACAAATTAGCGAATCAACAAATTAAATCAGTTGCTAACACAAAAAGTTTGAAACATGGTATAAATTAATGAAAATACTTATTAATCATGCGTTTCAGAGAGACAGTTTACTTATTTTAGTAAGTCATTAATTATTATATATTAATAAGAATATGTATATAAGACATTTTAAAAATTATAATCCGTGTTTATTTTTCTAATAAAACAAAAAATAAAATCATGTACTGATGTCGATGCTTGCGAATGCACAACCCTTTTTCATGTCTATTTGGTTATCGACCAATCAGAAGCCGACTATACCATAAATAAAAAATCCAACTATAGACAACAAACATTTGCTATATTCACATAACCAATTGCTAAAATTGAACCTTTGGTTTCACGTCACTCAATCGTAGAAAACGTCAAAATTGACGAAGTATACAATGTTATACAATAGCGATGTAGATCATGGTTATTGACATTGATTTGAAATTGAGAATAGACCCGAATATCCGGATCGAATAAATTGACCGCCAACACTTTCGCGACCGTCGTAAGTTAATCGATTATCACTTTCACATTAGATAACCTCTCGCAGCCGCGTAAAAATTCCCCGAGTCCGCTCTAGGTTACCCCTTCCCCCCCCGCTCCCCGCGCAAAGCCGACCGACACTCATCTGACGATTCCGAAAGCTCGAACCCCACCTCTTCGCCCGCTCGGACCCGACTGTCTTCCACGCGACCCCTTCGCCTTTCCGAGCCCCACCCCCCTCTGTGGAGAAGCTTCCGCCACCCCTTGCTCCTGTCGCATATGCTCTAGGAATTTCTCGGAATTCATATTTTTTTATCAGTTGGTTATATGTGGATCATCACAGTATATACTGAAAGTTTTTTCTGCAGCCTTCCTCGCAGAGTTTTTTTGGTGGAACTCGTAGATCAAGCAATTGCGCACAAAATTCTTATCTGGTATAAACCCTTCCATTTTAAATGTATCGCTAACAAAAATAAAAATAACTTTCGAAAGATGATCTCCAAATGTTAAGGAACAAAAGTAATATATATTACGTGCTGACGACTCGACGAGACGGATGCGACTGAGGATCAAAAAAGGCCATACCGAAATGCGACATTTTCGACTGGTACTCCTAATATATAAAATCAAAAGTAGTCCTTCCAAATAATAAATAATAATTTCCTATTCTGAACGTTAAAGCCCTAGCAACACTATAAACTTTTATTTATTCATTTTTTTCATCTCAAAACCGTACGAAATCGCGGTCAACAGACGTTTATAATAAAATAGAAACTCCATGTTTGATGTTTTTTTTTTTACGTTATTTTATTTTTACGTTAAAAAACATTTTCATGTTTTTTAACGTAAAAATAAAATTCGACAAAAGCTAGTCCATGAATTTTGAATTTTACGAATTTTGACGCCAATTGGTGGTATGACGCTGTTTCACCTAGGGCAGCTAACAGTTAAATATTTTCATTATACGTAATAAAAGTTGCATATTCATCATCTAATTAATTAGTTTTGTTGATATTTCTGGTGCTTTCTTTTTCAGGTATGAGTATAAAAACAATGTTATTACTTGAATGAGTATATCGGTTGTGGTTGGGTGTGGTGTTCCCCTGATGCCGGCACCCAGATGTTGAGCAGGTTATCGTTACCTCCTGAGGCAAGGTATTTTCCATCCGGAGACCACTTCAGTCCGCATACCTAAAAAAAAAAAATTAATCAATTCGTCAATCAGTGTAGAATGTTTATACAAATGAAAATTAAATATATTCTTAGTTCAATTCAAATATAAACATCATGCCATATGGCCAGCCTGGTATAATATGCCCGATGAAAAATTTAAAAACAACATGCATGGTGTAAATAAATGTATTTTTTTAAAGATGTTAACATTCATTATCAATTATCACACTTTATGATTTTTTTTTTTGATATTTGCAAGATTTTTGATATGTATCAATTGCGTCATTCTACTTTTGCAAATAAAATACAATAGACAATGATTTAGCGATCATTGTACAGTAAAATCCCGTTTATTCGAAGTTGAATGAACCGAAAATCATGAAAAAAGTTTGAATGACGGACTTACGATAATGAAAATAAAAAATTCAAAAATTGAATTTTTTTTTACATTCTAACTTTTTTCATCACAACTAGACGTAATTTACCTATTATCCACACATCTAAAAATAACAAACAAGTTTTAAAAATACAATGTAAACAAATCACATAATTTAAAATAAAAAATTATTATAAATGGACCATCGTTTTGCGCCATTAATCACTTAATCATCGAAATTGACATTTTTCTATTGTATCATTTCTGTATTGACATCTACAGCGTTTTTAAAACTTTTTTTGTGGTGGTCACGGCCGTATTTCACACTTGCCTGTGATGTCTTGTTCTTTTTCTTTTTCACTTTCCGCTTCCTTATTCCTTTCAACTCCGTGACATTTCTCGGCTTTCAACTCTAAAGTTCTATCTGTCGACAGTGTTATTAATGAGGTCACGTATTCTTCTGTTAATTTTGTTTTGGATAATATTTTTTGTCAATCTCTTGTATTAATATGATTTTTTAGCAACTGTCGACGTCCAATACGAGTTTCGCATTGATGCCATTTTCGAGAATATAAAATTATCGGTCAAAATCATAAAATTTTTTAAATTTAAATTTAATGAAATATGAAAAAGTCTAAGGAACGCAAACCACGCATATCTAACACAAAATATCTAAAACAAAAATATTAGAGAAATATAAATAATTGTCTTTACATATACAACAATGGCAATAAAATAATTAAAAAGATACGAGAAAATCTGAAAAATACCAACCACACATTTTTTTAAATGCCTCGACACTAAACTTAAATAGAAAGAAATGACTATTAAAATGAATACAAATTAAATCATTTATAAAACACAGAAAAGTCTAAGGAACTCAACCGCATAGTAGCATTTGTATAACAAAATATACAAACATTACGTAAATAAAAATAATTATGGTAATACGGAACAGAAGATTGGCAAGCACTGACATTCGCAGACCAGCAACTGGGAGAATCACATTACCTATAAGGGCACAAAGATAATATTTGCTATCTTTTTCTAATGTAAAGAAAATGAACAAGAGAAAAAGCATGCGAGTTTAGTTAAGCAGTGAGGAAGATAAAGATTTGAAAATCGAAAACGCACAAGACATATCTGTCACCTTTTTTTTAGTATACTGAAAATGAATGAGAAAATAAACAATGCGAAATAACTTTGTATCGTGAATCGGTATAGGGACGGATACAACCCATTTTTGATGGACTTTGACATTTGACAAGCACATTGCGTAGCATCGTGTATTTTTCAGATTACGAACATTTGACAAAAAAAAATCAAATTAGGCGAAAAATAGATCGACAAATTCATCTGATAGGGTCTAAAAATAACTTTAAATAACGATATTCGATTTATAAGTACCATTTAATGTGAAAACTTTCCAAAGGGACCACATTCTGCTCCAAAACTTCCGACTTGTGGTGAATTTCGAATAAACTGGATTTTACTGTACTTAACTGTAGTCATTGTATATTTTATAATGTGTGTGTTTATGAATGAGGCTGTGTTGATACAGAATACACATATCTTTGTTAATCAGAACATAATAATAGGTGTACATTTATGTACCTCCTGTGAATGACTGTTAAGCGTAGATATAATGTGCTCTCTCTGCCGCACATCGTGGTGGACAATGGTTCCAGTCCGGCTACCCGAAGAGAGGACGTAAGCGTTCCAGGCCAGAGAACCCACCCGTCCAGCATGACCTTCCATTATCTGTAGTAAAAACATAATCTTAAATACACAAATTCATTTTTTCCTGTATATAAAAGCACGGAGCGAACTGTAGCAGTTAGTCTAAATATGAGATGAGGTATTTCACTCTCCAAATAATAAATTATTTGCTCATAGAAAACATCAGTTATATAGGGTGTCCCAAAATTAACACAAGATTTGAATTTGCCGCCATTTCTGCAGTAAATTGTTGGCAACCCTGAAAAAAATAATTTGTCAGCTGAAAGTTTAGGGTTAGTAAAAATGGGGCGTTACACGACACAACGTGTTTTCATCATTGAACAATATCTCAAAATTAATGAAGGTTTGGCGGCCGCAATTCAAAAATTTAATACAAAATATAATCGGAATAGTGTTTTAAGTTCATCAACTACGAAGAGTTTAATTGAAAAATTTAGAGAGACTGGATCAGTTGGAGACGCTAATCTTACTGGTCGTCCAAAAACAAGCCAGTCAGCAATTATGCAAAATGGTCATGGAAAATTTTGACAAAAGAGTGTGCATGTGCCAGCAAAGCCGTGGAGGCCATTTGCCCGATGTGTTATTCCATAAATAACTCTAACCCATGTACTTTATGATTCAATAAAAAAATAAAAATCTAAAGACTAAAAAAGTGTATTTTCTATTTAATTCAAATCTTGCGTTAATTTTGGGACCCTTTAAAAGTTTCCATCGACAAATATAAAACATGAATGACCGCCAAGCGCGGTTTATCTCTCATGAAATATAATAATCACACAATACAACCTTGTGAACTGCCAGCTCTTCAGTTCAATAAATCAATTTGAATCAGAAGGGTCAAGAGATTACGT
Source organism: Eubasilissa regina (assembly GCA_022840565.1). Lineage (NCBI taxonomy): Eukaryota > Metazoa > Arthropoda > Insecta > Trichoptera > Phryganeidae > Eubasilissa > Eubasilissa regina. The sequence goes on from JAINEB010000025.1 coordinate 27,302,557, forward strand.
TAATTTTAGTTAAAAGTTTTAACTTAAAATTCTCATGCTTTTATTAATGCTGTTATTATTAATATTATCATTTTTATAATTTTACTAATTCGTCATTCGACACGGTACTGCAATCCGGTACTTAATCACAACACCAACAATCACACATCACATCAGCCCTGATGACGTTCCCTGATTAGCCCGCATTAGCCCAGATTAGCAGACAGAAGAATATTTTTCTTGTAAATTGGAATAAACATTATGAAATTGAAATGGGACCAAAAAATCTGTGTTCAACTGTGGTTAATATTATTATCTCATTCCATAAATAGATATATCATCTCACTCTAAGCCTCTTGATGCGCTCTGTGTCCCACAGCTCCGTGGTTCCGTTTGTCACGCCTACAGCCAGGTGTGAGCCCCCACCTTGTATCCAGGCCAGAGAGCATATATGCTCCGTGCTATCCAGAGACAGTAGCTGTTGGATAACGCCGGTGCCAGCATTCCATAAGTACACAGCGCTACCCAGTGCCACAGCCAGCATATTGGAAGCACTCCAGTCCAGAAGGTTTAGATCTGAAACATGGTTGATCAATTGTTCTCAAAGTTAACGTAGTGTAATATCATATATGTAAAGAATTGTATAACGTGTAATTATTGTATTAATTTGATTTTTTAGCAGCTGTTGGCGTTTTGTACTAGTTTCGCATTCGTGCTATTTTCGAAATTATAAAATTATCAGTTATTATCATAAAAATGTTTTAATTAAAATTTAATGAAATATGGAAAAAGGAACACAAATCACGCATTCGCGAATTTCAAAATATCTATCACGTAAATATTAGAGAAATGCAAATAACTGTCTTTACATATAAAACAATGGCAATAAAATAATTAACAAGATACGAGAAAATCTGAGAAACGCCAACCACACATTCTTCAAAATGCCTTCACACTAAATGTAAACAGAAAGAGAAATGTCTGTATTAAAATAAGTACAAATTAAATAATTTATAAAATACGGAAAAGTCTGAGGAACCCAACCGCGTACCAGCGTTACGTAAACAAAAATAATTATGGTATTAATACGGAACAGAAGACTGGCAAGCACTGACATTCGCAGAAACAGAGAATTACGTTACCTAGAAGGGTGTAATGATAATATTTGCAAACTTTTTCTAATATAAAGAAAACGAGCGAGAAAAAAAGCATGTGCGTGATTAAACGGCAGTATATCGCACAAAATTGCAATGTCGCAGCAGAGGCGCCATGTAATTGATATGATAAGACACGCGTCAGTAATTTAAAATTGTAATCATCGGCATGGCGCCAAAAAACCCATGGATCAGGAAATCAAAGATGTCTTAGAAAAACGTCAGTCTGAAATTTTAACAGACGTCATTCAAAAGATGGCATTAAACAAAGGTATATGGATTTTATATCAGTGGAGCCATAATCTGTTAAACACGGTTACTTATCATACAACCCTCATACTCTACCAGCCAATAAAGTTACCTGAAACATTGCCAAAACAAAAGGAAATTCAACTCACAGTAGTCATCGATGATATCAGGAGCATCCAAGATGCGGTCAGGTGCTTGAGGGATGTAGCGGCTGTTGGCTTTGACTGTCGAAGGCGCTTTTGACTGGAAATCAGAAAATTACTTAAATCCATAAAAGTTTTCATAGGCACATTTAGTTATTCTAGTATTTCAGATGTATTGGACCCCTTTAAAATATGTATTAAATATTATATATGCAATCTATTATAAAAATAATCTATTTGTTAGTTATGATACTTTAACAGGCGACATGTTCGCCTGTTATAAAAATTTTCATTTACTCTTGGCTGTAGATGATTTGAGTCTTAAAAATAACTCAAATTCAGATCAGCTAAATACAATTCAGAGTAATTCATTCGCTTTTATGTAATTTACCTGTGAATACACAATTCTGAGTGGGTTCTGGTGACCTTCGGGAGCTGCAGGGGCTTTGCAAGTGTACTGCAATAACCTTTGCTGGCCTTGGGGGTTGGGGGCATTCATTCCCTCGGCCAAGGCCCTCTTCATAGCTTCTTGTGCCTCAGTCGCGCCCGGAGAACCAGACTCTTCACCTTCAGCTTCAGTGCGGGCGGCAGCTTGTTGGTTCATCTATGAGACATTTTAAAACTATCTTTAATTTTGTAAAATGGTGTATTTCAGTACTGACATATCTTTTGTTGTTAGTTTTCAGTTTGCACACAAAATGGGATTACTAACTTTACACTATGTTAATTATTTGAATTATCGACAAATTTTAAACTTGCACATACAGACTTTTTAATTGAGACATCCGTTATTCCATTTTAAAAACCATCAACTTAATATTTGTTCGATAGATAAACGTTTTCCAAATATCTTTCATCTATTCATCTAAATATCGTAGAACTATGTTCTAAAACTGTAACTTCATAAAAAAATTGTGTTTTCATTAAAATAAAATATTCTGCACATACAGCAGATTCCAAAATGGACACCGTAAACATTTTCACTAATCATCGTAATCCAAGCTCTTGAATCGGTTGAACAGTTTGAAATATTTTTATTTTGTGGCCAAAGCAGACTCTAAAATTTATATCATGTTGCACAGAAAAAGAGCTACTTATGACCTTTGTACAATCATTTTTGTACTTACCATATAATGACATAAATCAAAATTAGATGTGGACCTGGATGGAATAAACCTGTCAGCTGCCCCACCACTGTTTGGAGTCTTGGAACCCTTCCTCGGGGTCGGCGTCGAAGAACTTCTGCCTGTAATAGGTAAAAATAATTGCGGTACTAAATTTTAACATGTCCACGCCATCTGAGCTCATCTTGGCCTTTGACTATTTTGGCATATTTTCTATTAAAGCCAAGTATCATTAGCATGCGCAATTGAATATTATCCAAGATAAATCGCGTACATTAGTTTAAATTTGTATTCAGCAAGTACCATTGTCATCTTACGTCCAATCATCCCGAATTCGAAATTATGAAGAAGTCGTTTAGTAGCTATGTAGAAATGTTTATGTTACGAGTAATATTGAAGAAACATTATATTTTGAAAGGAAGATCATAAATCTTGTGTTACACAAAGAAATGAATTATTGTTGCAAAATTCCAGCAATATAATAAAATTAAGTTATATCAAAACTAAATTAAAAACTGACCTGGTGATTTATTTTTGGATGGAGTCTTCTTTTTCTTATCGGAGGGGCTTCTGGACTTCACATTGGCTGAACTAGAGTTCATGCTCTGATTAGAAGACACGGAGAGCTTCTGAAATGAAACATTTGAACTCATATTCAAAAGACTTGAGCTTGTGTTCTTCATGTTTGATATAATGTTATTTTTAGAATTCGGTTTAGAATTCTCTAGATTTTTTTTTTGCCATCTGGGCATCGGGCCCTTCGTCATCGGTCCGTCCATCGAAATGAGACTATTGATTTCATTTAGATAATTAAATTGCGCCATATGTAATATTCGACGGAGACCAATGAAAACTAAAACCGAATCTCAACTGTTCAATTAATGAGTTTTTGTAATGTCAGATGATTCTACACTCAGATTTTACAGTTCCGGGATGTTGTTCTCGAAGTGAACTTATTTGATAATATTTTCTTCTTAAAATAAAGTTTATAATTAAATACTGGTATCGTAAAGTTTCGAAACCACCACCATCTACGTCAGAAGTAATTTGCAATTTCAAATGAATTTAACCGTTGGGTTTTCTTTGCTTCTTTACGAATAAACGAGGTGCTAGAATACTTTGGAAAGAACCAGAGACTAGTAGAATGCGAAGACGGTAATTATCGTTACTAGTAAAGCATCGTCACACACAATAGTACTGCCTCAGTTTATTATTGTCCACCGATCTTATCTATCCCACCGATCAACAATGCGCTGGTAATTCATAAACGTGTATATTTTAGTATTGGTAAGCTTCCATCAACTTGTTAATATTATAACCTTGTTTGAGGCGCGTTTATATAAACTTGAGAGAATATTGACGATCGTAATAGAAAATATTCACTTTGAATTGAAAATTGATTAAGTTTGGGTGTTACTTTATTAATGGCACATATATTCGTTGATTTCTCGTCTCAGAGAATTGGCAGTAAAAGTTTACATGTATTAGTTGGTAATTCTACTCTGCATACAAAATACAATGTCACCTCGCTTTATGCTCATTTCTGTCCTTTACGTGACTTTCAAGGTGAATCTACCATGGAAGATAATAATTCTCATATGAAATGTCTGAGCGTAATTCATTGAGATTCAGTAATTTTTGAAAAAGTCACTATCGGTGTTAGTGCTCATGTTATTATATAAATTATCCATGATTCCTAGTGTTACAATTGTATTATTGGTCGTTCGAGTTCACAAGCACTCGCCCAATCCTATCTTTGAACAATATTTAAATAACAGAGCGTTGATATTATTTGACAATGCTAATTAAGCAAACATTAACGGACCGTGTAACAGGGCTTGGCGCAATCAATTCCATGACGTATATGGACTCCTTAATAATAGAAAACGATGCTAATGTTTATCTTATATATGATCCCACCCAACAAAAGACAATTGCTCAATAATATGGTCCCCAAACAATTACTCACGTCCGAAAGTCTTTTGCTCAGGCTACGGCTTCCTCGCCACATGACTCCGTTGACGGGGATTCGCGTAGGATGGGCACAATGAAATTTTTATTTTTGTATTTTTTAATTCTCTAATTAATGTGATAACTTCGCATCACTTCGTGCCGAGGTATATTAAGATCATTGATGCCAGTCTTTAATCAGGTACCTAATTTGCAATGTGTGCGTCATAGGTGTGCGTCCACCTAATGTACAGATTAAGTATTCAGTTTTCAGTTATTCATAGATTTATCTCTATTCTATGATTCACAGTCTTATCTATGATTCACAGCTCGATGATGGCTCGATGACAGCCGCTGTCACTTTTCGTTCTACCGGGAATCACCATGCTCAGGTCTGGTGATATAATTATGTGATACTGAAAATTGCATTTTACTATTTTACGGAATCGAAATTCAGAATAGAATAGAAGTTTTGCGATATCTGGATTTATATTGCTCATCTATGATCTGGACACTTCGTAGATTATAAAGTGTATTAGAGTTCGTGTTTTATTTTGACGTTTGACAATCGACAGTTCAGTCTTGTGTGGTGCGCCTGTTTATCTTATAATATTATAATGGAAACTAACTCATATAGTTGTTTGTTTGACAATATTCCATTCAATCTCGATGTGTTGCAGCATTTAGAAAATGACTTGGAATTGTACGAGAAAATATCATTGATTTTTCTGCTTTACGATGACATCCCAGTAGCTCAAGAAAGACTCTTTCTCACGATCAAGGCTGACCTTGAAAACACATCATCCCACCAACTGCAAATGAATTTGCTGCACGACTGGGCTGTTAAACAAGGTTCATTTTGGAAGGAAAAATTAGTCGAAGGGCTTTTAATAATAAAAGCTTACAGTAATGTAAGAAAGTTGGATCTTGATTTGGATACGCTAAAAGCACACTTCTTACCTGAGTGTATCTACACGTCTCTGTTTATACATCCTATGAAGAAGGCGCTGCTCGCCTTCTGTGAGTCGTTAACAATGAGCGATACTCGGAATGTTATTTTATCACTCATGAAAGATTGTCCAAATATGATATGTGAAGCCATGGATTCACGGTATTTTGAATTATTCTTGTTTAAATTATTGAGAAACGGCTACATTAAACTAGGTTCATGGGGAATCAAGAACATTCCAGTCCCTTTTAACGATAGTTTTGTATTCTCGGATATAAAGAAGCTCGCATTCATATTGAAAGAATTAAAGTTGGTTAAATATAGCGATATTCTGTTGTCAACAGAAGAATCCCTTAACAGATCATTTAATATGTCGAGCAAACCTGCTGCAGATCTAAAACTTCATATGAAAGAAGAATTTGAGGCGAGTAAAAGTCAGAGAAATGAAATTATAGAAGATAATAAGCAATACTCAGTGACCTCCAAAGCAAATAATATTAAAACTAAAGACCAAAATAATTTAGACATAAATTTTGTTGAAAGCACACAAGCTCCTAGCAGTGAAGCATTAAAAAAGACGACTCCAAGCAGTGAAGAAGAAAATTTAATAAGAAAAGATAAAGTTTACCCGATAAATTCATATCCTGTCGGTGTGTTTCTTATTATAAATCAAGTCAAATTTAAGAACGAGGCCCATCCAGAGTTGACAAATGATTTGGATGACCGCGTCGGGTCCAACATGGATGTGAAACGTTTGAAAGAAACGTGGGAATCACTCCAATTTAATGTTATTGTCTATGAAAATCTAGACAGCCAAGAAATGTTGGTGAAGATAAGAGTCGCTGCCCTAACCACGGTGATGCCGGAACATAGCGTGTTTGCTCTTTGCATTTTGTCTCACGGAGTGAAAGGAGGCATTCTAGGTTCGGATGGAATACAAGTCAAAGTTGAAATTATCGAACAGCTGCTTTATTCTTCCGAAGCTCCCATGCTCGCCGGCAAACCCAAGATATTACTAATTCAAGCGTGTCAAGGAGAAGATAAATTACCAATATATAATCCATTGGACCTAACACAAGATTCTTTTTATTTACAGCACGATGGACCTGTAAGGAAAAGAAGTACTATTCCGGATAAATCTGACATGTTTGTATTTTGGTCAACTGTTCCTGATTACGCTTCGTATCGCGACCCTTTCAATGGAACATGGTTTATTCAATGCCTTTGCGATCATCTTGAAAACAATGATGAAAATAGAGAATTTTTGCATATATGCTTAGATGTTAATTCAGAACTCGGCCAAAGGAAATATGGAAGGTTCGGACAGATGTCTGAATTCACAACTTGTTTTACTAAATCATTGTTCCTCTTAAAGAAATAAAAAAATCTATTTAAACTTACATATTTTTACAACTTATTTGTGTTTAGTTTTGATTAGACCTTCAGTAAATTTTAACAGACGATATACTCTTTATTTAAATGAAAACATGTTAAAGTCATATTTTAATGTTCTCATATTTTCATGTCCATGTGTAATCTTCCATTTAGGACTCTACTGGGTAGACATTTTCTGACGGATACTAATGATGGTGAAACCGTTAATGTGACTGTGATTATGTTTGATTCTAACGATGATTGGTAACTTATTATTCGTAATTGTTTGCACAATCACTATTACATTAGAAACTAATCTCCAAAAATGAAATCTTTGTTATCAATCATCATCATATCACAGTTATTTATTAGTTTACCATCACTACTGTATGCTGTTCCAGGTACATATTTGGTAAAAAGATACTTGGATTTATATCAAATGCGGTTTTCAACACAAGTCAACTGATTCTCATTTTAGTTAAATTATAACTTCTTTTAATTTAGTTTTTCTACAAAAAAATGCATTCTACGCTAAAACCGATATAGTTTGGTGATTAATAAATTGTTTATTGTTTATGACACTATTAGTAAGTAACATATTTATACACATCATTTGTAAAAATAATGTTGCAACTACATATTTGTTGGGGTCAAATATCTGCCAATTGCAGTACATGGCACAAACAGTTTCTGTATTCAGTTTTTAACAACTAAGTTGTCAGATACGCAACAGTATAGCCCAGAGAACAATTAATTCTTCAAAATGCATCACTGTGTACATATAAATCATTTTACCTAACATAAGTAGAAATGAATTCAAGACAATATATTTAGAATATAATTTTAATTTTATTTATTCTTTTTTAATCTAAATCTGTTGTGAATTTGAATTTCAGAATAATTTTACGTCATTTTTTGGCGGGGTGAAGGGAACGCTCTACGGGGCGCGGGAATTTAGCATCATCAACCACCTGGGAAGCGTGGCAGAACAAATCCGTTTGATGGGCAGTGTGTGAAAAGGATAAAAATATTACAAATTTTAATAAATCTTCACAAATTTAATTTAATTTTTCTTTTCCTGTTATGCCATATTAAACTTATTTAAAGAGGCAAAACTTTCTATAGGTCAATAAATTTTTATAGATTTGATTAAAATTGATCAAAAAAAATTAAGACAAATTTATAAGAAAATGCATAAATATTGTTTCTTGAAAATTAAAAATAAACACAAAGAAGAAAACAATAGAACAAGGCTAAGAAATATTTGAAAACATGAAAGAAGCATTCCGTATCAATTGTTTGTTATTGTTTGGCAGGCGTGTATACAAGGGTTGTTTGATATTAAAGAAAACAATTTGAGTTTTGTAATGTACTTTATCTATCAACATAGTCCCCTCGAAGTTCAATGCAACGTTTCTCCAGTTTCCTTCCTTCCTTCTTCTGCCAGGCTTTCAAAATACTTGTTTACTTCCTATACGACCCCTTCATTTAATTCGAATTTTCTTCGTGCCAGGAAAGTTTTGAGTTTCAGGAATAGATAGTAGTCTGAGTGAGCTAGAGATCTGGTGAATAAGCAGGGTGTGGAAGCAGTTAAAATCAGAGAGTTTTGCTCAGCGACATGACTTAAATGCACTGGTGTGTTGTTATGGTAAAACAACACCTTTTTTTGGCCATTCCCGGGCGTTTATCTGCTATTACCGTCTTCAATCGGTCCGAAAGTGATGCATAGTATTCTCCAGTAATAGTTTTCTCTTCTTTGAGGTAATCGATTAGAAGAATTCCTTTTGCAAAATTTTGTGAAAAATAATGCAACCAAACATCGTTGACAAATCCCTTTGCCTACCTTTTTAGAAAACTATATATATAAAACTGAATGTCTATCTGATTCAAATTTTGCATGCATCATTAATATTTAGGGCTGTTGCTGTAATTACCCTTCGATAGCTAGTTCTGGGTTTTCTATAGATAATGTTGAATACAATCATTCAATTCATGCAAATCTAAAATACTTCAACCTTGTGAAACTGGGCTGATAGTTGCCGATGGTCACTCTCCTCGCAGTCTTGAAGCTTCTAAACTCTGCTGGCCAGCCTCCAAAACTTTATCACAACCAAAAACCGAAAAATAATAGACAAAATGTTTATATATCACTGCCGTAAAATATGTATATCTGTCTGATTCCGAAACTGTCTCACCAGTAGCAGTTTTGCTTTTGTTTGCTGTTTTAAATTTACACAAATAGAATGCACATATTCAAAATGTATATCCTACCCTAAAAGCCTACCTATCGGAGAAAAAAAGCGAAAACAAGGGCTTGCATGAATCAAAGGCACCCTGCTCTGCCTAAACCCCTATTTCAAATTATAACTAAATCTGAATTCGTCCAGATAGGCACTGCTGCTACAGAATAAAATATCTATCCTGAATATCAAGCCTACAGAAATCAAAAATAAATAAAATAAAATTTATTAGTTTACTTTAAAAATACACTGCGCTGGATGGACAGAAATTTAAGTGATTTTAAAAAGTGTGTAATTAGAGAATAGCCGGCCACTAAAACACAAATTGGGACGATCTGCCAGCTGAATACGATGTGCCAAGATTAAATAGCTGAAATTAAGGAAACAAATAATTTTTTGTGTTAATTTTTAAAGTATATAAAGTGTATCCATTATTTTATCATTTGTATTAAAAAGTTCTCAATCGTGTAAAAAGCATTGAAAAGTATGCCCAAAAATATATATATTTTTTAAAAATACAAATTGTATGTATGTACATATATTAAAGAAAATACTTTATTTTATAATATTATTGAAATAAAGAATCATATAACAGGTTCATAGGACTAAACGAAGCCTACAAAGTGGGGCAATTTTCTTCACTTCTAAAACAATGTTGGTTTGGTCATTTATTTATTGAATAAATAATTTAGCTTGTGTATTTTAAAAAATATATGTGCATTTAAAATATATGGAACTTATTGAATAAATTATAATTTGATAACTTTCCGTAGAAAAATGTGATACAACATGCGAGAGATTCTTATATTTATCAATAATGCCTATCAATCTGAAACTGTCAACTGAATAAAAGACTTTAATTTATTAATATAAAAGTTTGGAGCCTTGCTTTGATTTAATTTATCCTAACTTCTGTATGTACATATTAAAATTTTATTTATTCTTAACTATTTTCTATTGTCTTGGATGTATGAATTTTTGTCACAATTTTATATAATAATTTATGCTATGACAAAAATAATCAAATTTGAAACATAATCAAAAATTATTTTTTCCAAACTGTTTTTATTTCTGCAAAAAGTTTATTATTAATATTTTATAAAATGATTTTACCTCAAGAAGTGATGTATTGGCGTTTAGGTATCTGAAAGAATAATCTTAAGCTGAAATTTTGGTTTTTAACAAACAGTCATTTGTTAATGGATTTTAAGCAATTTTTACTGTGCTAACAATTAATATTTTTTGTAAATATAACATAGATGCATAATTATGTTAATTATTTTTCATTGCTTTACGCCAAGTCAAAATTGGTTTTCTCCCAGTCTGGGCTGCGGCGTGTCTCTGTGCTATGTTATTTTACGTTGATAGCACTACTTTTTCCTCTAATATTATTTTTTTATCAAAAATAGAGTTTTTAATTTAACTTTTAACTTTTTTGTTTATTTGCTCCTTTATTTAGATAATACATTATATTAGCAACTTTGGACTAATATATTAGATGTACTTGGAAGTAATTTGGACAAAAATGATATTGATAGTGAATACAATGAAATAGCAAGAACTGTGTGTTCAATGCAATAAAGATATGGAGAACGCTTTCATCACTATTTCTGTTAAAAATAGATTTACATCAAAATTCAATAAAAATTTGTTTTCAATTTTTTTGTTGAAAATAAAACTCGATAGTCATGTTAAACAAACCATTATTATTATTACTTAAAGACTTACAAACCTAACTTCACTATTTAAAAATTACCTTAAAGGTCTATCGTAAAATTGATTTTTCTCAAGATTATTTTAGCCAGTGTGTTGGAAAAAGTAGGTACAGCGGTTAATTCACAACCTACTTATAATTATTTTTTAATCTCTATTATCTTTGGATAGACACATCCCTTTTTATGGCTTCAGTTGTAACTGAACATGTCAATTAAATTTCTGAACAATGGTGCTCTTTTATATTAATATCGTATAAACAATGTATAATAATATTTTTTGTGATATGTAAATGTGTACATATATCTGTGTCATTTAACAAAAATAAAAAATAGGTATTACTTCAAATCAGATAATACATTCATTGAAATGCAAGTCAATGTGAAAAGGGAAAAAAATGTGTTTACTTCTGTAAAAAATGATTATTTTATTATTAATTAATACTTTCCATTTAAAAAGAACAATTGTATTAATGTGAGTAATACCAGACATAATATCCACATTGTAAGTGTACTGATGCAGCTCTGCGTTTTTATTGGTCAGTGGGCAGGGTATCCACAAAATATATGTATGAAATGTTTGAATTTATAAATTAAGAAAGTTTATATTTATGTTTATATCTGTTCATTTTTTTAAGCTTTTCTTGTATTTTTATATTATTACCAACATTTGTCTTAGTCAAATGCATTTGTTGATTTTTCCATTGTTATAAATATATAACTATACTCACATTATGAAAGCCATATATTAAAAATAAATATTCGTAAAAGCATAATATGTTCCAATGAACCATTTTTTCTCTGTACATAAAATCACATATACACGGTAACGGAAAATGTAAAATATCTATTGCAAAAACATATTGTACGTGTTCGGGACAAAATTGAGTACTTTTGAAATTAGCAAAATAAAAATATGAAATTGAGTGTTCAAAATAAGGTCAAGTACCTTGGCCATATATTCAATGAAGATGGACAAGACAATTATGACATAGAATGACAGAAGAGACAGTTGAGCGTTTGTGCAAATATGCTATCACGGCATTTCTATCTATGCAGTAAAAAGGTGATGAGGATCCTGTTTAAATCGTTCTTCACCAGCATGTATACCTGCGAGCTCTAGTCGAAATACAAGCAAGTGACGTATAACTGTCTCCGAATTCAGTACAACAACTCATACAGAATTCTGTTCGGATTGGTGTGTAATTGCAGTGCATCTACAATGTTTGCCGACGGCCGTATTCCTTCCGCTTCTGAGACATCGAGTTGCGGGCGTAAAGCTGTCAAAACTCTTGTGCAAGCGGCGCTCTCATAAAAAGCTAGTTCCAGCTGATCAGAGAATGACAATGACTACAGAATAGCTACAGATACAATAATGGTTGTGACTGAAATGTATTTATATTTTGTTTATATTTGTATGTGTGTGTGTGTGAACATTTTATTTATTTATATATATATTTTTTGCTTTTCTTTTCATAACATAAATAATATTTCATAACTTAAATGTATTATCTTTATGATTAAAAAAACCCAATCACACCGGAATAAACTTATTATTATTAAATACTAATTTATACATTTAATTAGTACTTAAAATATCATAGAGCTATCTTCTAAATAATTACAACTTCACAATAAGAATGTGTTCTCATTATTATTATTATTAATAATGAAAAACTAGTGTGGGATCTTGTATGTTGGTATCTGACAGCACTCTGGCTCTCTCCCATGATACTTTGAAGAGTGTACCCATATTGTGAGCCTAAATAAAGCGTGATATTCATCCACTATCAGTCTAATTATTTACAAGTACGACAATATTGTTATTTTTTATTTTATTTTTTTTGTTACAATATTGTTACACTGAGACACAGGGACATCATTCTGTTCCCTACAAAGATCTGCAACTATTAACATAATGAAGGGAGACAGTGTCTATCTTGACTCATAACCATCAATGTCTAATACTTATAAAATATTTTATATTCATTAATGGCGTGTTATTATATCCGTCCAACCTTTGGGGTTCCCCAGTTCACATTGCCCACAAGAGAGTTTGTTACAAGCTGCACATAAAATCTAACAAAGGCGGGACGAGCTAATTTTAAAATAAATGGTTGCTTGACCATTTCAGATATTTTTTTACCATAGGTACGCGCCCATTAGTGTGTACCTCAAATCAATATTTATTTTATTTTTATTTGTCGCCATCTTGGGTCTAAGCTCAACTTTCTTCGCAGCGACGGGCAAAAACGGGGCTTTGCAGAGATTTTGAAAAATAAATATTGTTCTTCTCCCGCAAAAGATTCTGGTTTTCACTAACATAAAGACAATAGGGTTATAAAATGATAATTATGTATAAACCATGACTTAAATGTTCTTGAAATATGGCAAATTTGGAAACATAATCACTGGTTTTGATGACCTTTTAAGGTGACTGGGGAGTTAGGGGTTAGACCTACAAGATGTATTTTGTTTTGTTTAACAGAAGGGTATTCAAAAGGACAAAATTGAGTATTCAAATTTGCCTTCTGCACTAAGGCCAGAATGAGCTTAATATGGAACATGTACCTTGTGAGTGGCGTATTTTCATAGATTTGTCGAAATACAGCCTATAAGTAGTCTTGCTTATATATACCTTTAGCCCATTCAGTGACAATGAAAGAAAACTATGATGACTACTGTTTGCGGTAAAGCTATTAAATAAACAAAGTACCTTAAAAGACATAAAATACGTATGCCAACTGAATCTGTCACGACCAATGTGCTATATTATGCCTGTAAATAGCTTGACCAATGTTATAAAACATTAACAAAAGTTTATGTTTGTCGACAATACATGCATCTTATACTCTGAAAACTGTCCCAAAACCATAGAACACAACATACAAAATAATCTGACCAACATCCTTAAATGACAATGGAATAATTTTAAATATAAAGAAAACTAAATATTTACACATCTGATCATCACAAGCTAAACAAAAAACAAATTTAAAAAAAAAAAATTAAAATGAATCTTGTTGGACATGATTACGAATGCTTACACAAATGTCTAATAAATTGTAAATGTGACAAAATTTAAAAAGTGGAGCAATATAATTGTTTAGGTTTAATAATTGATGAAAGTTTTTTCTGGAAACTGCATATTGATTATATATGTAAGTAACTAAGACCCATGTTAAATGCATTTTATATGTTAATGTTATGCACCTCTCGGGCTATACTGTACTTTGCGATGGTCGACTCGGTTATCAGTTATGGAGTGGGTAGCTATGTACTGACATTTAAAACGTACATTAATAAAATTAAACAGTTACAATTAAGATTTTTAAAACTTATAGTAGATAACAGAACAAAGTGTTTGTATAAAGATGATTATAGTATAATCCATCCAAAACAGAAAGAGGCAAAACTTAATACAGGAATCAATGTCTGCGAATGCTAAATCTGCAGTTAAGTTGTTGGACGTGCACATTGATTCAAATCTTTCAATGAATACACAAATCGATAAAACTGTCAGTGTATGCTTTTATCAGCTGAGACAGATTAAAAGTATTCGGAGACATCTTCCTCTTGAGGCAGCCCGTCTACTTATAAATGCATTTGTGGTGTCACGTGTGGACTATTGTAGTAGCATCTATCCTGGCCTGCCAATGTTTCAGCTGGATAGATTACAATCTATTCTAAATGCAGCTGCAAGGATAATATATGGAGTTTCCAAATTCTCTCATATAACATCCCTTTGACATCAGCTACATTGGCTACGATTCCCTGAAAGAGTTGTATTTAAATTGTGCTGGTTGATGGCGCCCATAGATACGAGATATACATGGCGCCTCTGTATCTTCAAGAACTTTGTATCCCAGACAATTTGAATGATAGACATCAAACTCTCAAGTCAGCCGCAAGAAGGGTTGTGGAACAGACCAACCGTTGCCAGAAGTCTAAATTTAGTGAACGGGCATTTGCGGTGGAAGGCCCAAAAGTGTGGAACTCTTTGCCCTCCATCATAAGAAACAGTGCATTAGAGACTTTATTTAAGAAATGATGAGACTCCAGTGACCACCTTAAAATACAAAATAGAAGAACATATTCTTACCAAATTTTTTATTTCCTTGTTATATTATATTATATTTAGGTATCCACCCATAAAATACTATGGACTAGGTCTGTTACACCATGTAAAAATTGTATATTTTTCGATAGTTTGATTTTTTTTCTTTATATCTTTCTAAGTAATTCATCTAACATCTTATCTAATTTTTTTCCCCACGTTATATTTTATTTATAAAAAAAAATGTTATTTAACTATGTAAAAAGCAATCCTTGCCATGAAACTGCCATGGAGTTTGGCAAACAATAAAAATTATAATGGATATATATTTAATAAAAAGGTTCATATGAACAATATTTGTGGAGATTTAAAAGTGATAGGTATATAGGTGTCTATGGGACAGTCGAGTAATAAAAGAACATTTCATTAAGGGCAACTTTCATTTTTCTAGTTTGAATTTCGAGATATTTTTGCATTTTGCATACCCTTTCAAGATGAGACTAATAGTTAATTCTTTTACAATATCAAGTAAACATAAAGGTGCATTATTTTTTGAGCAATTTCTTGAGCATTCATAATACATATGTGTTGCCATTTGAAATTATCGAGCGAAAATGAAATAATTTGTTAAATTTCTCACCTAAGAATTTTTATGTTTATACTATGAAGAATTATGTTTATGATAAAATCCATTGTTCGTGTCGATAAACATATGATTATAAAATATTACAATTTTGCCCCGATTTATAAGGAAAAAATTGATGTAAATTTATACTAATATATAATGTTGATAACTTTTGAAGCAACTGTATTTGTGAAGAGAAAACTATTTATGCTAATATTATATTATATAATATTCATACTCCGGTTGTAATAAAAAAACTGTTTTTTTTTTTAATATTTATTTATTGTTTTAATACATTACATTACATGTATATTTTTAATATTAAAATATAAATGAAAATATGACAAAAGTATTATTATTCACTGTTAAATAATTAGTTGTTCATCAAGCATATTATCATTCTTCAGAATTTCGTTGTTTTTTTCTTTACACATATTCAAAACAAAATTTGATCCACACACATTACACTTTAAACTGAATTAGAAATAAAACCTTACGTTCTTTCACATATTCAATATCAGTATCAATTAAAGTGGTCTGTCTTATATTATTTTTTTTGATAAAATTATTTATCTTTAAGGATATGTATTTGCAATAGAAAATAATTTATCTGCACTACATAATATATGTATATTGAACTATTATGTAATTTATATTATTAAATTAAAATAATTGTTATAGGAATGGAAAAAATATCAACTTACGTTGCGATTTTTTTTCCAAGAAGTTTATAACCATTTAAAATTTTGTTGGAACATTTCTTAGAGCGTGTCAATGGATATTTTTTGACCTTAGGCGTCTTGAGTCAAAGGAGGCAGTAATTTCAGATCAATAATGTGTATAATATATTATTGACTTTTAATGAGAACCAAACCCAACAAAAAAAATCACGTCTTCGCATAATTCACGGCAACATTACGTAAACACAACGTTGTCAGTTTCTAAAACGTTACAAATGGTGACATAAAGTTTGACGTAGGTATGTTTAATATTTAAATATCAAAATTATAATCTGTTTTCGTATAAAATCAGCTCAAAACCATACAATTTACAAAAATAAGCAATTGGTGCCGAGAATAAGTATAATATTCATTCATATTGTAGTAAAAATTGGTATTAAAATGTGTTTTATAGGCAAATTTAATTAAAATCTATCGGAGTACAGACTTCACGACCACCGTGGTCGTGTCGAACAGGGGGTTGGTGTCGAACGGCATACTAACACTGTGAGAGATAATTAATAATATCTTATTTCATAAGACTGGAAATATATTATTTAAAAAATGATTATTGTGTTTCTGATATTAAACTTAGTTTTAAATAGTAGTTGAGGCCTCAAAGCATGTGAGTAAATATATATAATATATTATTTAAAAACGTTCGTTTTTACTAAAACAAAGTATTTTAAAAACGTCAAAAATTGATCAAATATACTGCAAATTGAATAGTTTATAACTCTATTCATTTTTAACATTTTGCTAATTTGGTTTCCTACAGATTTGTCTCCGTAATCTTGGCTTCAAGATTATAAGAAAATATATTTCGTATTGACTCAATTTCGTAGCACGCGGTAAATGCATCTAATTGTCGCGGTCTTTTTAATAATGTCTGTATCGTCTTAATTATGACAAATAACATTCAGTTTATTAGTTTTATATTAATATAAAGGTCCAATCTAAGTAATAGTTGAAAAAAATTCAAATCTATTTAATAACTTCTGATATAAATGAATAATAAAAAACCACATTTTCGTAAAAAATGCGAAAATTTGAAAAAAAAATTTGACATAAAATACAACTCACAATCAAAATTATTGTCTCTCTAACTGCTCAATTTTAAAAATAACAAATAAAAATCAAATGTCAAGTTGTTAAAAAGATTAATATTGAAAAAATTAATATACGTATTTTTAAATCAGAACATTTTTATCGTTAAAAAATTAGTACTTAGTATACTATCCATTTATTCAATCCATATTACAATATGCCATCATTAGTTTGGGATCAGCATATAATACTAGCCTGATTCCAGTAAAAAAATGTACAATAATTCAATAAAATTACATTTTGATGAATTCCGAGTACCAACATTTTGTGATCTATTCATTTAAAAGAAATTCTATTCTTCAAATATTAAAAATTTTCGAACCTATATGTTACCTTTTTCAAATTAATATATTTAAAAAAAAAAGTGTCGTCATAAAATACGTCGCTGTAGCATAGTTGGATTAATGTACCTTTTCCAGTTTGGAAAGAGATCCTGATTCGAATTCTGGTGGCGCAATAACAATTTTTTCGATAAAATTAATTTTATATGTATATCTTTCTAATTAATACATTTAATTCGTATTTGAATTTCAAGTAAGGTGAATCGGGGTAAGTGCGACATAAATCATCGATATAAACATTGAACTGTTTTCAAACTTCATAAGATTATGCTATGACTTTGAAACTTTAATAAAAAGATCATTGGCCATTTCCTAATTTAAGTCTTTAAAAATCGGAATGTAAACATTAAGGATAGCTGATATTGAAAATTGGACGAGTATATGTACCTACCCCAAATTTAAGGTAAGAGCATCTAGTTGTATTATTTCTGACAAATTGTTAAAATAATGAAAATGTCTTTACAATTAGTTATTTTGTCTTTAATGACGGGTAAAACGTGCTAATTAAAAAATATACAATAAAATTGCTTTTACAGGAGAAGTGCATCATATCAATTTTATTGGATTGTTTATAAAAATTGGTTAATTATTTTTAAAAAATAATGGACCTTTCTACATATCACTAATTGAGAAAGTTTCCATTCAAAAATATATGGGGTACCATACCAACCACTGAATAGATGTAAATTCCTCCACGGTGTAAAATTTATGGGGTAAGTGTACCTGGTCTTATCTATCTCGCGGAAATGATCACAAAACTAATATATACATCACAAACTGCAACTTAAAATAAAAGTACTTACCTAATATCAGCGTCCTGGTACAAAAGATTATCGAGATATACGAAATATTAAAAAGGCATACACAACTCGCAAGTTGACACCAAACAACTGTTATAATTTGAAATTGTATTAAAAGCAAACTATTGGATTTGCGCCATCTATGGACTGTCTCTTCAAACATTTCTTAATACATAGATTGCGGCATTGAAATCCAATTTCAAACGTAATTAGGAGACGTAGATGCACTTCCACTATAAATTTCAAAACTTTGCGGTGTCGTACAAAGCTCTACAGAGAACGAATATTAATGTTTTTTTTTTTAATTTTTCAAATTATAAATTTTGTGATTCCTTTAGGTCCTTGCCTCGTCCTGCGCCACACGACTTTGTCCTTGTAGATAACGCGGATCTGACAATAATGTTACTAATCTAGTATAAATGCATTTTTGTTTAAAGTACATAGATTTATTTACAATAAACGCTTATATCCATAACACAAATAAATATTTTCACAAGAGCTATAGTGTTGCGTAAAAGCATAGATGCCGGAAGAAACAGGATATTCGAAAGGAGGTTTGCACTCATCACAATCCAATTCTTCTGGCACTTCCAAGGTGGACTGTAAACTATATCACTTTCTTCGTTCAAGGGTCCTAGTCCTTTAGAATGCACTGTATTAGACGCGACGTCTCGAATTAATATTATACTTCGATTCATTAATTACCGTACCGGTTCAAGGTCGCCGTTCGATTGATGCGGCGGCGTGCCGGATAAGGAGAGGGAGGGAAAGGGGAAAGCACAGTACATTATTTTCGTTCAAGAATAAATAAATATATGTCCAAAACATATAGAAAGTGAAATAATCTAAAATATATTTCATGACTTCGAAGTTAAAAAAATAACACAACGACGTACCACCGTATATATATCGTTGTATTCAATTTTTCAGACTATTTAAAAGATAAATACTAATTATATATCTGTTAAAATTTGTTTTGCTTTTTACTATTAAGTAAAAATCGATGTTTAATCATGAAATCTTGTTTTCCTCTCTATTGAAAAATTGACGATTTGTAAATAAGTGTAAAAAGATCCTTGTAAATGTTTTATATAGTATATCTATATATGATAGTACATAGTTTTATTCATTAAATAATAAGAACAAAATTGATCTCTTACCTCCTATAATATTCACACTTTCATAAAAATTAGTGTGAATACTCGTAACTAAAAATAATCCTCTCTTCGGATGATCTGGTTCCCTGACACGACATATTTGCTGGCTGTATATTTACATCGATTATGTTTTCGCGAGAAATAATTTAAAAAAATATATTTTCTTGCTGCGGTTGATCTTTTAGAATCTGCTGCTATTGGATTTCCTTCTTCATTGTCACTACTTTCATTTGAATTTCAAAATCTCCCCTAAAACAACCTGTATTATTTCCTTCTCATTAAGAACTTTGTCAGCTGTCAATTCTGCAACATAAGTTATTCAAAAGCTTTACAGCCAATAGCCGCAGTTATGATCAAAATACATTCAACGTTGATGTTCTTAATTTAAATAATGCCACACCAATATATTGTTTTGTTGACCGTGTAATATCAATGTCGTGTAATTAGTTCATAAATGATATAAAAAGCGTGGAAATAAATACAAAATTGATGTTTACGAGTAAAACCCATTTTATTTACAAAATAGTGAGTAAAGAGAATAAAATTCCTTTGAATCTCCGAAGTGATTGAAAATCAATTATTTTGTAGTGTTAGGCCTAGCATGCATTGCGGTTTTTTTTTCATTCGTAACGCATCATGTAAAAGTTATACTAACGCGTTGAACCAACGGAGAGGCTGGACTATGTCGTGAACTGACTCCGTGTCTACGTTTGCGGCGACATCATATGAGAATCAATCAGACAAAATTATATGCGAGGTCCAAAAATGACCTGTATGGTACGATGAAACATTAATGTCTGCTGCCGACTTCTTTCAACAATTCCAAAAAAGAAGAATTAGCAAATAATAAACAATATACTAAAAATCAAACATTCAAAGATGAAACAATTATTATTGTGTCTTATTACAATAATTAAATAATTCGCTATTAAGTCGTTGTTTTCTAACCTTTTGAGGTTACTTTGGTAACAGAGGGACGTTCTTTTGGTGATACTGATTAGCGAAATGTTGTATCCTGGAAAATGGACCCGCTTCTACTAAAAGTTTGTCAAAACAATTTATTGACATTCTATAATAATTAAAAAGCTTGTCGGAATGTTCTCGCAAATTATGGTACAGTTTATAAAAATAATTCTTTAGCTATCTTTGGTCAGTTAACAGATGAACCCAGTATTTATGATGGCAGCGGTGATTATTTTTTCTATTTCTGATAACCAGTGCGTGCTAGGCTCTATTATTAATATTCTTCGCTAGTTATATTTATATGAGATATATAATGTAAATTGAAAATACGATACGTAAATTCTCCAGATTTGGATACCTCCATACGTCGCAACCTCGCATTACGACGTTGTACGAGTATATATGTACAACACTAGTACGACGCGGTGCACCGTGATGTACGAAGAAAAATACTTCCCACTATGGCCACTATTCCACTTTAGTTTGACAACATCGTTCGGGGCGGTAGGACGCGTCGCTGCGAAGTATATCCGTTCGCCCGCGCATTTTTCATTATTATATGATAATAAATCTGTGACATTCAAATAGACCTATGACAGTTCAACAAATGCTTGTTTTAAATCATTTTTAAGTGATAAATTCAGTGTTACGGCTGTTTTTTTTTCTTCTACATTTTGATTTTTGAAATCGAACGTTACAAATGGCGGACAAGACTTTTTAAGAGTTTCGCGAATGCAATCGAATTTCCTCCTATTATGATGGCACATGCGTCGTCAGTGTATATTTTTATTCCAATTGTGTTGTTTATTTGTGCGTTTACCCCGGGAACTGCAAAAATCGACGAGGAGTTTGACAGAGATGTTGTAGGACGATGTTTGCTGAAATGTCCATTTCAGGTGAGTTTTCAGTTCAATAATACGATGTACGTTTTTCGATGTTGTATTTTACGTGTGTTATTACAATAAATTGTTTACATTTGGGTACACTGACATGAATTGTTTTGATTGATTTGATAATCTGATATAATTACGGGTTCCTAAATTTCAGTAAGTTATCGGTGTCGCTAAAATCTTTATGATTTCAAAATGTTAAAGATAAAAATAATACACATGTCAAAGTAAGTGTAAATAATTATGTTACGAAATTTTACTGGGGTACCCGCTAAATAAACATACTTATTTCTTACGTATTGGTAGCCAAATTGTTTCCGTTATAAATTCGGGACCCCGAAGAAGGAATTAATGCGATTTTTTTTCCTTCAAATTGTTGTTTTTTTATTTAATTTTTCTAATTTCAAAAGTATAAATAATTTCATTAAATTTTAAAACTCAATTAAAATGTTATATTTTTAAGGGGAACACATTTTTATTGTGATGATGCATTTTCAGAATATAGTCCTGTAGTATTTTTAATACAAGTTAAATTAATCAACCAGAAAGATACATAGAGAAAATCTATTTATCAAACAAATATTATATTTCGAACGTTTTTTCTGTGTATAGTTGATTCATGTATTTTGTCGTAAACAGTTAGCAACCCCTTCCTACCCCAAACATTTTCTACTAGAGAAATCTCAGTAAGATGCGTGACGATAAACTGGCCAAATACCTACTACCACTGTGCGATATATTTTATTCAGTACTTATAAATGTCTTATTTCATTTTGATACTTTTTAAAATTTCACACATATTCGAAGAGCCACTCGCATGTACGAATATTAAAATATGCATAACGGTAGATATTAGTAAAAAATTCAGTACTCAACCAGTCCCTACCTAAAATTTTATTTAAAAATAATAAATATGTAGTATCTATCTACACAAAGTGAAATACTGCGCAATCGTTTTCTAACAAATAACATTTTAAAATTACCAAATTAATATTATATACACAACACATACACGAAACTTTAAAATGACCAAATTAATGTTATATACACAACACACACACGAAACTTTAAAATGACCAAATTAATGTTATATACACAACACACACACAAAACTTTAAAATGACCAAATTAATATTATATGCACAACACACGCGAAACTTTAACTTATATATTTAATTATGGCACTTGTTAAAGATGTATTTTTATTATAATTGCATTGGTGAAGCCTGAAACTGTCAGAATTGTCGTTCCTTTGCAATGTTTATTCCACAATTATTATATTAATAATTGATAATACTTTGTAATCGCCTTAATATGTTCTTTATTCAATTAATTTATAAATGTTATCGCTCGATTAAAAAAATGCAATTAAAATAATATTTTTCAATTTGTGTGTTATTCAGCCAGGTCTTCTGGATAAGCTGCGATAGCTTTTAACCCCCTGAATAAATACATACGCATTTACCTACTTCCCCGCAGTTTAACAACTGTACTACATATTTGTAAATAATATTATATTAAGTATTATAAACTACGTGAAAGCCCGTCAATAATGTAAGAAAAAAAATCGCCTTACGGTATCGAATTAAATAATTACTGAAAACGTACGCCTGTACACCTATCTAGGTTGGGTTAGGTAATCCAAGCTTGATCGATTCATTTATTTAAAAAAAAAATCTAGAACAGTGGCGTAACTAAAAAAAGTTGGGTCCCAATGTAAAATGAAAGGGCCACCTGTACATGTATTGTTGTAAATTATAAGAATGTTAAATATTACGGGGTTTTATCCATTAAAAAGAAAATTGGTCTCTTGTTTAGTAAAAGTAAACAAATACGTATTTTAGGTTTTTGTATTTATTTATTCTTAATATGCATAATATTATATATATTATAAAATTATATTAGAGCAACAATATCAAAATTTTCTTATTGATAGAATCGGCGTTAACATTGTAGAGTTTCATCATAATGGATGGATATAAATGAAACTCTACTTGAGTTTATTAGCACTACTCGAGTTTCGAGAGTAACGGTAACTCTCATCGGCAGGTGAAGTGAACTTTAATACACGAGTAGTGCTAATAAACTCAAGTAGAGTTATAACATTGTTTCATTTTTATCCATCCATCAAAATTTTCCTTTACTTATCTTGCACATATTTGCTTAGTATCTATGTAGTTTCTCCCCGTTTCGTATATCATCTGGCATTTCATTGAAAATCCTCATCGCGCACTGCACATATACACTCAACATATAGAAACCTAAAAATCTTAAATATATTCAAGCATCATTTTACGGCGATTTTTGCCTTGTGGCGATGGTCTGGTGCCTAACCCGACATATTAGCGGGGTATTACTGTTTTCTAGATCTTTTGTGAACCCTGCCATGGGCCCCAATGTACAGCATCGGTTGAGTAGTTGCGTCGCTAGTCTAGTCCACCACAACAAGCTTCTCCAAGCTATATTCCCTTCTAGCGAGATGTCTGTCTTTGATATCGAGCTCCTGCAGAATGGAGATATTCGTGCGTTTCGTCGTCCGCGGTGTGCGCAACACGTCTGTGTCTCCAGCATCACATCTCAAATCAATTCATTTTCTTTTTCTTGCCTTCAGGATCCATGATTTCACACCATATAGAATGCACCATAAATTGCACAAACCTGATCTTCGTTGTTTTAGAAATACTGCCGCCTTTTCAACATATTGTCAAGTCTGGGACAGGCAATACCTATGAGTCGTTTAATTTTTGACTCGCAGCTACCGTCGTCAGTTAATTATGGACCCGAGATATATTAAATTTTTTATAAAAATAATTTGAACCGATCCCATAGAATTTGTATTACCAACATAAATGATTCGTTATAGGGCATTTAGCTTTACGGCCAACTTTACCAGAACGTATCTAGACCGTAATGCGACGTATTGGTGTACTATCACTTTTACGTTATGTTTTATTTTCCGCACCTCTCACATGCCAAGCCAGTACTTTGCCATCTCAATTATACCCCCAACAGACCGTGCTATCGAATTACCATATTGCTGATTTTTTTTTGTTAGAATTTAGTGCGTTGATTTATATTTTTGATATATATTAATACATTCGTGTTGTTTAAAAAAAATCGTTACCCATGTTAAACTTTGTAAGAAGCTAGTACTGAGAGCCTGACGAATATTAGAAACAATTTTTCCCATAAGAAATAGATGGAATTCAATTAATCCTTTTCCAGCCCCCAAAAATGCTACAAAAATAATGTTTTTTTACCTTTATTGTATTGAGGAGACATGATGGTAGAAGCGGAAGAAGAGTTATTTAGAAAGAGAGTCATTATCAATTAAAACATCAGGTAATTCTAATTCTGGTTTCCGTTTTGGCGATCATTCAGTAGCACTCGGTTTAACAAGGAGCTGGTCCAATGTTTCCTGTTTCTGTCTGTTTTTAAAACCTTCCTAATGAAGTCAATCATATTATCTTTGAATGTATTTATGTTTTGGTTGACTATGACAACATTTGGGTGTAAGTTGGCTACCTGATCGAGTGGCTATCCAGTGCCGGGTGGTGCAAGTGACGAACATAGAAAATATTAACGAATATAGAAACATTTGTTTGTTGTCAAAATGTGACGAATATAAGGCCTGACGAATCCACTGTATTAAAAAAGAGTTTTAAGATATTTGTAAACCACTATTCACGACTTTCTTGATGAGACTTAGGCGGTGAAGTTTTTAGCATTCCCGCCTGTCACGTGGGAGATCGGGGTTCGGTTCTTCGCCAGGGAGATCATATGTATAAAGACTAGCTGAAATACCCAGCGTTGACTGGGCTTAACGCAGAGTGAAGGGGTTTCATTTAGGGGGATGGAAGTAGGTTTTTTTTAAACTAGATTTAGACAGTAATTTCCCTCTTATTTTAAACGTCAAGTGTACAAAATTTCAACAAGGAATACCAAAATTCTGCTTTAAAGGGTGGGAAAAGGAGATAGGGTTGATTTTTCTAAATTTCGTGTAGACAGTGACCATCCTCTTATTATCTTCTGTGTATAGTTTTCTGGGTTAATCTGCCGTGTATATATGACCTTTCTGGACGACGTTTCGGATCCCATACTTAACCAATCAAGTCAGTACTTAACCACAACATTAACCGATCCGAAACGTCGGCCAGAATGGTCAGATATACACGGCAGATTAGCCCAGAAAACTATACACAGAAGATTCTGAACGGCCGTGAAAACCTAATAACTTTTTTCCTCTTATTACTCTTAAGTTTAAGACACTACACACGACATACTCACCCATCCCCCTAAATGAAGCCTCTTCACCTTGCGTAAAACCCGGCCAACGCCGGGTATTTCAGCTAGTTATTTAAATTTTATTAATTTAACTATTATATAAAATATTAATATTTTTTTCGAACCAGATAAATATTCTGCGCGTGTGTGAAACACGTTAGACGCGATACCTTAGAAACCTTGGCTCGTCACTAGATCAGTTTATTTTTTTGTAGGTTCATTGAGCCGAGGCATGATAATAGTTGTGCAGTTCGACCTTACGTGTTCCACAGCGAGCGATCTCTGATACCAGCTGATGTTTCCGTGTACCTACCACAATGGGACGAGCGGCCTCGCTTTAGACAAATAATAGAAAATTTAATCGAAGTTCGCATTGTTTGGGACATCGCTTGTCGCACGTCACCGCTAAAGCTAAAGCGAGACAATTGTATGACGGAAAAATTCTTGAAAAAATTATGTACAATTTTTAGGTTTTATTTCTTCAATGTGAACGTATTCATATACTATTCAAAAATGCGTCATACATGACATTTGTATCCATGGATTTAATGATTCCTACCGGCAATAAAATGTTCCGGGTTTGAGTCCCGGTCTCTGTATATACTTTCTGAAGAGAATTGATACATTTTTAAACCAAACTTTCGTTTTATTATCAATATTTCGTCAATTTCATTTTAAATGCGAATTAAAGTTCTTCAATCTTTTTGTTCTGAACTTATATTAGGAATATTATGAAAATATATCTCTATTTAAACTTTTTTTTTTCTCCAAATTTTAAATCTTCGCGATTGATTGATCAATTTATATTTTTGAGCATTATTTTTTTTCCAAAACTAATATATTTTTAAAAAGGCAAGTGGGCGAAATTTCAGCTCACACTGTATTAGGTGCAAAGTTCGCAATATTATTAAATTGTATCTATAATATTATATTTGCTCTAAAGCTTTCCAAGATTCTAAAAGATTTTACAGTACGCGGAGATTTGTTATACCCATCGCTGACGGGCACATTGAACTAATAGACAAAAATGGCTAATATAATATAATTAAGTTTTGTGAAAAGGTCTTGTTTTCCATTATGGCTACTAATTTCATTACTTTTTTTATATTTAGCGAGTCGACTTTCATTAAAATTCTTATACATAATTATTTTAATTAATAACAAGAAAACACTCAAAATGTTTCGGGGCCAATGGTCCCCATCCCTCTTTAGAAAAATCGGGGGTCTATAAATCAATTTGCAATGATTTCAATCATTTTTATATATATTATAGATATTAGGAGCATCTGAGATGTTTAAATAGCAACAACTATTCTGAATTCTCCAATCATTTTTTGTAAACAAACCATTATTTTTGACATTAACAAGGCTTTAGAAATCTTTCATACAAATATCAGGGGTTTACAGTTAGATAAATTAACAATTAGAAAAAGTGCTAATAGCAAACTAAACATTATAAATAACCAAATCCTTTTTGCAAATAGTCATCCTTAAAATTTTTTTTTTCCTAATTTTCTACCGCTTCTTCCCTTCCCCCCTCTTTCTTATCCTCCCCAACCACTTATATTGATAGTTTTGTTTATTCGCAATTTTTATTTTATTTATTGTATCCTGAAGAAAGAACCATTGGCTCCGAAACAGAATACAGGGTCACAAGTGTTGCATAAAAATGGAATAGGTTTACGCCTTAACAATTTAGAAGCATTATAAATTGATAAATCACTCAATAATAATAGCCAGATACTAAATAACGAAATAAATCTATCCAATAGTCCGATATTAAAATTGTTCCCATGTAATCCCCACCCCCTACCTGATACTCTGTCCTACTCTGATATACTGTTGCTTTGTCTTCTTAACCTCCTATTTAAATATCTGTACTTAGGTTAGTCTATATATATATATATATTGAAGAAGGTTGGGTCCAACCGAAATTTGTTGACTTTAGCATATGTGCCTACTAAAGTGGTTTAAAACTAAACCATTATTTTATTATAATTCAAATTAAAATCAAAATTTAAACTAAATTAGATTATTGTTATTATTTACACTTTGAGATGAGAAGGACCACATCTTTAGAAACTAATGTGTGTACCTATCTATATTACAAGGTTTAGTTTATTTTAAAAAACAATATTTTTAGACGAAACATAAATTTATTTTTAAAAACACAATACCCACCCCGGTGCAGAATACAATATTAGAAAGCCCATCCCTTAACATTAGACTCAAATAATAGATATTGCAATGGAGGTATTACATCCGATTGTACCTTGAATATTTTTATTTCGCTATTTTTATTCCATAACACTTGTAAATGATTGGCGAACCTTTATTTGTAAAATGATTTTCTTATTGAATAATATAAAATGGTTGTTTTGACTCGTGTCCCGTAGGCAAAGTTGAAATCGGCTAATCCTCCATCAGCGAAATGGATGTCCGCAATCAACGCTGTATCACATCTCCGGGGTTGGCAACCATCGCACACCAGAAAGGGGTCTTTCGATGAAGACGAACTCTGATAATATAATATCAAATACAAGAATTATAATTATAAGTCCCATTCTTTCAACCATTGACCGCGTGCACTTGGAGACACATGAAACGTGTTAACTCAACTTAAACAGTCATTCCTAAATGTACATCTTATAGTTCGATTGTTTTTTCGACATACGCACGGTTTTAACGTTTAATGTAAATTATTTTAAACGGTGTTAAATAATTTGTATTAAAATGAATAAAAACCACAATGTAAAGTTTGCAATGAATATTAAAAATAAGCTAATTTATTGCTGGATAAAATCACAATACAAATTAATAACGAAAAAGAGGGGGAAAGCCTACAAAAAATGCCTAGTTTGCGTTCTTTGGTCGACATATCTGAGTATTTACATACTTTGTTTTTATCACTGAACATAATTGATGTCTACCCTATAAGTATGTTGATTATACTGCCCCACTAACCGAGCCTGTTTTGGGGCATGCATTCATCATTCAGAAATTTTATCTGATTAATATAATGTATGTAATGTAAATAAATAAATAATGCTTATTCTCAGTATTTACATACGGAGCCGAAGCGTCAATGTCATACACAAATCAGGATCAGGCCTCTACTCAACACTGGATGCAATCGGCAGAAGGAAAAGATTAAAAGCTTCACGTGCAAGGTGTTGTTTGCCTCATTATTTGTCTGGCGTAATTTAAGATTCGCTTCCAAGGACATATATATTTATATATTATTTAAAGCTTAAACAACTGTTCTAAGACGAGGCACAAGCTAGTTAAAACTAATTTAAATCTTCTTCTTTAACGGTCTCGTCGGACTCCCGGCGCGCCATTCATCCCTTGACATCGCCTCCGTGGTCCAGCGGTCCGGTGGTCCTTCTTGCAGAGCTGTGTTGACATTATTCTCCCATCCTAGTCTCGTTCTCCATCCTGTCGGTGCGTGTATGAAGACTTTCTCCATGTTACTTCTAACTTCTAAACAATTTAATACAACTATAATATGTAATAAGTCTGAAATGGGATTGTGCTAATTTTATTTAGTAAAACTCTAAATACGAGGTTATTATTATTGTAGATCAGGTTAGGTTATGATGAATAGAAAAGTACTCGGGTTTAGGTTATATGACAAATAAAAGATAATAGAATATTGTGAGACGCAAAAGGTTGTCAATCCACTTGCTGGCAACACGAAAATTAACTGGATAATGGCAGCTGCGGGCCAATTGATGTGTCCTTCGCTGGATTGTTGCTCCATTTCGTGTGCTGCACTTTGTAGAGACGGTGTCTGGTTCGTAGTTGAAGATAACACATCACTTCGAGTAGGCTACACACCCTTCAGGGTAACATCATTTAGTTATTGACAAAATTGTATTAGGTATACAGAATATATATAATATAATACATTATGTAGACCATTTAATTTGACGACATATGTAGACTTTATTTGTAAAATTCGTGAGCGTATATTATATCTTTCCAAGTGATTTATCTAATTTGTTTAAATAAAAACTATGTTCTGAAACCATAATATATGTAGAAATGAAAAGCTCGAAACATTTTATCGATGGATAGAAAAAAGAAAAACAGCGCAGTAATGGTTTATTTGTAAACTAAGTCAGGTGGTGGGGGGTTAGGCGCCATTTTCACACTTTATATTTTAATATTTTTTTATGCTGAATGCGAGAATTTGGATTTACAATAATATGCAATAACATTTATTCACTTTCAATCATATTATCTTACATTTAAACTATTATTACTTTTTTTTTTACTTTATCACCATTTTCACCACACGTCCACTTCATCTTCATAGAAACCAAAATAATTAATATTATTTTTTGGAATAGTGCTGCTGCAGCGGAGTCTTCTAAAAACTTTAAAGCCGCTATCTTTCTTTTCATTTTTGTATGGAGCGCCCAGGCCACTTATCAATAAAAATGCGTTTTCATTAAAATATAAATTGTATTCTATGAGCAATTTAGTTCTATTTCTGAATCGATGGCAACATTTTTCCTTGCCATTCACACGGAGTTCAACGATTTCGTATTTTCAAAGTATCAGTTACATGGTTGATATGTATCACGGTCTGCGGATTGTTGACCAGGGGCGTGTCCAAGGGGGCGTTTATTCGATACTTAATTTTGTTTAGATATTTTTTCAAAAATAATGGTCTATTTAGTTCATAACTAGTTGTTTTGCCAATGTTTAAAATTAATAAACAATAAACTATCGGGAGATTTTTTAGAACGGTGATAGTGGATAACGCGTATTTAAACTAACGACTACGAAAGCAAATATGAATATCCAAAAATATTATCGAATTAAATATATTTTTAAGATAAGTATTCACAAATCACATCTAATGAATATTAAATACGTTATCAAATTGTGATTTTGTCAATATTGACCAAAATATGATTAATATTTTAATACACTTGTATATTTATATCATTTCGCATTTTGAAATAATGTTGAAGATTGTGCCTAAGGGCCGGTTGTGTGAGCAGTAGTAACTTTTTACTGTAGTATATAAAGTTACTAAAGTAAAAATTTATAACGGGTTGTTTGATCGTTAATAAAAAATATTTACTTCTCGAAAGTACATCCAGTAGTAAAGTCATTTTTCTCTGCAATATCAGATAGTAAAAACGAGAATCGTTAGTTAAATATGGCGGACTTTTCACAGCTGTTCCAAAAGTCCTCCGACACATTGATACTTTGAAAGTTGCCATATATGAAAATTAATTATTCAATATCCAGTTGTTTTAGTGATGAGAGTTCGTCCGATGATAATCTCATTGTTTAATATACATTATTACACATAATACGAAAAAATTTCACCACCAAAGTGACATCGAACGCCAAGGCGAAAAAATCCATAGATAACGCATAAAATAAAGCATATTTCATTATTATTCGTCACACTTATAGACATCCCCATCTATGCTTTGACAATAGTAAATTTGATGTATCAACATCATGTAAAGGATTTTTACTACGGGCGTTAGTAAAAAGTTACTACTGATTACACAACCGGTCCTAAGACTTAAAGTCGCATTCTTTAAGGCATGAATTAATTGCATGAATAAAAAATATTTTCCCGGCGGGAAGGCCCGGGATGACACCCATGTGCTCCCAGGTAGACTACGACACTGCCGCTGTGTATTGTTGTGCTTTTTGTATGGGAACCCTGGTTGACCCGACTGTCGCAGCCTACTCACGTTTCCTGGCGCAGAAGCCCCGGCAGTGTCTTGTGGTGTCGACCCTTGTCTGCCTCGCGTTGCACCCGTGGGATGAAATGTTGAAGCAAAACACGACAGCTTTGCAACGAATAATAAAATAAAACTGAAAACTTGGTTAAAAATAAAAAAAATTTTTTGAGAATTTTCGTGAATTTGTAAATAATAATTTTAATTAGGAATAAGAATCGTGTATTATATATTTAAAGTGCTAAAATATGTATGTATGTGCCTGCAGAAGACAAATTACCAAAGCTAATGTTCTGCAGATTGCAAATACGAATAATATTAGGCGCAGGCCATTTATACACCTGACATCCTTACATACTGACTACATTTAAGATCTCGGACCCATAAAAACGTAAAATCACAGACTACCAAATATTTAGACATAAACTAACGGAAATTCCTTGTTTTAATATTTTCATTTTGGTGTCACTCACGTGATCACTTTGGTACCACTTACGCAATCACATAGCTCCGCGACTTTTTAAAAAATATATAACTCGATTGGAACGAAAATAATATGCATTTATATAAAAAATACGTCTTGTTTACACAAATATATAATTTTCGAAGATTTAATACTTTTACTGTTTCATAAATATGTCATAAACTATTGGATTTATGTTTCCACAAATAATGTGTGTAGAATGCCCCTCGGCTATGTTCCGAACCCCTCATATAAATACACTTTATTTCATGTCTATTCATTTACTGGTCTGTGCGTAAATTAAAGTTCTGTCGATCGCAATACATGACACTCGTTGAGAGACGTTGAGATGTCTACATGCTTTGATATTGTTGGTGATTTGAAAATATAAAATTTATACGTAAGTAATCGTCAGAGAGACCCAATTAATATTGTTGAGACTTGATAGTTTTACCACACCTTCCATACTCTCCGGACCTTTACTTCAGTCACTTCAAAATCCATTGAATGAAAAACTTTTTAAATGATTCACACGTTCATGATTTTGTCGTTACTATTTAAGCCGCCGAAATTCTTCGAAAAATAAATTACCATCTAAATGGAGCAAATAATACTTGATAATAATGAATACATAAACGATTGTTTATGTATTCATTATTTTTAAAATAAAAATTCCAATAGTAAAATAGTATTTAATAATTATCCCAATGATGATTTGATTTATACGCACCGCGGATTTCTTCGTCATCTTCTAAAATCAGTCATCGGAAGTGTTGAGGAAGTCACACTGGGCGAATATGCCAATTTTTTTGAACTTCCGTTTCCTCTCTGTCAAAATCACATCCTGCACTTCGTCCGTCAGGCGTTTTATGAATTTACGGTATCGCCATGTTACGAAGGCGCAGTCATTCTGCTCGTATCCTCCGCCACGTTTTGACACAATTAGTTCCGCTATGGACGGAAGTGGACGGAAACAGTCAACAGGTAGCGACAGGAAGTACACTATTTGGGTGGGTACCTGCTAGCCCCGCTTGCCTCGCCCTCTTTTCCCCCAAACAATTTTTTTTAGTTGTAATTTCAAATAAGAGATGAGTGGGTGGGGCGAGGGGGTGTGTTTATTTTGCGCGGGATCGAAAAATGATGTCTGCAAAATTTGGTCTAGGGAAGGGGACGGTGATATGTATGGTGAGGGATGGTGAATATATTTTCTGTAGGATCATAGAGTGCAACTGAGCAAAGTTTGGAACGAATTGCAATTAATTTAGAACATTTATATCTCAAGGAGAATATAGTGGTGGGCAGAGGGGAGGGTGCATATCCTAAAGAGATGTGAGAGAGATGTCAACCTCAACCATGTCAGAGATATAAGCATTTTTTATAAGTCGTAGTCGTAATATTTTATTGGTTCTAAATTATATATTAAATACAAAAATAGTTTATTTAGTAATACAGGGTTATCCAACAAGCGTGATACAACTTCAAAATGGAATTTAATTTAGAAAACCAATTATGATAAGTATGATTTTTATTTATTTGAAAGATTATTTAATGCCATTAACAATGGAATATAATTTTATTAAAGTATGCACCACGATGACGTCTGATAGGATGCATTCTTCAGATCCAATTTTCAGCTATTTTTTTCACATAAATCTGGTGCAATTTCATTAATAACACGAGTTATGATGTTTTTTAATTGTTCAATTTTAAATAAATATATTAATTAGAAAGATATACATATAAAATCAATTTTTTCGAAAAATATTGTCTGGATCCTGGATCTCTTTCCAAACCGGGGAAGCATCCAACTATGCTACAGCGATATTTTTAGCGAAATCGTTCCATTATTTGAAGGAGCCATCTACTTTATTTTTAGGTTCGAATCCCGGTGGCGCAACAACAATATTTTTTGATAAAATTGATTTTATTTAATTAATATTTAAAATATCAAAGACCGTCTGTTCTGAATAATTACAACTTCACAATAAGAATGTGTTCTCCTAATAATCGTTCAATTTTTGTTGGTCTTGCACTAGCTGGATCTTGTAGGGGTGTAGGCCCTGATCTTTACGCAAAATACGCCACATTGTGCCATATGACAAGCCTAAATGTTATAAACGTCGAGGAATCGATAACTTTGGATCATCCCTTACACTTTCATTTACAGCGGCAATATTGGCTGGGAATTTCTTTGCCTTACTTGACGAATGACTCGCTCAGATTGATGATTATATCGGCCATACAATTCACGAAGTGAGTAGACTGTTTTTGATAAGTTTTGATGATTTGTTGTTGTTCCAATGTGAGACGCTCCATGGTAAAATGACTGAAATGATACTGAATAAAAATAACAATGACACCTGTCAAAATATATCCTTATTTGAAATTCTATCATAATGATTGGATAACCCTGTATAAAGGACTAGAAAAACTGGTGAACGAATCCCTAGCCAGCAAGCAGGCACTGCGGCCATTTCAAAATCATCCCCTATTTGAATGACTT
The DNA here is from genome assembly GCA_022840565.1 of Eubasilissa regina. Lineage (NCBI taxonomy): Eukaryota > Metazoa > Arthropoda > Insecta > Trichoptera > Phryganeidae > Eubasilissa > Eubasilissa regina. Next base: position 27,337,057 of record JAINEB010000025.1, read on the forward strand.
AAAATATTTTCACACCAATGTCACGTCACGTGCATCCGTTATTACGTATTGATCCGTGAAAACAGATCGTTATGTTCCGGCAATAATTAGAATCGTACGTAGTTACTTCCTGTATCTACCTGTTGCAAACGGATGGTTTCCTTTATACCTGCGATATTACGACCCTGTACAAAAGGGTAACGGCGGACCAATTAATAAAATAATAAGGGTTTGGAAAGTCACAAAATATATTATTATACATCAACGTTCTAGACATGGTGTGTGTCAAATGATTATCTGTTCAAACGTTCCAATTATTTAATATTTTATACAAATAGATTTTTACACTTTACGCTTTTCATTAAAATTCAATGCTTGTGTAATTCAAATTAAATGTATTAATTAGAAAGATATATATATTGTTACGTCGTGCGCCGTCATCCGAGGATGGAATCCAGCGCACAACGCCACCAGCTAGACTCAGTCTGTGGGTACATAAGGGTTGGTATCTCAGATGTGTGGGGGAGGTCTCAGACAATAATAACACTTTAGTCACATTATTTACACTTTATTCACTAAACAGGAGAAATTCGTCATCGTAACACGTAGAGGGTTCCAGATCTTTCCGTGGCCGGACCAAAGCATCATCTCGTCTTCTGGAGGCTTCCAAGTGGACCTATCTTGACGTCAAGACGTGGACCGTGCTCGCCTCGCTTCCATACGCGCTCGAAGCCTCCCGCTCGTTCCCGCGGAGAGTCCTTTCTTCCTTGACATTCACGGGCAGAACAAGGCCCAAATATCTCTTATTATGCCGTGAATATAATACTACGCGATGAGTCCTTCCTTCCTTGACACACACGGGCAGAACAAGGCCCAAATATCTCTTATTCTGCCGTGAATATAATACTACGCGATGAGTCCTTCCTTCCTTGACACACACGGACAGAACAAGGCCCAAATATCTCTTGTCCTGTCGTGATTATAATACTCAGTTTTATTCGTCGCCATTTCTCGATCTTTTACACCAATACTCAGATCTCGGCGGAGCGCCGCTTGGCCTCCGCCCACACGCACCGCACAGCCCGGGCGCTCGCTACGAAGTACCCTCTCCCTTCCTCCGACCACGCTCTACCGGCCGCGCCTGCTCGCGCCGGAAGATGGCGCCTTCGGTCTTCGCGCGTATTTTCGAATGTTACAATATAAAATCAATTTTATCGAAATATATTGTTGTTGCTACCGGAATTCGAACATGGGGATCTCTTCCAATCCGGGGAACGCGCATTAACTTTAAATTTGTCATCGATGCACTGTGTTGGTATAGCATAATCGGTTTGATTTTATATGTATATCTTTATAATTACCTAATACATTTAATTAGTATTTAAAACATGTTCCTATGTGACCTATGTTCTGAATAATTACAACTTCACAATAAGAATGTTTTCTCCTTAATAATCAACGCAGTATGCACAACATTTCAGTTTTTTTTTTAGAAAATGTACGCCGCTGGTTTTCTGATTAAAATATTCCCTATTGATATATATATATGTATGTATATATAGACGTATGATTATTCAAATCGTATTTTTATTTGAAATTATGTACGTATTGAGAACTAGCTCGTCACTAGAAATGCATGTTGACTGTTGATTTAGTCAGCTATCATATTGTAGCTAAATTGATTGGTATAAATAAATATCAAATTGAAAAATTCGTTATATCCTATATAATACACGGATACAATTTTTAACGGAACTTTATTTGCCAAGCTAAAATATGCACAATACAAATTATTACAAAATATAAAGGGTTGACCTTTGAAGGGTTATAAATTCAATGTTGATTTAGCTAAATTTATGTTTTTTTTTAATATTTCAAATCATAGAAGGTAAACGTAGATTTTTTTAATTATTGCAAACGTTCGAACTTGTCCATTCTGAACTGGGCATTTTTGATAACTCATATGACAAACATTTTATATTTGGGTGCATATTGCATTGCACTTTAATAACAGCTGAGTTTAATTCTTTTAGTCAGTTTTATACCATCAATCTTATCGTTACGTGTTCCTATAAAACAGTGCAATGGTGCGAGGTCCGGCGAATGTGGAGCTTATAGAATTTTATCTCTCGGACCAATTCATTTGTTTGGCAAGATATTTATTAAAATAGGTCCTCATATCACGATGGTAGTGGGGATGTGCTGGAAATATAACCCCTCGTTAACAAGTAAAACTTTTCCAATAGGCTCACTTTAAAATGTAATGGATGCTCGATTTTGGAACTCCTGTCTCATGTCTATACATTTTATTGGAACACCTGTGTTTCGTATTTGTAATTATTTATTTTTATATAAGATATATGATTATTGTAGAATGTAGTATATTGTTATCAGATTTTTGTTTGTTCCTACCCCTTGGCCTATTCCCAATTCAGTACACATTGTTCCTTTGGCTCGAGGGGTGTTTTGAAATTGTATTTCGTCGAGATTTGGAGAGGAAGTGTCGCTCTCGCTGCGATCAGTCGCGTGGATCACTTCTAAAGTACACGTTTGTTCTCGACTCGTTTTGGTGTTTTGTTGTATGGAAATACGCCGAGATTCAGAGTGATATTTTCGTCATTGTGATTAGTATCATTGGAGATCATTTTGGACGTACGCTAGCGGTGGATTCAGCAGAATCGCCGGTTCGAGTTTTGGGGTGAACTTCAGGATAAACCAGGGAGCGTCCTCCTTATCCCGTAAGCCATCCTGGTCCGCTATCAAAGGTCTCTCACTCCTAATCAATTCCTTATTTCTGTATTTTGTGTACGCCTTTAGTTCTTAAACCGAGAGGAGAACGATGATGTTGAATATCGGTCATCTCACTCGCGCGGTTCCTTTGGCGCCATTAAATGAGCACTTGAATTCGCGCGCATAAAGCTCTTAATTACAAATTATTGTTCATAAATCAATCACAATAATTATTATTGGTCTAGGAATTAACGTTGAACCGAGTAGAAAGGGTTATGTTGTAACGTGAACATTTGTAATGTGACGGTCGGGTTCATTGGCGCATCATTGAACTGGACTTCCCCGTTCGCCGAGCAGAAGGTGTTCGCGACCCGCGCAGCAAACTACAGTGCGTTACGAAGGACAGGGGTGAACTCGATTCAAGAACGAATCTTTCTATTTTTAAACATCTGGGTCCATTATTCAACTGACATATAATGCGCTTGTTAGTCTGGTGGTTAAGACGCTCGTCTAGTGATCCAGCGGTCGAGGATACAAATCTCGTCACAGCGAGTTAGTCCTATTTTCATAGCATAAGCGATCAGCTTATTTTGAAAATAGAAAGAATATTGATACGTGTAAGCATCTCTATTAAAAAAATAAAATATCAAGGTTAAGGTAGATATGTACCTAATTTCATTAGTTATATCTATCCTTTTATCTTCCCGTCACTATTTGGTGTATAAAATAACATATAGAAAGCTTATACATATTATATTTTTAAATTCATTTAGAAGCTGTTTAAAAAATATGTGTACCTTTACTTATATAATCAGATGGAATTTTGCTTATGCACTCAAGTGAGTGCATAAGCAATGAATCGTCCATATTGGAATGAGAACAAAAGATAATTGTGTTAACTGAGTCAGTAGATAGTAGTCAGGCGAGGAGGCAACATAAAGCGGAAGACAGATAATATGTAATAAGGTCCCATTATTTAGTTTAATTTATTTTTTAGCATAAAATAATACATTTGAAATAAAGGTAGGTAATTACTTTACTAGACGTTGTCTGTTCTAAACCAGTTACTTGTATAGTTTTTATAAGTTGTATATTGTTAAGGTACAATCAGAAGTTATACAAAATATGTTTGTCTTATAATATAGTTGGGGACAAAATGAGTAGGTGGTTAGGTTAGGTTAGGTTAATGACAAATTAGTTTCATTTTGCTTTCTACCCACATCAAGCAATCTCCTTGTTATGTTTAGTTTAAAATCTTTAATCACTTTAGGATCTAGTGGCAATTTATTAAATATACGCGGTGCACAAAACAAGAAAGTTCGTTGACCAAATTTGGTATCCGTTTTTGGCACTAAAAAGTATTCTAAGGTTTTGTTCCTTGTGTTGCCTTTGAATCGGATTATGGATGTGAAGTTAATTTTTTTTTTTAAATTAGTTTTGCGATTTATCTGGTAAACAGTTGTCTTGTATTCAAAACTTTGAAGGATTTAAAAAGTTCTTCAGAGTTAGTTATATCTAAATGGCTTCTTGTTTATCACTCTGATGACCCTGAATCTTAATTAGAGAAGTTGTTAGTTGAATTGTAATTGAAACAAGAGAGAAATAGATTGGAAGGAACGAATTGAAGATGTGGTTTTAGAGAAGAATGAAGAAATGAGAATGGAAGACAATTAATATGATAAATCTTAAGCTCGTGTCCAGAAAATGAGATACGATAACAATAATACCAAAGATTTAGTTGAGATAAATCTCGATACCATGTACAAGTGTTGATATTTTTATTTGGAGATAAACTCGAAGAACAGCTTGAGATTGGCAGAAAGACACAAATACTCAAACCGGTGTACACCACGCCAAAGAATAGTTGACCGTTAATGTTCCGTTCGGCCGTTGTGTGAATTTGAATATCTTGATATTTGATACGTATATCACCATGTGTTTGGGATTTCGTTTCAAAATATTTTAGGGGTTCGGTACCTAATAATGTAATAGGTGTACCAAAAAAGAATATTGTTTTGTTCGTTTACCGTTTTATTGGACTGCCGCTCCTTACACGACGCGTTTTGTGTTAATATTTGTGTTAATAAGAGTGAATTGTAATTTATAAAATTAAAATTTAACATCCCTAATTACAATGAACCAATTTGTACCAAACGAAAAATTTATTCGAAATTTGATGTTATGTGATTTTTTGAAGGCAGACGCAGTAGCAAGTGCCGTTAAAAATATTTGTGATATACTGGGAGATGTTTTGGATGTTCGCAAGTATCAAAGATGGTTAACGAAATTTCGATCAGGACATTTTGGAAGACCTATTAAAGTGGATGACGTCATACTAGCTGTCGAAATTCAAAACAATCCATCATTATCTATTGAAAAAATCGCGGACAAACTTTGATACTTAAGGTCAAGCGTTCAACTGCATCTTAAAAAAATCGGCAAGGAGACAAGGAAAATGGATACCGCACGAACTAAATGAAGAACACCTAGGCAATCGAATATACGCACGTGAATAACTTTTAGAAATAGAATCAGAAACGTCATTTTTACGACATATGATAATTGGAGACGAGAAATGGGTGCTGTACTCGAACCGAGGATGCAAAAGCAATGGCTTTCGAAAGGTCAGGTAGCTGAGCCCAGCCTCACAACGAAAAAAATCATTTTGCCTGTTTGGTGGGACCGCAAGGGCATTATTCACTTTTAAGCTCTCAAATCTGGACAAACGATAAATGCTCAATTGTATTGTAAACAACTGGACCGTTTATCGGCGGAAAAAAAATAAATATATAAGCATTCAAATAATTATTTTTAGTACCCTTAATATATTGTTTATTTTACCCGAAAACCACCCCCTTAAATATGCTATTCATTTTAGACTTGCAAGGCACGAAAAAAGCGTAGACACGGGTCATAACGCCAGCGCGAAGTGCCAAGTGCGAAGGTCCTGCTCTATCCGCGAGGGCATTTTGGCAGTAATCGAAGCGAGGCTGGCTTCCTATCGACGTAGCCGCCCCGATGCGGGCTCGTGTCGCCAGGCTAGAATTACAACGGCCCGCTCTTTAAATATTACACCGGCCACGCTTTAGAGAGAGTACCAAAAACGTGGCGTAAAATAGGATTGATCGCGCATTAAGAGCCCATAGTACGCGAGTGACATTTTAAACCAGAAATTCGATTAAGAGTCAGGTTTAAGATTTCTTTTCAATACTAAATATTGTTTTCATTATTTTTTCGTATGTATTCGATTCGAAAGAAAAGTAAAACAGTAGTGGCCTCTTAGATTTTTCGTTACGTCGCGGGGTATCGCAGTAACCTCAGACGGAAATATCTGTTATTCGTGTACACAAGACAGGTGTACTCCTAGACAACTGCACTCAGTCAGTTTATTACTCTTCTGTCGTGACCTTGTATAAAATATATAATAATAATAACATTATCTTATTATACGTTAAAATATTATTTGTCAACCCATTTCGTAGTACGAAGTTGAGTATGATATCGCCAGAATATAAACGTTAGCAGGGTAATTGCGAGGCTTGAGGTAACTGAAATGTTCGTTAAAATTCCGTCGATTTGAACTATTGAATTCACTTTATATTGGTATGATGCGACCCCTTCCACGTAAAATATAGTAAGTAACATAAATATCATTTAAGTAGGTATTTCTCGTGTATTAGATTTGATCAATATTTTAAGTGAAAGAATTTTAATTAAGGAGAACACATTCTTATTGTGAAGTTGTAATAACAATAAGAATGTGTTCTCCTTAATAATATAAGTTGTAACAATGTGTCCAAAATTTAATAAAAATGAATTGATAATTCTGGCGTCTGCAGTCAGTTTACTCAAAGGTATTTGAGATTCTGTAAAAATAATGTAGATGGCTTACAAATAATGGAACGACAGATGTATTAATTTGAAAAAAGTGTAACATATAGGTTCGAAAATTTGCCATGAAAAATACTGGCGCTATAACACAATTGGTAGTATACTTCCCCGGATTGCAAAGAGATACAGTTTCGAATCCTGGTAGCGCAAAATAATATTTTTCGACGAAATTAATTTTATATCTGTATATTTATAATTAATATATTAAATTAGTATTTTAAAGAATTTTTATATATTGTGTTGTAATGAACACAATATACATATATATATTTAAATGCTGCCACATAAAAATGTATCAAATATGTACTTTCAAAATACTAAAACAACTAAAAATGAACTATTGTTAGTTAAGATAGTTTATGTAAAATGCGTCGATGTAATTAGCGATGATCGGACTGTCTTCAAATAACGTCTCCTAATTTTTTTCTGCGTAAAACTCGGCCTAGAAAAGGCAAAAACCGAATTTTACAAAATCTGTAAGGCGTGTGATCGCTTCCTATTTGGACGCCCCATAGCAACTGTTATTTGCCTGTTAAGAACACCTTGAAAGGTAATGCCTCCTGCCTGTCACTTTTTCGTAACGGAAGGGCAGACAGGAATCATTAAAAAAATCTGTGAAATTTATAATTTGACCTCCAAAACATAAATACCTTGATCTGTTTCACAGTCGGGAAGCCTTATTTCCGGGTTCTGCGAAAGCGAAGCAGATCGTTAACGTGAGTAGTCCAATCGTCGCGTGCGTAACACAAAATCGGCCAACGCGCTGGTCAGATGTAATAAATTAATGATTTAAGGGGTAATGACGCAACTGTATTATTTTTAAATTAATCTATTATTAATGTTACGTACTTAACTTTTTAGTACGTCTTTAGTCTACACCTCTTAATGTGAAGGTCCAAGAAATAGACTTTGTAACAATTAATCTTTTATTACAATAAGCTACAAGGTATATCACTATAAGTATAAGTCAAATCTATTAAGCCGATGAACCACAGATGAAAGAGACACGCGCGCTCCTGCGCGCCGTCTTTATAGCCAAACATACCCGCACCGGCAGTGCGGCACACATACACACATACACACACCATCCCACCATTCTAAGGACATTATTTAGCTCAATATCGTAATATGTTATAGCTGTTATTTATTATATCATCAATTTTGGCATAGACCCTACAACAATGAGTTTATATGTCATTAAAATCTTTAGATAAGGGTCTGAAGGTTTATTAATATAGAAAGACTTCGGTAGTCGGGCCGGTGAGGATGACCAAACAGCAAACAAATCATCGCTGAACACAACATTAACAGGACGCAGTATCTTGGGAAAGCCAAATCTAAGGTGGAGTGACAATGATTTCAAAGACATACCTGGTCTTACTGTACGTTTTTTGTTTATGGCACTCGTTAATGTGTGCGTGAGCGCTCTCAAAGCGAGAAAGAGACAAAATTATATGACCGCTTTACGCTAGACAGTAATGCAACAACGCACTTAACGTCAGTTGACGCATGGTATCGGTTGTGTCATAATTATTATTTAGATGTGATTAATAATATTTTATTCCCTATTCATAAAATAATTAAACACCAAATAAATCAATGTACATTGTATTGTAATGTATATTGTAATAATAAAAAAATATATGCTTGCAATGGATTCGTCAGCAGTCGACTGTACAGTGCCATGAGTAAAATATCGACCCGTAGAAATCCAGAACTGGCTTATTCTAGGGATCAATGGAGACAATTCTTGAGAAGTTGTAGAGCCAATAGTGATTGATTGATCATCATCATGACACTATAACCCGGGGTGGGCGGTGGGCGGTGGGCGCCTTAAGATGATTCCTCCATTTTTCTCTGCCATGCATCTTGCTACGCTTATCGACCTGAACAACCAGGTTTCCCCGAATCCTATCCAGTAATAAAGTCGCGATCTTCCTTTGGTTTGTGGAATGTCGGGTGCGCACATGGCGAAGACTCTTCCTTCCGACTCGGATACTCGACCCGTCGAAGTTGTATTTGACGTCAGTTCACCATAGAGCTCATAAACTTGAAAGTTGTAGCAAAGACGCCAAATATTATTGTCACAAATCAAACCAAAGACCCTTTCTCAATATTCACAGTTTTTAATGTTAGTTTTTCTATTTTTCAGAATCGCACGGATGATGGACATTATGATTTCGGATGCGGAAGCGAATGCAGCGTGGAACAGGTAATAATTACAATAATTTAATATGTTTTTAGCCTTGAAAGCCATGCACAGTACATTGCAGTAATTATATTGGAGATTTTATTTTTTAGTTGTTTTGACCTGGTATTATCTTTCTGTTTATTCTGCCATTATTTTGTACGTATGTCCGTGTGGGTTTTTCTGTAAGGGTCATCAAGGGACCTGTTTCATTAAAAATAAAATCGTACCTACGTAGGTACCTTTGACTTCATTTGACTATCTAAGTAATGAATAGATTTTTTACTAAGCTATAATGTATAAATAATTAACGTGATCATACGTCCCGTTTTGAACGGGACAATCCAGTTTTTCGGTAGCCTATCCTGTTGTCCACACACAGTTGAGCACAGCTTCGGGACGCCGAAATGTCCCATTTTCAGAAAGAGAATAACTCACGGTAACAATTTCAAAAGAAGGCGCGAAAAATCAAGCCGACGGTAGCGCCTAGTAGCGTGGCGATGACGGCATGCGCAATACTATTCGCACAAATGTAAGTCAGTCAGAAGCCTGCTAGCTCGCTCGCTCCTCGGTTGCGAGTACGCATAGACAGCTCGTGCATCTTTTTTGACGATTGAAAATTTTTTTTTAATCGACGTCGGTTTATTGTAGTCAATTTAAATTTCTTGTGCGTAAACCTAAACGCAAGTGCACTTTTAATCTTAACTTCCAAAGTAAGTACCTGTTTGCAAAGCAAATAAGTACTACATCGGACGTCAGATGGGTAAACGGAATTTAGCGTAGCCCATGGAGTAGATGTCCCGTTTTGAGGATGATATCTGTGGTTTGTGATGATCTATGGTGAAGGATTGTTGATGGGGTGACATCGTCCATGGATGACGCGGGAAGAGGCGGTCGAAAAGCGCGCGCGCATGTGTGTCGACGATGTGTGGATTATAGGTGATTATAAAAGCCATTTACCTTATCCGTCAAAAGCTGGGACCTGTCGTTCACAGATGGCAAAATGATTTTAATCCCTGCTAGTTTGCAAGGTTCAAAAGTGCGTGTTAACACGCTTATAGCTTGACGTGACATACAAAGTTTGGCGTGTTAACGCGCTCATGAAACGCTATGTAGCTGTATTTTTTCGATATATATATTTCTTAATTTCCGAGGTAAGTTTGTAGAACTCACATAATCACATATGTGAAAATAAAATAAATGTTTTTTGATTCTACTTAAAATAATTAGAAGCATTTTAAAATGTACGGAAATCCTCAGAATTCCAATGAATAATGTTGTCCCTTTTCACCTCATGTAAATAAAATTATATAGCTGTCCCCCATTATAGTTGTTGAGTTAAATTGTTAGATTGATAATACCCTTGCAAGGCGAAACGCGTCTCAAGTAAATAAATTAAACGAGTAGAATAAAAAAAGACAAGTGTTTTACTTTCACATATTTGACATTATCTAATTTATGTATTAGTGTCAAATTTTCAATTTTGAAAATATTTTGACGGCACTCGTTTCGACAGACGACAAAATCAATATGTTGTTTACGAGCGCATTTTTGTGAAACTCGAGCGGGGCGTTAGTTTACATTGTACGTCCTCAATATTTGTAAATGTAACCGAGAAAATAAATACATATTTGTAAAACGGCTAGTTTTCTGACCGAAATCTTGTTCAAACACAATGTGGAAACGGACCATTTATTATTTCATCCCGGTATGTGTGGCGGCGTATCTTTTGTTTCTTTAAAGTGGTATTCAAACAAACTTTTTGTAAACAATGCTCCGTGCAGTCATTCACGAGTAATTAATTCGGAGCAACATTTGGCAATTATGTTATTATACGTTGTGGTTTATATCCGTCACTCGCTCAGAGTACGAGTAATTCCATGTATATATGTGTATTCATTTTATTTTTAATAACTCACACACCAGCACGCAGTATATTATAATTTGACAATTCGACATTTTGGGCTAATTTGTGGGTTTTTTTTGCGTGAAAAAGGTTCCAAATGCATTATTCTTTGTTTCTTCTGTACGCACCAACTCTATTTCACCGATATTATAGTTATAGCAAGAGCTCAAAGTTATAACTGCATCAGTTATTTAATACAATGTATGGAACGTTATTTTTTTACGGATTATTTTGTATTTTTTGTAGCTGTGAATGATTCTACGTGGTTCTAAGAATATACAATTATTGATCAATTTATATGTTTTTTGTTTTAATTCCTTTATTACTCTAGCAAATTACGATTGACACTATTTTATTGAAGGAAAGTACTTGTATTAAAAATGAATTACTGATAAATATTATTAACACATTAAAAATTTCATTATCAAATAGAACCTTATCACTTAATTTTATTTATAAGGTTCCAACTGATTTTATCACTTTCCTAGATCTTCTATTTCTATCTCACAGTGGTCATTGATTGATAATACTGAAAATAAATTAAGATCTTAAAACTGATCATTTTTATATACTCAAAACAAAATATACATGAATATATGTTGAAATACTTTCGAACTCAAAACAGTGTTAGTATCAGATGGAACCTTGTTATTCTGAGGGGTCGAATTATTACTGATCAACGGGGTGGACACCGATTTATTGACAAGGGGCTCGTATCGTTTCAGAGCTATCGCTATCATGCTATATTTGAGAACCTGTTTTTAAATATTGAAAATATAATCTATTATCAAAGTAATTAAGTCTATCCCAGAGTACAATCTAAGTTAAACAATTAACGCGAACAAATAATCAAATGTATTCTTAAAATTATTTAAACAGTAACATAATTTACCGTTCCGGCGAAGTGCCACATGGCGACAGTCCAATCTTTGTCTCGCCCGCTTAATTAAAATATGTTATTAAATAATGTTGTTTGTGTCTTGTACATACAGCATTGTATGGATTAATTGCATTTTTGACTATATGCGAGTAGATATATCAAACATCGGCCTTTTTAAGTTTTATTGTATTATTTTCTAGACAATTGATTGGGGTTCTTTTATTATATGAACCCGCAATAAATGAAGTGTATACTGAGGAATTCTAAAAGTATGAAGAAAAACTAAAAGCAAAATATTGTTCAAATGTAAAATTATATTTCGTCATTGCAGTCACATTGAAATGACACTATCAAGAAATATAGGAATATGGTGTTTAGTGCATGTATTATAAATCTAAATTAATCAAGCCATAATGGGTATAAATTCTATATCTGTATTATAATTGCGGTAACGTTTACACCCATTGTTAGTGTCATTGCCAGTTTTGGTAAGGAAATTCGCTAGAGGGTGTATGATTAGCAAAAAATAATAATGAATATTAATATCATTAATTGACATTGCTTTGTGGTGCAACATAATTATTTTAATTTTAACAAATAAACTTTATACTACACACGCGTTAGGTTATTGCTTTTCTGCTAGATTATTTGATTAATCTGTTTTCACATATTTTATTACTCTCATCGTCCTAGGGCAGGCTTACCCGTCTACATAATACATAATAATTAAAAATTAATTAGATTCTAAAATATGGACACGTTCACTTATGATGGGTTAATTTTCTAGTAGGCAATAAATATATAAACAATGACTTAAATTGCGATTTGAAAATGATCATTTGCGAGTAAATTCGTACGAGAGTTTATCGAGTACCTAAACGAATTCAGATCTGTGACATCACAACCACGTGTCTCTCGGTATCAGATTGACGTCCGGATAAATATGATAATCTTAATGACTCTTCAAACTATAAATGATGTCAAACAAAAATACAAATATAAATAAAACAGCTCTAAAATGTGCCGATAAAAGCGTGCGGACAATTACTTTTGTATGGGTCGCTCTCGTCTTACTAACTGATTGTTATTTGGGATTCAAAAGTCACAGTAATTACCGAAATGGTTTTTTCTTTACCGGTCGGTACCTACGTGAAAGAATTGTCTGTTACGATCGTGTACACTATTTTTCGAGGTAACTCGGTTCTGTCATAGTACTTTATTATTATATTTATTCTTAATCTAATAGTTACAAACATTTTATTTACATTTGTAATTATTACGAGTTTAAATTATCTATTATATATATAAAAAAATGGGATCATTTAGAAAATTGTAGAATACGTCAGGCGCACAGACTACCAAATAACTACCAATAACATGAACTAACATAAATTCATTGTTTCAATATTTTCATTTTTGGTACCACTGACGTAATCAAAAAGCTCCGCGACATTTTTTAAATATACGATTGGATCAAGAATTTAAATGCTGACAATATAATATATATTAATGTAAAAAATACGTATGTCATAAACTATTGGATTTATGTTTCCACAGATAATGTTTGAAGAATGCCCCTCGTTCCGCAATTAATGTTCCAAACCCCTCTCCTATATGTACACTTTATTTCATGTCTATTAATTTACTGGTCTGTGGTCAGGTGACATAAAATATTTTCAAAAAGTAACACGAAATGAAATATAAATATTTTGTTTTTAAACCATTTTATGAGTTATATTTAATACATCAACCGGTTTCGGAAGATACCATTTCGTTCATCAGGATGTCAAATTAACTAACTAAAATCATGTGTCAAATTGTTCTAATAATGTAAAATTTGCGTCAAATATTAAGAAAGAAATATAAATATTTTAAAAAAGTTAGTTTCGGAAAACGGACCAGAAAGGTGTCGCTGCAATCTATGCGGGAGGTTGGGGATTTTTGAAATATTTTATATTTATTAAAGATGTACACACACGAATCTTTAGTGACTCGGAGATCAAGTCTTTAAGATTTCTTCGTGGACTCGGCCATAACAGGTGTTTAAGTAAAAGTTGAAGGTTACAATAATGGTTCAAAGGTAATGTTTATAAACACGTGTCTAGGTACTAGGTAAAATATAGAATAGTACTCATTTTCACTTTTCAGTCCATTGACCGGCGTCGCATGGCAATTACAGAGCTCATGTCGTCCACGAGCGGAAAGCGCACCGAAATAAGGCAATTACATACATTTATTATTAGCAGTGACATATCAGCCAGAAGCTGTCGTATTCGGTTTGTGGGATCACTGTGTGACGAATGTAGCGCCACGCCTACTTGGACGCGAGCACTCGCCCCAATTGTTGCGCTGGTGCATCTCATCATAACACAATTAAGACGAAGATGTTCCTCGTGTCGGGGGCGTGAGATTATTTTACGGTAGGCCGAGGCTGAGACGGCCCGACGGTGTGGTGGTGATGAACTACAATGAGGGCGGACCTCCCGTTAACACAGAAACCATGCAATAAGCACAAGGCTCCTATCTCGGTCCTACTCATTCGCCGCCTGGTTGGCATTTTTTAATGCTACTAGGCAACTGTTCGATAGCGCCCGATAGATACCGCAATATTTGCCCTCATTGTCCTCGGTTGACTCACTTTATTAGTAAATAATATTTACAATACATAGCAGAGGGGACGTGAAGAGGTACTCCCTTCCGGGAAACGAGACGGCACAAAATAAAAACACAAGACGCTCACCCTCCACGCACCACTGCCGGAAGATTTAACCCTCAAGAACAGTACATCGCAGATCATATTTGGGCAGAAGGTAGAAAATAAAAATATCAACGTGAACAAGAGATCATCAAAGTAAGGTGGTGATGAATTGGAAGCTCTATGAGCTAATGCTCCCATATCGGTCTTTCTCATTACCCTCTAGGTTGGCATTTTTTTAATGCTCAAAGGCGATCGCGCCCTGCCGCCATGCTACAGGTGACAAGGCAACAGGGTGGCGATACACGGCGACCAGACAAAATACACCCCTCGCTGTCCTCTGGCAAAAAAAATGTATTTATTATTTTGCTCATTCATACAACACTAGCAGATAAGCTGCTAGACTTTTGTTCGTTTTGACTTTAGATGTCAAAACGAACAAAAATGGCATCTAGAATGATGATACTCGTATGTGGAAAGAATCGCGGATAGACAGACAATAATAAACACGAAAATGCTATTTATGTTTATTATTGTCTAAATATCGGTTCGGTACATGTTGAAATACAACCTTACTAGTGATAAGTTAAAAATCACGAACCGTGAGCCAATCGCTGACTGATATCTTTGAGTCACACTCACTATCGGTGAATTGAATATCTGGGAATCGTGATTCGGCGTATATGTATATGAAATGAAAATATTCATGACGTTATAATTCGTGGTAAGCGCCGTCTAGTGGATTCTGCCAAAAACGTTTTACGCATTTGATCCGAGAATGCTGAGAATTTGAACCGAAAAATAAACTCACATTATTTAAAGGGTTTTTGTGATGATATTAAATTATATATGCTAGAATGTTTTTTTACGCAAATGAAGTTTGAATACTATAAGTTATGTTATTTTAAAATTGATGTCGTGTATTGTGATATCGTATTATTAATGAAACTGTGATCACAGTCGCAGTTTTCAATCACTGATATTATCGAATATCAATCACAATCACACCAGTGAGTCAAGAGTAGCATTTTTTCTCATCACTAAACCTTACTGCAGTTATTCTACGAGACAATAGAAATAGTTTAAATAAAAATACGTTGGAAAATATTTTAATAATTAGAGGTAACTTTGATATTTTTTAAAATTATAAATCAATTGTTTATATGTGTTTCGTTTAATAAATTATTTTATTAATTACTTAAAATTCTAATTATTATACCTTTAATTAATTAATTAATTAATTATTATTGTATGTATTAATGTAGTATGTTTATTACAAAAGAAGGAATAAAATGTTCTAAATTATGGTAGAAAGTAATTATTTAATAAAAAATAAAAACATTTTAAAATTTTAAAATTGATCATTCAGAGCTGTACCGAAAACTGAAATGATAATAATAACGGTTCGAAACCCTGGGAGAAATATAAAATAAAACGGCAATCAATGAGTACACATCTGTCGTATACATCAAATAGAAATGATGTTCCGGGTCTCAAGCGATGACAACACGTTTGGCACAATCTAGGATAGCCAGGAAGCAAAAAGGGGGACTTAGAAGAAAATAACACATTCCTTTCCGGGGTATAAAATAAAAATAATGTGGTTGACATGCAGCTCGAACACCACTGCTGGTCACATCACCCAGGTAGCGATACACCGTGGAGTCCGATTGGAAAACTAATCAGACCCCCGCCGCAGTTGGTCTCAGTATTTCCCACTTGGAGGGATAGGGTTGTTCTAAAAAATATACGTATAACATTATTGTCTTGTTATTTGCTAAATATACTGGAATTATGACATCTTTGTCTTAACATACTTTTAATGTAAAATTATTGATAGAATTTGAATCATGTTTGACCATGATGAAAATATACATTACGTTGTTTTCTAATACTTTATAATATTTTGCAATGTCGTAGTATAATATAGTACACATAACTTTCTACCGGTGTAAATTAAATTTCCCAAAATATTTGGGTTGTATCCTTCGACACAGCGCATCGGTAATCACATAATGAAATATAGAAGTTAGAAGAAAAAAAACTATTGGCGAGGGAAAACAGTTTGACCCAGTTGCTGGAGTGGAGCAGATGGAGAAGCTATTGAGAAGTAAAAGATTGTTGAGGAGAGCTGCAGCCAGAAGGGAAGATCCCTTGAGAAGAAGAGAGATCTAGTATTTCTGTTTTTAGTTTCAAAATTATTCGGCACTGATAAAAAGGTTATTGCTTTACTTGTCTAAGTGACCACACTGTATCGGATTACATTAATATTGTGTTTATATTGTAATAACCGCACAATCACTCAGTGTGCTCGATGAGTACCCTCAATGTCTTGGGAACCTTTAACTCGCAACAGTCGCATTGGACGCACTCGATTGCATCTGGTTAGTGCAACGTAGAGTGCACTTGACAGGGAGGACTTTCCCACAACGGTTCCACAACTGTCGACCGCACTTTTGTTGCAGGAACAGATTGTGAGATTGTTGTTGACGTAAGTTAGTCAGTGTGGCAGTAGATATTGTTCATGAGATTTTAATTTGTAAATACAGATAATTTTAAGTGAACACAAATTATAATAACTCCTCGACTGGATCTCGATCTTGTCCTAGTGAAGAGGCTCGTGTATTCCAATGATTCTGAGAGTAGTATAACTGCCGGTAAGGTCCCCCAATCAAGAAAGGTCGAAGGTGAGTTTTCAGACTAAACGAGATCCACTGATGAAGGGCAGCAGTGTCCATCAGCATCGGGACAAAGCGCAGGAACAATGACTTCGGACCGATTCACTATATAATATGCACAACTGAAGAGGTGGAAACGGATATGGTACTGCGGTGTGGAAATTAACGAGAACTTAACACACTATGCATCCCACGAGTACAACAGTCATAAAGAGAACGATTTGAATCTCATCTGTTTGAGGTCATTATGTGTCAATAATGACACGAAGGTGGAAAGAAGAAGACAAATGATAAATGTGAATGTACACATTTGGGGCATTATTTACATAAGTGATATTTTCTCGTATTGAATTAAATTATATTTCATGTTAAATTGATATTATGTCATTTGCATCTAGATCAGATATCTTTAGGGATCAGATTCCTAGTAGATATAATTTTGTTTTTGTAATACTCTTAATTTAAAAATAGTTCAAAAATAAAATAAATAATATATATAAATCATTAAGGAGAACACATTCTTATTGTGAAGTTGTAATTATTCAGAACAGACGGTCTGTGATGTTTTAATTACTAATTAAATATATTAATTATAAAGATATACATATAAAATCAATTTTATCGAAAAATATTGTTGTTGCGCTACCGGGATTCTTTTCCAAATCCGGGGAAGGTGCATTACCAATTATGCTTACACTTTTTATATGCATATCTTTATAGTTAATACATTTAATTAGTAATATATAAATCACATTATACTGAAATTTAACGACATTTCCTAATTACAAGTGTCAATACATAAATTTTTGTTTTTAAAAAAATCCATAGATTTATGGTCCCAGGGTTTGAGAACCTCCCAAGGTCCAATAGAAATGCGTGTTCCAATATACACTTGTTGGCATGGTCTGGTCAGTGATTGAGTGGCACTGAGGTAGGTATGTATATTGAATAGTATTTTGGTTCAGTTTCGAGTTCAACTCCGGGTGAGAACATAATACTTTTTTTAAACATGGCGTTTCATATTATGCATGTTATACTTTATAAAAATTTGCTATATTAAGGACTAATATTGATTAATAATATCACTGCGCATTTTCTCACATTATTCTACTATAAATTTAATGCAGTTCATAAAAATGTATGTATTATGAAGAAAATTGTTATTTAAAAAATATATTACACAGTCCTCAAAAAAATTATTGTAATCTGTGTACGCATCTTTATCATTAGTATTTTTAGAGTAGTAGAGAAACAATATATAATTAATTTGAACTTTCTTCGTCTTCTTCATTCCTTCATGTCAGAATTCATCAGATGAGACACGGCTCCTAATACACTTCCACAATTCTCAATCCTGGGTCGCCCTCCAGCTAGATACAGGACAACCGTCTACCGTCGTGGTACTCTTCCAGATTTAAAGATAAAAAAATTTAGTTTTCTTGTAGCGGTCTAGTCAGTTGACTCGCTGAGGGTTTAAGTTAAAGGACGTGGTATATTATTAAATTGAGATGAATTAGATATTTTTATTTAGTCATCCCTTAGCTTTCAATCCAAAGCAATTGGACGTCCAGTAAGACCGCGTCGACCGGCCCGGAGCACCCTCCAGGGCCGTGGGAACGCCGCTCAATCGTCGCCCCTGGCTCGCCTCCCGGCAGCGGCAGCGGCAGTTAGCCCGGTTAGCCGCGACCGTATCATGGCAGGCCGTCGCAGTTGTCAGCCGCATATGAATAAACATTTATTTAAATTAAACACTTCCTTCCTCGCCGATGGCATCGCCAGTTCCCGCCAAAAGCGGCAGCCATCTTGTCTCTCTGACTTGCGAGGGAATTTTAAATCGATTTCGTAACACATTGTCGAACTCAAAATAACAATTATAGTATAGCTTATTTATTAGCAGCTTCGGTATTGCTGAATATCAACTATTTCAATATGGGGATCTGGTTTACAAATATGGCTGTAATGTTGTTATAGTGGGGCAGGCAAGCATCGTATCCAGCATCCTACATGTTTATTTTTTATAATCGAATCATCTTCCGTTGCTTCTTGTTGCTTCCTTTCTTTTGGTCGACATCCTATGCTACGGGGGAATCTATCAGCACAATTTTATAATTTGTTCACAGCGTGCGATCGATCGACATAGTACTGAATATAGGCAATGCGCACTGTGATTAAGAGGTGGGATGTTTCCTGACGTCGTCTACGTAGTTCGAAGGCCGCTCACTTGGCGCTAGATGTAGACTTCGCGACACGTCTTAAAACATTAAGTGCTTCTTCCCCTGCTGACGATCATGGTATGCATAGGTTTGACGGTTCTCGTACAGAGGGTGTAGTGTTGTGTAGATGTGAGGAATGCCTGAATTCTGTTAAAACCGGTGAGTTTTACTATCGATGATACCGGAACCAACCTATGATGGTATTAAGATGTTAATAGCTGAATGTAATAAAAAAAGTAATATTGTCGAATCAAAACGAGAGTAAATAGATGTAAATAAATAAAATAAAAATATCGTGAAAGCTTGAGGCCATAATTGGAGTGGGTCGTAGTTCTATAAGGAACTGCGACCTACTTAGACCTGGAAAGAACCTGGAATTGTTCGGGGATTTTGTGAGAGTGTGAGTCTCTAGGTGAGAAATCCTGGGTAGATCTGTTTCGGAAGGTGTATCTGACTAGCTTTCCAGTGGCTCCTGGAGAATATATGCCGGCTGCTCCGGGAAAATATCGGATGAGGAATCAACGGGAGTGTTCGTATTGCTCCCTGGTACCCCTCTGTTCCGCGACTTGTGTGTGTTCGTGTCTCTTTATTTTTCTATTGTTTTTGGTATATTTTGATATTATTTTTGTATTGATAATAATGATTATATTATCTTATTATGTTTAACTGTACTGTACTTGTAAAATTTTACTCAATTAATTGAATAAATAAGAACCCCGAATAAAATACTCGTATCAATTTATTCATATTTTATTCGGGGTTCTTAGGACCATGAGGGATGTTTGGTTGGCGACCGTGCGTCGTGGCTTAGTTGCTTTTGTGCTGAGCATGCCGACCTGTCGGTGAATGAGTACTATCTGTATAGAACGGTCCCTCTCATATCGTGAACTCACGATCGACGAGCTATACTCGTACTTTGCGAAATTAATATTTTTTCCCTGGTCAATGTGATAATTGCGTGAAAAATTCACTCGCCCTCCGGAAAATTCATTGTTCATTTTGTTTTTCAACACCTCTGCCAGCACTCAACTGAATAACAAAGCTGTTATTGCTAAATTGCGGTTGCTCTATAGCGGTTCCAACTTCACAGAAGGGGTTCGTTCATGAATAATGTATCCTATTCAGATCCAGGGCATTCACTGTGCATATTGGTGCATGAATGCGAACCGGTAAACAATATGTCGACTGGACAGAGCCATATGGAACCGTGTTTCTATTTAGATAGTATCGCGGTCGCTAATATGAAATCAAATGAATTACATATGTACATATGTGAATTCTTATGAATTTTATCTAATTTTAATTTTAATATTGTTATTGGGAAAGTGGTTATGTTATCATGTTTTAAGTGGTCAGGACTTTTTACAGTTATAAAGAGCAAAAATCATAGACTCCTTTTGTGTTCAGTAACGTACGCGAACTCAAAAGTTACGGGGTTCGTTTGGCGACACTGCCGCTGGAATGCCGCCCGATATATTGGGTGGTTTCTCTTACTGTGATGCTCATTGGATGTATTTCGCGCAGACTCTACGTACACGATTACGATTCGATGAAAGTTAAGATTGATCTGTTATACATTTTCTAAACCCTTAAAAAACTATGTCGTCCAAACGAAGTAAATCTGATTCTCCCGCGACTAGTAAGAAAGGGAAAACGATATCTTTGGAATGTAAATGTAAGATTGTCATAGATTTTGATCGCAGAATGAAAATTTGTGAATTGATTAAGAAGTTAGAGCTACCGGAATCCACAGTAAGAACAATAATAAAAGATAAAGAAAGAATTTTTGAAGCGTACGTAAATCGTTTATTTTTTTAAATATTTTGTATTAATATGTATAAAGAACTGCAATTTTATTGAATATTTTTCTTCTAAACTAGTGTTTTTGTTAGTCCTTGGTCCCAATTAAACAAAATTGTATGTATTTGTATGCAAAGTTGTACCCCGACTTACGCGAATTCGAGTTAAGCGATTTTTGTCGGTCCCACCTATCGCGTAACTTCGGGGTATTACTGTGTTTATTTGATTTGATTAATTCATTTTCTGTTTATTTATTTTTACATAATTGAACATTGTGAATTTTACCTTGTCAATCTTTAAAGTTCACCATTTATTTCGTCATTACTAAGAACTTAAAAGGGAAATATTATTATGTGATTATGAAAAAAATCTTTGTTTTTTTACTTTTTTATAGAACACGATCATCATCATCTGTTGAATCTAGTTTGATATGCTTTGTGTTATTTCTTTATTATGTTATTGTAATTAATTCATTGTAAATGATACAAGAGAAAAACACTGCCCCAAAATTCTGATGCAGTTACGTGGGTATGGATCAGATATAATTTACCTGTTATAGTATGTAATTACGGAATCGCAAGGGTAGATAATTAAAATTTCAAGAACCTTTATAAAAAATATAAAAATTTCAGAAAACTTCCAGAACCGTCTATTTTTAATACCCTCCCCGCCCCTCCCATCGGCCAGGCACTAGCCCTGATAAGCCTATGTTATCCGCCGTAAGAAGATACCCCTAGTAAGTTCTTTATCGTGCCCTTAGAACCTGTGACAAATATATTCATCCTAAAATATACGTAAGATAAAAATCATTTATAAAAATGTTGTAATATAATAAAATTTTAGTTTTCGCTGAAACTTTTTGGGAACTAATATCGATATCAATATTATTGGATCCGATTCACATTGTATAGTAGAAAACTGTTTTATTTTTGTGTGGTTCTTAGTAGTATTACCTCTAAATTAACAAAAAAAATCTAAGAAATGATATAGTTATTGTATATATTTAGATTTTTTGGTCTTGGATCAAAGGAACTTCACGGTGCACCTTATTTTATTTTGGGATCATAAGTGGCAGTAATAAGTATTAATTAATAATATTTATAAATAAAGTTAAATCAATGTATAAACATTACGAAAAGTATATTCATTGCATTTTAATCTAATGCATATTTTCTTACTTTATACAGATATTCGCTATTCGAAATGTTTTAATAAAATACATATTTTATTTTTCTTTGTGTTTGTTTAATTTTTCAATAAAAATGCGAATAAAATCATTTATATTTTTCCTTTAATAATTGCCTAATTCGCTGGCAGCGATATTTTCGATCTTAAGATTTGTGACAAGTAGGTAGCTAGCTGCTTCAGTACCAAGCTAACCGAATTGGATATTGTATCTATCAACTATTATAATTTAAAAATTATACCATTATCAAACTTTTTCCTTGTATTTATGTTTTAAAGATAATTTCTCGTTTTTTTCTATTTATTTTTTTACTGTGGTATACTGGGAATGGTATCATACTCATTCGTGTTATGATAAGAGTCATTCGAATATATTGTTTTCATATATTTTGTCAACTATATTTGAAAATATATATTTATAAGTCTTTGTTTTCAAATGTTGCCAAATCCAGCTGAATACGTTTCCTCGTTTTGCCTCCTCGGTGTATCGTTTTACCTAATTATTTTGTACATTAGTTCTATGTAAATGTAAAAGGAAATTGATGGTATTGTCAGAAAGCTTTATACAATATAAATTGTCAAGAAAGCTTCGCACACTCAGCTGGTCTGTATTCATACAAATTTTCTTTCATGTTATGAACCCCCACTTATCACTTCACTTTCCATAAAGCTCTTTATGTAATGCAATATTCATGAATGGACGTTCCTCACCGTTGGACTCCGTGTGAACTCGGTAAAGCATGCGAGTACGTGTTAGTAAATCAAGCGTTAATGGTCTTAGTCGTATATTAATGTTGTTGCCTGTTACACTTTCGCATTGAAGCAATACATTTATTTTAGGGATAGGGATCTACGTATTGACAACGTTGATGTATGTATATGCAGTGGAACCTCGAACTTCGCATATAATCCGTTCTAGAAGACAGCACGATTTAAATTTCACATTTATAAATAATGTCAATTGAATTAATCCGATCTAGACCCACATGAAGGAGTTTATGTGCCTATTTTAGAAGATCATATTTATAAATACTTTATATTTGATTTCAATAATTGAATTTTTTTTATTCTATAATATACTAAACCTTATTTTTTTAAAACTGTTCATAGGTGGCTTGTTCAAATCCGGCTCGAAGGACCAAAATCCGTACGCGATCGTCTTGGGTTCGTCGGTCGGAGTATTTACAAAGTACATACATTCAAAATATTGTAAGGGGGGGTATTGCGTACTGTTCACAATAATACGAATTAATTTTCTTTCTTTCATTTGGAATCTACTAGTTGTGGTTCATTATTATTACCAACATTTAATTTTTATTTGGAGAAAAAACTGCCTAAAGTAATTTATTTTCGCCCATTACAAAAAAACCCATTAAATTGTGATTGTACAAGTTGACAACTCATGTTCAAGTTATTTGGGAGTTTCAAATTGTTAAAAAATCAAATCGAATTTTTAAACTTTACTGTATATATAAAATTGAATGTTTGTCGGTCTGCAACATCGTAGTATTTCTGTCGAAATCTATTTAAAAGCAAGATATAAAATATATGTAATAACTAGTATTTATATAAATTAGGATAAAAAAATGTCGCCCGAAAGCGCGAAATTCTAAGAAGAATTTTGATGCCGCCGACTAGGTAGGTGCCTAGTTGAGGTATGTAGAAAAATTTGCGAATAAAGCAGTCCTCTCTCCTACGTAGGATATTATTAGGACACGGCCCGGAGCTCGGCAGATTGTGGCGCGCAGTTTTTAATAAGGATGTAGGAATTAGTGTCCGCCGTGTTGTGTTGTATGGCGTGCGCTGTGCGGCCGCTCTACATTGTACGGTGTGGCCATTGTGGACTCTCGGCGCGGTGGACTGGGCATGAATGCGAGCTGTAACAGCATAAATGGCTTATGCGGTCGAGTGATTAGCGCGACCACACAATCAACGAGAGTTAGAAGTTCATTTTTCTTCTTTCATCCATTCTTCATGTCGCGTCAGTGTCTTGTAAATAAAATTCTTAAGCACTTTAATGTGTGTTCGTCACAAATGAAAATTGTCCGAATAAAAAGGTATTTTGTTCTAAAGGAACATTATTTTCAAAATAGTAAAAAAGAAATCTCCTGTCAGATACAGCGGAACCTCTATACTAATCATTTATCCGTTCCCGAGGGCCTGACGAATATAGAAACAGTTTTTTTCCGTAATTCCGTAATCCGTAAGCTGAAATTCAATTAATCTGTTCCCAGTCCCTAAAAATGCTACACAAATTAATGAATTCTTGTCAAGACTTTATCATTATTGTATTGAAGAGATATGATGGTAGAAGCGGAAGAGGAAAAAAGTTACTATTGTTTAGAAGGGAGAGTCATCATCAATTAAAACATCAGATAACTCTTATTGTATAAGAAATTTACCATATCGTCAATTGCTTGCGATTTTCTAGCAGTAAGGATTTTCACGCCTTTTGCCTTTTTAATTGCTTCCCAATTTTTCATTGTTTATTTATTCTTAATATAGTGCATACATATGTAAATATATATATATATATATATTCTAATATAAACAAAATCAAAATGTTCCTTTTTTTCTAAAACATATCTTGCACATATTTGCTTAGTTTAATAATTTAGAATCCATGTGGTTTCTTCTCCTTTAATTTTTTTAGTGAGGATTTTAAAAATAAATACCATAACATTGAAATATACATTCTACTTAAAGCATTGCACTGATCCGAGTACTATATCTATTTTTTCAGAATATTATTCACAAAACTTTATTTTGCATTACTGATAATTGTTGCATTTCTTCCTCATTAGCCAAAAATAAAATGCAGCTTCAGTAGTTGATGTGAGGAATAATAACAGAGCTGTATACAATTTAACAAGCCTCGGTACTAATTAATCTTCTGATCTTTTCCAGAAGTGAGCTTTATTTCATCAATCTTTTTAGTCACGTTTCTTCTGTTTTGGGAAAAGTTCAATTGTATATACTCCCAAATATTATTTCAGTCGCTTCCATCAAACTTTCACCATCTATGATGATGCTACCTGCCTATGGTAGTTTTTGGCATATTCAATTCTCTTGATAAGTTCGAAACACTTAGCAATAGTTTATTTTTTTAACTCATTTATGGTTCTCGCAGCTTTCCTTTTTGGTTGTTTACCTGATCGTTTGGCTATCCAGTGTCGGGCGGTGAAAGTGACGAATATAGAAAATATTAACAAATATGGAAACATTTGTTTGTTATCAAAATGTGACAATCATCATATCGAATCAGACGAATATAGAGGTTCCGCTCTTTCGAAAATATTGCAATACAGCAACGCTTCTGTAAGGTGATTAATAAAAATAAATGAATATATGGGTTTAAAATAATAAGGTAATTTAAATTTGGTACAGATACCTACCAATATAATAATTATAATAATTTTATTATGTTCGGTTTTCAAAATTTAAACGTCAGGTAAGACTATCCAGTTTAGAAAAAGCGACGCTTAAATAGCAAAGCCAGCAAAATGGCAAACTCGATAAAGTAACGATATTGAACAACGTAGGGAAAGTGTCGATGGAATGGTAAATCATCCCGCGCAAAGAAAGATGGGAACGCTGCTAATGTTCTGTACAACGCGAACCATCCTACGCATTTTTGATGTTCGTCTTGATAGTGGCCTCAGTCAGGTGGAACTCGGCTCGTAACGTATCTCTACAAGTCTCGTCCTCACAGCTGATTCCAGCTTCGGGGTCTCCAGTCAGATGCAACGCGTCCATTCACCGTTGTTGCATTCCTACAGGTATTCTTCATCCTAAAGATGTACCCATGGTGATTTCCTATTCTAGGCTGTCTTATTTACGCATAATTGAATTGTTTACTATCGTAGATACAACTTTGCTGGATTTATTGCAAGATACGTGACATCCTTCTCCAGCTACGCGTTTCGAAGGAGTCTATTTTCCGCTTGTCGCTATTGCGGACTGTCCAAGTCTCTGCTACATACTCAAATATTGGATTGGAAGAAGAGTGTTAGCCAACATAATTTTGGTTAAGATGTCTCACAGAGACGAGGCTATTATTTTTATATGAGAAGTATGGAAGTCTTGGGCATTACAGGGCTTACGACCTGTCATCGGCTGGCTTAAGTCATCACTTTACACAATGTAACGTTCACCTATTTACCCATGCTACCACATCTGTCAAATTTTTGGAAGTTGTATATATTAAATCAAGATGGAACATTTCACTTATTTATTACCAATTATGCTGTCGCCAACTATTGACATTTTTTGAAAATTTGATATTCTTTCTCATGTAATAGTATAGATGTCGCTGAAGGTGAGACTTAATTAGTTCCTACAAAGATTTGAACATACTCAAAATATTATAATTTTGGTTATTCTATTAATATCTCTTTTCACATTTTAGTTACATGCGTCTTAGAATTTTCTTACCACTGTCATCGTCTAACACAACCGAACATGAATTAAATTCACATTATTAAAATTTTAGTTTTTATGATCTAATAATTTAAAATCCGTTATAAGTAAAGAGTTTATTTTTTCTTTTGAAAAACTCTGTATGACGTCTGCTTTTCCTACAGCAGATAACTGTTTGTTCGTCAGTTTGTTTTATAAACGGGCACTGCTTGTGTGTGTGTAATCTTGCTTGTGGTCTAGTGGTTACGATACTCGCCTAGTGATCTAGTGGTCGGGGTCCGAGCCTTCCTACAGGAGGCCATCAAGTTAGTCCTATTTTCATAGCACAAGTGTTTAGCTTAGTTTGAAAATATTAAAAATACTGATATGACACATATTCCGTGTACGCATCTCTATCCCAAAATGGACAGTTTTAAAGTTCATCAATAACCTGAGAATATTTTTTAAACTTTTTTATTTGTCCAATAAAATAAATACTAAATATGAAATGGAGAAATTAAATACCTATGTATTATATATAAAGACTCTTGTGAAAACGCATATATAATCGCGAGAGTGTGATTATCTAGCGGTTGCTCTTCTAATTTGTGTAATAATGGTCACTCGTGGTAAGAATTAAAAATCATTTAAGTTTAGTTTGAATTATAATAATAAATATTTTTAATATTGCACGTTACGTGTTGCAAGCTGCAATAATACTCCTTACATTATCTCAGCCGCGCTTGCGATTAATAAATGTTGATTATGTTAATTAATTAGTTATTCAATCAAATCATGGAATCATAGCGTGTTGATCACTATAAACATCATCACTTATCTATGAACATTTTACATCTGACACCTTCGTATTTACAAGTGCGCGTTGACCTGTTCAGAAATAGACTGTTTGATAATTGATTACACGAGGGGTGGGGAAACGGGAAACACTTGGAATTTAATTCCTGTAACGCGCACGCAAGGAACCGAATACACTAGCAACAAGTAAACTTTACGACAGTTTCAAGTTAGTGACGAGCACATAGCAGCATCCACTCTCAATTCAAAAGGTCATACATAAAAAAGTCATGCTCTGTGGTGATGGTGAGGGAGGGGGGGACTGATAGGTAGATAAACATAGTGGAGCATCTACACACGCGCACGTCGATCTGTGATCTGTAATAAATACCGAACAATAACTAATATTAGAATATAGATTAAAATTAATAATAATATTGGATAACTTTTATGGCGCCATTCGTAAAAAAATCACATCGTTCGATCGTTGGTAAAAAATATTTACTCATTAAAAGTATGATAGATGTCTTCAATGTCTAATGGTATAAAACGTAAATTGTTAATTAAAAATGGCGGATTCTTCTTCTTCTTTTAAATAGGCAATCCACCCTTCAAGAGTGATTTGTGCCATTAATCTCGATTACTCTCGTTAAAACTTTATTTTACAGAAAAAAGTATCCAATAATAGGAGGAAAAGGAAATATTATATTACATGTCAATACCATTGTCGTTCAAAAACTTTGCTATAATATAGATTAAATGTGGCGAGTTAAGGAAAAGATGACACAAGTTAACCGGGAGTTGAAAATTGCCATTGACGAGATTATTGTAAAAAAAACCTGTGATCTGCAATGGCACCACACTCACGCATTGGAGAATCTATTAAGTTCAATCTGAATAAATGTGAGGCTGCCTGGCAATGCCCAATTCTCATTCTAGAGATATTTGTTTTTATTCTTTTAGATACTTTCCTTTTTGAGAACCAAGGGGTGCGGGGAATAGATCTTTCAATTATTTTAAGTCTTATGATTATTTGGATCTCCATTGTGCAGTCCAGATAGAATTCGTACGTTTTTTTACCATATTAAGTCTGTCATACATCGGGATATGGAATTGATAGGGGAAAACTCTGGATAGAGTGGCCTTCTTGGCCAGTTTATCAGCACATTAATTTCCATGAATTACAATGTTATGTGCAGGAATCTAAACGAATGACACATGTTTATTATTGCTGTTCAAATTAAATAGATATCTTCTGATGGAACAGATTATCTCATTGTCTAGCCAAACTTTCATATTAGCAGAGAGGGATCAAGAGCTGCTTGCGAGTCGGAGAATATAACAGCCTTATCGACGTTCTGGTGTACGCAGATGTCCAAGGCATCTTTAAAAATGGCGGACTCTTCACAGTTGTTTCAAAAGTTATCTGTCACATTGATACTTTAAAACTTGTAGTGAATCATTTAATATTCCGCTATTTCAGTTATGAGAGTTCGTTCTTGCTGTTTATTTTATATTATCAAAAATTTTCCCCAGCCATAGATAAATTGTATGTATTCGATGATTATTCGCATTCTATTAAATTACGTACCAACAACTCGCAAACGTTTTTTACCACTGGCGATGGAAAAAATTAGTATTATAAAAATGTACTATGGTAAAATTTTACTACTGCCTGCCCTTATTGTATCGGGCGAAGGGTTTTTTTAGCAACCCTCCCCCACCCGCATAATTCCTGCGAGACAGCAAATATGCAAGTAAGCGCGAAAATTACTTTCACAAAATTAATTAAGCTTGCATAGATAAATGCGTGGGGGAAACCAGTGTAATTGTTAGTGGGGCCATATGTTCGTAATTTTTTAATTAAAGCACTTAATTATGTTGAAGCTTGCTTTTGAAAAGTACCTTTTGAGTGGTTTTTGTATCGTTTCAATAGAAAGTCTAATAATTAATTATTTATTAAGGAGAACACATTCTTATTGTGAAGTTGTAATTATTCAGAACATGGATCTGTGATATTTTTTTAAATACAAATTAAATGTATTAATTAGAAAGATATACATACAAAATCAATTTTATCGAAAAATATTGTTGTCGCTGCTGGGACCTATGTTCTGAATAATTACAACTTCGCAATATCAATGTGTACAAAATTTAATAAAAATGAATTTTTAATTCTGGCGTCTCCTATTGGATTACTCGAAGGTACGTATTTGAGATTCCGTAAAAATAAAGAAGATGGTTTTCAAATAATGGAACGACGATAGATGTACCAATTTGAAACGTGTCACAAATAAGTTCGAAAATAAAGTGGTCTAGTGGTTAAGATACTTACCTAGTGACCTAGTTCTCGGGGATTCGATCCTCGTTCCAGGGATCAGTATGTTAATCCTATTTTAGTTTGAAAATAGTAAGAGTATTGATGTGAAATGTTTTAATTATAAAAAGAATCTAATAATTCATTTACACAAATTTATCAATTTCTTGGACAATATCTTGTCCACAATGTGTGGATTTATAAAAACTGGGTTTTGCAAGATGTGTTTCAATTTTTCTATCCATTTACCAGCTCTTTACTTGTCAATTACAAAGGCCGGCTGCGTGTTGCCTGACGTTTTTTTTTTACATACGCGATTTAATAGTTTGTTCGCCGAGTCGGGGTGCCGGGTCGTGTTGTAATTTGACCCTGTTTGTTTTCCGTATGACCCGTTTTGCCCGGCCGCAATGATGAATAATGATCACAGCAATGATCACACTGCTTATCCTATAATCACGCATGACTGATTTGCGTGGGCTTCGATTTACTGCCGTTCCACGGTTTGCCGACACCTTCGTGCATTCGTGCGTACAGGGAGATTTTATATGCGCCGTGTCTTAGGGGTTAAAAATGCACACTCGTAGAACAGAAGAATATATAAAAAAATATTCCATTTGATGTTTATTACCATCTAGCAATCTTATTCATATGTATTTTAGAATTTCTATTGTATCTATTGTTTGTTCAGTGTTACTTTATTATAGCTTTTTTGCGAAAATAAAACGGGTTGTTCGATCGTCGGTAAAAAAATATTTACTCATCGATAGTAAAGTGACTAAATTTTATCCTCCAACATCGGATGAACAAAACCGTCAATCGTCTGTTAAACTGGCGAACACCTCACAGCTGTTTCAAAAGTCACGTGTCACATTGATACATTCGCATTGAATCATTCAATATCCCGCTGTTTTAGTGTCCGGTGATGATCTCGCTGATGAATTTATAATTAGCACGTAGACGGAAGATTTTTCGCCAGCAATGTGACAGATTTCGAACGCCGAGGTGAATAAAGCCATAAATAAAGCGAAAATTATATGTATTCCTAAACATGGCAATCACGAGGGACCGACGAATTAATAATAGATATATAATAATTAAATTGCACTACAATTCAACCCGTTGATAGTGTATTTTCTTTAAAAATCCGCTAGTTTAATTTATATTCATTTACAATCTTTCCGCATTGTGCAATAGATGTCACTGATTAAAGTCTCCGGGAGCTATCGCTGTTCAAAGCGGATGAATAAATTATATCGCGACGGATCAATACGTCGCTGGCCGTGGTGATTTTTTTTTGTGCAGGGTATGTATGACGCTGGGCCGTAGAGAAGTAGTTTATTTTTTTTTTGTATATTCAACGCATTTATAATACATTACAAAAATATATGTCCGCAGTCTAATGTTTATCGATAACATTTGTGAATAATTTTTGGATATGATTACTCGATCATTTTAGTATTGTGGTTCAAAATGGATTTACACAAATCATCGTATTCATTTATTAAGTTAAAATGATTTTTTTTACCTGTCTATATTATTTAATTTTTTTAAGTTCACTATATCCTTCATGTTTATGCTTTTATAACATTCTGACGATAATCATATCATTTTAAGGTAGCTCTAGGTGTAAATGTGTATTTCTAAAAAAAATTCTTACTGGAAATAAAGACAAAGTACGCTACAAACAACGCACCGCGTACAGGGCCAGCGAAAATCAATCGGCAATAATCACCGACATCATTTATGTGGGCACCCTGTATTTTTCGTTTTAGTTTTCTCTCAGCGTACCTCCTACCGTTTGCCCAAACATCGTATTGTAGATTAGCGATCCCACAAATAATAAAGTAAATCTTCCAACGTCATGCAATATTGTAATCACCACAATTTTTGCATCGCGACCTGCGACCCGGCGAAGTGAATTGAGTCCCACATCGGGTGAGCGCGGCGGTTTTGAGCTCGCCAGTTGACAGGCCACAGGTCAATAGGAGCGGGCCCCGCCATTTCACGAGCGCTCCGAGACGATGAGATGATCCGCCATTCACGAATTGCCATTGATGAAGGCGTT
This sequence comes from Eubasilissa regina, assembly GCA_022840565.1. NCBI lineage: Eukaryota > Metazoa > Arthropoda > Insecta > Trichoptera > Phryganeidae > Eubasilissa > Eubasilissa regina. The sequence continues at coordinate 27,368,777 of JAINEB010000025.1, forward strand.
GCGACGTAAAATGTTAAAACGTAAAAATCATTTTTAATTGCCGCACTTGAACACTAATCGTAAATCATGGAGAGCTTGAAAAATGTACAGTCGCAACACTGACACATTTAGATTTTTTAGTTTTTAATTATATCTTCGTCTTTTCTCCGGTTGTATATACGACGGTGTACGACAGGGCCGGATTTACTCCTGAAGGGGCTCTGGACTAATGTGTATTGGGCCCTGTGGATTATGATACTGGTACGCTAAAACTAAACCTCCAACATACGCTAAAACTAAATCTCAGCCACTAATCACAAGTGAAAAGTAACAATAACGGTTTACCCTATTGGGCCCCCGAAAAGCATATTATTAATATGTACCTACATTTCTTGTTTTTTTTTTTTTTTTTTTTACACCTTACCATGACACACGATTCGGGATAAAAAGGTTTGTGTCTTGGCTAAATGATTTTTTTTTTTAAACGGCTGGAGATTTGAATCTTTTCTGATTGCCGTATCTGGCACCTTTAGCACGCTGTGTTTATATTAAATCCAGGCCTGGGTATCAGTATTTTGATAATGATTAGACAATTCTTTTGGATTTTTTTGTGTCAATGCTCTGTTGTGACATCAGCCTTGATGACGTCATACTCACAATTAATTTACAATCTGAGTCGATTAAAAATGAAGTCCGTTAAGTCATTGTTAATTTAAATAAATAAACTTTGTGTTGACCAAGTTCATTATTTTGACGTAGACCGGTTTCAATATCACAGGTATCTTAGTTAAGACGGACGTACAATAATATTAGCTAAGTTGGTGTCGTTGATCTCAACGTAATCAATGTTGTTAATACAAAGATACGTTAAATTACAAAGATACATTAAAAAATTATAACACCTAATAATGAAGCAATTAAATTGATAATTTATCACCTCTTATCGCAATAGCTGTCATCCTTACATATTCAATTTAGTAAAATCATACGATATAGTCTTTTTTCAGAATGTTAAAACATGATTTTCGGCCAAATTCAGTGCTATCACTAAAAATTATAGGAAATAAAATACATTACAAATACAAATAATGCTTGTCTAATGAAAAGACCCTAAAAAATTGTAGCCGTTGTTACTCGGATTAGCGTAACCTTATCTATGGCGTAACGCACGACATTTGTCTAGCCGTGGGTTATTTAGAAAAGTTGCGATTTATTTGTATACAATTTGATAGCAATGCTGACAGGCAATTTACTAGCAAGTACGCATTGGTATGCATCTTATTTGTTTGTTCAATTCGTATAAGAATCATACTGAACTAAAAAATTCTCACTGAAACCTATGTTGACAAGATTGCGTCTACAAATTTTTTACATTTTTCTAATAATTTGTGCTTAATTCTGTTGTCTTCGAAAGTGATTAATCCTTACTGAAAACTGCGTACAATGATACCTTCTACATATTCGTTTTGCTTAACAGACTATACGTTTTCCGTATTTTGGTGTTCGCATTGGAAAAAGTTTTGATGTTGGTCTATCTATTATCTGTCAAACAAGTAAGTTTGCATTTTTGGGATATTATTAAGATAGATTATTACCTATATTAAATAAAATGTTGAAATCAATTTATTTCTGTTACTAGTTTCGGTAATGGTAATTTGTAAAGCTAGTTATTTAAATATGTTTTTGAGCACTGTTAATGGGTCATTTTAAATCCGTTATCCAAAATAGATATCATAGATAACGTTTTGAGCGAAATCGAAGGCAGAGTACGGTACGGAACAATAAAAGAACTCACCCTTTCTAAAGTAATAAATGCACAGTTATATTCTAAATTTAAATCGATGGAATTGTTTTCAAAATTAGAATAATTATTTAAACTTTTTTTTGATACCTAGTGTATACCTATTGTACATTTAGCATCGTCGGTAACAGCATAACCCAAGTTTGTGCCTACTACACGCCACTGAAGAATATTAAAATTATGAATTAAATATATTATTTAGAAAAATATACACATAAAATCAATTTTATCGAAAAATATTGTTGTTGCGCCACCAGGATTCGAACCTGGATCTCTTTCCAAACCGGGGAAGGTGTATTATCAAACTATGCTACAACGACGATATTTTTAACGACAAATTTCGTTTCCTTTTTGATACTAATACATATAATTGTTCCATTATTTGAAAAAGCCATCTACCTTATTTTTACTGAATCTCAAATACCTTTGAGCAATCTGATAGCAGACGCCAGAATTATCAATTCATTTTTATTAAATTTTACAACTTCACAATAAGAATGTGTTCTCCGAAGAATATTGACCCTAGTTGACCCCAAAAATGTTACATTTAAAAAGCACAATGTTTAAATGTAAAACGTACTATATGAAATTTAATATATTTACGCAAATATGAAAGAATATTTAATAAGCAGACTTGTATTATGATTTTATGGGACCGAAATTGTTTCGGAATGTCTTGTCGAAAACAATATCATCGCTTAATGAAGAAATCTAGGCCAAATGTGTAGAGAACCGACCAATTTATTGTCTGACTTGCCTTGATATTTGATGTTTCCTCATAGCACCATTTTATGGGAGGATGCCTGACCGAATTACGAGTGGAAAATGTTCGTGGAATATGTGCCTAATCTCAACCATGTCAGAGATGTAAACTTTTCAAAAAAAAAAAAAAAATCGTAATTATGTGATTATTTCAATTAATTTAAATATTTTATTGATTCTATATTATAATATATATTGAATTCAAGAAATAAAAGTTCATCGAAATTGGAGCGGCCAGACTTTTTTATGTTAGATGATTTAGCTCCTAAAGCAATGATATAGCTTAATTGTGGGTGAATTTCGCAAATATTTATTTCTAAGTAGGTAAACTTACAGCTTAACACGATATTGTAAAAAATTCAGACAATAATATTTTTCGTGACGGTGGAGAATTTTCACATATTTCTTAAACATTTTCGACTCGTAATTTAATCAGGTATCCATTCATAAAATATAATGGGCTTATTATCTACTATATATTATACGTATAAATGTTTTTGTTCGATCTTAAGATTATTTTTATATCCTGTATTTTAAATAAATGATTAAACTTGCTACAAAACATTAAAAAAATTGTTTCTAATTTATTGTAGTTATATTAAGCTACGTATTAAGGAACCCATTATCATGTTGTGCAGTCTATTGCCAATAAGAATAAAACACCAAGTCTGATGGATGTGTAAGTCTCTGATATGTAGATTATTATGTGATGACCCTGCACCCGCCCCACAGACATGGCCGTGTAGAGACTCACTTAATAACCATATATGGCCGAAACCCAAGCAACCAATCAGTAGACACCATACATTGTGACAGACACTGCTTTAGGATCTAGCGAACACTTCTCCGCAGGCCTTCCTTTCGGCGACATCTCGAGCGAGCTGCTGCAGCGTTTACCCATACATGGGCATTTAACTGTATACCGCCTCCTGATAATTTAAATATGAAATTTGTCACGTCTCTGTAGGTAAATAAAAAAGTTATGAATTCAGTAATACAAAATTTTAATTAAAATAGTTTTTTATTAAATACAAATTAAAGGTATTAATTAGAAAGATATACATATAAAATCAATTTTATCGAAAAATATTGTTGTTGCTACCGGGATTCGAATCTGGATCTCTTCCTATCGGGGGAAAAATAAATAAGATGAATTCAAATAATTAAACGATAGATGTATTAATTTGAAAAGTATATCATATAAGTTCGAAAATTTGTCGTCGTTGCACTGTGTTGGTGTAGCACAATCGGTTAATGCATTAATACGTTTAATTTGTATTTTAAAAAATATCACAGACCGTCTGTTCTAAATAATTACAACTTTACAATAAAAATGTGTTCTCCTTAATAAATAAAAAAAACAGTATCTTGCTACACGAAGTATAATGCTAAACGACCGTTAAAATACTGTTTAAATGAAAAATAATTTTGTTTGTTTATGTGCCTAGTTATCAAGAAACGCAGTAAAATAATTTAACCTTAGATAGACAGTTAAACTGACCAGACAGTTAATTTCCTCGCGCGAGATTAGATTTGTGCCATCGTTGCTGTCAAACGTTGTTTGCAAAGATAACCTCTAAATGTGGCCTTTCAAAAATGTAACTTGTGTGTTTACTGTACTATACTACGATATTATTATATTGACATGTTGGTGTAAATATTATTTGTTAAAGTTATTTTATACGATAATGCGTATTTTGGCGCCACGCTGTGGTGTGTACATTTCATAATGTGCGAGGTACGCGCGCTCTAGATAAAAATACTATTAAAATGTGAGTATTTAATTGCTATCGATATTAATCAAAATAATTGCGTTGGAGAAATGGTCACTTAGTGGAAATAAATACACCAATCGTTATCATTCGGAATTGTCACCATTCGCGAAATAAAACCGTTAAAATCACATGAAATAAGAATTTTTCTAACAATTTTTAAAAAGTTTTTCTTTTAAAGGAAATATAAAAAATAAATCGACCGAGTTATGTGTATAGTTCACTGGGAAGGAAGGAAGGAAAGAATCAAATAATCAAATTTGATTTTATTTATGTAATTATTTTTTTTTTTTATAAAATGATTACTTAGCATTGTAGGTGGGTATTAGGAATGTATAATTTTTTATTAAAATTTTTAGGTAGATACAGACATATTTTAGTATGTGTTGCGACTTTTCTACGTTTATGGTTGCTGAATAAAATATGTAGTCTCCATTGAAACGAGTATAACGTATTTGTTTGATTACTTTTTCGTTACATATTTTTGGGACGCACAACAAAAAGATTTCTAGTGTAAATAAATGAATAGCAATGAATTATTATATTTGTAATACTTGAGGCAATTAATAATTCACTAGTAATAAAAAGTCACTTTTATCACTTAAAAATCTTTTTGTGTTTTATATTTTCTATTTTACACGATATTCTACGTGGGATGGAGATTTTTTTATCTATACATTCAGACATATGTGTAGTACATAAAAAGTAAACCTTTTTTATTTAAAATGTAGCTACTTTTGGTCCTCTGTATAAATATTATTAAACGAATTAATAAAGTAAAAATTCTAAACAGATTTCCTTAAACCGGTTGACGTTAAAAATATAAATAATACTCGAGTGGTTATGTTCAAAGTATGGTGGAGTAACGTGAAACCGTGAGTAGCTGTCGGTCTAGTGGTTAAGACATTCGCCTTGAGATCGCACAATTATTGGCACAGTATTAACTCCTCTCCGGCACATCGCCGTATATATCCGTCGCAAAAAAAACTTTTCACGGCGGATATATACGTCGTGCGTAATTTATCTGATACATCTGTATTTTATTGTTGCTTTGAATGGCGACACCTGTTGGAGACCTTGATCTACATTTAAATATAAATACACACTTTTAAACAACATACTTCAAAATATTACAAGTTTTCATAAAAATGTTAATCATAAACTTGTACGTAACTAAAAACAATCATGTATTTTTTAATTTATTACTCCTCCCCCCTAAGACCAATCATAACTCCCTCCACGCCCTTGATAGGCCTATAATCATCATAAAATGTATTAATTAAAAAAGTAAAAATATTTTTTATTTATTAATAGTTATTGTGGGTTGAACACCTGTGTAAACATTTTCACTTTATTAGAAACGTGTAAGTTTATTTTAAAAAAATAACAAAATTGACGTCCTCTGCATTTAAACAATAATTAAATGTAAATGTATATTTTTAGCCTCTGACTTCTGGCCCTGTAATCAACGCTTTGCCGATAATATTTTCTTATTGCTAAGAAAATTCTTCAAAATATTACACGAATTATATATATATATATATTTTTTATGAAATGTTTATTCAGGGGTTTCTCAAAATTCAAAATCACTGTACACACATTTATTTTCCCCATTACCGGTAATGGGATCGCTGCCACTAGAAAGATTTTTATTTTATATGATTAACTGAATTTTAGAATATATTTTTCGGACGGAGAAAATAATTCAATGCCGTTTTTTTTTTTTATCCGAGTTGGGCTCCAGAGCGCTGTGAGGGGCGTTGCTCCTCTTCGATGGAAATATTGAAGACATTTATTTGTTTAATCATATTTAATTTAATTATTAATTATATTTAAGATTGAATATTAATGTAACATTGCTGTTTATCTGAACAATATAATAATTATATCGTTTTTAAAATTCAATTATGCCTTTAAAGAGTATTATTATTGCTACTTTATTTTTATTTTGGTAGATATGAGGAGAAATTATGTGTGGTCTTTTAAAGAGATAGAAAGCGATGTGATAAAAATAATATTGTTTTGACAGTTATTAGAATATGGGCAATGAATGAAAAAATAGGCTATGGCATTGTACATCTACGATACGAGGACATACCAATATGATAAAATAACATAATCTGTAAAGTAGGCATTCAATAAAATTGAAAATTTAATTATCCTTACTTCTCTTACGTCCGAGTCTTCTATCATTTTCAAAGTTCCATCGCTACAAATTCAAAGAAACATGACCGATGTAATCTTCCTACACAAAATAGCCAACTCCAAAGAAGATTGTCCCGATTTACTCAGAAGCATATCCATTCGAGTGCCACCCAAGTCAACCAGAACTAATCTTACATTTAACCTTCCACATTGCAACACCAATGTCAAACAGAACTCATTTTTCTACCGAGCCCCCCTTTATTTCAACTCGTACCTAAACGAATTAGACATTTTCAATACTCCAGTTACCTCAATTAAATCTAAATTCAATACATAAATCTTAATCGTACATATTTTATTCCCTATTTCACTTTTCTTTTTCTTTTCTCCTCGCTCTCCCGGTCCCCTGGAATATTTTCTTATTTATAACTTGTATCTCTCTGATTATATTTTTATATTCTTATTTTAAACTTTTTAAATTATAGTCCTAACAAGCTATCTATATATTTAATAAGTCCTTTTTAAGTTGTCCTCGCAGTATAGTGTAATTTCAGAGAAAACGTTTAACTGGTTGAATTATTGTTTAATTTTTATTATGATTTTTGTTTTTACATATATACCTATGTTTTCCTAATTTAAAAAAAAAAGTAATATTTGTTGTCCTATGTCATAAAAATATTTCTGTTGTTTCCGTGGTTTAAATCTCTACTCTGTATTTTTTTTTTGAACGGCAATCAATATTTTTATTTCTACATACTGTTTAAAGTCCGTCTTAAGACGAGCGTCAAATATGTACACATATATAAAACATTGTTTTAAATAAATATTTAATATAGTAGGTGTAGTAGCATTATAGTTTTTCAATTTTCAAATTTCTGGGAATAGAAATAGGCTCGATTCTATTTGAAAAATGTACTTACTTACTTACCATCACGCCGTTTCTCCGCGGGGGTAGGCAGAGAGGATAGAGCGCCACACTCTTCTGTCCTGACATACAATTCTCGCCTCATCCACATTCATACATCTTGTCATACAAGCTCGCCGATTGTTGAGGCTTCTAACAGAACCATCCTCCATTATCTGGTTTACCTGGTCGTGCCAAGTCTTCCGCGGACGTCCTCTATTTCTGGTTCCATCAACACTTGCGTCATATATCTTTCTTACCATTCTCTCCTCATTCATCCTTTCCATATGACCAAACCACCTAAGTGATCCTTTCTTAATCTTACTCACTATACTAACATCAGCTTTACATTCTTTTCTTATTTCTTCATTTTTTACTCTGTCATAAATAGATTTGCCACAAATACGCCTAAGTGATCTCATTTCCACTCTATTCAGTCTACTTTCGTTCCTTTTCTGCCAGCTCCAGGCCTCACTTCCATACATCAGTGTCGGTACCAGGATTCCATTGTGCACCGCTAGTCTTGCCTCGGTTGACATATTCCTGTTAGATAGATAGAAAATGTACCTCCTGAATAAAAAGGTCACATATTTGACACCGCTCCTGTATGTATTTTTACCATACATCATTTAAAATATATATATATGTAAAACAGAAAATATAACGAAAACAAAAGATATACAATATTTTATGGGTGAATACCTTTCTGAATTACGAGTCTAAAATATTCAAGGAATATGGCCAAATTCTTCACTGTTATGGAAAATATTATTGTTTGATATTTTTACAAAATCATAATAAGCTTTAAGTCTAAGTCCTTCGAAATAAATATTTGCGAAATTTATGCATTATTAATCTACATCTTTGCTGCAGGCCCTAAATAAAACAGTCGGGCCGCTCGAAATTCGATGACCTTAAAATTTTTGTATTTCATTTTATATATGTAAATATTTCAATTAATCGAAATAATTACGATTTTTTTTTTTAAATACTTATATCTTTGACATGGTTGAGATTAGCCACATATCCCTTGAACATTTTCGATTAATAATTTTGTCAGATATCCACCCATAAAATATTGTGTACTTGGTCTGTTAAACCTTGTATATGACAAATTAATTTTTCTCTATCTGACGCTGATTTAACTTTTTTTCTCAGATGGGTTAAGATTTATTTTCTTTGATTTTCGCCCTTCACAAGGGCCGTCTCTCTTTAGCATAATAAAGCAGTAGTCGGCCGTCTTATTGGCATTCTACGTTACCTGGCACCTCTTTCCCATGTCTTTGATGTCTCGATGGAAACATTATCCTCGTTCTTCGCCATTCTCCGACATCTCCGAGGTTCTCAGGGAAAAAATCCAAGTGCGAATGTAGAAAATGAAGTTTTACACTCATGTTACAGCCTAATTTCCTGATAATCTGCAACATTGTTTTATTAGGAGAACACATTCTTATTGTGTAGTTGTAATTATTCAGAACACAGGTCTGTGATATTTTAAATATGAATTAAATATATTAATTAGAAAGATATACAGATAAAATCAATTTTATCGTATTGTTGTTGTGCCACCAGGATTCGAACCTGCATCTCTTTCCTAACCGGGAAAGGCGCATTATTCAATAATGAAACGATTAAATGTATTAATATCAAAAAGGTAACGAAAATTTGTTGCTAAAAATATTGTCGCTGTAGCATAGTTGGATAGTGCACCATCCCCGGTTAGGAAAGAGATTCAAATTCGAATCCCGTTGGCGCAACAACAATATTTTTCGATAAAATTGATTTTATATGTATATCTTTCTAATTAATATATTTCATTCATATTTAACATTGTTTTAACCTTGGGTTTGTACTCTAGATCTTTCTTGTTACCCAAATAACCTGTCACAACTTCTGTAAATGAAACCCAAGCCCTTTTTTCTACTGGATTCATTGTATAATACATTCAAATACGTTGTCTTTCATTAAATTTCTGAACAGCGGCTCCGCGAAGATGCCTTCTTTAAGTTTTTCAGAATATACTTTCGGAAATTTTGCTACTAGAAGTACTGGAAACCCCGTTCCCTTCCCCTCAAAAACGTAAGCAAATTACACAATCATGTAATTTTAGGTGATTCTAAACTAATTTTTTTTTGTGCTGATTTCGTATCTTGTTCGTGTGTCGTAGTAAGTAAGTAAGTAAGTACATGTAAAACAAGATACGAAATCAGCACAAAAAAAAATAGTTTAGAATCACCTAAAATTACATGATTGTGTAATTTGCTTACGTTTTTGAGGGGAAGGGAACGGGGTTTCCAGTACTTCTAGTAGTAAAAAATAGTTTAGAATCACCTACAATTACATGATTGTAAAAGCCTCATGCAGCTTTAGTGTTGTAAAATCTGATTTTGCATTCGGTTATAAAAAATGTTTTCAACTTCGATTTATATATTTATTTCTAAGCGGCCAATATTTTGACACACATTTACTGTAACATTTGTAGGTTATCGATGAGGCGAGTCCGTGTGAGTGTAATGCTACTCTGTAGAATAATATTATTGAACTATTTTGCTATTCTGATCTTTTACTATCTTAACGGTTGTGTACAAAAATTACCACGCGGCAACAAGTTGTACTCATGGTTCATTTAAATTATTAACCCGTTCAAATAAACTTTATTTAAGTGTGGTATAATTTATACGAGTATGCAACATTTCTAATCTTTTCGGATGATGGTCAAGTGTAAAAATTTTCAGATCTTTGGGCTTATTATTTAAAATATATATATATATATATATATATATATATATATATATATATTCATTCATACATACTTGTATTGTATGAGACTTAAAAAATCACTTAAAAATTGTGGGTAATAGTATTTTTTAAATATAACATTGAATGCCCAAGAAAATATACAACGTTACAGCATTCTTAACTCAAAAGTGCCCAAATCCGATATGCAGTGTTGTTGCAGAGGTGGTCTCGCATAATTACAATACACTTTTTTTTTTTTTTTTTAATACATATAACATCGATTTCATCGAAAAATTTGTTATTGCTACCGGGATTCGAACCTGGATCTCTTCCTATCCTGGAAAATCGCATTAACCGATTATGCTACGATTATGCGATTATTGCGGAAAAAATGGCAAATGTTGCCGAGTTTGGCCGCCAGGTGGTGTCGGCGCGGGACCGAATCGGGGTGGCGCGGGGGATGCTTGCGCCTCCTGATTGGTCCCAGCATCCCGATGGAGCCATAAGCTCCCAGGTATGACTTTGTGAGTTAAATAAACGGTCCAGCGGTTGCGAAATCACTTCTCTCTCTCGCCTCTTGCACCGCTGGATATCACGACTAGAACTTCTTTTATTCATCTCCACCTTGACCCCTGCTTTTCACCTGGACTTTCTTCCCCTTGGATTTCGACTTTGGCTGTACCTTTGGACTGATCCTGGAAGAACACTACGACTCTGCGACTACACTGGACACGATTTTGGACCCCCTTGGACCTCTGCGAACGGCAGAATATCGGCGTTCATAAAGTATAAACAGAGCGGCGACAATTGAACCAGCACCTCAGCGATACTTTACGGCCTTGTTCCTGTGCGGAACACCATCATCTAGCTATTTTCTAAATAATTACAACTTCACAATAATAATGTGTTCTCCTTAATAATACACTATTAATTACAATATTTTATAATGACAATTAATCACTGATACAATTATATACAATATATTTAAATCCATATCTCCCCTACTGTCTCAATGCAGGCTTTGTATAAATTTAATTGAAGAAATGACACGCTATACCGATATTATTTAGAAGTGTTAATTAATTTAATTAATAAAAAAGAGAAGTTGCGATAAGTTTGTTTCAGTCACATAGAAGATAGATAAGAATGAGGTATATGTAGAACATTTGTTATTATGTTCGAATATTAAATAATAGATCCGAATCCTGAGTGTCAAGATTTATTGGCCATGATGTCGTTATGGACTTTATTATTAATTTCACTTCCTTTTTCTAATAAGCCTTTATGCAAAAAGAGTGTCTTACAACTTAACTTCAAATAATATTATTACTGTACCAGTGGCGGTCGGTGTCTTTTTGTAGAAGGGGGGTGCTGTCGGTTTCCCAGTATAGAAAATGTGTTTTACACTCACATAATTCACTATTTTCGTTTACAGCGATAGAACACGTTGGTGAAGTATCTATGTTATTTTCTGTATTCATTTTTTATTTGAATGATGAATTAAATATCTAATCGAAGTATATTCAATGTTTCAATAATTCGGCTTTAAGTATTCGAGCCAAATTGTCAAAAATGCTTCGAACAAATTTCTCAAAACAGTCTGTATGTATGCTATTCTGTGCATTATACCCGTAAGCATTAACGTCGTTTTTTGTACGTTGCGTAAAAGTCGGATACTTTCAAACTTTGTAGATACGGAACGAATGATAGAATCCACTGTTGGTGGTATCTGTGTGTTTGCGAATGTACATGTATTTCGACTCGCTCCGTGTTCACTCCGTGTCATAGTGTGTGTTATGACTGTTTTCTAAAGGACAGGACGAATTTATTTGTAGCAGTGCTGTTTTTGGTTAGAAACAAAACTTCCACAGCTTTTCCACTCTAGAACACAAGGGATGCGGAGCATTCAAAGCATGTGTGGAGCGACCGCGCCTGTACTGTACCTACCTTCCAGCATGGAAGTTATCTATTTTACACATTTAAAAAAATATTTCATTGCTATCTAAAGGGTGTCAAGCGGAAAATTTTCAAGTTTAATATTAAATTTAAAAAAAAACTTGCATTGTCTCTTGCAATCGGACTCTTAAATTTGCAAACACGCGAGAGCAAAGTGTTGGTTCAATGAAAGCAACTTCACGGCGAATATTTTCTTGTAGGGCCTGAATTGTTCGAAGATTATTGCTGTAAACTCTCGACCTTAGTTATCCCCACAAAAAATGTTGCACGGTGTAAGGTCCGGTGACCGAGGTGCCCAGGGTATGTCTCCGTACTTGCTGATTAATTTATTGGGAAACATTCCCCTCAGCTTTTCCATTGAAACTCTAGCTGTGTGTCTTGCTGAAATTATGTTCTTTTGTTGAACCTGGAAAACCTTTCGCAAGTATTTCGCATTTCACGACATAGGGTTTGCCATGAAACTGATAGCTGTGGCGCGCAGATCCCTTTCTTCGGCGAACTTTCTCATTGTAAAATGGTTGTACTAATTCAGAAACCTTCGCGGGCGTGTGCACAACAACTCACCAAAGTTTCATCGCAATCGGATGAACGATATGCGCATACGGGACAAACAAACATTAATTTTTATATATATGTAGATAGTATGCCATTTTACCATAGGATGTTTCACATTGGAACAACGTTTACAAGTTATTAAAACTTATTATCAAAATCGACTCTGCTAACCTAACGCGCACCCCGTGAATTTTATGGCTGACATAATCATCAATCTGAACAAGCTATTCGTCGAATTGTGAAATGGTTTAAAACAATTATTCTTTACATGATGTGAGGACACCGGTAAGGCAAAGAAATTCCCGGAGTGAAGCCAATATTACCGCTGTAAATAAAAGTGTAAGGGATGATCCAAAGTTATCGATTCCTCGACGTTTATAACATTTAGGCTTGTCATATGGCACAACATGGCGTATTTTGCGTTAAGATCAGGGCCCCTACAAGATTCAGCTAGTGCAAGACCAACAAAAATTTAACAATTGAAAAACAATATGACTCGTGTTTATTGGTGAAATTGCACCAGATTTATGTGAAAGAGTGACTCAAAATTGGATCTGAAGAGTGCATTGTAAATGGCGTCTAATGATGTATCAAATAAATAAAAAATCATTGATATCATACTTGGTTGTCTAAATTTAATTCCGTTTTAAAGTTCTATCACGCTTGTTGGATAACCCTGTATTACGAAATAAATTATTTGTTCAATATTTTTAAGAATTAAGTAACAATAAAATATTAAAATGCTTGTATCTATAAAAGGTTAAGGTTAGGCGCTTGCAGCTTAGACATTGTAACTGTGCACTAGGTGTCCTACAACCCCATATAGTTTATCGTTTGTGGCATTATTTTAACTCCCCCGCGTTTGCCCTTAATCCAACAGTAATTAGATTAATACGTGTCGTACTTCTAAAAAAGTGGCTTTACTGGAGCAACCGCCGTGGTGCATTATATTATTTATTTACTGCTTTTCATTTGACCCCCGATCTTTCGCGCCATAATTCTCCCCGAGCGTCCCGGGGCTGCCCGCTCTTAATTTGCCTCCCAATTAAGAGTAATTCGTAGATGATGATGCTGCATTTTGTGGTCCATCGAATGCAGCATCCGATGGGCCGTTCTAATTGTTGTGAATGGACAGGAAGCGAAAGGGAAAGGGCCCTTCCTGCGTAATTGTCCGTCCGGCACAGCGGCCATTGTGGTCCGTTATCCGCCATTATTGGCATTATTTCAGACGGCGTGACGATAATTAATGGCGCTTCCGTGCGTGGACCGCGCGCTCGTCGTGTTTTGTGGTGTTTCCTGTGTTGACACGCGTGTTGATGCCGTGCACTGAGATTGTGCGTAATTGCATACAAGATAACATTATTTTAATCAGACTGCAGAGACTTGTGTTGAAATACAACTTTAGCTTCTTTTAATTCATAAGCGCCGTCTTACCTTACACTTTCTTTGGTTTTTATGAAAACTGCATACAAGACAAGTGCACACATGGCAATTGTCCACATATAGACTACTGCACATATGCAGCTTATTATTCTGCAGCCATGACTCTGTATTAAATAACTATTATTTTTCAATGTTGAAAATGTAATTTATTACCGATAAAATGGAAGCGACCTACCGTGCAACCTATAACCAATAAACCAAACAAATATCCAATAAAATATATTCTTATTTACGTAGCATAAAATTCCTGTTTCCCTAGCGTCTATAATTATTTCTTCAATAAATGAAAATTTATTTTATGTTAACATTTTATATTAATAATAAAAACACACTGTTTATTAATTACTCAACATGTTTCGGGACCGATGGTCCCTTCTTCATAATACAATGTATAAACAAAGCCTATTTCCATTATTAATCTATAATTATTATTATCAATTGATCCGAAAGGTTTCCTCCTCGCCCTAGGGGCGATAATTATTATCATCAAATATGTCCAAAAAAGTTTTATGTTTTGCGTGTCAACTCGCTCGTGGCACCATCGAAAGGGATCATCGAGTATCGCCAGAAACGCTCTGGTAGACCGAATGATGAGTACCCCTGTTTTATAATTGTTCATTCCTTACACTTGTGAATCGGTTTTTCTTAGTGTAATCTGTTGATTATTTATTTTGCCATAATTGCTGTACTAATTAAATTAATGTTATTTACGACGTGTTTTGACGGGAGTGCTGTGCTTGCAATATTTCTTCTACACTTTTCAAACTTAAATAGAAATCGCTTATCGTTTATATTACGAGCAATACAACTAACTAAGATTAGTAGACTTTTAATTGAATCGTATACAAATAACTGGAGATACCTTTTCAAATTAATAATTATCGGTGAGTCGCGATTTAAAGTATAGTATAATTATTTTTTTACCATTAACGGGAACATTTGTTTTATTTACGGTTCAACTGCTGTACGTGTATTTGAATAAATAAAAAAATGGTTACCAACAACATATCAAATCGTCAATATCGGTTATAATTTCACTACGCATACTGTATTTATTTCATTGTTTTTTTTTTCTTCTTTTTTTATTAATATTAAAAATAAAATACAATTTGAATAATCAGTGGATAAATATATTTTAACATTTGTTTCTTCTCTATGAGAGTAAGACTCGTGTATAGAGAAGGTGTATATTCGAGTTAATTTATGTTTCAGTTAGACTGTGTACATTTTTTTTTTTTTACTTCAGTTACAAATTTATGATAGTCCGTATTTTTTCTAATTGTGATGGGGAGATTGTTAAAAAATTTGATACCTTGATAAATATATTGATTTTGAGTTGCGGTATATTTTAGTTTTGGAATGTCAATTTGATCTCTATATCTTGTAGATCGGAATTCGCTTCTAAAATTTAATTGATTTTTAATTTTGAAAATTTGAATTATTGATTTTTTTTTTGTATTGGAAGTAACACAGATATAAGTACAAAAGCATTGGACTTGAGAAAAAAAAAATAATGACAGTTTACTTATAACCTAACATATTTCACATAGGCAATATAACGCCGCGAAAAAAGCATAGTACAATGTAAAAAAAAGTTATGAACACATAAACAAATACTATGAAAAATCATTTACACATTGCATCGAAGAATATTGTTAATTAGGTTTTTAAATATTTGTAATGAAACAGAAAATATATGAAAACTATTGAAATTAGCAAAATTAACTTTGTGGTTTAAATTCATATTTTTATTTGTTAACATTGTTTTATTAACCACTTATTGAGTTTAAATACATATCTACCGGTTTCGAAAAAATACCATTTTCTTCTTTAGGATGTCAATACTAGTAAGGTACTAAATTTATTTATTAAATAATTTTTTTTTTTTAAATAGATTCTGGTAAAGAAACAATAATATATGTTTTTTTAGTTAGTATTGACATCCTGAAGAAGAAAATGGTATGGTAAACTCAATAAGTGGTTAATAAAATAAAGTTAACAAATAAAAATATATCAATGTTGGTGAACAAATCGTTGTAAGCTCGACACATTCTCACTGTAGGAGAGCGCGATCGTAATACTCGCGATGGGACTTGTAGATTTATTAATGACAAAAGGGACGGAGAATTAAATTGGTTTCCGGAGATTTTGTACAAGGGTGCAGTATCAAGTGGCATTCGTCTGTTTTATTTAGCTTAGCGTAGCTTGTTGGTGTAGCGGTCAAGACGTTGGCTTAGTGATCTAGTGGTCGGGGGTTCGCGCCTCGTTCCAGGACACCAGCAAGTTAGTCCTATTTTCATAGCACATGCGTTTAGCTTAGTTTGAAAATAGTAAGAATATTGATGTGACACGTATTCCGTGTACGTATCTCTATTTAAAAAAAAAAAAATTTACTCTGACAATATAAATCGTATATTGTTGCAGTCTGATCTGCAGCTACCATATACCACCTACCTTTAAATAATCCGTAAACAACTTGCAATTCTGGAAAATAAATCAAAAGTAGATATTTATTTGATAGAATATTATTGATATTTGTTCTTTATCCGTTCTCAGACGCGATGGTCACTCAAGTTGTAGAAGATATTATTTTTATATAAATAGAAAAATATATTCTATAAACATATTTGCTGGAGTGGTATGACACGTGTGTGTGTGAGACATGTATCGCATTTTTTTTTTCTCTTTCTGGTAAATCCTTCAATATTCTAAGTATAGTTAATTATAAAACACACTTATAATTTTATCTTTCTCTTTTTAAAATCTCATAAGATTAGGTATATCCAAAAAATCATTGGTTAAATAAGAGCGAAAAGTGGTTAACGGCAATTTTCCCATTCTGAGATAAATCGAAATTAATTATTTTCTGCTGACTTTAATATTGCCTATATACATTGGATTAAATATGTCATTTTTTTGGACATTTAGATATAAAAACAATTTTAAATTTCAATAACAAAATTGTTATTTATTTTATTATTACGTCATTATTCTAATAATTCATCTATATATATTATACAGGGTGTAACAGTCCTAGTCTACAATATTTTACTAGAATATGTACGAATTCTACATTGTTACGGAAAATATTATAGTTTTAAATTTTTACAAAATCGTGTTAAGCTTGAAGTAATAAATATTTGCGAAATGTGTTCATTATAAATATATATCTTTGCTTCAGGTCCTAAATAATCTAACAAAAAATAGTCTAGGCGCTCGAAATTCGATGACCTTTAATTTTTCGTATTCAATATATAATATGAAATCAATTAATCGCATAATTACATTATTTTTTTTAAATGCTTATATTTCTGACATGATTGAGATTAGGCACATATTACTTGAACATTTTCGACTCGTAATTTAGTCAAGTATCCAGTATCAATAGTATTGTGGATTAGATCTGTTACACCCTGTATATATTATACTTCTCAGTAATTACCCAAGATGTTAAAATAATCGTAGAAAATCGAATATATTCAGATTATCATTTATTAATTTTTTCAATCATCATTAAAAACTCAATTTAGAAAAAAATGTTATTTAGTAAATTTTCGCTTTTAACCGAAGAGATGATATATTGGTTTAGTGCAATTCCCCTTTGCCGATTGTACCAATTAACGCAATCATCGCAACCAATCTCCATCCCTCCCGCTGCGTTACAAGCCCAGCACAGCACCCCTAGCGAGCTCCCGTTAAACTGAACCACTCGAATATAATAATATCTACTATATATTTAATTTATGTCTTCATCATTCACAGCATGGGCGAGCTTCCAAATTTATTGTGACATGTGACCGCGGGGACCTGGTTCGGAACCTATCATTAACCAATTCGAAGACTCTCGTTTAATTTTTGGTAGTGAAATTTACATACGATAATTCAATGAAGACCCTTGTGTTTAGCGGTCGTAGATTTTTGTTACGTTAGTGTAATTTGTTTATAAATCAAATACGGTCAAATAAGTAATTGACGCGCTTGTTTATTATAGCAAATTTAATTTTATTTATATTAAATTTACAAATATGTAATATTTATTTAAAAAAAAATTGAGTAAGTAAAATTAATAGTATCGTGGTTATATGATATTATTATCAATGTACAAATTAAATGTATTAATTAGAAAGATATACATACACAAAAATACAATTTATCGAAAAAAATATTATTGTTGCTATGTACCGGGATTCGAACCTTTTCTATCTATCTAGCAATATTTTTTCGATAAATTGTTTTTATTGTTCCGTTTAGTTGCAAATTCACAATAAGAATGTGTTATCTTTAAAAATATATAAGTTGTATTAATGTTTCCAAGTTTTAATAGAAATGAATTAACAATTAATTCTGGCGTCTCCTATCGGATTACTCAAAGTTATTTGAGATTCCGTAAATATAAAGAAGATGGCTTTCAAATAATGGAACGACAGATGTATCAATTTGAAAGTGCAACGTATAAGTTAGAAAATTTGTAGTCAACTCGCTGTGTTGGCGTAGCATAATCGATTAATGGATTTCCCCGGATAGGAATAGATCCAGGTTCGAATCCCGGTAGCAACAACACTATTTTTTCGTTAAATTGTTTTTTTATCTACATATATCTTTCTAATTAATACATTTAATTTGTATTAAAAATATCAAAGACCTATGTATGTTCTGTAAAATTGTAATTTCACAATACGAATATGTTCTTCTTTAAAAAAAAGAAAATATTATTAAGGAGAACACATTGTTATTGTGAAGTTGTAATTATTCAGAACATAGGTGTGATATTTTAAATACTTAATTAATGTATTAATTATTATAAACATATACATATAAAATCAATTTTGCCGAAAAATATTGTTTTTGCGTCACCGGGATTCGAACCTGGATCTCTATTTCCAATCCGGGGAAGTACACTACCAAATATTATTATCGTTGAGATATACTTTCGGAAAATAAAACCGTTAATACTAAATTGAATTATTTTTTCATAATTTTTTAATGAGCTCTTTCTATATTTTTCTCTCCTTCATATCGGTACGGGTCCTAAGTCGACCTCACAGCTGACGTCAGGGTTTCTCCAGCTGTCATCCCTGTGGCACCCTTCCAGCTCTTCTTCGGCCCAAAGTTGTTCCCAGGATGAGCTCCTTTTCTAGGCTGTCACTTTGAAGCATAATATGATCGAAGAATTGAAAAAATCTTTTATTAACGGCTGGTAGATACAGCTCTTTCTATAGACCATTTATAAAAACTGCATTTGAAAGTAATATTCGAGTAACTTCAATTAACACTAGCGGTTACGTGTAAACATCGCGTTTGTATGTTGTACAGTTTACTAGGAAGGAATGAAATGTTATTACATTCATTTTTGACATTTTAAAATTTAATTTTTTAAAAAACAGTTGCTTATCTTGCTTTGTCTAGTAAGTAGGTACTAGGTAAGAATTATTTTTGAATTCCAATCTTTAGATAGATAGAGATCTTTACGTAGAAAGGACGTGTTTTAATTTTTGAACACTGGTGTTGTCACTTTTTATACTGTCGTAAAATGTGTCAAAACGCAAGTTGGACGAACTGAATAAAATTATAGAGTATGACGTATTTGTTAGTATATACTAATTTTTCTGGGATTAGATTTTTAGATATAATTCTGCAGCGTATTCTTCTTTTGCCATATCCAACGTATCATTTAGGACGAGTAAAATGCTATTTTAAAATTATGCTCAATCTGTAAAAATCTAGATTATTTAATCCTAATTTGCGGTGTTGGTTCCCCGCCGCTTGACCCGCTAATGCCGAATCCCGACCCCGGCTCCGCTGTTTACGTACACTTGTCGTCGTGTTTTTAATCAATTTTAATTAGGCAGCTAGACGGGCCCGCTCGTGTTGGAGCGTTATGAGCGTTGAACTGCATGTGCACATTACGCGGACACAGCTTCCATTGTTGTAGCGGACCGATTCTCTGCTCGACCCGTCTGTCCTGTCGAGCTCCATTCACTTTGTAGGATTTAAGGGCCGGTTGTGTGTTCGGTGGTAAGTTTTTTACTTTAGTCATTTTTTTTTTTTTTGCGAAAACGGTTCGTTTGATCGTTGGTAAAAAAATATTCACTTCTCGAAAGAACGTAATTTTACTATCCGATAGTTAAATATAGCGAAGTCATGTGAAAGTTGCAGTACAGGACAATTATCGTTCAATATCGCGCCATTTAAGTGATGAGAGTTCGTCCGATGATGATGATGATCTCGTTGTTTAATATACATTAGCACATAATCCGAAAAAAATTTCATCACCGAAGTGACAGATTTCGAACGCGGCGGCGAAAACATCCATAGATAAAGCGTAAAATGAAACATATTTCATGATTATTGGTCGCGTCTATATTTTGGCAATAGTGAATTTGACGTTCGAACAACCCGCAAACGATTTTAACCACGGGCGTTAGTAAACAGTTGCTCAAGTAAAAAGTTACCGTAGTACTACATTTTACTACCGGATCGCACAACCGTCCCTAAGAGTGCGAATTAGTGTAGAGATGATTTGTTGCTATTCTTGAGTCTGGTGTGCGTGTGATTGGTTTCTGATTAAAATTGTGACTGTGATTGAGGGCCGATTGTTGAGTTCAGCGATTGTTAGAATCGGTTGTTTATTGTTCTCAATTTTCAATATACGAAATCAAACATCAAAAACACGTATATTTTACGTTGATTTTAATCTTAGTGTTATATCCTTGACCCGACTATTGGTGGCGAACAATGGTGTCTTCTCGTGTGCGGGAATTCAGGTAGTCCCCATGTACAACAATACAGTTTTTTTTTTACAAATCACACAGGTCTTTATACAATTTAAGAGATGTGTATTGATCTACGATTCCGGAGAGAGAGCGACTCGCGCCTGAACGCGACGCTCTTTTATCACTTTCACGCTGTCAATCTTGCCAAAATGCGCGCATGATACAATCGGTACATCATGACACATTACACTTAGTTTATCGGTTATTAGAATTAGGATACTCATAAATAACTCGTATTTATAAACATGTTTTTAAATACTAATTAAACGTATTAATTATAAAGATATACATATAAAATCAATTTTAACGAAAAATATTGTTGTTGCGCTATCGGGATTCAGACCTGGATCTCTTTTCCAATACGGGGAAGGTGCATTACCAACTATGCTACAGCGACAGTATTTTGAAGACAAATTTTTGAACCCCCATATGTTACACTTTTTCAAATTAATGGTATTTATTTCATGGTAATGCACCTTCCCCGGATTGAAAAAGATCCAGGTTCGAATCCCGGTAGCTCAACAATATTTTTCGATAAAATTGATTTTATATGTATATCTTTATAATTGATACATTTAATTAGTATTTAAAACATCACAGAGCTATGTTCTGAATAATTACAACATCACAATAAGAATGTGTTCTTCTTAATAAACATGTTTTTGATAAATACAATACAACAATAATGTCATCCAACCTTTTTAGGGATCTAATTTCATAATTCCCGGCGGCTTGTAGCAAATAATTACCCTTATTCGTCGCTACCTAAAAAGTACCAAAATTAGTGATTATTTTAAATTACAATTATTAACGAGGAGAATTATATTTATTTGTTATTATTCAAGAATGCAGCAGTGTCGCCTGTTGGCTCGGAATTCCGCTCAGCAAAAAATCCCCCTCGTAAAAGTCAGTAGAATTTTAGAAGAATAAAAATTAATTTAACGATCGTGGTAGTATTTATTCAATTGGCTCATTAAATCTTGTTATATTTTAGTAATATTAATTTAAGCTTTCGTGCTTTTTTCGCCGTGTCACAAATATTGCGTATGTTACGCCAAATATTGCGTATGTTACGCCGAATATTGCGTATGTTACGCCGAATATTGCGTATGTTACGCCGAATATTGCGTATGTTACGCGTACTGTTCCTTTTTGTGAAATTGAAATGATATTCGTGTAAAAAAAGAAGTTTTTTCAGCGACACCTCGATCGCCCAAAATTAATGAAGAAGCCACGTAAACTTATTATATTTTCGACGTGGGTTTTGTACACTGTGTACCAATAATTAAACGCTAGAAATATGCATCGCCCATGAAAGTATTTTTTTTTTACAAAATGTCATATTATTTATTGCAACGTAAGCCGCGACACTGTATTGTCCTTTATACCATCTGTGCCGCGGCAATAATCTTACAGATACCCTGAAGGTTCTCGATGAGATGTCCGTACTAGAAATAAGAGTCTAACGTCGAGATAGTTAACTACTGTACACCTATCTTTAGAACCGAAGAGTATTTAAAGAGTCCGCTTCCAGCGTCTTTTAACGCCTCCCGGCTCCCCATTCTGCGCGCCCACTTGACACCGGTCAGCCTTCTCACGTACTCTCCCCTCAGTCATCAAGCGACCACACACACATACATACAATTTTGACAGATGTCAAATATATCACATTTACTTATAGTAATAAAGTAATGTATTGCTGAATGTAACGCATCCCGCGGACAGCACGACACACGAACGTCTTATTGTCAATAGTGAGAAAAAGACATCCCCTAATGCTAATCTAATTTTCGTGCAAAAATTAGTCGACACCGAGAATGTTCGTTCATTGTCAGTCCAAGTTGGTGTCACTGTGCAAAGCGCGTCGTAGAGCCTCTCGACATTGAACCTACTCTTTTCATTGTTTTTAAACAGGGCTTATTATTTCCTTAAACATTTAAAATTGTCTGTTTCTCCGGTGTTTCAGCATCTTTTAAAGTGAGATCCAATTCTTCATCCATCGTTAATACCTTTTCCTTATCGTCGATTAATATTTAATCTTTTATACTGTCCATAGGATTGACTTCTGAAACTGAACTTTGGAAAAGCCTGCTTATCAGTTGTGTAGCCAAACTTAAGGCTTCGTCTGAAGGATTTAAATTTGGGTCTTTAAAACGCCTTAAATAAATTGATCAAATTCGAATGCATTATATCTTTCAGTTGTTTTCCGATGTTTTGCAGCAATTCGCTTGAAACCCGAATCCGGCGGGTTTGCGGGTTTAGACCCCGGGTTTTAGGGTCATTACCCGACCGGGTCCAGAAACCCTAGTTGTATCTAATGCCAGCAGTCCACTCTCCCCGAGGCTCCTCACCTCGCCACGCCTCGTCAGCGCTCCGACTGAGCGAGGCGAGTCGAGGCGTGCGAGGCGAAGCGAGATGGCACGAGACGATCCGTGTCGACACGAGAATAGGCGATACAAGCCGAGAGCTGCAGTACATTCTCGTTATCGGACTGCTGGCATAACTGTAGAGACTGGAGTCAGCCGTGAGGGCAACCCGGGATTGGGACGTATGGATAATTTGCATTACGAGACGAATCTCGTCTGATTGAGGATATGCCAATAATGACATGAAGAAGGAGATAGAGTAAACTGTACTTTTATTTAGAGATAAGCTAGATTAATTGGATTACATAATAAATATGATATTGTGATGATCCGGATGCGTAAGGAAAAGTAAATTCTTATGACAATGTAAATGTAATGAATGTAGCAATATTTTAACCGTATCATGAGACATCTTGTCTGAACTGTCTACTATTTCGCCTTCAGGGTCCATGGTTGCAAATCGTATCAAGATATAGGACTGTACCGCGGTCTTTCCATATTTTGTCATGTCTGGACACAGAACTTTTCACCATACCTATGGGTCGTGTAATTTCTGGCTCGCAGCTACCGTCGTCAGTATATATCCTCGTCTGACTCTTTTCTACCGAATCTATAATATTGTAACAGTATACAATTCAAGAAAATATTAACAAAAGCGATCGGCTATTGCGGCAACAACAGCCGCCCGCAGGTCCTGCCAGCAAAAAGCTTTTTCTGCTAGTGTATTCTGTATTGCCCTCCTTGTAATTTATTGTATAAACGGTGTTATTTTGTATCAAATTATTCCATTTAAATTCATTCTTCTTGACATAAATGACTATTAAATACACGTAAACATTACAATTTGTCAGCGTCGCATTATTCTTTGCATTTTTATTCTACTATAGATAAAAATTCTTACAATTTTATTCACGGTTTCTATTATACGACATGCGATGACCATAGATAAGTGATATGACAGGTGCCAGTCGTCAAAATTCGTACGATTTCGCTAATGTATGATTTTCCTTGATCGTAATAAATTATTATGGATCCTCTCGATATTGACACTAGCATTCGTAAATGTAAATATTTCAGCGTACCTATGGATATAATATACTACGGATTTAATGGAGAAGCTAATGATAATAATTAACCCCCCTTAATAGAACATCTATTTAAGTTACTTCTTCTTTCTTTACACACATTACCGAAGTGTTTATTTCCGTTTCGCCCGAGGATCAATCGCATTGTGTAAACACTGCTTTTTAGAGGAACTAGCGCGTGACCAAACTAGATCTGGATGTAGTAGGTAGGTGTGTTGTTCATTCAACCGAACAGAATTCTTAAACGTTCCGTTTTATTGCATTTCCACTGTTATTTTTAAAAATGCACTTACCTCATTTTACCCTTACGCCGCTTCGTCCCCCAAGGATAGTGTTTTGCTTTCGATACTCGCGAAATGTAGCTGTGTAAATAACAGTACAATTAGTGCAAACCCTTAAAATATTTTAGAACGAAATTCGAAACACGCGGATACCACTTTGGAATTGTACGTGTCAAATGTTATAATCCAGGGTCAAACATATTCTTGTGGCCCGCGTCCGTGGAATGAAACACTATGAGTTAAATCTTACAGATTTAGTCGAGATATGTCTTAGTACTATGTACACGTGTTGAGCTTTTGATCAGCCACATTGGACACGGGCGCACAGACGTCATTTGTAACTATCCATACGTAAAGCTATACGTACGAGTGTGTTCTGAAAATTAGACAAATTAAATTACAAACATTTATTTCATTCTGATTGTTGCTCGAGAGATTCAAATTCACTCAACTGACAAACGTACCATCAATCGCCAATGAGTTGACATTTGAAGTTTGGTGCACAGCGTGCGTGAAATGATACGAATCTCTGAGGGAGAAGGGAGCATAATTCGTGTCTCCGAGATTGTCTCGACTCGAAAATCTCAGCCGTAGACCATTACTTGAAAACTTTAGGATGTAAAATCGATACTGTGATTTTTTTTTTGTAGAGCTCTGTAGAATGTTTTTGGTAGATACCTACTGTCGCGTAGAATCTGAAAATTGGCACTTAACGTATGCAATAATATTTTTTAAAACAGACAATTATTTTCGCCTTATTTAAGTACCACGAATTGTGGTCACAGTATATGAAGCCACCCCTTCTTCTTGGCCTTTCTCCCATATAAAATAAATAATAATACTATAACACACAATTTCAAGTTGATTTTACCTACCTCAACACTGTATGTCATCCAAAATGGCCGACATTTTTGTAAAACTGATACAGAGTTGTTACATGGAGCGGTTGTGGGGGGGTCTCGCATGTTTGAAGAGCTTTAGATAGAGGTTAAGTTACCCCTTACTTATTTTTTATTCAGCTACTAAAGAAGCCTCCAATTTCAGTGGAAGAAGTCGTTAGGTAATTAATTAAGCGTGTTCTGAGAATTGTTTGTTATTGTTTTAGGTTCTCGGTCGCTTTCACTGCCAATGCAATTTTAACTGATTCATATTTGTAGACTGCCGACAGACGTTCGCTCGGAGATGCGCACAACGCACGGCTTGATTAATATTATTGAGATTAATGTATGATTAATGTAATTTTAAAAGTAACCGACTTTCTGACCAGTTATCATGGAATCAGAGAATATACATGGCGCGGTAGGCGTGTTATTCCTTATCAATCATTTGCGATTATCATTTATTTTTTTCTTTTCTTATTACGAAGTGCCCGCCGATCAGTGAAGCGAAATTTCGTTGGCTTTTTAATAGTACTAACCCGTGGAGTCTACGAGTTCATAAATTTATTTATTTTCACACATACATGCAGTGGTGTAGTGTTACAAATGTAATATTCTACATTAAATATTAATTTATTCTTTTTACATTTTTTCTTACATAATACTCGCCGACGTAACAAACAACATCAGTGGAACTCTGATTTTACATGCCCGGAATTCGCGTGTTCCGTCCATTTGCGTGTCTGCATCTGCAGTCCCACATCATTTTAATATATTTAAAACCCCGTTTTACGTGTTTGTATTTCCCGCAATTAACGTTTAAAATTTATTCAGATTTTGTTAAAAACTTAGATGTTGACTCGTAGTGGAAATTGATGAAATAGTGGACAGTCGTATAAACGAAAAATTGACAGAAGAAAATCCTTCGGATGAAGAACTAGTGTCTGCTCATTCCATCAACCCAGTTCCTACAAAGGACGATGACATGAGGCATATTTTACTAGTATTAGTAATGTACAATCAGAAAAACCCTTGTAAAATAAAATCGTATTTCTTAACTTGCGAGTACACATACTGTTATGGACGAACAGATTATACATTTTGTGAGAACCTCCAATCGAGCTGAAAACCTCACAGCTTATTGAGACGTCACTTGTGTCTATTGACGTGCTAACACGATATGTAAAGCAGACAGCAGACACCCTTCATTAAATGAAAACATTTGTTCAATCTAATTTGTATCAATCAAACAGAGCGCATCGCCGAGCTGTCAATTAAAATGAACAGACATTTTGGTCCCTGTTCCTTATTTAAATTACAGCTTCCTGCGGTTACCGCCCCTCCGCGCCGGGCGCTGACGGACAAAACCAGAAAAAAGCTATTTCACTATCTTCGCGTGTAATCTATGGCTCGAGCTTCTAATCGTAATTACATTTAAACGGTGTTAAATGTAACACGGAGCAGGATATAAATATGTATCTGTTCTCATCTTTACGACCGCTCCCCCCCCCACCAATTTGTAATTTGTAGTTTAAGTCGAGCCCGCGTGAAATTATAGAAATTATTAAAAAAATGATCCACACTCAAATGTCATAATAGAGTCATAGATAAATTGATTACACTTTAGATCTCTCTATTATCTCTTGACGCCTGTTGGTGTTTTATGGTGGTAATAACCTAATAACCGCCACACTCGCCTAGGGGATATCAAGATATATTATAAAGACATTATTCATAACAATTCGTCAGTTCAATAAAATAATTTGTGTAAGAGAGAACCGTTGTATTATACATATATAGAGTTACATTATCATGTTAAAACTCGTTAAAAATTCGTCGACAAATGACAATACGAAGTTTCGGAATTCGAAATACGAATCGTCATTCGAGCCTGCCAACATGATCACCGGGATTAGTACGAATAGTCCCAAAAAATGTGATTAATATTTAGAATTAATTTCGGGATACAAAATTTAATCAAAACTAAATAATGTATTTGAGACATATATTTATTCTTGAAAGAAAATAGTGTACTGTACCCTCCTCTCCGCATCCGGCACGCCGCCGCCAGTCAAACGGCGACCTTGAAGCAGTGTAGTTATGTGTGAATCGAAGAATCGTATTAAATTAGTGCATTCTAAAGGACTAGGACCCCTGAACGAAGAAAGTGATATAGTTTACAGCCCACCTTGGAGGTGTCAGAAGAACTGGATTGTGATGAGTGCAAACCTCCTTCCGAATATCCTGTTTCTTCCGGCATCTATGCTTTTACGCAACATAATGAAACATTTGATGGTTTCCTATTTTCACGTTTACATTGTCATTTATCAATCTTCCATTATTATTTACGAGGCGTGATTTTTACGTACGTACCATTGCCGGATATTCCCGGTGTAGCGCTACGGTTGCGATGTTGCGCATGCTCAATGGTTTCCTTCATCTGTTGACTTATCACATGCAACGTTAGAGACATTCACATAGTGTGGCCATATTGTAGTGAGTGGTCGAAATGTTCAAGACAATAGATCAGCCCGCCGACTGTGAGTTACGGTCCGTGATTCGTTTCTTGAATGCATGAAACATGAAAGCAGCTGACGTTCATCGCCAAGTGTGTGAGGTGTATGATGAAAGTGCAATGACGGATGGAATGGTTCCTTGGTGGCAAGCGTTTTAATGACGATGATGAACTCAAAGACGGAGTACAGATATGGTTTTCATCCCAGGCGGCGTCATTCTATGACGAAGGTATACAAAAACTGGTGCCTCGTTATGTCAAGTGCCTTAATAATGGTGGCAGCAATGTTGAGAAGTAGCTTAAGTTTTCTTCTCCGATGATGTAAACTGAGTTGACATTGCCTCTAATAATGTGAATATATTAATAAATACAGAGTTCATATTTTAGGAATTCATATAACATATATTTATGTATTGGATTAAATAATTACAATATATAGGTAATATATACGCAAGAATAAAAAATGTTTTCTCGAAGAACCTGACGTGGAATTTATCAATTGGTGTAAAAGTGCTGAGAGGTGCGGATGACTCAGTGAGCGGGGTTCCGGATGCCGGATCCCGATCTTCGTTTTAGTAGCAGAGCGTGCGCTGACCAAGTTAGACGTGTCTTCTGCGTCTTTTTGCTGTCGTTCTGATGGTCAATTTTTTTTTCATTTTTAACACTTTTACACAATAATTGATATATTCATTTATACCTATATATGTCAACTATTATTTTATCTAACTATATAAGTACCTAATAAATGTAAAATATTAATATTTATCCGACTTAAAAGTGGCAAAAGTCTACATGTACACTGAGTTTACAGCACCGGAATGCGCGTTTTTATTGTAGCATCGTAAGGGATTGGTTAAGGTGTGTAGCGTTCGAAGAAAATAAAATGTTGTAAAAATAATGTGTTTCTTTAAAAAAACGCGCCACGTATGTATTTTGGGAAATATTTATCTGACAATATTAAGATGTATTAAAATATGATAATAATTGTAAGTGCAGCTTATTTTAAAGTACCGACTGCACGCCACTGTTATTTTTTTATTCAAAGATTCCTTACGTATGTATTTTTTAATTAATGGGCTAATGATCTCTGTGGCTCAAAATTGAATTCATTGATTGTAATCGTTTACTAGATCATTTTAACATATTTAATGCTTTTTAAATCGATAATATTACCAACGGCTTTGCAGTGAAATAATTTTAACCTCCAGATTTTTTTTTTTAATCTAATAGTCACATAAATAAATTGACAATATTGGCTAAATATTTTTTATTAGAACCTCGTCCGTTCAATCTCAAGATCGTCAAAACCATTCATAGATAAATATTGTTGCATCCTTTGTCTTCTGCCCGTCTCATCGGCACAATTTTGCATTCTTTCGATGTATTTTTAGGTTAACAGCAGCGTGTTGTTTTTCAAGTATCGCCTGCAGACAACCCATAAAATAAACCATGCACTAATCCGAGCTTAAAACCGTTAATTTTTTTTTACCGTACAACAGTTAGTGATTCGGTTAAATCGTTAAATGGAGCGGAGCGTCCAATGCAAACCAGCAGAAATAGTTTGTGTAAACAAACATGCGTGTTGAAGAGCGTAAACTACCGCCACCCGCCACCCTTGAGATTTTAGAACGGGGCACACATTCACCCCGGGTGGAAAATTTTCAATAGGGTAGTTACACTTGTTTTTATAGTAAATAAATTAACCATAAAACAATAAATATCTTACTTATAGTAACGATAATACATCAGCGTTGCAATATTCCAATTTTCAATTTCTGACAATAGATTTCGTTGTTTACTATTTTGAAAAAAAAAAGTCACATATTTATATTTCAAAGGAATTTGAGATATTTCTTCAGTGAAATGTGTCATTTATTTATTAAATTTTCTCAAGTGACACGCAGAGGCATTAGGGTTTTGCGTATTATCATCTGATTTATTATAAGATTAAATAATGTCCTACTCCAAGATTCTCTGTATTCCCACGGTATTCGCTTCTCGTATCGCCATGCACTGCCACTTGACAAATCATCACTTCTTGTAGGTTGTGTGTGCGTAGTATCTGGCTTCGAAACGGTAGCCCTCGAGTGATGACAGCTTGACGTGTTAACTGCAGTTTGTAATAGGGTTAAAAAAAATACAAATCTCTTTTAACTGAGAGTTCTATTTTTCACTGAAATGGTAATATTTTAAAATTATTGGTTATCAATGTGTTATACTTTTATATTGTTATAAGGATTATATTGTTTTGATATACGCATTTAACCATAGTGGTAGTTCGATTCTATGACAACTTCACACGAGACAGGTGCACACATAGTCATCTGCTCGCATAGCTAGCTTACTACTCTGCTACCACCGTGACTTTGTATTAAATAATCTAACCTAGCCTAATGTAGTAACTTAATGTAACCTTAAAGGCAGTTGTCGTGAGGTCTCTCTACTAATCTAATACAAATTAAATTAATCAACCAGAAACATGTACAAAAAAATTATATTTATCGAAAACACATTTGGTTGCTGCCGGGATTCGAACTTGGACCTTTTCCTGTCCGGGGAATCGCGTTAATCAATTCAACTTAACCATTTAAACAATTACGTTTTCGATACATTTTTGAATTTGTATTAATCTACCTAATATTCTATTAGTTTGTATGTAATTGTCTATGTATCCATCTGTCTAGTGTGCAATTTTCCTGTGTGTTCACCGGTGTTACAGATGGTTCGTAATTCCTTTCAACCTATCCCAGACACGGGCTTGGTTACCTACTTGCTCGCCAACTAGCGCGGCGCATTTCAGTGTTAATTTGATCGCCTTACTGAAAACAATTGAAACTGTCGTTTTTTCGATTACGCGCCGGTTCACCTACTTACATCGAGAAATCTATGTAAAGTGGTCGACGGTACTTTTCGTCAATTCGAGTGATCCAAGTCTAATCTATCAACTTCCCAACATCGTCGAGGGTGGTGAGTGGTTTCTTTAGTCAGTCCACACAGTCCACTGTGATTATCCCTAACACACTGGTGGTTCAGTATTTTCTCTCTCTCTCTCTCGTTCTTGTACATTCCCAGTGATCATCGTCTAGGATTCTTTTCCGCGGGTCGTGAAAATCCCTTCTTCAGTACGGAATCTCACAGTCCACGACATACGGAGCATATGAACTCCGTCCTGATATAGGACGATTTTATTCTATGTACGAGTAAAGACATTTATTTATGTTCATAAACTTGTAACGCAACCGCCAGACTGAACCATTGCGACGATGAACTTCGTAAGTTGTGAGCGAAAAAGTTTTGACTAATTTCTCTGGCGCCTCCCGGGCACGACTGCTCACTTATTCAATTGTAGGCTGCACTCTTCGCAATGCTGATGCCGTAGTTTAATCCATTGTCTTATTTCACTCGACCACAATCACACCACACCACAAAGGCAAAGTCAAAAAGTAAGTACATATCAGGGGCGTGCACTCCGTGCATACAAAAAAAAACTGCATGATTATAATTTTTGCGAAATAAATCTAAATTACATGTTTATTTGATATCTAAGGGCACCAGTTGCAATCTAAGTAATCTAACCTTTATTTGAAGAAAAACTTGTAGGGGCTTGAATAATTTTTTTTTTTTTTTTTAAATAGAGATGCGTACACGGAATACATGTCACATCAATATTTTTACTATTTTCAAACTAAGCTAAATGCTTGTGCTAGGCTATTGTTGGTGTCCTGGAACGAGGCGCGAACCCCCGACCACTAGATCACTAGGCCAACGTCTTGACCCCTACACCAACAAGCTACTCAAATAAGCAAAAATACTCGAATAAGCAAAAAATACACTGCATATAAACAAAAAGCTATGCATTACTAAAAATTCTTTATATTATGAAAATACCGTATACAATTCTAGCCGTTATTACCCGGATTGACATAACCCGCGACATTTGTCTAGCCGTCGGTATTTGCGAACAATTTGTAACAGATTAATGTGTATCATCTGGTCCGTAATTTGTTAGCATTTAGGTCTTAAATGAACCAAACTTGTTTTTTCAATCCTTATAATAATTGTACTGAACTAAATATTTTCTTACTAAATCTATGTCGGCATCTTGACGTCTGCGGATTTTCTAAAATTGTGGTAAAGATTAATCTTTTCTGAAAACTGCATAGAATGACATTTTTTTTACGTATTTGTTTTACTTGACAGACTGAACGTTTTGTTTTCTTTGTGTATTCCAACCAATGGTTCCATATTTCGGTGTTTGCGTAGATAAAATTTATAGGAAACACAAACATCTTTTTTTTTTCAAATCCCTCTGTATTAATATATACACCTATTTAGAGCCTATAACATAGCATACCTATTAACAAAATCACTAAGCACTACTTACTAAGTGTTATACAATTTTTTTTGTGGTTTTGAAATGCCCATGATGATTTTTTTAAACATTGTTAGCAATAATTTTATATACAACTCCAACTGTGAACTTGCGACTGACTGTGAAGCATGATTTATGCTTGAAACCGAGTTAAACTTAAGTTCAGTCGGTTCAAATTGGACGCTGCAAACCCACACACCTCCAACTGATTGGACCAGATTATTGAATGGATACTTGTAGGCATGCTGTTCATTGGTTTATAGAACTTTTATATAAGTTGTCGTCGAGAATTCTATTATCAAAATCTAATAGCAGATAACACCACAATAGGGGATTTTAATAATTTAGATAGTTCTGGTTATGATAATTACAGATGTCGCGTCCTTTATATATATATATTATATATATATAAAGGACGCGACATCTGTAATTATCATAACATATATATATATATATATATATATATATATATATATATATATATATATATATATATATATATATATATATATATATATATATATATATATATATTTAATTTTCTGATATAATAATATGTACGTAATGTAAGAGATGTTCTTTGTCTCCTTTTAACTAGACCGAAGTCTGCTAAACGAGACAGATTCATCCGTTATAATTAACATTACAGATATTAAACACTATGTAAACAAATGTTTATAAAATAACTTCACAAAGTTACCACAGCAACATATTATATAAATAATAAGAAAAAAACACTTTGTTTATATATTAAATAAGAAGGATAAGGATATTTTCAAAAAATCGGGGGTCTACAAACTAATTTGCAATAATAATAATAATAATAATGTGTTTATTCCAGCGTGATCAAGTTTTTTTATTTTTTAAACCCGATTCGCCATAAAGATAATACATTAAAGGTTATGAAATAAACATGCCGTGAAAAAAAAAACCAAGGAAAATATTAATAAATACAAAAAAAAAAAATTAAAAAGTTAATAAAAAGTAAAAGGTTCACACAAAATATAATTATTACATATATAACTACTTCAGTCACGGCCATTGTTGTATATGTAGCTATACTGTAGGCGCTGCCATTCTCTGGTCAGGGAACCAGCTCTCCATGAGAGCGCCGCTTGCACCAGAGAGTTGGTGCTGAGCTCCAGCAATGATTGTAAATACTTTTATACAGGTAAAACTTGCAGAAAATTACATATTAGAATTAAGGAGCATTTGAGATGTCCAAATAGCAATTTTCCAATCATATTTTGGAAACAAACCATTATTTTGACATTAATAAGGGTTTAGAAATTTTATGGGTTTACAGTTAGATAAATTAGAAATACGATAAGGTGGTTAATAGTAAATTATAAATAACTAAATTCTTTTTCCAAATAGTTACCTTTCAAATTTGTTTTTACAGTAGCATTTTTGTTTATGCTTGTATTTTTAATTTTAGTATACATTGTATACTGATGAGAAGGGACCAGTTGATAAATCAACACACGGTGGTTCGAACAAAGTATTTTTTCAATTAATCTGAATGTAAATCAGAAATATTAGATAATTTAAATAACATAATTGAATTAACAAAACTGTAAAATAATTTAAATATCAAAAAATTAACAATATTATCGCCTGTCCATGATTGAAAAACAATACAAAGAAGGGAGTTAGAAAAAAAAATTAAAAAAAAGGTCCATGTAATCGTTTCCATAAATCTTTGCTCATTTTAAAATTGAATTAAAAAAGAAATTATTTATTTTTATCTACCTATATACATCCTGATGTGATATTATATAAATGGGGGGCGGTCATATTTACCTAATACGGTTTTTTTTGCGTTTAATATCTGAAATCTTACATGGCACGGGTTAATCGTCTACTTACTTACTTACTTACTTACTTACCTACCATCACGCCGTTTCACCGCGGGGGTAGGCAGAGAAGATAGAGCGCCACACTCGTCTGTCCTGACACACAATTCTCGCCTCATCCACATTCATACATCTTCTCATACAAGCTCGCCTATTGTTGCGGTTTTCTATCAGAATCATCCTCCATTATCTGGTTTACCTGGTCGTGTCAAGTCTTCCGCGGACGTCTTCTATTTTTGATGCCGTCGTCACTTGCGTTGTATGTCTTTCTTACCATTTTCTCCTCATTCATCCGTTCCATATGACCAAACCAACTATGTGATCCTTGCTTAATCTTACTCATATACTAACATCAGCTTTACATTATTTCCTTATTTCTTCATTCTTTACTCTGTCATAAATAGATTTAGCACATATACGCCTTTTCGTTCATACCAAGACTCCATTGTGCACCGCTAGTCTTGCCTCGGTTGATAAATTCTCGTTAGATATAATTAATTCCATTCAAAGGACCGTTCACTTTATTTCCTGCAATCACCCTCCCGATATCATTCTCAACCTTTCTGTTTCTATCAAACATACTTCCCAAATATACAAACTCATCTACTTGTTCCAAACATTCATTATTTCCAAGTATTTATCACGGTGTCTTGCTTTCCTCCGTCTCGAATACCATCACTTTCGATTTGTTAACATTCATCACGAGGATGCTTTCCTTGCATACATCGTACATTCTACACACTAGACTCTGTCTTTAATATAGTCGGGACCAAAAGAGATGGACTGTATATACAACAAATACCAGCTAACGTCTGTTTGTGTTGTGACCGTGTTTTTTGTGTTGGACAAATAGTTTGCATTCCTGACCACCTGATCAAAATTCTGTCAAATGTTGACTATTACTTTTTAGCAGTGGCGTATCAACATATTTGAGACTCTGAATTTTGAACTGTTGTGAAAGGCTCTTCATTTTTGACTAAAATTGCCATTCTGGATTATCTCACACGTCAGTTACGAATGTGAGTATACATTTCCGATGCTTGCTCCACATTTCCAGAGCGTCTATCCTCTTGCGCTCCCGTTCTCTCGGAGTCCACGTTTCGCACGATTTGGTGTCAATTTTTAACAAGATTTACTTCTTCGTGTGCTGCCTTCTTTCGAAAGTTGACGACCATGTTACAGTTATGTTGATTTATTCTGCATAAGATAACCAATATTTTACACTTTCTGAGGTAATACAGTCAAAATAATATTTTTCTACCTACAGTACTATCTCTGCTGCCTTTTTTTGAAATGCTTATATAATGATTAGGCACATATGCCTTGAACATTTTCGACTCGTAATTTAGTCAGGTGGTCTACCCATGAAGTATTGTGCATATATCTGGTTATGATTTCGTAATTAGGGATCATTAATTATTCGTTATATTTTCTATAATTTATTTATAGGTATATTGTGAGGTTCATTTCATTACTGAAACACAAAATGGACAAAAGTAATTTTTTCCCCGGGCTATTTCGCGAACCCGTTTAATTTACCAAGGTTTTTTTTAACATCCTTGAAATTAGTTGCTATTAAATCGGCCCGTCGACAAGGAGGGTAGGTTTCACGGTTATTCTCGGGGGGTCTCTTGAGCGGAACACCCCACGGCTCAGCCCCGGGCAATATCACGCTCGGTTGTCGCAGGGAAGATTGGCTGCGATGTTCACGGTCTGTTTACAAAGACACAAAAGCAGCTTAAAAAAATATAACAAATTATTGTCTGTGTTATGCGGCGTTATACTTGGGCCAGTTTTTCGATTCATTGAGAAATCGAGCAGTTTGTTAGGGAAGCTTCATGATCTACCTATGTGCTTATCTATTCTTTTTGAATCATTTCACTGCTTGTAACTAATTATTGTTTCATATTAACCATTCCCTTATGGTGCTAAAATAAAAACGCGCGTTCCGGTGCTGTAAACTCAGTTTACATGTAGACTTTTGTGATTTTTAAGTCGGATAATTTACATTTATTACTTATATTAATCATTAAAATAATAGTTGACATATATATAAGTGAATATATACATATATTATATGTATCAATTATTGTGTAAAAGTGCTTCTTAAAATGAGAAAAACATTGGACATCGCGAACGACAGCGTACAGACGCATAAGACACGTCTAACTCGGTCAGCGCACGCTCTGTTACTAAAGTAACGATCGTAATCCAAAACCCCGCGCCCCGCGCACAGCGCCGTCCGCACCTCTACATGTACATATAAGCGGATTGACAAATTCAGTTTCTCGGAGAAAACGGTTTTTATTTATGTATGGTAAATAGTTATATATTGTAATTATTTTATCTCATACATAAATATATTTCGGACGAATACCTAAAATATGAACCCTGTATTTAGTATATTTACAGAGATATTCACATAATTAGAGGTAATGTCAACTCAGTTTACATCATCGGAGAGGAAAGGAAAGGTGCAGGTGTGTGCCATTCGCTTTGCTTATTTTTGTCTAGGTCTTTCTCTCTGTCCTCTTCTTTAAATAACAATGTATTCTATCCATTCGCCCCTTCGATTTCAGCTAAGCAAATTAGGATAGTATTTGACTTGAATCGGCGAGTTATGATTAGTTTGGTTTAGTTTTTTTTAGATCTTCGAAGCTTAGCTACATTTTGACTTAACTCGGGAGATTCGACAGGTTCGATAGGTTGGGATAGATTGGTTTGGTTAAGTGAAGAATAGTCTAGTATTGAATTTTTTTTTCGAAAAAAAAATCGCTGTCCATTGTTCGACCCACGAAACCTCAAAAATTCGATGTCGATTTTTTGTTTTTTCTCCTCTCGAGGGAAAATTCGGGTTATGGTTAGGGTAGGTTAGTTACTAACAGTATTACAAAATTATTTTGATAAAAGATATGTATTTTTATAATGTGTCACAAAACTGGGTTAAAAAGTGCGTAATATTGTATAGAATAATATTAAATTAAATAAATGTATGTCGTTTTGATGTTTCACCAAATTGAATTTGAAATAAACTGCAGAGGATGTTACATAGAAAAGGTCCAAACAAAATACAATTATCTGAAGGTAGGTTACATATACGAGGTGGAGCGGGGCGAACCAGAAAAACATATTCTATGCAGGGGTGGTATGATGCATGCGTCTGAGACATGTAACGCTGTGTTTGTGTTTTTATCCACGACTTACCGAAAAAAAAAAAACAATTTCTTCAATAAATGTTAATATCGCTTGGCAATAATTATAAACACGTGTATAATGATAATACGATGTTACGCAATCAATGTATACAATTAGGAGCTCAGAAGGAGGTAAGATTTCACGCTCAGGTGGGTAAGAATAATGGCCCCGCACTTGCAGTAGAATATGCAATCGTTCCTTAACGGTCAAGGGTGTTTCGGTCACGTATGATGTCACAAGAAATCCGTTAAATTTCATTTTTAGGGTCGAACTTTTATGTTAGTTGTTTTGATGAGATTTAATTTATGTTTTTGAGTAGACTAGTTGGAAATATCTAAATATAAAATATTAAACTGCGGAAATTAAAGAAAATTGATTTATGGCCATTTTAATATGAAAGTAGAACTCTCATTGGCCGTGAAATATTAATAGCAGCTTTCTTACATTCGTTACATACGTTAATAACATTTTTAGAAATATACAAAAGTCATAACAAAAAAAAAATGTTTTATGTATATAACTTACAAATTTAGATTCAATAAAGGTACACGATTTTATTAAATGTTAAATAATGACTACTTATTCATTTTTGTAGCAGAAAAGATAAGTTATGGTCCTAGGCGAAGAAAGAACTGAAACAATAATAATTTTAGAAGTAGATATCTATAAGAAATTACGTTTTTTTCATACTTATGAATAACAATTTTATTTTATTCAAATATGTATAAGATTTTAAAAAGACCAGTGCATTCAATGACGTGTCTGGAACGGATCTTAGTACAAAGAGTTTTAGCCGAATCTTTGTATCTTTGTGAGACCTGGTATCGATCGGGTCCGAGTATTTTTCGAGTCCGGACCCGAAAAACCCTAGTCACGATGTACACTAAATGCGAGACCAGCGGGGTCGTTTATATTCTATAATCATAATTATATATGTACAATAAAAATTAACTAACCTAACCCAAATATCATGAAAACCCTCTTAATCATATATCTCCTTTATCATCCCTATTAACTAGTTAACTACTTGTAAAACACGATTTATCGGAGACGCCGTACTTTTTAAACAATCTTAAATTAACGGTTTAGTTTAATTACCTGTCACGGACTCTTGTACAAAATATATTAAAAGTTCGGTGCCTAATAAGTTGTATTGTTTATTTTGTTTGTTAGTTGAAAACAATCCCCAAAATTGTACTCAATTTTTTTAGAATCATAGCTACAACTATTTATTCTGAAAAATTTAGACAAGCAAGACGTTAAATTACGAACATTTATTCAATTTTAACTGTTGCTGGAGATACTCAAATGCACCTAATTTACAAACGGAACATTAATGATCAATGGACTGACATTTGATGTGCAATAAGCGTGAAGTGAGATGCGAGACAGCGAAAATCAGAGACTCGTGTGTACGCTATGGAATACGAAAATGGAGAGTTGTAAATCTCATAAAAATCTCAACTACTGTTAAAACAATGGCGCGAAGAAATATTTTATTTCTCGCAACAACCAATAATAAATATAGGGAACACCGAGTACCATTTCTTTCTACACGTTACCCATCTCTCAGTAGCTAATTTCCGATGTGGGCTGCAGGAGAAAGGACTCGCGCAATCATTTTTTTTTTCATTTCCTGTGTCAACAATAACAAAGGAACGCGGCGTCTTATTCCTCGGGCTGTGTGATTGGTCGGCGCGTTAATTATATGTACCCATCCGATGGCCAATTAGTGACACCCGACGGCTGGAAACTGACCTTTTACACTGTGATTAGATTTGTACTCGCTTCGTTTTATAGTTTGAACCGAGACAGGATGGAACGATTAGAGGATCGCCATTATTACACCCCCCCTATTATTATTTTGTTTATGATAGTTTTACTGCGAGGTATATTGTTTATTCTTATTTTCCTCTTCATGTCAGTATTGAAGCCTCAATCAGATGAGACTCGGTACGAACCTGCACCTCCGCAAGTTTCGGTTCCAGCTGAATCCAGCTTCAGGGTCTCCAGCTAGATGTGACGCATATCCACCTATGCATTCTTCCTGCAAATCTTCTTCGGCCCAAAATTAATCGCCTTTTCTAGTCACTTTGACTCATGAGTTGGAAGAATCTTTAGATAGATTAGATCTTGGCTATAGATAGATAATTACTGATGACGGTAGCTGCGAACGTGAATTGAACGACGCCATAGGTATGGTGAAAAGTTTTACGTTCAGACTTGATATAATATGGAAATGATATAAAAGACAATTATACAGTCTCTGGTGCATTCTATATTTTTATATGGTGTAAAATCACGGACCCTGAAGGCGAGGGAGACAGATGTGGTGCTGGAGACATAAGTCGGACCATGGATGACGACCCTTCCGATTTAGATTTAGGCGACCAGAGATGGTCCTAGATTATTAAAAACCAGATTCCAGCAGTAACTTCTCTCTCTCCCTCCTTTGTTGAACACCTAACCCAATATCGGTTGCTACAATAGATGAAAGAGCAAGGGTTCTTAATACCCGGGACTCTGCCATGAGATCAATGTCAAAGTCCATGGATGATGAGACGCACGAATGTCTCCATTCTGCAACATCTTTCTCCAGCAATATATTTTGAAAATACATCTGACTATCTATTTGTATTAATAAAGGGTTTTTCATTAAGGGCGCTAAAACTTTTTTTAAAATAAAACAAAAACGAATAAATATATCTAAAAAAAAAATATTATGTTTTGAAGTACATTTAGTGGCAATTATGTATGAAATTCAATTTCCCTCGCATGACCACCGCGGGCACGTTTGCAGAAGTCCAATCGTTGAATCCAATTTTCCATCACTTTTTCACATAATCGGCCCGAATCGCACCAATTTCGCGTTCAATATTTTCTCTTAGCTCTTGTAACGTCGCCGGCTTGTTGGTATAGACCAAAGATTTAACATAGCTCCAAAGAAAATAGTCCAATGGTGTTAAATCGCATGATTTAGGCGGCCATTGAACTGGTCCATTTCGCGAAATAACACGCTCACCAAATTTGGTTTTCAATAAGTCAATTGTTGCGTGTGCCGTGTGATTGGTAGCGCCGTCTTGTTGAAACCATATATTGGCCAAGTCCATACCTTGCGATTGAGGCCAAAAATAATCAGTTATCATGGAGCGATAACGATTACCATTCACAGTAACATGACGATTAGCATCATCAACAAAAACATATGGTCCAATGACACCTCCGGCATGTAATCCACACCAAACAGTGATTTTTCCGGGATGCAATTGTGTTTCGTGAAGCACGTGTGGATTGGTGCCTGCCCAATAACGCATATTTTGCTTGTTTACATATCCGTTGAGCCAAAAATGAGCTTCGTCGCTAAAGATGATTTTTCGATGGAATTCAGCATCATTTTCAAATTGTTGTGCAGCCCAATTGAGGAATTGGCGACGCTTCAAATGGTCAAGCGGCTTTAGTTTTTGTGTCAACTGGATCTTGTATGGATGTAGGCCAAGATCTTTTCGCAAAATTCGCCACAATGACGTCACAGAAATGCCCAATTGTTGAGAACGTCGTGTTAGTGACTCATTTGGGTCATCAAGAACAGATGCTCTAGCGGCGGCAATATTTTCCTCACTTTGTGCATTTCTTTGTCTCACTGGCACTGGAACATTGTGCAGCGACAATGTGCTTTCAAATTTTTGCACCAAACGTTGAATTGTTGATGTGGCAGGCAAGTGATGACGACGATAAAATGGTCGTAATGCTCTTAAAGTTGCGGTGAGCGAACGCGAATTTTGGTAGTAGATTTGAATAATTTGCAAGCGTTGCTCCGGTGTGTACTGCTCCATGATGATTTGCCAACTAAGTACGAGTGTTAACCTCAAAAAAAATTGAAGAAATATGGCGTAGTTTCTTGTCCCTGTTGAAAGAAAGTTTGAGCGTCCCTATTGAAAAACCGTTTAGTTAGTTAGCGAGGTTAGGTTGCACCGTGGTACAACTTATCTTTGTTTGATAATAAATAATATTTTCAACATTGAAAAATAGTTTTTATTGAATATAAATCATCTCGCCCTGGGTGGGTGACGAGCGATTATTTTCTTTTAGTCATACTTTATGTAAATTGTATATTTTGGTAATGTAAAAATTGCACAGAATTGTCAAAACATTCTCATAATGCTAATTATCTTCCAGCGCATCAATTTCCCTCGCCTGTTGTTATTTATAATGTCATCTGCTTTATGATAAATACTTGTCATGAAATAAAATAACTGTTATTGAGTAGAAAATGTCTTCTGTAGTAACCGTTAGTTGGGAGGATAATAATATATTGAATCTGAATCGACGAAAGATTATCAAACTGTAAGATTATTTTTAAATCATATATTTTTATTTTATTATTATTATTATTATTTATGTATCATTATTAACAATATTATTTACTTACCATCACGCCGTTTCCCCGCGGGGGTAGGCAGAAAGGATAGAGCGCCACACTCTTCTGTCCTGACACACAATTCCCGCCTCATCCACATTCATACATCTTCTCATATAAGCTCGCCGATTGTTGAGGCTTCTAACAGAACCATCCTCCATTATCTGCTTTATCTGGTCGTGCCAAGTCTTCCGCGGACGTCCTCTATTTCTGGTTCCATTAACCTTTGCGTCATATATCTTTCTTAACATTCTCTCCTTATTCATCCGTTCCATATAACCAAACCACCTAAGGAATCCTTTCTTAATCTTACTCACTATACTAACATCAACTTTACATACTTTCCTTATTTCTTCATTACTTCAATACTTGTAGGCAATTAATGTTTGGAACAAGTAGATGAGTTTGTATATTTGGGAAGTATGTTTGATAGAAACGGAAAGGCTGAGAATGATATCGAAAGGAGGGTGACTGCAGGGAATAAAGAGAACGGCGCTTTGAATGGAATTATATCTAACGGGAATTTGTCAACCGAGGCAAGACTAGCGGTGCACAATGGAATCCTGGTATCGACACTGCTGTATGGAAGTGGGGCCTGGAGCTGGCAGAAAAGGAACGAAAGTAGACTGAATGCAGTAGAAATGAGATCACTTAGACGTATTTGTGGCAAATCTATTTATAACAATATTATATATATTTTTATAATACCTGCTACATCTCTATAGGAGATAAAATTCGTGCTTAGAGAGGGATATCGTTTAAACGTTTGAAATACAGTAACATCTATTTAGGATAATATAATATATCAGGAGACTTTATTTGCTTTGATGCGAATCACGTAACACGAATTCAGATCACGTAACAAAGTTTCGATACACGTATAAAATGTATTTGTTAAATATTTGGCTCTGGTTTATTAAATAAATTATAAATAAACTTCGGGGAATAGCGCGCTTCCTAAATATTTCGAAAATAATCAAAATACGTTTTGGCCCTTCCTATCTAAATAAAATATTATTTCAATCAAGGTCTACTGCTGATGAAGGAGCTAATCACGTCCACATTAGTCACTCTTTCTTTTTTCTTTCTTATGCCCTATCCGTTCAACGGACGTTGGCTACCATCACATTGTTTGCTGCGGCCCGGTGCAGCTCTACAGTAGATTGGCCAGACCATTGGCTCAGGTACTTCAGTTTATTTGTTTCTACTAATCTTATTTATTTTTGTTATACTTTAATCTGTTATTTGTGCTTTTGCCTCTTTTTATATATATTATATTGAAATTTATTTATTTAATATGTAAAGTTTATACCTCAATAAAGTGGAAGTTCTCGGGGTCTATGAGGGCAATTTAGTGTTGACAGTTGTGCGGAACCGCTCTAGCACATTATAGTGGCATAGTAGGACAATAAAGGAGCTTTTGCTTATATGCGGTCCTGGGTAAGCGGTGGATCTGCCCTCATAGCCGTGGGGTCATAAGTGTAATGAGGGATGTTTCGGTTGGCGGTCGTGCGTCGTCGCTTGAACGCTTATGCGCTGAGCTGCGCTTCACGGTGAATGAGTGGGGCCGATATAGGAGCTTTTGCTTATAAACTCCTAGTTAGCGGTGGGTCCGCTCATTAGCCACGATGATCTACTTCTTCCAGGGCCCCGACTGCCGACAACATGAGGTGCAAGATCTGATACTTGCGAAATATTGAAGTTTTCGGATTATTATTATTTTAATTACTTATTTTTCTGGTTTCGCCACTCGTGAACTTATCCACAACAGAAATGATATTTGTGAAGTTATTGCAAGATGCGTCGCCAATTTATTATATCTCCACTGTACTATCTGCTGTAGACGATTTCACGTATGTATCGATTGGTCATGACATTTCGTTCCGCGCTTGATTCTGTATTGTCTTTTATGCGAGTTTCAAGTCGCATCGCCGTACACTTGGCAAGGCATATTAACGCGAGCAGTCTGAGTGTGCTGCAGTCTGCCTGCTAAAATACAAATCGAAGACTTTAAATAATATCTTATATCTCTAATCCTCCAAGGCTGAGATTGGGGCACTGATACGCCCAACACAGCCGCGGTTAGTGCGATCTATAAACCGCAAGTGGCTCGCCGGGGAGTTTGACGCCACTGAACTGACAATAAAATAATCTCAACGGTGTGCCAATTTAAGAATCTTGCAAACTTGTTTTGCGAAAATACAACATCGGTCCCCTAAACAAATTTTCGAGTTGGCAAATGAAAAGTTTGTCGCGAATCGAATTCTTTTCTCTCCTCCAAGATTGAGAAGCTTTCCCAAAGATGACAATGTAGATCACAAAATACTAACGTAGATTATGACAAATGTATTTGGGCGCGTGCCCAGTTGAGCGCGCAACCGGAAGCGGGGGCGGCCGCCATGTTGGCCGCCATTACTGTCACGGTGGCAGGGGGAGGAGGGCATCGGGCGCCAATAATTCATCGTTACGGAGATGCGTTACATCTGCCCGTACTGATTACGGACACCGTTGCGTGGGTGCTTAGCCCTTAAGAAGGTATTACGATTTACTCCGCTGTCACGCGAAAATGATCCGTAACGACACCCGCGTGTGCGAAAATTAAGGGCGAATTGTCTCGAAGCAAAAATAAAACGACGGCCGTGCCAATTTAATATCGTGGCTCTTAATAATTTTGCTGATTGTCAGAAGCGTACCCAGAAAAGTATTCTGAGGGGTTGGGGGGAGGGGTGTTAGTTTTGTAATTATTATACATGGGGATATAATACGTAGGTATATAATTTTTCATTAATTTATCTATAATATTAAGAGAATAAGGAAAATCTTTCGTAGACAAGAACTCATAAACTATGCGTATAACATATTCAAGGTGTAACAGACCTGGTCCACAATATTTTATGGTCGATACATGACTAAATTACGGGTCGAAAATGTTCAAGGAGTATATAGAAATTCTAAAATAAATTTTTACAAAATCATGTTAAGCTGTAAGTGTACATCGAAATAAATACAAATTTGAAAAATTTATCCATTTTTATTATATATCTTTGCTTCGGGCCCTAAATCATCTAACAGTCTGGCCTTTTAATTTTTATTTTCAATACATTTTGTGTAATTTAAAATCAATTAAACATTTCAATTACAATCGCATAACTATGGCTTTTTGAAAAGCTTGTATCTCTGACAT
The DNA here is from genome assembly GCA_022840565.1 of Eubasilissa regina. NCBI lineage: Eukaryota > Metazoa > Arthropoda > Insecta > Trichoptera > Phryganeidae > Eubasilissa > Eubasilissa regina. The sequence continues at coordinate 27,413,755 of JAINEB010000025.1, forward strand.
GGTTGAGAATAGGCACATACCTACAGCTTGGACATTTTTAGCTCATATTTTTAATATCTACGCCTAAAATATTGTGCATTAGTTGTGATAACATAAACATGGCCTGTCACTAAAGTCCGACCACTATCGGCCAAAAAATTCGGCTGCACATTCGGTTTCGGCCAAACCTTCAGCAGATTTTATTTACTAAGTTTTGTATTTATCCACCGAAAACGCACAAACTATTAGGAATGAAATAAAATTCAGTTTATCATTTCTGAAAAACTGCAATTTATTTCTTTAATGGATATATTTATATTTATGATCAACACCATAATGCAGAAAACTAAGTAACAGTATAGAATTTGCATTGTTATGTATACTTTCTAGTCGGCGGTCTAAGATTTCTAAGTACGATTGAACCTTCGATTTCGGCCGAAGGTTATGGCAAGAACTGAACAATCGGCTTCGGCCAAACAATGACTTTCGGTCGGACACTACCTGTCATCAGTGTTCCATAAACATTACTAGAAAGGACTTGCAACTTATTTAATTTGAATTTTATTTATTATCTCATTTTGTACTAAAAAAATAATTATGTAATTTAGATTAGTAAATTGTGTGATCTTAAAGAATATATAAAAATGAAAAAAGTTCACAATTCATTTCAGTCAAATAAGTTGTGAAAATAGTTGCGTTGACCTGGAAATTTTAGACGGAATAAGCTATGCAAATTTTATGATGTCACCGTTCAAGAGATTTTGCTACTTTAACCAAACAGATTTCTGATTTATTTTTAAGATATGGATGTAGATGATTGGATTATTAATTTGACATAATTTGAATATTCAAAATATGTCATCATTGTATCATTGTTACAGTGCGACTACGGGTGCAGTCTGTGGAGCAGAGCCCTCGAGACTTCTTGCCAGGCCGTTTGTGTGAGTATACTTACATTTTTTTTAAATTCCTAACCTTATGGTTTAGATCTGTTGATCCTACATGGAAAATTGAATTTATTCAGTAGGTCCTCTCACTTGTCAAGCCAGCTCGTTGGAATTTTAATCCCTCTCCTAGTAGACAGTCTTAATTTTTTTGTCTTAGAATTTATACATCTTTATCAAATTATAATATTAATATACAGACTAGGTCTGTTACACGCTGTATATTTTTTTGAAATAGAGATGCGTACACATTACATGTCACAGCAATATTATGACTATTTTCAAACTAAGCTAAAACGCTTGTGTTATGGTAGTAAGACTAACTTGATGGTCTCCTGAAATGAGTCTCAAATCCATGACCACTGGATTACTAGGTATCTTAACCAATAAACCAATAGGTGCAATTTTAAATTTATTTAAAAAAGAAAAAAGTTACCCCCATTGAACTTTGTAACAAATCAGTATTAATAGAAAGATGACACACAATACTGCCAATGGTAAACTGGTGATTATTGGCTCCCCTGTGAATGAAGTGTATATGTATATATATTTTTGGTACATTCCAATATTTTTGTCTTGTTTTGGTATTGGTGTGTCTTATGGTCCAGTGCAGTCCGGTATTATTTGAAAAAAATTTAAATAGTAGAACCTTGTTATGTAACCATCATTACTGTAATTATTTCCAAATTATACTAATATTTATATCATATTTTTTTACTTGCGGCTCCTAATCAAAAGATTATATTGTTTTGTTGTGCTTCCAGAATGTGACAACAGATGTCCTGTCAGCTAGAGAGCTGTACTGCGTGATGGGCTGTAACGGAGCGCTCAACTATTATTTTCAGTTGCTGAAAGGTATTCTTTAATAATTGATTTTTTTTTTCACAATTTTTTTTGTCCAGCTCTAGTCAGGCTATGACAGACATAGTCCATAAGATTATATGTACGCCTTCTTTCCTAAATTTTGAGTTGAAAATGTTCAAGATGTGTGTGAAAATTCAGTACTGTTGTGGTGATAATCGAGATGTAATATTAAAGTAGTATTAATTAAATCTTGTCATCAGTGATACAATGAATATAGCGGGCGTTGAAAAACTCCAGTTTAACTTCCAACATATTAAAACTTGGTGATTGAAGATCCCCCACTGCCCTTACTTCTAATTTTGTATTGTTTATTGTATTATTAAATGAATTGTTTAATATCTTAAATGTCCACGACTTTAATAAAATGCTTATATTTTTGGAGTAATTAAAATTTTGCTCTTAAAACTTTAACATTTGTCATTCAAATTTTGATAAGGTGTGCTTAAATATAATACCTCTATCCTAAACTATATTAGTTATCTAATGTCTTTAATATTTCTTTAAAAATTACTTTATGGTACTATGTAAATTAGAAAATACATTTTTTACTTATTCTAATATCATTAATATTAAAATGCAATTGTATTACGTAGTTATTTGTAATTTAGCAAATTTTTGTGCCAAATTCTATGATAAATATTTCTTTACAAATTAATTTTATACAAAGTGATTGTTTTATTTAATCTAATATATCAAACCACAAAGTGATTGCTTTCTTATTGTACAGAAATATAAATATTTCTATTGGATATCAGGGATACAATGCTTTAAGAATGACAAACAAAATAAAAAGATAAAATATGATAATTTAATTTTAAGTTTTTTGTCAATTGTCTTAACTACAGTCATTCCTCACTTAACAACTGCTCACACTTATGACCGTTATTATATGCCTACCGACACTGAAAACCACTGCCTCCCATTATCGTGAATAGTGTGTCCCGTTGTCTACGTCTAGCGCCAAATGAGTGGCCGCCGAATTATGTTGATGGCGTCAGGGAGCACTCCACCACTTTCAATTTACAATGTGCGTGGCCTGTATTCAATCAATAAGACAATGTTCACTGTGTCGATCGATCGCACTCCAAGTTATAAAACATTACATCTTTCATTAAAATAAAATAATGAGGAATTTGCGTACTGACCAGGTCAGTGTAAAGAAACCTGGTCTTGCTGTAAAAGTATTTATAAAACAATACTCTGCATGGTTTTTAATATGCAATATTTTATTAATATACCTAGAATTGTAAACTAGTAAATCATTATTTACCTTTTGGCTAAACAGTGAATGATTTGATGATATTTGTCTCACAGAGAAGATCGGCACGCCTCCTGCACCCGCACTAGTCGCCGACAGTTTGACATCCACATCGCTGTCGCTTGAGTGGGAAGGCTCCCGTCACTCTAATCTCAGCTACCTTGTACAGTGGCGGTATGAGGAACTCGCCGGTGCCTGGCAGTATTGTCGCAATCAGACCTGGGGACACCACTCTGTCGTGAGGGTGGAGAATCTTCAGCCGTACACCAAGTACAGGGTTTGTTGGCTGTTTGTTAACCCCATTTATGTAATATTAGTAGCGTACAGCCACCTACAGCCTTTAAATGTTATTTAAATAATATTGTTACTGTACCTATCTTTCAATATGTAATTAATCTATTTTATAAATAGAAAACAATATTTCAACGCCATCTACATAAAAAGATAGTACACAGTAAAAAAGATGTGCGTTATAAATCACAGATGTCTCTAGTATTTCATTCCGAATTAATCAACAATAGTAAAAATGTGTAAATAAATTTTAACACTTTACAAAAAAATTAGTATTAAATTTAAAAAAAAAAACAATTTAGTTTTACAAAATACTTAAGTTTAAAATAACTATCAGATGGTAGAAATCAAACCTATGCTAGTTAATTATTGTTTGGAGTACTGTTTCGAGGAATACAATTTTCACTTGTTCATAGTTTAAGTTCAAATTATATATTTTTAATTCCTTGAATAAAATCTCAAAACTGATTCAGATTATGATTTTTGTAATATCATTTTTCTCTTTACATAAAGATATACGCTTACAATTTATCAGATTATTTCTTACTGATTATTTAGTTCCGTGTTGCCGTGTTGCTGTCAGCCCGCCACAGTGACCCCATCGTGTCCGCGCCCAGCGTCATCATCAGCACCCTGCCCTCGGGCCCGCCTACTTCAGCCCCCATCGAGCTGCGTGTAACTGCTCTAGATTCGCATCGGATCTCACTATCCTGGGAGCCGGGACCGTTTCCCAACGGACCTATACTCTCCTATGTACTCAGAATTGCCAAAATGGAGCGCAATGGATACACCGCATTAAAGGTATTTTTTAACTGTGTATTTATATCATATATTACATTGCATTATCCTATTTAACAAAGGTCAAATGCCTTCATATAGCAGCTGGGTTCCACCTAGTCATCTTTAACTTGTATTATTTTGCCACAAAAATTACTATATTTAGCATCTTCTACACATAAAAAGATTTTAATTGATACTTTTAAAGTTAGCAAAATTTAATTTAACTAAGAGTCCCATTTTTAAATTTTTTCCTAATTATTCAAGTAAGCTTATATTAAATAACAATTTGAGTTAAGAACTACATTTATTTTTTAAATAATTATTGTTTTTTAAAAATAGATTCTGGTAAAGAAACAACATATGTTTTTAGTTAGTATTGATATCCTGAAGAAGAAAATGGTATTTTTCGAAACCGGTTGATGTATTTAAACTCAATGAGTGGTTAATGAAACAAAGTTAAAAAATAATAATAGTTTAAATCATGTCTTGCAAATCTCAGAGGAACAATTTCTAAGATGTATCTTTTTGGTTATTGTGGAGTAGTGATTGAAATTTGGATAATCAGGATTTTTTCAGTGGAATTAGTATTCGGATTTTTATAATAAGAAATCTGGATTATTTGAATTTGAAATTTAAAAAAATAACAGGTTAATTTCAATCCAATCGCCTATGAAATAAACGCATCCGACAAGTTAACAAACGTCTTGAAGCTCTTCTGCACCTGTGCTTAATACTTTTAAGTCATAGATATAGAGTTATAATTTATTTTCTTATTGTAGTTTTGTAGTGATCGTAATAACATAAAGGATTAAAATTTTTATGAAAAAGATTTATTTTTGTTGATTTTTAAAAGACTTAGTCTAATACAGTTCTTAATAATAAAGAAGATTTCGTATTTCGCAAAATGGTGGTATTATTCATATGGTTGGTTATGCACAGGTTTGAACATTTAAAAAAACCTTTTTATTTTTCTAACATTGTTTTAATCAAAGAAATAAAATCAGAATGTCTTTTACATTATGCCGTACCATACCATAAGATCAAATAATTTTCAAAAATTTGAATTAAATTTGGATATTTGAATTTTGCAATCCATATTTGCAATCCCTACTCTGGAAAGAAGGTGGCCGGTGGGTCACTCCAGACTGTTGGGATAAACAATAATTAAGACTTTGTGAAGACAGATTGGGTTCATTAGTCATCCAGCACTGAATGGCTCTTCCCCTATATGGCTCATGTAGGGGAGCCCTTTGTCGAATCTTTGATTCCATACCCACCTAGGAGAAATTGATGAATATGATAATTATGATGATTAAATACATATTAACAATAATATATATTAAATGTGACGACTACCCTCCCCTTTTGGGGGTGCATGATTTCTATAGCTTCTCTCTGGCTGCCTTCCGAATTTAATGTGATAACAAGTCTCAAGTCAAATTGTACAGGTATGGCTCTGGTACGATGATACCGGAGCCAACTTATGTTATAATGTTATATTAAGATGTTAATAACTGAGTGTAATAATAAAGAAAAGGAAAAAAAGTTAATATGAAGGGGCGCCATAAGAATAAGAAAGCCATAGAAACTAACTGCCAGAACTTAGCTAACTGCTTTAACTTTAAAATATAGTCCAAAAACAAGCTTTAAGATTTTGTAAAATATTGCATGCATTGCTTTGTTCAGTGGAATCGAAACGAGAGTAAACAATCCTCAAAACGATTCCAGGATAGGGTGATGATGATTGTGATGATATATAAAACAGAAAGTAAAACAGCAATCACAGATAATTTTTTTATTTTCCAGGATTTGCCTGCATCGGAGAACATCCTCTTCTACATGTTCCAGAGCTTGTCACCCTCGGTCACCTATAGAGTGGGTGTGGCCATGAGGAATGGAGAAGGAGAAGGTCCTCAGGCTACAGTTATGGTGACCACACCGGAACAGCCTGCAGGTATGTGCAAAAAATTATATTGCAAATCCCAATGGCTAATCAAATAACTATTGGCGCTGAAGTAAAAATATATTTTATGTTTCAGCTGTGGCTAGCCAGCAACCGATACTCATACTGGGGGGGCTACACACCATAGTCCAGCAGCCCGCAGACATCTTGGCTGAACCGGAGATTATCTACAACACCACTAGTGATATTAAAGGTATGCCAATCTCTAATCTAGCAGTGTTGTAGTTCGTTATAATTAACTATGTATAATCCATGCAGAAATAAATTGATGTTTATTATCAACTATTATATAAACAGCACCGGAATCATTGAGAACTCATCCATGATTAATATTCCTTGAATAATGTTACCTCAAAGCTGTGCGACCGTGCAGCTCATGAAATGTTGCCGCACACTACACATAATAATTGGTTGTTACGGTGCAGTTATAGTGTGGAGTGTCTTGTGTGGCGTATGGTAGATGAATTAGAAGGATATAACCACCCATTCACCCACATGTTTATTTGATTATGATCGCAGAGTGTGTGAGTATGTGTAGACAAACTAGAGCAGATTGGAGTTGAGAAAGACTACTTACAGTCGACAGAAATTTATTATTGTACAATAAAGATATGTGCAAGTAGTTAACGGAGGCTGTTCTCGGAGCTTGTGGTTGGCAAGATGACGGCGAGCAAAGTAGATCTTCCAGATGGTTGCGGAAGCATGTTATTGGCACATGTTGACGTCGGTACTGAGCGTGTTTGAGCTGTGACTGTTATGAGCTCTGGCTTTACGCACTGGTAAATGTGAGGTTTTAGAATCATCGGCGGTAATAATGGCTATGTAGGTGACAGACCTCCACAACTCTCTGCATATCATTCTGACAAAATAAATAAATATTAAAAGATGTTTTTAATGAAAACACAATTTTGTTGTGAATTTGCAATTTTAGAACATATTTCTGTGATATTTTTAATAATGTTTATTTATTTATGTTCTGAAATTGCAATTTCACAACAAAAATGTGTTTTAAAATGGATTGATTTAATTTGGCATTTTGGCATCTCCTAACATGTATTATTCAAATGTTTTTGGGATTGGAAATGGAAAATGGAATAATAGATGTATCAATTATAAAAAAAAGTCTACAGAATATAAGTGCCAAAATTAAGTATGAATATTTTAACCCTGGACCGTAATAATTAGCACGTACAGGCAGTAATTTATTTGTATTAATTTGGGTGTAAAACGGGCCTCTCATTAGTCTCAAAAACACGACTGATACTGACCCCAACAGGGAACAATAATATGTATTGGCAGTCATCTGGAGACTGGCTCGTGCGTGCCACTTCTCCCATGCCCGTCTCCCTGATAAGTTCATTAACAAATACTCCTTATCAATATTTTTGTCATCTGTAATTGTGCTCAAGTCTCAATTAACTCGTGGCAGCTGTATGTAGTCTTTATTGTTCCATCTGCTCTGGCCACACCTTTGATATCTTGACAAGTTACAAGTATTGTAACCAAAACCTCAAAGTAGTAACACATAACACAATTTATTCCCAAAAACATGATATATATATATATAAAAAATTGCTACTTGAAAATGTACCTATTACATGTGAAAAACTAGACAACTAAAAATGACTAATTTCTTTGATACAATACTTTACATTGAAAGGATTAAATAATTTGTATTTTTTCATATTTTCTAAATATTTTACGCTTCATATTTTTTCAGGTGTGGGCATAGATGTCAGAAGGGACATTCTTTTTGTCTCCGACTCGAGTGGCTCCATACACAAAAGTTCTCTCTCTAAAATATCAACTTCGACTGCCATTCTAACACCATCTATGATTGCCTACAGTCCCTTAGAAATATCGGTAGATTGGCTAAATGGACACCTCTACATTTTGGGAGAAGTGAGTCACAATGACGACAATACTCCAAGAGGCAACACAAATAATTTTGTTCGCTGGCAAGTGATGAGGTGCGACTACGAAGGGAAGGGACAGCTGGTTGCCTTTGCGGGGTTTTATTCAAAGCCAGTTCACATAGAGGTGGATCCTTATAATGGGTAAATAGTTGTTCTTCAAATAAAATTTGGATTTTTATCCACTCTTGCCACTTTTAGCATTTTGTACTGTTTTCTAGTGATGAGCGAAAATCACAAACTGTGACTCATTCTCTGATATCTTTCAGTCACAATCACCGACAGTGATTAAGTATCTGAAAATATTGCTATTAACTCGCTCAACTGAACAACATTATCAATTAAGGATGATTAAGTCAACACTCTGTTGTATAATGTATCATCACCCTGTTTGCTTGCATATTTAGCCAGAGAGTCCACCATCTTATTACCTGGAACCTCTTGTATAGTAGTATTTATTAGTACTTATAGTAGTATTTATTAGTTCTACTGAGCGCGTACTTCATAAAAAAATATATTATTTGGTATCGATTTTCAGGTACTTGTTCTGGGCTCTTCAAGGAGCCAGTGGTGGTCTGTATCGATTGGACTTGGCCGACATATCAAATGGAGTGAAGCACGACATTACACCTGACCAGATCCTCAAGGATCCTCACCTCGGAGCATTCACTGTAGACCATACTAACTTCAGAATTCTTGTGCCTCATCTCAAAAGGAATACGGTGTTGTCTGTGTCTTTAGATGGGTAAGCCTTTTACACTTCTGTAAAGGATTTTTTTAAATTAAAATTTTATTATTCTCACATCAACAATTCACACTGTTATCAAAATGTACAATCGTCTGAAAAACTCTTAAGAAATTGAAACTATGTTTTGACCATGAAAATATATTTTATATGTATAGCCAATTTTGCCAAAGCTATTGTTGAGAAAATACTTTTTTCATTATTGGCACAGCTGACAATGTTTTTTTTAATAAGTGCGGTGTACAATTTCTCATAATTTTCGCACTTTCCGCTGATAAAATGTCAAACTGTCCGAATAAAACTACAGTTTTATATTATTCTTCATTATATTTTCTTTTTCTGTTATGTTAATTTTATGTTGGCAATGCTGAAACTAAATAGTAAACCGTAAATTGGTTGCATTAAAAAAATTTCAAGTTTTCTACAACATTTTTGCAAACCTTATAAATGTTTGATACTCTTGGTTGTCAAAGTAAAATTTTCAATTTTAACAGATTATTATAATAAATAAAAATTAATTCGTACAATGCATAAAAATTAGTGAAAAATTATTTTAAAAAAAACACATAGTTCACTTTGTTAATTGCCCTATAATCTTTTACGTATCACCCTTGTCCAACTATCAACACCTCTCTCAACGCCCCAAAATATTGAAATTGTCTTTTTTTCATATTCCTAGAATTTTTAATAGTTGAATCCTTCAATTTCTTCGTACTTGGAGAACATTAGTTTGGCATACAATAATCGAATACTGGCCTACCTAACATCAGTAGTGCTGGCTCAAATCCTGACGATGCATGTGGTGCATTCCTTAAATCGATCAAGAATTTCTCCAACTGATCCCCATAATTAGTTGGAAATTTCCCATTTACAATAAAAAATTTTTTTTAATTTTTGCATTGGTCCATCATTACATAGTATGATTATCCTTATCACTATCCCTAATCACATTACATAGTATGATTATCCCTAATTTACAGTTTCCCATATTTTACAACGTTTTGTCTCAGTCTCTAGATGAGTGTAAAATCAGGGTTCTACTAATTGTATAAATATTGTAATTATTTCACTGTGGTTTACTGTATAAATATTGTAGCTATTCCAATTATCCTACTGCGGTTTACTGTATCAAATGTTTAAGCAAATTTTATTTATTTCTAGCCGTGAAACCACTGACTTTAGAATGAATACTCAGAATGCCATGTTCTCCTCAGTTCAGTCATTATCATTCGCCAACGGTTTATTCTATTGGATTAACAATAAAAACGTGCTGACTGAAGAATACCACAAAGGCCAGGACAGCTATTTCCACATCATCTATCCAGTTCTTGTAGGGAGCTTCAATAGTGTGAGTAATAATTTATTTTGTGTTTCACAAACTTGTCAGTAAATAGATATGTTATCCAAAGCAATTAAACCCACTTGACAGAAAAAGAAGTCTAAAAGATCTATCTAAATGTAAGATATTTCTCAGGTCATGGTGGCCTTCCGCTCCTCGCAGCCCATCCCGGTGGCGGCAAATCCCCCCACTGGCCTGCAGAGCGTGATGGGGCAGAGCGAGGCACACATCAGCTGGAGGGCGCCGCACCGCCTGGGCCCGCAGGGAGCGGGCGCCTGGCAGCACTGGACATACACTCTGCACATCACCACTGACAACACTACACTGTACAAGTATGTTCATGTGTGGAAATAAAATACTTGTTTTTTTTATTCTACTCATTTAATTTACTTGAGATGCGTTTCGCCTTGCAAGGACATTATCAATCTTAACAATTTAACTCAACAACTATAATGAGGGTCAGCTATACAATTTTATTTACATGAGGTGAAAAGGGACAACATTATTCATTGGAATTCTGAGGATTTTTATTTCCATTTAAGTAACCATTCAGTTTCAACACTAATGGTATTTCAATGTCATGGGTAGTTTGTAGAAAATGACGACTATATAATTTTACAATCTAAGAAGATAATTTAGCAAGAGAGACAGAAAAAAGTTGTCTTCAAATTTTACAATGACTTTTGACTGATGGTGTATAAAACTATGATGATATGATTAAAAATAATGTATTGTATCTCTTTCTACCTACTACAGCGGAAAAGTAATAGCATAAGTACATATATACAACGACTCGGAAGTTAGTTAAGAAATCAAACATGGGGGGAAACTTTGTAATATATTAAGACCGGACGTAGACGTATAGAAGGGATTGAAGAAAGGGTTGGTTAGACGATTGACACATGATTGATTGTGATTTGTGTTCAATTGTAACAATGATTGATAACTGTGAATCAACAGTTGGAAGTGATAACTCGCTAAACTATGAATAATTACACTTGCTATTAATTGTTACAATTGAACACCGATCACACACATACAGTCACTTCGCCAACATGAAGAGATAATCTGTTGAAATGGTAGTTAAAACTGATGAGTTTAAGTAGAAGATTTATAGATATAAAAATATGTAGTAGAATAAAAAAAGTGCAGCGCCATCTATTTCCTTCAGTGTGTATTTTCCTGCTTAAGTCATTTATATCTATTCTTTCAGAACGGATATTAATGACTCGACAAGTTACACTGCAAAAGACCTGGATGAAAACACAGTATATGTCATTAAGGTTGCTGCTGTTACGTCGTCAGGAACTGGTATGCATTTTTTATTAAATATATGACTAATTTATCCATGAAACTTATTCACTTTTAAGTGTATGGTTTTAGGTAGATTTGGGTATGATTTATGTAATTGTATATACTAGTATATAAGTTGAGAAATTTGTTGCCATTTTAAAACATATAAATATTAAATTTGATTTATAGTCAAATGGCAAAATTTGTCACTTTTTTATTTTACTGTAATTTAAAAAATATATTTCAATGCTATGATGAGTGATCTAAAAAATAAACAAATATCATATGAAGCCGGTTTTATGTTAAAAGTGGTGGAATACACGGTGATTTATGGAAATTCTAATGCGGGCATTAAATGTCAGCGATAAACTTGTTCTTGATTGGCAAAATATGAAGTTGTTAATATCGGAAATGCCAAAAACAAAATGGACTTGTGGTAACATCATATTTTAAATATGTATACCTAATATAATAGAATCATAATATGTAATAAACTATACAAATTAAATGTATCAATTAGAAAGATACACAGATAAAATCAATTTATCAAATAAAATATTTTGTCACCACCAGTCACAAGCTTTTACTTGTCTGGTAAGTATTTATTATTTTTAACTTCAACTTATACTCATGGCATTTTTCTGACATTTCAAAACTCCTAAAAACTTCGACTTATAGTCAGATTTCCTTATACACAATATTTGTTTTTGTAGTTATAAACCAATTGCTATTCCTAAAATATCTTGCTTTTCAATACTCAGGTCCATGGTCTTCAGAATTTGCCTCAAAAACTTTACCCGTACCTCGCAGTGGTATTCCGAGCACCATGCTGTGGTCAGCAAACCAAGGAGTTCTGAGATCAGACATGACCGGCAACAATGTTCGAACATTGATTGACAAATCCCACCTTCACAGAATGTTCATTACCGACATATCCTGGTACAAGGACCAGCTGTACATGGTGTCAAACTCCTCGAACGTTATGTGGTATAATACAACATCCAATGAGAAAGGGTGGTTATCAGACATGGAGAATGTTGGGAGTCTCGCTGTTGATTGGATCGCAAGTAAATTGTATTGGTCGAGCCCTAAACAACAACTCGTAAGTAATTGTTTTATATTAGGTTATTGCAATTATAACCTTCAAATAGAATTAATTATAACTTTATAATAAATAAACTTTATTAATTAGAACATGTACAAGAACAAAATGTCATAAGTGATTTCATGCGCTTTCAAAATGTAAAGCCACCATTGTAGATATGCAAATATCGATTGCTCAAAAGAATCAGACTAATGAAGAAAGGGATGAATGCCTGCTAATAGGTACTATTGTTGTTAGTAAATAAAATTCCATTATAATAAAAGTATTAACGGTTGAGTTGCGTCACAATCAATGGCGTCTTATAATTGTAGAAATATGATATTTATTATTCAAATATATACTGTTCTTTTCCAGATAACTCGTGGTAACTTGCGAGGAGGAAGCCGTGAACCAGTTCCCATAGTGACAGTCGGTAAAGAGTTGAAGGTGGATTCCCTAGAAGGGTTTATTTATTGGAATACGGGGCACGCTATCGAGTGTGCTAGACTCAACGGCGAACACAAATTCACATACTATCCTGCAGAGCTATTTCGAAAACAAGGTATACAACATAAATAAAACTAATTTGGAAGATGTGTGTATGATGATGAAGTTTGAGAAGGTCACAATGTGAGTTGTGATTGCCTCCGATAACTTATCATGGTGTTCAAAGGTTTAAGTTTTCAGCGTGATTTGGAGGTAAAATAATGAAGTAATGTAGTAAATGAGTAAAAGGTACTTAAAGTGGTTATATCACATGGTTTTTATATAAAAGTTACAATTCGATACATGATTTGAAACAAGACTAGGTTGATGCAACATTACAAATGTATTTAAATGTATTAAACTATTTCCACCTCACCATAATAATTTTCAATGAAGTTCAGACGTACAGTAGTACAAGTATCTAATATCTGTCTTAGAAATCCAGGACTAGAGAGAAATAGCACATAATAAAGATCAATGGAGAAAATTTCTTAAGAGGGCCAAAATCCACCAGAAGTTGTAGAGCCAATTTATTCAACTATTAGAAGAATCAGTTGTATATTGTGCTCAATTTTCCATGAACAGAATCAAACATCTAAAACATGTATTTTTGACACTTTTTAGATTCAGGTTATCGGTTATTAGAAACAGGATATCCATAGATTGTGTTTTAACTATATTTTTGAGTGAAATACTAAACCATAATAGTAACATTCGTTCTTTTTAGGTGGTAGTACCTAGTTTAATTTTCCGGCAGTATGTAACTTGTAATTTACCCCCCTAAATCTCAGATTATATTTAGTATTGTCTTAACCATGGACAAATGCACTGAACTACTTTATCTAAAGTTTTCATTGACAATTGCTGTCAATGACTTGTTTAATTTGTTTTTCTTTTAACAATTTGATACGATCTTCTCAAAGATAAATGTGTGTGTTATTGTTTGATAACTCAAACCGTTGTACTGCGTAGAAAATTGAGTTAGCGGAGTATTTACGGACTACTCAACAAAGTAAAATTAGTAATTTTATTAAATGACTTAAATTGTTTTAATATTGTATTTATTTTATGTATGTATGAATTAATAGTTTACTTAAATGTATATGTTAAAAACATTATATAGTTTTCTGATAATAGAATTGTATCTTTCGCAATTAGGTAATTTTTGTGATTCTAACACTGTTAAATCATATATAATCAGGACTGTTACATGTATTTTTTTATCTACATATCTGAATTAGTTTGCTGATTATTTATTTTTAAAAGACACCCTGCACATTCGGCTAATATACAGACAATATGAAAACCATTAGATTGTGAAGATTTGTGTATTTTAAAATTTACAATAAACAAACTATTTATAAATAATAATGTATACTTTTCTAATTGAATGGTTTCAGTGATGGGTTTAACGGTGGACTTGCGAGGAAAGAAACTTTATTGGATTGTTCATGGCTATGAAGGGACGAATTTATACAAGGCTCCGACCGCTGACATGTTGTCTCCAGGAATGGAGGTAACTACACACTAACAAAATATTAAATGTTTGAGTGCTTTCACAGTAAAAAATTTGAACCCAAATAACTAAAATATGTTCTTTTCCTTTAACAAGTATTGTTTATCCACAATAATTAGGTGCATAATTTTAATCATTTGTATTTTGTAGTTCATTTCAATTCCCAGATCAAAACACACTTGTATATTTTCACGGATGAAAGAATTATTTTCCTCCATGTTGTGGACAGCCTTTTTTTTTTTTTTTTTAGTGCGGAGTCCCTGAAAAATGAAGATATTTGTTTATTTAACTTATTATTTCATCTAAATATATTATTTTTAACTTTTCAAACTCTATTGACTAAATAACTTTCAATTCGTGACAATGCAGAAAATTACTGGTGACGGTTCAATTGTTTTTTAAAGTGTCATCGTGTTCGATTGTAAGGATAATTGGTAATTGATTTTCGAGTATTCACTGGTACATCATCGTTAAATCTCACTTACCAATGATCATCACAATCACATAATGGTTTACCATCACTAACAATTACCTTTCACTTTAGCGATTGGTTGCTATCAATTTGGGGGCCCTGGATTACGGCCCCTTTTAATCCTGTGATTAATTCAGCCCTGTTTGTCACCCATAAAAAAAAACTATATGTATATAACCCATCATTTTAGATGTGGGTATCAAATTTTATAAAAATATGTCTCATTCCAGAATACAAAAAAAACATTTTTTTTTATCTTAATTAATTTTTAACTTGAATTAAAAATATTCTTTATATAATTGTTTCTTGTTATTCCACCTAATTTAAAATGACAAGTAATGTAGTAATATATACAACAACTAATTTGTTCTATAGTAATCTTTATCGTATTTTCTTACAAGCAGCAAGTATGAAATATTGTGGAAATTATATCACTGTAAGTTCATATGTACATAATATTAATGTGCTTTTTTGTATGTAATTATATTTAAATTGGTTAGTTTGTTGATTGGCTAATCATTAGCTCTAAATATGTACCCGGTAGTGTATTAACTATCTTATATAGAAGATAGAATCGGTCTGTAGTGTTTTATGTCTTTGTATCCACAATCTACCACCTATCTAAATAAAATTTCCATAAGTTAAAAATTTTAAATACAAAGATACTATAAATAGTTTATAATATAATAAAATTATCCAATGTTAGTATTATTATCATCATCTGTGTCATCATTAAAATAATTCTCGCCACTTGAGACCTTCCCTGCAACAACACTGTATATCGGTGTTTACAAATATTACTAGATAGACGGAGTGTCGGCCATCATGGAGGACATACAGTTGTAAGTAGGATCATTTAGAAATTGTGTATAGTTTCATTTATTTCAAATGATTGTTTAATATACCATTCGATGCAAGATATTCAACACATAATATGCGTCTCATATGCATTCATAACTTGGATCTGCCCCAAAACGATATACAGTGTTGTTGCAAGGGTGGTTTCTCATTTGTACATCGGTCACACTTTTAGTAAAGGCCTGCGAACGAAAGTCTTGCGCTTGCATATTTCAAATAAAATAATTTTATAATTGTCACTTGACTGGATATATAAAAATATTTATCTCTAAACGTTTCATTCTTTCAAATGAATTAATTGAGCTATGCGTATCCAACCTAGGTAGGAACCCGCTTACCATTTGTTTAGTACTAATTTAATTCGATACCAGAAGATAGGTGCCTTACCAATGTCAATTCTATATTGTATGAGTAATCAAAGCCTTCTTGCACACTTTATATTTATTAAATGACATTTGATCTTATTTGAGTATTGCTCCAGTTGTCAGGATCCCTCGTCACGGCTCTGTCGGGAATGACCATCACTGGGCCGCTATGCTACTTCAGTGACCGCTTAATCTGGCTCCAGGACAACTCGCACGCTGTCATCTCCGATCTGATTGGACAAAACAGAGCTAATTTGAATGCAGTCACCACGACCCACGTCAATATGATCGCGGTCATCGATCCTGACATGCAAATGAACCCTGGTAATTATAAATATGTCGTTTTAATAAAGGTTATACGAGGTTTGATCAAAAAGAAATGATAATTTTTGTTTATTAAAATAAGTATTTATTTATTGATCAACTTCGATTTTCAGTAGTTCCCATCAGATATAATGCACTTATATCACCATTTTTTCCATTGTTCAAAACACCTCACGAACTCGGTTTTTTAAATGGTGTTCAGCGGCTCCTGTGATTTTTGTTTTATCTCATTTATGGTGTCAAAATGTTGTCCTTTTAATGTTCTTTTGATCTTCCGAAAGAGAAAGAAATCACAGGGAGCTAACTCAGGTGAATACGAAAATGAACGAATAAGCAGTGAACAATTTTGGAATAAATTTGGCTGCCACTCTGGCTGGGCATGACCCGAACGAGATATTAACTTCTACAAGCTCTCCAACAGTAATTTGTTGATTTAAAAGAAGAATTTCCTTGATTTTTGCAAGGTTTTCATTGTTGTTTGATGTGCTTGGTCATCCAGACCTGGCATCGTCTTCCATGTCTTCATGGCCCTTTATAAAAGGATTGTACCACTCATAAATTCTTCTTTCCGATATAGACTCTTCACTGAAGGTCGTCTGCAACATTTTCACCACTGCACTGCGCTTAATATTACTTTTAAAGCTAAATTTAATACATATTCTTTGATCGGTCATTTTTAAAAAAAACAAAAAATCTAATAGCATCACAAAAGTGTGGTGTCAGTCGATTGGCTGTCAATCAGAAACTATGCATTGAATAAGATCGAAACTTGACGTGTACGTCGCTCACATAGTCACCAATGTGAGAAAAAAAACAAAAACTCGCTCGGTAACATACTGCCCGCGAAATTCAGGATTTGTCATTTATTTTGATCAAACCTCGTATATTTAAAAAAAGAAAGATATTATTTACATTAGTATTTAAAAAAAAGAAATTTCTTATTACCTATAACCTATTCCATTGATATAACAAGTGGATATGAAATAACGAGCCCACATGTATTAACTTGTAATGATTATTCTCTATTTCAGTGGTTCCCAACTTTTTAGGTGTCACGGCACACTATTCAAATTTTAAAATTTTCTTAATAAAATAAAATTAATTAAATAGAAATTTCAATTCCTTCCAATAAAGGTTTTTCAAATAGCATAATATATAATAGAAAAAAAATTAGAAGAAAATTGCATATCGACAGGTATGTTCCATACCAATTAATAATGTTATTAGTTTATTTTAAAAGTAAAGAAAAGATATTTTAAGTAGAGCAATATAAAGTACTCAGTAGTCACATGAATTTTATTGTTCATAATAATATTTCGCAACACAATTACCCATTGCTCGCAGTGGGTAATTGTGTTGCGGGTGCAGGCATTGTGAGCCTGTGAAATGATGGTTAAATTGTTATTTAAACCGTTATTGTAACAATGATTACTAACTGATTATTTGTAATTCTTCGAGCAATGACTGGTACACTAGAAAGAAAACCTCCAACAGTTAAATATTAGTTATCAATCATCACAGTTTACTATCACTAGTGCCTGGCACATCTGTTGGGAACCACTGCATTAAATGTAAAAAGTTTTTGAAAAATCATTATTTTTGTGATTTACTAAAATTTTTAAATAACATAGCTCTTTAACCATCATCAGCAGCATTACAATCCATCTGGTAGTCTTGGCTGCCTATAGGACCTCTAAGTACAAAAGGTCACTCACTGCACAGTCCATATGTATAAAAAATCTTTATAAATAAGAAATATTTTATTACGACTTAAGTGTTAATATTTTTAAATCAGCATTGCACTCGTGTTGAATTTTTAAATATAGATTCAAACTATCTTTGTGAAACATAATAATTAAAATTTTTGATTATAAAATTTTTCCAGTAAATCAAGAAGTAATAAATGTGATACCTGAGTCTGTGGAACCGACCTCCATAGAAATACACGGCGACTGGGATGCCTTTAACATTACATGGGATCCCGTCACAAGAGTGAACTACGGACAGGTCTTTTACGAAATCAAGATTGAATACAGTCACAAGATCCACAAGGAAGTGAGTATGCTAGGCGATCAATTTTTTTTTACCATTAAAATCTGGTTGTGTGTTCAGCAGTAAATTTTTACTATAGTAACTTTTTACGTAAAAAACGTTTGCAGGCTGTTTGTACGTCAACGATATTCTCGCCTAATAATGTGGCAAGGCGAATTATGAATTTTGCCAAAATTGATTTATTTTAAGTATTCACCATTGGCAATGCATATAATTTTGTGCTTTATTTACTTCTGCGTTCAAATTCTGTCACTTTGCTGGCGAAAAATCTTTGTGTAATATAAATTAAAAACTGTGATCATAATCAGACAAACTCTCATCATTAAAATAGCGGGATATTGAATGATCCACTGTCGCATACTGCGATTTTTACAGTATCAATGTGACAGATGACTTTTGAAACAGCTACTTTGAAGAGTCTGCCATTTTTAACCAACGATTCACAGTTTTTACCATCCGATGTTGAATGGTATAATTAGTTTCCTACAGAATATACTTTTGATGAGTGAATATTTTTACCAACGATCGAACAACCCGTTTTTGAAAAGAATTTTACTGGAGTAATATTTTACTATATTAAAAATTTACCACTGATCAAACAGCTGGGCCTAAGTGTCTTAAGAGAAATTTTATGGGTAACCAAATGGAAGTCTGACAGACATTATTTCTAAATTTATTTACTTTAGATGCATCTATATTCATCCATCTATCTATTTCATATTATATCAAGTCTAGACATAGAACTTTACGCCATATCTATGCGTAGTTTGATTTCTACATAGGTATACCTTCAGTAAAAATAATTACATTTTCAAACAACTGATTACCTTTTTAGGTAAATTATAACTTATTTAGATATAATGAATCTAGATCAATTTATTAAACAATTCAATCTAATGTTTAAATATTAACTGTTAAATATATTTTGGGGCAAAATTAGTAAATACGATTAGAAAATATTTGCCAGGGCGAATACCTTCCGTATATGGAGTATTTGACTGGAGCATACGGCCGAGGCGATTTCCAGTAGAGTTCTAATAATGAACTAATTTAAAATTGCTATTTTCTAAGTAAAAAATTCACATCCTTTGCAGTATACAACGACAGAGGCAATAGTGAGCTATGGAGGGGGCGAGGTACCTCCCTACAGTGCGGTGGAGATGTCGGTGCGTGCATATACGTACTGGGGAGCGGCGGCTGCCACCCGTGCTGCGCTACACTCTCCGCAGGCCCCTCCTACTCCACCTACTCGGCCAAGGCTGTTTGTTTTGCATCATTCACAGATAGTCAGGTATATGCACATGTTTTGAATATTATGAGGGCAAGTCAAAAATTATCTACATTTTTCAATTTATTTATGCAGACAGCCAAGCTCGTTGTGGATGATTTGGTGAGCAGAATCATGACTGATGTTCAAAGAAGATATTACCTCACTGATGGTAACTAGCCTATTCACTAGAGTCATCTGACGAGCTTGCTGAATCTTGTCATCTGTAGTGGAGGTTGACGGATATCCTGCTCCCTCTTCATGCATCACACCCGTCTGACCACTTTTAAACTTCTCGGTTCACAAAAAAACACTTTTATGTGATAAAGCACTGTCTCTGTTTCGTGATAAAAGTCTATGATGAATTTCAGTCCGTTTCACACTCTCCGGCCAGAGAACTCGAATCACTGCTCGTTGTTCCTCCTTGGTGCAAACTGCTAGCGAAGCGGACACCTTTACACTGCAATAGCCGGAAGGCAAATGACACAATCAGCATCAAATTTCGCATACCAATTTTAAGTACGCATGTGCAGAAGGCAGTATGATAACCTTGAGAGTGTGTTATGGTGAAAGTATAGATAATTTTTGACTCACGGTCATATAACTTCAACTATTTTATCATCCACGACCATTAAGTAAATAAAAAAAAAAATGATTCTACGATAATTCAAATTGTAAGTCTGAACACTCAAGTGTGTGTATGACATTTGTTAATCCTCTTTTGCGTTTCCCAGTACCAGTGACAAAGGGGTCATAGTCAACATAGTGTTCCGTTGGGAGCGGCCGCTTCATGCAAATGGAGTGGTGCGCGGCTACCTCGTGCACTGCTGGCACCGAGGAGGCGGGGCCCCCTCACTCACCACCCTTCCCGCGCAGCAATACCAGTATACTGCGAGGGGAGTGCCATCCAACACCACCTATTACTGTCAGGTAAAGAAGAAGAATCACATTTTTTGTTAACTAAAGTATAATAATGCTCTGTGCCCCCCCCCAATAAGATACGTCCATACCTTGTTACTCAACGCTCTCATATTACTTATTACCACACTAATATCAACGTTATACACTCAGTTTGCGTTACGTGAGCGTGTTAGCTTGATATATGTTACTGTTGAGTTAATTTTAATCCTAATATGGCGGCTCCCAATGCTAAAGTAGCAAATAATAGCATAATAATTAAATAAATTTTGATTTAACAATCTTATTTTTTTAAAATTTTTTAATAAATTGGTTTGTTAATCGACAACATTTTGTGGAACTATTACAGTCGATTATCAGGGTATGACTGTATAAAGTCACAAATGATCTTATCTGACCACTAATTAATAAATGGAGAAATAGAGATTTAATCAGCAAAACACATTTCAGGTCCAAGCGTACACGGATGCCGGTGATGGTCCCAAAACCCACATCATTTCTGCTTTAACAAACGTTGAATCTCCGATCCCCAAGTTGGCCATATCATTCTTTGACTCCATAAAGGTAGTCGACCTTGACCTGGGGGCGGGTTACAGTTATACAGTCTCCAGGAGTCCGGGAAAACCTGAGGACTTTGCGGTCGCTCTTCAGGAAGGACTGATCTATTGGATGAATCAAGAACAAGAGATATACATGTCAAGAATGGATGAAACCGGTCATACCAAGGTTGTTCATTCTTTTTTCATATTTTTTAGTTTCTCTTATAATTTGTACATAAAAATAATAACATTACGCTACCAGAGTTTGCAAATTCTAGGTAATATCTTAACCAAACCCGACATACTATTTTCTTTATAATAAAAGAGAAAATTAACCCAAGACCATGTAGAATAATATTATTTTAATTGATTTCTATAATATAATGATTTTTTAATATTTTATAATAATTTATCTTCAGATTTTGTCAATCAACGGAACAGCATTAAGTTTGACAGTCGACTGGGTTGCTAGGATGCTGTATTGGTCCCAGATAGAGAATTCTCCCGATCAATATGAATGCATGCTATATCGAATGGACCTGAATGCATACAGCAAAGAAGGGTTAGTCAAACTAGAAAAGATATTACAGAGGAATTTACATGTCAAGAGATTGCAAGTATCTCCTGTTACAAGGTGAGTGTTCAGTTTCTAAGGTGTTAAGATCTCAAATTCAAATTAAACAAATTTAAGCTAAGAATGAGCAATTTAAATTCTATTAATTGAGTAATCACCCCAGCGAGCACTATTTTTATTAAATGTTAATTTGGCGGTCATTGGAACTGATGGCGTGGCGCATTCAATAGAAAAACTTCTGATCTTGGGTGATGGGAAATATCTTTTTCAAATAAAGGTGAATTTAATACAAGGTAAAAGTGATAGTAAAAATGATACAAAATTTTCTAACAAATTTTACTGGGGAGTCTGAAAAAATATTCTGTGTTAAAATTTCAGATCTTTATATTGGATCGAAATGAATCACCACGGTCTTGGTAAACTGATGACCTCTGACATTGATGGCTCTAACATCAGACCATTTTTCAATGGCCTGCAAGTGGGTAAAAACAATTCCATTGACCCCGGTCAAGCGGGCAAACCCTGCAACTGTCCGGAGAACCCGGCTGTCGGTTTGGGCTTTACTGTCGATCTGACTGATCTGGAGAGCAGAAAAATCTACTGGGTGGACGCTTGGCTTAAACATATTACCTCGTCTGATTTGAATGGATGCTATTGTAAAGTTGTTGTGAATGCGACTAGATTTAATGATCATGGTATGTCATAATTCTTTCATTACTTAAATCTGTCATTTCCCATTTTAAATTGAATCCGATTATTCAGAACGTAGTTTTTCGTTAATTAAAACAAATTTGAAAGATGTACAGAGATAGATAGATAGATAGCTGGGACAACAGGAAAAATAAATGTTGTATTAAAAAAGTAACATTAAAGATCAAATTTGATGGGATATAAGGTTGCTAGTAATAATAGTAGTCGCTAATGACGCTCTTGATTCGTTGTTAAACTCCCATGGTCATAATAATAATTAGACATGAAGCTCCCATAAATAAAGCACGACTCACAAACTTTGTCAATCTGTGTGAATGACAAAGTTTTCACTTTATTCCATCGAGTTCTTCAAATTATAATAGGCAACTATGAAAATAAAATAAAAATTGGTGTCTGGGTTTTACAATTTTTTTTTGCTAACGTTTTCTCTAATGAAATACATTTATTTACAGCTCTCCCTCCGAGTTCCATTACAGTGGACAGTAAATATATCTATTGGACAAACTCATCACAAAAGCAAATGTACTCGGTTGAAAAAAATGCTGAAAGATTAAATCAAATTCATCACATAAATATCACCAATGGGCAGAAAATTGTCGCACTGGGTAGCAAGATACAGCCTTACCCTCCAAAAAACTGTCTATATCCGAAACAGATGCCGCTCGCTCAAGTCAGCTTACTAAACAGCTCTTCGAGCAGTTTGACACTGGATATGCCAAAAGTGCTAAAGCATGAATTTTGCGATATTTTCAGTATGGCGACTCCATATTATACCGTTTACTATCAGCCCTATTCAGAAGATGAGAGTTTGAAGTGTGAGGAGGCGGCTTGCACCACTATTCGAACATTTGAAACGAAGTTGCACCTGGCAGGATTGAAACCATTTTCGAAATATGTTTTCTCAGTCCAGATTAATAATTATTACAGAGATTTGATTGATGCCAAACCGATTGTGGGACCGCCTGTCGTTTTCAGGACTTCAGCTGGAGGTACACAAAAGTTTTTTTAATAATTAAGACGTAACCAGGGTAACTCTATTTAACTGACCGAAAATATCCAAAATACTTGATCAAAAAGTATATAGTATACCTTATGATACTACATCGAACTTCTAAATTCTCTTACAATCTCCCCTTTGCTTGAACTACATTGGCTTCATTTTTCTGAAAGAGTAGAATTTAATTTGTACAGATTGATGTACAAGGCGATACATAACATGTTGCCTCTGCATCTTCAAGAGTTCTGCATCCCAGGCAACTTGTCAACCTGATCAGCCGTTGCCAGAAGTTTTGTGAACAGGCATTTGCGGTGGCAGGCCCAAAAGTGTAAAACAATGCATCAGTCTTTATTAAGAGACTAAAAATGCACCTTTTCAAAACATTATTTCCATAAGTTCAAAATAACAAATTTTAATTTTAAATACAATGATCGTGTAAGACAAGACAGTTTATGTGTAAGCACTTAGGGCTTTCCCTTTTATACATAAGGCGCCACTTTTAATAATAATTTAACTTTTTACATTTTTTTTGAAAATGAGGGTTTTTATTATTCATTTATATCATAAGTTATACACTAGATTTGATTTTTTTTAAACTATTACTTAGATTGGACCTTTACACTAATTTAAAACCAATAAACTGAATATTATTTGCCATAATTAGACAATACAAGCATTATAAGAAAGACCGCGACCATCAAATTCATTTTCTGTGTGCAATATGGAAAATTCTTTCATAAACGAAATATATTTTCTTATAGTCATGAAGCCAAGATTATGGAGACAAATCGGAACAGACAAATTTAAAAAATGTTAAAAATTAATAGTTATAAACCGTTAAGTTTGCAGGACATTTATCAATTTTCCACATTTTTAAAATACTTCGTTTTTTAAATAATATATTGTATTTACTTACATGCCTTGAGGCTTCAGCTACTATTTGAAATCAAGTTTTTTTACTTTATTCAGCCGGTCCCGAGCGGTCTGATGTTAAATTCGCGCTTTTGCAATTTTCATTTGAAAATTCCAAAAATGTATGTTTTCACGCATATTTTAGCCACAATATAAATTAATATTGAACTGATTTACAACATTAGTTGTAAATTCAAATATAATTTAAAACATATTTATAGACGTGAATTAGGTACTTTAATAAATTATTTAATTTTCGATGGATTAATTCAAATGACAATACATATTTTATTTCATTCCATAATATTTAATACAATTAAACTTGGATAAGACTCTAGACACAAGTTATTTTTGACACTTGTCTCGAATTCGAGAAAATCAACAATTTTATTGTCATCTCTTTTTATAATAACTTTCCTCTCTAGTAAGATTTACATAATAAATAATGTCCTTTAGTATTTAGGTGACATTTAGAAGTTTAAACTATTAATCCCGGCTTGAAAGAGTATATAATTCGCATAGAATTTTTCGAATTTTCAAACTGGAAAAATTAAAGTACATTCTTAATCCTAATTAAATGTTATGGAGTGTATGCATGTCAGACTACTACTTAATATAATTTTTATACATATTTACTAGTTAGGCAAACTTTCCGCTAAGATTTGAATGGACATGAGACATTTTGCAATAATTATTATACTTGATGCTCGTTTCCGGTAAGGTGTATCACATATTACTACTTTTTTGCAAATATTTATCTTTGGTCAAACCAAGTAAAAAGTCTATTTATTATTTCGCAATAAACTCTTATCAAAGCTTTTGGTACGCAGTTGCTAACATGAAATGATTTGACAATTTGTAGTTTCATGTTGCAGCCCCAGCATCAGCCCGCAACGTGAGAGCACAAGTGTTATCTCCGCATCACGCCAAGGTGGAGTGGCTCGCTCCGCTTCCCTCCACGGGGGTCGCCACGGACCTGGACATCTGGCATGAGATACACTGGAGAACCGAAGGCAGCTTTACACCTAACCATAGAGTCAAAGGTCTGTCTAATTATAAGTCTTGCCAATGTACTGAAATACACATTCCGCTGCACAACGAGATTGCATATTAACATAAGCAGTGTATGAACAAATTTACTCGCTTGACAGATGATAAATTATAACCTATGAATTTAATCTATGCAAACACCGAAATATGGAATCATAAGTTGGAGAACACCAAGAACACAAAATGTTTAGTGTGTCAAGTAAAACAAATATGTAGAAATGTTATTTTACAGTTTTCAGTAAGGATTAGTCCCTTTCGAAAACAGCAGACTTTGTTTGAAAAATGCAGAAAATTCGCAGATGTCAAGATGTCCAACATAGATTCAGTAAAAACAATTTAGTTCAGTACAATTATTATAAGGATTGAAAAAATAAAATGCGCTCCCTGAATGGGAAATTGAGATAAAACAAGAACAGAGAGATTTTGAGTTTCGTTCAGCACAATCGAGACTTATAGTTAATAATAATATTAATAATGTGTTTATTTCAGCGTGATCAGGTTTTTTTCTTAACCCGATTTGCCATAAAGGTAATACATATTATATAATACATTAACGTTACAAAATAAATATAATGTTATGAAAAAGAAAATCAAGGAAAATATTAATAAATAAAAAGTTCACACGTATATATAAATATAAACAAAATACCAATACTGCATACATAAATACTTCAGTCACTGTAAGCGTCGTATTCTCTTGTCTTGTTCTTTGCCATTCTCTGGTCAGGGAATCGGCTTTCCATGAGAGTGCCGCTTGCACTAGATAGTTGGTGCTGAGCTCCAACTGCAGCTTTACGCCCGCAACTCGATGTCTCGGAAGCGGAACGAATCCATATACACGTTTTGCTCGCGCAGTTCCGTCCATAATTTGTCATATCTGACACGGTTAAAGACTGCTCAAATCTAGAAAGCACGCGTATATCATCGTTCTTCGACTTTTAAAATAGTCCACAATTTGTATTACAACAAAGATCGCATTGTCAGTAGATAGATTCTTTTTGAATCCCATTTGGTTGTCTCTAGTGTTCATGTTTATAGAAATCTGGTCCATAATGATTCTTTCAAAAAGTCTTGCCATTATAGTGGCTAGCGATATCAGCCTATGGTTTTTGGGAGACGATATATCCAGTTGTTTCGACTTTAATATTAGTATAATAATAGTTTTCGTCATATTCCCAGGTATGTAAAGATGCTTGATCATGTTACTGAACAGAGTCCCCAGGAGCGGGATAGATGCTCTCCTGCATTTCTTACATGCTCAATGCTGAGAGAATCGTGATTTGCCGGTTTTTGTAGCTTTAATTGCACGAGTAATCATTTTACTTGTGACTATGGATATGGCGTCTTTGGTTAACGTTCAGCTGCGTGCATAGGAGAATCTTGACCATTGACTTTAGAAAATTCTTATCGGAATATTTTTGAAATTTCATGTTTGTCCAATATTCCATTAATATGACTAGATGCCCGATGTTTTGGATTGGTTATTTTTGTTGTATTGTTCCAGAACTTTTTAAAGTCTTTGCTTTGAAATTGTGAGGCAATTTTATCTATTTGTAGCTGGATGGCATTTTGTCAAGTTTTTGTGTTTCAGTCTCTTTTTAAATATCGCTTTAAGATTCTCTCTTTCTTCGGCGATAGGACCGTTACGGGGTTTACCACTCCGAATCCACTTCTTTAGTGCCTCTCTGGACGCTTCATAACTATAAGCTACGTGATCATTCTATCTACAAATACTATGTGTGCGGTTACTGATACGACTGTCGCTAAAGTTGATTTTTGCTGCCGTCTGCAATGTTGTGGTAATTGATCAATGCGGTAATCTTCTGTATGTAATTTATGATCAGGGTTGTCACAACTGTTTTCATTGCTATGGTCCAATGTTTCAAGTTTAATATTCTTCAGTAGAACTTCCACTGTCACGAAATAGTTTTCTACTTGGGATTGAGTTTTCGGGTTCCATCTAAATGCATTGGGCCGAGAAGGTAAACAGTGTGGAATCTGCGCAACACACAATGCATTACCTATCTCGATAGTCACTGACATTGGTGTGTGGTCCGTCCAGTCAATATCATTATCTATGAACATGTTCAGAGGTCAGTGTAAGGAGAGGGAGTCAGCAGTATATTTTGCTGTTCGAATGTATAATCTTTATGTTTACTGCATCCATCCCTTCTATGTTATTTGTCTATGTTTATCAAGTATATGTGTTTTTACCTATTTGTCTATGATTAATATGTTACTTTGGATAAGATTATGCTTATTTTACCTAATAAATAGTCTTTCAAATACGCTAAAGCAGCTGAAAGCCAGTAAATAAATAAATAATGTAACTATGTCTCATAACAGTAAAAAATCCACTGGCAAATCTTGGTTATAATTAAAGCCACTGTTGCATACAGCCACAAGAAAACAAGGGTGGTTCGTCGATCTCCGCTTCTTTCAACTGGCAATGATGATGATGGCAATGAAGAAATTAAACATAGAAATAAGTTCTTTCTAGGGACACTGCGAAGACAGAGTCAAGAATGCGTTCCCGCCAGCTGTGTACTGTATTTATTGCAGAAACAAACAATACATTCAATACATTCAATTCATTCTAATATTTTCCATCATTTCAGCGAGCGGGCAGCAACAGATGCCAGCGAGACATATTTCATCAAAAAATGATAATCTTTGTTTGCCGAAATCCATCTCACGTCTTTCAGGGTGCCCCGCCAATGATTCACCGCAAATATATATTTTAATAACTGCCTTGTGTTCTTACAATATCAATTAATTGGCGTCACTACGGCGACCTTTCAATCCTGTGCAATTCACCCACACTTTGCTTTGTTGAGAGGAACTGGCACTCCCATAACAGTTCCGGATAGTGGTGGGTTCCTTTCAGCTGCACAAGAAGATGTATTTATTTAACTGAATTATCAGCTCTTAGCCATGTTCGTGCCATTCTTCCTAACTAATTGACATATTTTTATTATTCTTTGCAGAACATACATTTATTGCCAAAACAAAGTCGCCATCTAATCAAAGTACTACACAAGCTGACCTGTTAAAATTGATGCCCTCGCAAAGTTATTCCGTTTGGGTGAGGACATGCTCATTTAACAGTGATGTTTTCACCGACAGTGAAACAGTTTCTATTGAAACTTATCCGGAGCCTAATGATATACAGGTGACATTTGTCGGAACACGTATGATGCATGTTTCGTGGATGCCATACAAAAAAATTCAAACTACAGAGTAAGTACTATATATTTTTTAAAGGGAATTTTAAGACTGGGTTATATGAAACTGAAACAGGCCCAAAAAATTTTGTTGTGAATGTAAAATCCGGATTTCACTATAATTAAGTTAATAAAAAATACTACAGTAAGTTATTACATAGATAGGAATGTGAATTTATGCTGTTATATTCATAATAAAATTGGACAAATTGACATAATGAAAGAATTTTGCTTTCCAATAAAATTCCTATTTTGTTTCCATTGATGCCTGGAATTCATTTATGAGAGAGACTCTCTGCTCTTTCACGTCTGCTCATTTATGAGATAGTTTCTGCTCTTTCACGCTCGCTCCTACCCATAGATTCCTGACATTTTCTCCCTGCTGGTACACCGCGGCATGTTGCTAGTCGAGCCTTAATGTTAATTTTCTCATATGACTCATGCACCAGGTAGGGATTGCCTGGATTAAAAGAAAAACGCAAAGGAATCTAGGATAATAGCTAAAGAAAAATAGAAGTTAAAGCTTGAGTGTATAAGTGAATAAACGCATATGTGAAAATTACTATTAGGTCTCGACTAGCAACACGCTGCGGGGATGCCAGCAGGGAGAAAATATGACGCAAGTAGGGAATCTATGGGTAGGCCAGCAGGGAGAAAATATGACGCAAGTAGAGAATCTATGGGTAGGAGTGGACGTGAAATAGCTGGCTGTTTCTCATAAACGGATTCCAGGCATTAATACGGAACACAAAATTTGATAGCTTCCAAATATTTTGTGTAAATTATTTCAGACACCACATTGAGTATGCAGAAAAGGGTTCGGATAGTTGGAAGACTATCGAAGATGAAGGATCGAAGAAATCCGATGGCTCTATCAACTACGTAGTCCAAAAGTTACTTCCCAAAACTAAGTACATGTTCCGTATCAAAATTGTTTACGTGAACAATA
The DNA here is from genome assembly GCA_022840565.1 of Eubasilissa regina. NCBI lineage: Eukaryota > Metazoa > Arthropoda > Insecta > Trichoptera > Phryganeidae > Eubasilissa > Eubasilissa regina. The sequence continues at coordinate 27,443,422 of JAINEB010000025.1, forward strand.
CAACTCCTTACATTTGGCCCATAGATACATCTTTCATTTTTGAGACTTTAGGTAAATTTAATTATTACATTTTATTTGATCATCATTACTATCTACATATTTGAATTGATATTAAATAAAATATTTGTCATACAGGTGATCGTCCATCAGCCCCTGGTAAACCTGTAGTTCAGCATCTATCAGGGTCTGTTTACCAACTCCAGTGGTCTATGTCAGCACCTCACGGTAGTGCTGTCATACTCTACAGACTCAACGGATGCGCTAAACCTTCAGAAGGTGAACGAATTCGAACGCATAGAGATGTACAAGGCGTTTTAGATATGTACGCTAGTCAAGCATTGAATTCAACTGAACAAACTATTGTAACTAATCATATGTGGATGACGCCTGAATCATTTACTAAGGAATTATTACCGAAAAATCACTCACTTACGGAAAATAAGTCAACTTTCAGTAAAAACAGTGACACAATTGAAGCTTTAGATGGTTTTGATAATTTAGCGAATCAGATAGCTTTTGGTGAAATATTCACATTTAAAGGGGATAAAGAAAGAAATCGTAGAAAAGCTAATTTCTCAGAGCCACAAGCCGATTTGCCACATTTCAGTGTAGAAGATAATGCTGATTCTATGCTTATCGAAGTAACAGACGAACTGTTCGAAGAAGGATGTAAGATGCTCTACAACGGCACAGGTATATTTTAAAAACTCGTTAAAAGCGTCTTAAGATTTATATAATTAGGTTTGTTTTGAAAATAATGGCAGATTTAAACTTTTAAATTCAATTTACATAACTTTACAGTAAATAAACATTTCTAATCAAAGTAAGAGTCGCTTGATTTTATACATTTTTGCCAATTATTGGTTATTTAGGCGCATAGAATACAATTCAAATGGCTAGTGGGTCCTCTTTAGTTAATCAGTGCTGATTTGATTGTTTGTCGCATGCTTTCTTCCACTAAAACTTTCAATTTGTTGTTTTCAAATCTCTTCATATTTAAAAATTAATTTTTCTGAAGGATTAAAGTAATGCAAATTCAATGTCTGTCTGTTATAATATTAAAATCTACCATTATTTTTGGAACAACCTAATATTTAGTGGAATTAAATTGTGATGTTTATAAGTATTTGTATTTGTGAAAATAAGTATTTAAATGTATCAGTTTCAATCTGGGCTGTGATAAATATTTGTTTATTAAAAATGAAGTAAACATTTCAGATAACTACTGGATAATAGCAGACTTGAAGCTCAGTGAACGATACACCTTCTTTGTTGAAGCATTAAACTCCTACGGCTGGAGTGGCTTCTCTGAACGCAGTGAAGAATTTGACTTCTCAGAAGCTGAGATGATGATAGTCCAACAAGATTACTTAGGAGTCATTCTGGGAATAGGCATTTCCATAATAGGAGCCCTCGCATTTGGGATTGGAGTTTGTGTTTATCGTAAGTGTGGCCATTACTTTAGTAAGCTCGAAAAAATAACAAATGATTGTGTTATTTTTGTAGCTGTTATTTATTAATGTGATCACTCTGCTTTCTCCCTCAATAGGATTATAACGTAAAAATTAATTATAACGCTATTCATTTTATTTTATTTTTTTGCAGTGATTAAAAGGCGTGATAAAAAATTACTGGGTCATTCTATTACTCTGCCGTCCGCACTGAGGGGCCCTGACATGGAGCTTGCCACCCTGCGAGAGCTGCCTCGGTCTCGCGGCGGCGGCGGAATGTTTCAGCAGTCCGTACTGTATGGCAGGGGACTCGGAGGCATGTGCGGAGCGGAAGGCGATATGGGAGCCCTTACACACATCCGGAGGGACCAGATCAAGTTGTCCAAGTTCCTGGGATCGGGTGCTTTTGGAGAAGTGTTCGAGGGCAAGTCATCTGAAACCAGGGTCGCCATCAAGGTATAGATTTTTTTGTGTTTACTTTACCGTATGCTAATTTTTTCCAAAATAGAAGACTGAAATGTGATTTTGAAAGATGAGGGGGTGCTAGAAATGCTTCAGTGTTGTGTTCTTTTATTATAAATAAGATGCGTAGGTACTTTTCCCTCCCTTTTTATACAATTGGTAGCCATGTTTCAGTTTTACTTGTTCGTCCCACCAGGCAGGCGGAATCCATTTGGCATTGGTTTCGTCATTTAATCACACAATAGAAATCTTGTGAATAGATTTTATGTGCGTTATTTTCAAAATAGAGTTGAATTGTGATTCCGTCACTTGCCTAGTGCAATCTGAGGCCCGCGGTGTATCGGAGTCCCGCAAAAATGGTTCTTTTAAACCCAAGTGCCAATTTGAGACACGCGGTCAGACCATGACATCGATTGAAACACCCTAGAAGAGCTATTACAATGGAAATGATCACACAGGTTCACTCTAGTGACTCGTCCTCGCACTTTCCCCTCCCACAATATCCAAAAGATGTCGCACCAAAACAGTGGACAGAATGATTTGCGATTCCGATGTTTCTAGTTTTTCGCAAAATACTAGTAGACGAACAACAGAAGTGTCTTCCATTAGCTAGGAGAAGGCAGTTTTTCAGGTCTCGGCTGCCGCAACAGAATTGGATGATCCATGGAATCTGGGACTGTCGGCTAGTAGGCTCAAATCCATCAAACGCTTACCGCGTGTAATTCGGCAAAATGACCAGACATTTACTATGTCAAGGTTATAAAGAATTACGTCGCGTAACCCAGCTTTGGTGATTTGGAAATGAATAGTGAAAAAGTGCTTGAAGCCGTCGCGCGTGTTGCTCAAGGAGTAGGAGAGCCTACAAAGTAGTCTCAGTATGCTCATCAACTTGGCCTTCTACGACTTGGAGATGCTCGCTTCGAATAATCTAGTTTTTAAGATTGAGAGATCATCTTCAGGGGCAAAGCAACTTTATTTGCAGTTCTGACAACTTATAGATAGTTTGTGGCAAGAAAGCGGAAGTGATTGAGTCTCGTCTTAAGCGTATTTACAGGCGTTAAGAAACGGCTTGAGGCTGTCCTTGTCCAGGATTCAAGATCCACTTGTCTGTTTGGTGGGATAATCAATAATATGATAATGAAGCAGGGCTATAGGGTTAAAACAGTGGGGAAAGTACCTATGCACATTAAAGACGCGATTGAAAAAGGAGATTCTATCTCTCATGTATATTCTGGATAAGGGATGGCACTACATAATATAATATTGCGGTATTACATCCAACATTTTGACATTTTATCCCTGGAAAATGCATAGATTGCAGGGAATTGTATTGTAAATTGCGGATAATTTTAGTACTGGAAACTGATAACAGGATCAGCAAATTTAAATTATGAGGTGAGAAAATGTAAAATCCGGGTTCCTCTGTACTATACTGTTAAAAATCATTGTGTCACATTCCTTTCTACAGACGCTGCGCAAAGGTGCCACCGATCAGGAAAAGGCAGAATTCCTTCAGGAGGCCCAGCTGATGACCAACTTTCGCCACAGGCATATCCTAAGCCTCCTGGGGGTCTGCCTGGACAATGATCCACACTTCATCATCCTGGAGCTCATGGAGGCGGGAGACTTATTGGGTTACCTCAGGGCTCGAAGACCTATGCTTGTAAGTATTCTAGTTTTATTTATTTCCAACTGGCATCTCGTGTAATCATGAGTTTTGGTTCCTGTCAATTGCATATTTTTTATTGTATCAAATATTTCTGTATGTATGTAAGCTATGAAAATTAAGTACATTTCTGAAAATGTACTTAATTTTCATAGCTTCAGTAGCTTCTTTGACAGTTTTTATAGCACCTTTAGTTTGTGGGTCCTGAGAATTTGACTAGTCATTTGGATGAATAAACAATAATAGATTTTATAATAGACAATTAGGCATACTTAGGCACTGGGTTAAGATCATATATGGAGTTTGTAAATTAAATTGACTTCGTTTCACTGAAAGAGTTGAATTTAAATTGTGCTGGTTGATATATAAGGTAACACATAATATGGTGCCTCTGTTTCTTCAAGAGCTTTGCATCCCAGACAATTTGAATAGTAGACGTCAAACTCTCAGGTCAGCATCTACTTCGGTCACAGGAAGGGTTGTAGAACTGACCAGCTGTTGTCAGAAGTCTAAAGGCCCAAAACAATGGAATGCTTTGCCCTCCGTTATAAGAAATAGTGAAATTGACAGTGCCACGTGAATTTTGATTTTAAATTTATGACGTTGGTAAAAATTAAAACTGCTTGAAAGATCATTACTAATTATCCGTAGATAGCAATTGAATGTATATTTTTGGAATATACTTAAAGATGCCACAATAACAGTTCCGGCCATAAGGGTCCGGCGACACTCCTTTGTAACAAATTTCAGTCAGTCGACCCTTACAGCCATACTCCCGGAAAGGTTAAGAAGAAACTAAAAATGCACCTTTTCAAAAAATCATTTTCATAAATTCAAATAACAATTTTTTATTTTAAATACAAAAATAGTGTAGGACTATAAACAGTTTATGTGAAAGTGCCATTGAGGTGAAATGTTATTATTTGTTAGTATTATGTTAAGTATTGGCAAACTAAAACTAAACTGAAATCATAAAATATGGTCAATGTACTTTATATATGTACTCGAGTATAAGGCGATTTGAATGTAGGTCAAAGTTAAAAAAATAAACACAAGATAAGGAAAAACATTGTTTTTACAGTTTACTACTATGATTATATTACATTAGGCACACATATATTTTTAAAAAATCGTTTCTACGATGAACCCATTTTGTTTTTGGCATTTTCTATTGGGATAACTTCATCTCTCGCCAGTCACAAGCAAGTTTTTGCTGACATTGTTCTTCTGGATTAGTTTCTATGAATCTCGACATATTTCACTATATTCAACTTTAAACCGGCTTCATATAACGTCAATTTAATATTTAGTTATTAACTTATTATAATGTTATTTATTAAATTATTTTTTTAAATTGCGGCAGATTTTGCGACTCAACTATAAGTTGAAGTTAATATTTCAAAATGGCAACAAATTTCTCAATTTCTATTCAAGAATGCAATGATTATTATAAATATTTTCAGTACACAAATGACTCCCTGACTCTTCACGACTTACTGTCCATGTGTCTGGACGTTACTCGGGGCTGTTGTTATCTGGAGGAGATGCACTTTGTGCATCGGGACCTGGCATGCCGGAACTGCCTGGTTTCGCACCAGCCCGACGGCAGGATAGTCAAAATAGGCGACTTCGGCCTGACCAGGGATATCTACAAGAATGATTACTATCGAAAGGAAGGCGAAGGTAATTAAAATTATTTTATATCTTATGATACATAACTTGACAAAAAGCATTCTCTGAGGGCCGATTGTTTGATCAGTGCTAAATTTTTAATGTAGTAAAAAAAGTTACTTCAGTTAAAAATATTACAAAAATGGGTTGTTTGATTGTTGGTAAAAAATATTTACTCATCGATAGTACATTTAATAGTAATCTAATTTTAATCTGCAATCTAGGATAGTAAAAACTATTAATCAGTTAAAAATGGTGAACTCTTCACACTTCACACCTGTTTCAAAAGTCATTTATCACATTGATACTTTGAAAGTTGCACTATAAGACAATGAATTATTCAATATCCCACTATGGTGATCTCGCTGTTGAATTTATATTAGCACATAGGCCGAAGGTTTTTCGCCAGCAAAGTGACAGATCTCATTGCCAACGGTGAATATTTAAGATAAATCTAATTTGTCGACATACACAGATATTTGATGATTATTAGGCGAGATTATTTTTGACTATAGTAAATTTGATGTTTTTTTACCACAGGGGCTGGTAAAAAGTTACTGTAGTAGAAATTTACTATAGTCAAAATTTACTGATCAAACAACCGGCCTTTAATCATAAATATTTTTAAAAATTTGTACAAACTGTTCTAATCATGTTACCATGTTATGAATTGTTATCAATATGTTCCAGGACTGTTGCCTGTGCGCTGGATGGCCGTGGAGTGTCTGACCGACGGCGTGTTCAGTCGGGCCAGCGACGTATGGGCCTGGGCCGTACTGTGCTGGGAAGTATGCACGCTGGGCATGCAGCCGTACGCAGCCCTCTCCAACCACGCAGTCATGCGGTACGTGCAAGGTGGCGGTACACTGTTACGCCCAATCAACTGTCCCCAAGAATTGTAAGTTTTATTGTTAATGGTTTTGAATATAAGACAACTGTTCACCAGAGCAATCTTAAAAATATTTTTTAAGAAAAAATTAACTTTACTTCCTTGATCTGATCCAAAAGAAACCAGGAGCAAAGTCTTTAGATACTACTCAGTGCCAAAATTTAATACATAATTCACTCAAAGTACTTTCATATTTTGTGCTTCGAGAATATTTAATAAATTACCACTAGAGCTTAAAGGATCTAAAGTGATTAATGACTTCAAACCAAAAATAACAAAGTGGTTGCTTGATGTAGGTAGAAAACAAAATGAAATATTTGTCATTTGTGCTAACCTAACTACCCACACATTCTTGTCACTGACTATTGTATATTACTGAAAATAATATTTTCATAACTTTTTTCAATATCTTTTTATAACTTCTGATTATACTTTTATTCACATAACTTTTTATAACTCACTTATTATTCTTACTTACCGTCTAGTAAAGCAATTACCTTTATTTTTCATATGAACTATTTATGCTACAAAAAAAAAATTAAAAAAATTGTTAATAACTTTTCCTCACTCAATCTTTACTAGCATATTGAATGTGTTTCTGATAGGAAACATGATAAAACACAGGGTGGTTTACCGATTCACTCTTCTGGGTGTAGACAAACGAAGTCTGCACAGCGGTGTACAGATGTCCAGTGAAGGTCCAAAACCGTAGTCTGTAGAAGCAACTAGTAGTCGAAAAGTCCAGTTCCAAATCCAAGGGAAGTAGCGGGGTCGCGGTGAAGGAAAAAATAATAAGACAGACGTATGCACTCGAGGAGCGTGGCGGCGAGAATGAGTTTCATCGGCAGCCTGTGTCCTATTTACTCAACCTAAGGGGGGAACCTAGCCGTGTGAGGCCCCCCATTTCGCACCGGTCCAATGGGAAATGTGAACAACCCTAGCCCCGTCTCTATTCGGCCCGGTACCTCTGCCGCCTGGCGGTGAAAGCTGCCGAACATTTGGGCGATGCAGCGCCCGGGCCAGCAGATTCCACATTTACTCCACTTTTTATTTGATAACATTAATATTCTTATACCTAAAAACATCGCAGGCAATTTATTATTTTATTACCATGTTTGCCCACGATGTCTCATATATTATAAAGTTGGGCGATTTATTTAATTTTTAAAAATATAAATTTACTAAATTATAAAGCATACATAAAACATATATATAAATCATTCTAAGTCCCGTCATGGGCGATCGCCCCATATTCCTCGATAAAATATCCTCGGCCCGGACTCGTTGTGCTCTCGAGATTTGAGTTTTTGTTGACCCTACTCCGGCTCCGCGCGTAGCTTCGCGTCGGCGCCGGCGGTTGACCGACTCCAGTGGCGGCCGCTGGTGGCTGGCTCTGTGGAGCACAGAATGCCTTAGACTCTTTGAAAATTAATTTGAATACCTAGCCTGAATGATATTTACTTTATACGAAATCAGTATTTTTATTTTATTATTTTTTTAAATAAACAGTTGATTGTAAAAAAGATATTTTACCTTTCTTTTTTAAGTTTTCTCTTCCATCAAAGTAAAAAGTAAGTGAAACAAGATAATGTTTAGTAATTTTGTGTTTACATGTTTATGTCTTCTAAACTTTTGAGGTTGGGTCTCCTATTGTGACGGATTTATTCCTTCACAGATTTGACTTAATGCAAAAATGTTGGAGCTACAACCCGGACCACAGGCCGACATTCAAACACTGCCTGGAGGTGCTGGAACACATGAAGGATACTCTCGATGGAGACACGGTGCTGACCGTCAGTATCAACGACGAGCCCCAGTACATTACGGTTGTAGCAGATGGTGAGAATATTTATTGTTAAAGTTTGCCTGCTTTTTATATTTTGCCTTGCATTTCGTGGTTGGCTCATATCATAAAGCTTTATTTAAATATAGCCTGTATCGCTATTTATCAACTTGAACTCATTGTAATGTGGTAATGTTTAATAATTTTTTAAATATACATAATATTTTACTATAAACTTTGACACCTGGAAAGTTTTATATTTGTTTTGTTTCATAATTTTTTTTAGCATAATATTTGACGGTTAATTTCTTCATCACAAAAGTTGTTGATTTGATCGGTCAAAGATTTACATATGTATAATGATCATAAATAAGAAATTTTTAGTTCTTTCACTTTATAAATAACATGTATCAATCATATCATGTCATAATACGATATTCATTTTATTTATTTGCCTTACTAATTGAATAAGACATTATTTTATGTGCATAATTCTTAACAGCACAATTGCAATGCAATTAGTGGTTCAGTTCTAATAATAATATCCAATAGTAAACAATTGTACTGAATAGTGTTAGATTTATTGCATCTTGAATTGTGCAACAATTTATGATTAAAAATTTAATTTTTATGCCAACTTATGTTACGGTTACGTGGGTGTTATCAAAAAAACTCATTCAGTTCACAAATTTATTCATATACATATATTTTTATTTATTTCTAATTTATAATGTTTTTGGTGTCGTAAAATTGTCAGAAGTTAGCTTAATCTAATTCAGCTGCCAGGTAACACTCTCCTCATTTTTGTGGACATTGTAACCGAGTCTTGTGCTTGCCATTGTCTTAACTCGTGCATGAAACTGACTTTGTATTGCTTTTGCAGGGGTATCTAACCGTGCTTATTTTATGGATGAAAATCAAAACAATTTCTCAGGTAATTATTTGTACTGTATATATTCTATTTATCTTCCCACTTTTTTCCTTCATATAATACAGAAATACCTCGCTTAATGAAAACTCGATTTGCGTGAAAATCAATCGGCTCATTTGAGTAAAATGATACTATTTCCCGCTTTAAAGTGGCTAATTAATCAGTTAACATAGCTATTGTTTATCCTCTACAGAAGAGCTAAGCAATAATGATTTCCTTCAACTAGAAGAAGATAAGTGTGAGCAAGAACAAGAAGAGATTGTTAAAAAAACAGCAAAGGAATTCGATCACATCGAGCGCAGACCTGAATATACTTATTTGATGCAAACCTGAATATGGAAAGAAGTATTCGATAAATAAAAATTCATGCATTCTTTGATGTTTTATCCTCTAATATAATTTATATGTAGTGTATTTTTTCAAATTTCTCTCTAAGTCAATACTCTCCTCTCCATCCTCTGTTCTGTTTCCACAGCGCCAACTAGTTGTCTCCAGTCTTCGCGATCTTGGGCCTTGTTTACATGTAGTGAAGCCCCGTATCATATCTCAGACTTGGTTTGTCCATCTTATTGGATAACGAATTCCCGCCCTACATCCTTGCACATTCCCCATGATCATCAATTTCTCCAGGTTGTCTTCAACTCTTCTAGCCACATGCCTAAAGTATGAAAGAATACTTTCCCTGCATGTTGTGAAGAGCTTTTTTTTAGCGCAGAGTTCCCGAAGAATGGATGCATTTGTTCGTTTTGCAGTTCATTTTTGAATTTATCATGGTGGATTAATTATAATTTATTCAATTGTATTTAATTTACGCACTTTTGCTTAGCTTTGAAAGGTAACTACAGACTGAATTAATCACGTTAAATGTTTTACTGTACCATATAAATTTATATTATCATTAACATATTAAATTTGATGTAATAGGTTGGTGCGAAAGTAATAGCCATTTTTTGTAAATAAAAGATTTAAGATTACAATATTTATTTAATCAACTACATAATTTCCATTATTAGCTATGACTGCAAGTTCTCTATCTGTCAGTCGAGGGTCCCCATCCACCATGGCCCGGAGTTGATCGTCATCAACTTCGATGAGACTTTCAGCGAGGGGCTCATCTTCCAGTAATAAATTCTCTAAAAGAAACTTGCTAAACCACATATGATTCGTTCGAGCTTTTAATACACTTTTACCATATACTGAACAAATATTCTTAGTCACAGCAGTTGCGTTATTTCCTTTTTTAAATTTATACAAATACAATGTTGCAAATGAATTTTCTTCTCAACCATTGGTAATTTTTTTTTGGGATTGTTATACGATTGATGTTGAAAGGAAACTGGCTTAATCAGGTAGAATACGTCCCTTTTAAAAGCAATGATAAAAAAATAAGTTTATAGACAACTATTTAAACCATCTCTAAATAAGATAACAACTTTTGCATCAACCCAATATATGTGTTTTTCTTATTTTTTAAATTAGAATTGTCTGTGCTATTTCGCTATATGTATCTGATTTGTTTGATTAATATTTCATATCCCATCTGATATCACTAAACTAGCCGTAACAATGGCACCCTGCATCTAAATACTCCACAAATTCATTATGTGATTAACAATAATTAATATATTAAATTAAGTGATGTGTTTTTTTTATAATTATATTTTAATTTTAGGAGATGCTGACTTTATTAATGAGTCAACACAGATTTCACCTGAAGCGTCTCGGAGCCTAGCTGTTGTCACTGAAGGCCCTCCTAAATATTTAGAATTAATTTATCACGGAGAAAGTTTGCCCATGTGCTTGGATGGATACGAAGTGCCGAGATCAAGCATCAGAAGTAATTCATCAAGAAAAATGTTTAACGGCGATACATTCAACTCTGCTACTCATGTAGTAGAACGTAGACAATCATTTAATACGATGGATAACAGAAATTCCATTAGTAGAATTCCACTTAATAGAAGTAGCTCCACAAGCCGCCACTCGGACAACGGGAGATTGATTAGTCAGATTCCAACCTCGGCTACCGCGCAAGTGCACACTCCGAATGGTTTGAAGGTCAGAGTACTAGAATCAAATTTAAACGGTGTCATACGTTGTAATAGTTTTACGCGCCCTTCTAAGATATCGGGGCAATTCAACGATGGTGAATATCAACCGGACACTTCGCAAAAACTCATCCCAAATGGAATTTTAAAAAATAACAATTCGAGAACTAACAGCGGTTCCAGTCGCACTAGCGACGACATCAGGCTGTCGAATCCGACACAAAGTGAACAAAGAAGACTTTTGAATCATTTGAGCGGTGCTCCCGGCTCCGGTGAACGCTGTGAGTCTAATAGTATAGGTAATAATATGCTAAGGACAATTACGTGACTCTTGACATTTTTTGTGGTTTTGGTGGTCAAGATTATGGAATTATTTAACACAGTGCTATTATTTTGAATCTCTTTATTATAATGTTAAAAACATTTTATTATTATTTTTAATAAATGAATAATTTATTTGGAGAAGATATCTAAATAAGAAACGGAAAAATTTCTTGTTAATTTGTTTAATTTATTTTTTTGATTGTGATTTATGTAATATATTATTACTTGTTCATTGTGATTACTAGAAAAGGTTTGAAATGTTTCAATACATTTTTATATTCTTGACTTTATGATACCTGTTTAGGTGCCATTCATTTGAGTCACGTTACGCATAATGTTAAATGATAAATTAATTTTATTTTATATTCATTTGTACTAGCAAATGTACCATTTATATAAGAGATACAATAATTATTAAATTGTATATAATTATTTTCAAAGTGTTGTGTTTGTCTGTTTTCAAATTAAGCATTTTTGTATATGCGTATAATGTAGATTGTCTATGAAATACGCAACAAAATAAGACTTAATTGTTGACTACGATTGTACCATTTGGGTCTGTTTTAAGATCTGTTTCTAGAGAATGTTAATTTATTTTGTTAATATATCAGTTTTCTGTAGTTTGTCGGTTAAATATTATTTAATTGTGTAAATAAATACAAGTGTAAGATTTAAATATACAATCACCAAATCATTAGGTTCAGTATTCTTTAGAAAAAGTCAATATTGTAATTATCGCCTTTATCATAGTTGTAATGAATGAAAAGCATTTATATTTTAATTTGCCATATTAATTTGAAACAGACTGTATTGTTTTGGTTGGAAAGTAATTGTATTTTTTTTTTACAGGGTTGTGTTTCAAGGTTGGCAAGAATCATATTTTTCTTATTAGAGGATATTATTAATATAATATTATAATTCAATAGAGTTTAACATGTGTTTATAGAAATAATTCATTCTCAACTAACATCCTGAATAATGGAGGAGTTGAAAATCTGCATTTTAAGAAACACCACACCATTTTTAATTTTGTAAAGTATCATAAATTAAACACACGTTTTATCAAACACCTTTACTTTTTTCTATAAAGACACATTTACCATGTTGAATGTGCATTCCATAGAAGGCGAGTCATAAACTGGAAATAACAAAAATACCAATGCCATACGATTCCCGCACATTTTGCAACATGATCTCGTAAGAAAAAAAATCATTCACTTTCCTACCAACCCGATAGATTAATGTTGTATAATAATTAAATTATTAATTAATATACGGAATATTTTACTGTTAAATCATTTTCAACAGCCATCAAAAATCTATTTATGAAAATGTAAATTAATGTGTTATTTATTTTAAATATTGTAAAATCTAATCAATAATTCACATGTTATCAATGTCAAAATCAATGTCAAATCAAAGTAAAATTCAAATGATCCACTTTTTCTTTGTGCGATTTCTACCTCTGTTATTGTTTTGTTATTTCATATATGTAATTGTATGAATTATTGTTGTGGACAATTTTACAATCCTCAACAAGAAAATATCGCTAGGATTCAAATATAATATAAGGGAACTGTAAATGTTTTATCGGGACAAAATAAATATGTACAATTTACAATGATTCCCCTGGAAGTGCATTTCATCAAACGTCAAACCAAAGTGACAAGTAAGTTTTCCCTCTTCTTTCTGCCATGTGTCTCCTCCAATGTCACTGTCTTTCAACAACATTAACATCGGTATGTGATGTTTTAAATACTAATTAAATGTATTCATTATAAAGATATACATATAAAATCAATTTCATCGAAAAATATTGTTGTTGCGCTACCGGAATTCGAATCTAAATCTCTTTTTCCAATCCGGGGAAGGTGCATTACCAACCAATTACCAATGGCGTGAAAACTTGAGAACGAGTTTTGGACCGTTGAATTAGGACATTGTTTATTTAATCCATTTCATTAAATGAATCATTACCATCACAGCAACACCAATTTGACAATTTGCAGCTCAAAATTTATAGATATGTAATATTATCCTTCAATTTTTTCAATGTCGCCAGTATTCAGATAATGCATTTTTTTATTTTCAGTGTTCCTTTAAAATATTAACAGGTGATGTAATACTATAGTCTACATTTCATTAGGATTTCAAAAACTGTGAAGATCCTTCATCTCCTAGTTTGTTTTGTTTTTTTGATTAGTAAGACATTCCATTCTGCTAACTGTAGCACTAATCTGATTTGACCAATTATATTAGACAATGTTAGCTCAATTCAATATCAACATGTGTGCTCTACAGATCGCATTTATTAGATGAACAATAATATATAATTTTCATTACCGTATTGAATCAGATTTCGGGTCAAGATTTTTCTTTAATAAATCATTAGTCAATGATTTCTGTGATTATGAGAGTGATGCGCCATTAATAATACATACTTGAAAATCTGACCAATACTTGTGAATTTAGATCAAATTTTTCAGGAAATTCTTAAGCCACATGAGTGATTTATTGTTATTGACTGATAAACAGTTAGAATCATCCATTACACATATTAGTATCAGACCTTAAGAGGATATTCACAATAAATATTATCATTTATGTTAGTTAAAATTGTACATTGATATTATATTCTTGTCAGTAATTTTAATGCAATGTTGTGTTAAGTGTTAATTTTAATAGATTTTTAAATTCTACTTCAATTATTGACCAAAAAATGGTTCAGATCTTTACATCTTAAAGATTACAATATTGTGCATTTGTGTAAATATTGATCATAATTATTTAAGTTTACATCAAACAATATTGTTTCTCAGGTTTATTAGCTACGGCAATGTTCCATAATGTTGACGAGGGAGTTATTTAGTGTCAATTAATTACGATATGAACATTATTCATGTTGATGTAAGATAATCTGATATCTCAATATCGTAAATCAAGGTACATTTTGATTGTGGGTGAAACTGTTGATAGAATGTTGTATTATTTTATCACACGTCATTCCCCACTAGTCTCACAATAATTTCTATGTTATGTGTATTTTGTTAATATTAATAATTTGTTAAATATTGCAGCGATGAGCTATAAAGTACAAAGCAATTACTAGTTTAGTGTATCTAACCACCGCGTAACTATCCTAGTTAGTATCTACCATCTATCCAAATGACAGATATTATGAGGAATGGTGGAACTGAGTAATATCCTATTGAATCATTGAGACTGTTTAAAATGCCCATCTATTTATAATTATTATTCATGATAAGAAATATTTTGTTAATCTTTATTTCATTTATAAAAATGTAGTTATAGAAATATAATACATAAATCGATCAATGCCGTGTTAATTTTGATCAAATTCAATGATATTACATTCATCAATATTTTGTATTTAAAATAATAAACATTTTTCTATGTACATAATAATATAGATTGTATTGACAATATTAACTACTATTGTGATTGGTGTTCAATTGTGAGGATGATTGGTAACTGCGTTTAAAGATTGGAGTTTCTAGTGTACTGGTGATTTCTTGCCGAATTATTACTATTACCAATCATCATTACAATCGAATACCAATCACGGTTTATCTCATTACTATTGTATAAATATTTCTATTTCCTTGGTAATTTTTTGAAATATTTTTGCTGCTTTCTCATAATATTGAAAATATTTAAACTCCCAATGTTATAATTCAAGAAAATATTATGTCAATAAAAAATAATGCCATTGAATGAAATAAAATGTGTTTAATTCAGTTATTACATTGCGTGTAACCTACGGCTGTACACCAAAAATTTTCTGGAGTCTATTCCATGGTTTTTTATTGATATATGGAATGAAATTAAAATGTGTGTTGTCATTTGAATTAATCAATCGAAAATTAAATAATTTATAAAAGTACCCAATTCATATATGTATATGAATATGTTTTGAAATCGGACAAAGTACCTACATATATTTAGATGGTCACTTAAATCAATGTTCTAAATTTAAAATCATCATATCAAATGCATTTTGTGGTTTTGTTTAATATTATTGTTTTAAAACGCGATGTTGTCGTTTTGGTGATTGTCTGGTTCATAATTACATACTATTTTGAAACGGACAGCTAGTATTTAAAAGACAACAGAGTTATATATAAACAAAATATTTAATTGCAACTTACATAAAAATAATGCACATAAAATGTGTACTTTGTTCAAGAAAACGTTGTTCACCCTTAAAATCAGTATAAAAACATCTAATTTATGAAATTTGCTACTAATATTGTTAATAAGTTCAATATTAATTCATATTGCGGATAAAATATGTGTGAAAACATATATTTTCAGAATTTTTTAACAAAAATAATGATAGCGCAGACTCAATGTCCGTCATGGCTGGATAGACCGGTGTATTGAAGTTCGATGGACAATTAAAATTATCATCTTTTATGACTGAAAAAATATTATTTAAAATCTAATTATTGTGTTTTTGATACAAAACTTGTTTTTAAATAGTAGCTGAAGCCTCAAAGCATGTGAGTAAATACAATATATTATTTAAAAACGTAAAAATAAAAAAAGATGGCTTTCGATAATGGAACCGATAGATGTATCAATTTGAAAAGTATAACACATAAGTTCGAAAATTTTTCATCAATGCACCGTGTTGCCGTAGCATAATCGGTTAATGCAATTTCCCCGGATAGAAAGAGATCCAGGTTAAAATTCCAGTAGCAATAATATTTTTCGATAAAATTGATTTTATATGTATATCTTTCTAATTAATACATTTAATTTGTATTTTAAAAAATATCACAGACCTACCTTCTGAATCAATTAAACTTCACATTTTGTTAATTTGTCTCCATAATCTTGGCTTCAAGATTATAAGAAAATATATTTAATTTATGCAAGAATTTTCCATATTAACACAATTTTGTGGCACGCGGAAAATGTATCTGATGGTCGCAGTCTTTCTTATAATACTTGTATTTTCTTAATTATGGCAAATAACATTCAGTTTAAATGAGTTTAAAGGTCCTATCTAAGTAATTGTTTAAAAAAAAAGTCTAATCTAATGTATGTGTATAACTTCTGATAATAAATACAAACATTTTCTTAAAAAACAAGAAAATTTGAATTATAATTAAGTCATAAAAACCATTACAGGAGCATACTATGCATCATTACTTGATAGGCTGAAGGCAGAAGTTCCGGAAAAACAGCCACATTTTGATCACAAAAAATTTTGTTTCACCAAGACAATGTGCCGTCTCACCCGCCGGCTCGCCACCCGATCTAGCCCCAAGTGACCTTTTTGTTCCCTAAGTCAAAAGTTGCGCTCAGAGGGCAGACATTTTCATTAAATGAGGTCATTACCTTCGTAAATAACTATTTTGCAAAGACTCCAAGGACTATTTGGATGGGAGAAGTGTATAGACTTTCAAGGATATTATGTAGAAAAATAAAAATAAATTTGAAGAAAAAATGTTGTTTCCTTGTTAGGTTGGAGACTTTTCAGACAGCCCCTTGTATTACCATATTATATTGATTATAAGACACACCCTCATTTTTTTAAGCTAGAAAGTAGTAGTTAATAAAAACTTTATTATAAAATTGAAAGACATATTGCATACGCAATAAGATTTGAATGTGAATTGTTTTTGAGGATATATTTTATGCAACAATTTTATTCAAAAATTATTATGTTTGACAAATGGATTCCAACTGCAGGTGCAGTGGGATAGGCTCTTAGTTCAACGGCAAGTACATTTTTGCCAGCGATTGTAAGACGCCATCGAATATAAGACACACCATGAATAAAGGCACCAAAATAGGAAAAAACATGCATCTTATTATCAATGTAATACACAATTATAATTTCATTATTCAAGGTCTCTTCAAAATGAAAACTGACTTGAATGTGATGTATTTTGGTAATTTTTATTGATTTTAAAACTGTTCATAGATTTGTATCTTTCTCTACAAACCTTCATAGGACAGCAACATAATATTGGTGGCGGCAGTCACCATATAAACTCTTCCAGTGTTGAATGTATCCACTGCATCAACACAAAAATTAAAGTCAATACTCGTACATCAGATGAAACCAATACAAACTGCACTTCAAAGGACTGAAATGGGTTATACAAAAAAAAGAAAAACTTTGTGGTTTATGTGTATTTATTATATTATGAAAACAAAATAAACAGAAATAAAATTCAGAATACATACTTTAGAGATAAGAAAAAAAACTTAATTAAAAATATTTATTTGATACTTCTTTCACATGCTAGATCAAGGAAAAAAAACTATTTCCTAGGTCATTCATTCCAACAAATATCACATTGAATCTTTATTTTGGAAACAAAGAAACACTCTTGCGAATTGCCCAGAGATGATGTTAGCGAAGCTAGTTTCAAGCGATCGTCGCGGCAGAAAGGCATATTTTATTTTTTTATTTATAAACCAATAATTTGCTCCGATAGACAATTCTTTTCATGTGCGGTATGATTCACACATTTTCTCTCACAAAAGGAAATATAAATGCAAAAGAATACAAACAATTTTATTACTTTTGTTAACAGTTTAATCTTTACAAAGGCTATTATTATCAAGATGTTGAACCTGAAACTATATATGAAGATAAATTATAAAGTATGTTACATTGTAAATAAATTAGCTCAACTTTTTATACATATTCATTTTTAAAACTGTCACGATGTAGAACATATTTTATCTGTAAAATATGGAATTTTATAACAAGTGTTGAATTTGTACCATCCATAATGAATTTCGTATACAGTAACCCTCAATTTAACAGACCAATTGGGGGAAAGTGTGTCAATGATAAAAGTCCAGTAAATCAACCAAATATAACCTAGGGCAGTGGTCGCAAACTGCGGCTCGCGGGCCACATGCGGCTCTTCGACAAATAATGTGTTTAAAATACATTTTTTTTAAATTTTAATTTAATAGTATTTTAATATGCTTTTCAATCAGTCAGCGTGTTATGAAGACATGATGATTTTTAACACCTAGAATAGTATTCCTGATTCATACGATCAGTTAAAAAAACTAGCATTTGCTGTTCTTTCACTATTCGGCTCTACATGTTCATAGGAACAATTTTTTTCAAGCACGAACCTCATCAAAAGTAAAATTGAGCAATTGTCTTATTGATGAGAACCTGGAATCGTGCCTGTTAAATTAAAAACAACATACAAACCTGACTTATCCAAACTTTCCAAGGAAATTTGCAAGGCCATTCTTCACATTAAACGTGACATGTTTTGATTTTTATCAGTATGATAATTAGTTTTATTCAGTATACCTAGTTTTAACAGACTTGTAAAGAAATTTGGCTCTGAAAAGAAATCTAAATCATTGTACTGCTGATATTTGGCTCTTTTGACTAATGAGTTTGCCGACCACTGACCAAGGGGCACCATTTTTATTGTAAAAAAAAAAAACTACACTTGTTAAATCGCTCGACACAAATATATGACGATATTGTCGTATGATCTAACAATGAAACTGTACACATGGCCTCAGACTTTGACAAGAGAAATATGATGTCTTGCTGTAAGATTTACAGCCAATATATGATTCCTAACCTAACTGGAGAAGATTCAAGATCTTTTGGATCAGTATAATAGCCCAGATATCTCAAGGAAGATGTAGTGGGTGGGATATCCAGGGAGGCAGATGAGCCTTGAGTCTGTTTAGCCAACAGAATCAATGCCGAGACGTAAATGGGCAGACAATATGAAGCCAGTGTCCATATAGGCGATGTCAAGGGATGGATGCGCTCTGTCACGGATTTCAAAGACTCATGAAGCCGTCAAATTATCACTTTATCATTTATTTGTTAAATTTGAGATCCGTTAAATCTAGAGTTCACTGTATTGTTTAGCCTTAGTTATAATAAAAAGATAACCAATTGAAATTTTTCCACCACAATACAACTTCATGTTTGTAAAGGACATTTTGTTTTAGCAAATTACCATCTGCAATATGATAAGCGAACAAAATCTTCCTGAGCATCTACAAAATTTCGCCAGCTATAAAATATTTCTTGCATTATTATTATTTTTAAATATATCAATTAATCTATAAGTTAAGTATTATAAGCTGAGCTTTGGTGAGGGGGGATTGTTAGCTTACATAATACATAATTTGTATTTGATTTAATTCAATATTTCCTCGAATGTTAAATCTTCTAACTTCTAACCTCATGATGCAAACAACGGGAAAAACCACAATGCTTGTGCTTTTAGAACACTTTGTACATATTAACTGACCAAATCAACATTGTGTGGGTTGCATTATTTTGTAAAATTGCAAAATGTATTTTTAATTTTTTTTTTTAATAGTTAAAACTATGTAATAATCTGGCTCTTAAAAATATGAGCACAATTATCAACCTCGCTCCATTCTATATTTGCATAAATGAAATTCAAGTATTTTGTATTGTCGTGTAAAATGAATGCTTAAAGATAAATTAATGTTAATATAGTCAATCTGGAAATCACAATGTGTCACTTCAACGCAGACAGCGTCAAATGATGGAAACCGCGTTGTCTGCTTTCAATACCTGCAAGAAAATTCACTGATATAGTGAAATAACACAACACAATTAGATAAATCTATATACTTTGGTCATGTGTAAATGTGCGTGCATTGTGCAGAAGGAAGCGAGGAATACACCCATTTTAAAATTTTCATTTGTTAGAAAACAATTGCATAGCATCAAACTTTATGTAGGTATCGTACATACTAGGTATGTATTCATTTTTTAATTCCAAATTTTAGAAAGGAATTTGCAGGAAGGACTGAAATTGAAAAGAAGTTCTTTACCTACCTACCGGGAAGTGAAACAACATATTTTAATTCTCAAACATGTGAGTGTTGTGGCTTTTCGAATGTGCCAAAATGAAAATATACAGTAGATTTATTTGTTTGGCCACTTTTTCTGAGATTACAAGCTAGAACATAAATCATTCTGTAGTTACCGCTTCGACTGTGAAACATGAAATGAATATTTTAGTCAAGGTATGCGAGTCGCAAGTGGCTAACAAAGAAATAATTTCGGATAAATAATTACCTAAACAGTTTAATTGAATTTTCATTCATAAAATCAAAATTCAGTTTTAAATCATATTCTCTCGACTTGCTATCAAATCTATTGTGCATTATTTTGAAAACAAGTAACATGCGTCTGATGAACTGGACTCGGGTCACTTTGCACAAATCATTTCTCGTTAATGTTGGAGGGGTTCGCCGCGAGCATAACACGAACATAAAAAATTGATGATTTTCTGGCTTCTCACAATTCCAGATCGTGTGATGTATTACTTAAAAGGGCTTAAAATTATTTCAAATTAATAAAGTATGGATTTAATAATTTGGATCATGAAATATTTGTAATCACACCGGATTTGGGAATTGAGTTTCTACTGCACATGCTAACAGATAATATTATTGCAAAAATGCTTAAAAGAAAAATACCTTTGTTTGATAGTTCCAGTTAGTTGCTAACCTCCTCCTTGACTCGAGCCTTGCCCTCGTCACTCAAGTTCCCCTGCTTCACGTCATCGTCATCCATACCATCGTCCTTACTGTTCTCGTGTAGCAGCACATACTCCCGCTGGCTGAAGCCAAACTTCACAACATCCCTTTCCAGGAGTTCCACATACTTACTCGGATCCACCTTCTTGTTGTTGACAAAAGTCCCGTTGGCCGATCCTAAGACATGCATGAGATTAATTAGTTTTTCATTTATACATTTATTTGGAAGTCACATTCATTTTTGCCACGGGAAGTACTTATTTATTCTATCATCGACAGCTATGGGGTCACATCTTGTCAAAACAGTACCGGCAGAAAGCCGCTGCAGAAGGCAAATGCACAAATACTCAGTGAGACTGTACCTAGATATTAGAGTTATTTTTATAAAATTGTTTTGATATTAATTCAGATAATCTCAATGAGTTAAGAGTAGACTGCCTGCTTTCCAGTAAAGTTTTATGGTCTAAAAGCGTCAGTTCAATGTTAATGTTAACCATTCGAAGCAGTACCCAGGTCTATGATGTAAGGGCGGACTCGTTTTCCCTTGGAGCCGTCCTCACGGGTGAAGGGCACAAGGCGGTACTGCAGGGCGGCGTGTTGCTTGGACACGGAAGGATGATCCAGGGGGATGTCGCACACTTTGCGATCCCTCCCCAGCAGGAAACAGGACTGCCGGTGGATGTACAGGATGGACAGGGCCTTATCTCCCTTGAACGGATAGAACCTAGGAACAGACAAACATCCTCAAATCAATACAGAGACCCTGTTCTGGCCTGCTTATTCAGCGGTGCTTGCG